>OV121081.1:38869876-40119876 GCA_921293015.1 Phorcus lineatus | reverse complement strand
ATTTGCTAAAAGGGGAAAAAACAAACTCCTCAAAAATAGTAAACTTTACATCAATAGAGATTAGCAACCACCAAATTATTACAAAATAGTAACAAGCAGGCTTAAATGTACTTACTTACCTTTTAATTGATTTATAAGTAATTAAAGGTATGGAAGATGTCCTGACCGTTACGGATTCATAACCAGAGGAAGGATTTTAAAATATGATTCAGAAAAATCTTTTTACAGTGCCATTCACATCTTCTACACTCTATAGTTATAACTTGATGGTAAAAATTGTCAACATGAATCATTAGAATAAAAATTTTTACCTTTCAGTAGCTTAACAGAAAATAACAGCATTTTCAGAAATAGTTTTGTGTTTATACTCTTTAGAAGGAAATATTAACTAAAATAAACATCTGGTGCTTAACCCATAACTTGTTTTAATGACATCTATATTAAGAAGATTGTTTCATAGATCCTTATGGATTAATGAGAGCAGTTAATTAAGACCAGTAACGGTTTGGACAACAGAGGTAACGGTATGGACAGGAATTGTAACGGGTTGGACATAAATGATATCAATCCAATATAACATGGATTTCATGAACTTTTAAGTAACAAATTAATATCATTTAGCTTAAATGCTTACCCTTATTTGGACAGACAGTGAAATTTGAATTACAGATGGTGACATTTAACAAACTTGACATATTTTCTTCAATGCCGTGGTAACGGCTTGGACATTTCTCATAATTTCAATATGAAACTAATGAAGAATTTGGTCTGTACAAGATATACTGAAACAACTTATAAGAAAAATTAAATAACACTATCATGATAAAGGAATTACTGATAGCTGAATGAAATGTGCAGTTGTAGATCAAAAATGAAATGAATTGTAACGGTCGTGACATTTTTTTTAACAGTTAGGACAAAGCGTAAGGAATGAACCTTTTTGTCTTAAAAAGTTTAAATAAAGAAATTCTGAAAGACAACGAAACAACCACAATGATGCACAAATGGTCACACTTCACCAGCAACTGCATAGCTATTAATTATTATCAGTAGATATGGTACAATGTAAGTTTCAAAGATTCTTTCAGTCATTTCGATATCTTTTGTATTTGTCAGTTGAGTAGTAAAAGGGAAATTGTAACATACATTTACAAAAATGCACAAGTTTTAGCAACACATAAAGCAACTAGGAAAAGTATTGATAAATTTTATGATCATGATCACATTTAAAGTCAAAACAAAATCTTAAAAGGCTGAATACAATCAGGTTGATTTGCAAATGATTTATGTGTGAGTTCTTCACAACTCATTCTCAAATTATATGACATAAATTGGTTACATATCAAATGCATTTGTTTTTCCTGAACAGTTAATAGGTCTTTGACCTTCTTTTGACACTCCTCAGTTTTTCTTTCTCTTAATAATTGGTTCTTTTTTGTGGATACAGTAAGCTATTCAACTGATGCCATCTTAAGTTTTTCATCAGCATTTCAAAACCATTTTGTAATAAAATAAGAAATACATGTTAAAAATGAGACATTGATAGGTAGCAATCTAATTTCATACCAAAACTGCTAACTTGAATAAAAAAAGAAAGAAAATATTATCATGTGTTCATTATGTATTGGGATACACAGACATAAAAAGTTCCAGACCTTTACTGTACAATCTTGAAGATAGTTTTAAATAGGGTTAAAATTCAAAAAATCACATAAAGCATTCAAATAATCATTTCCTTTTATCAACACCAATATTGACACAGACTCATACTACTTTGAGATGTAATTAGAAATAGTAATACAAAAAATTCCAAACCGTTTCATTAAATTGTCCAAACCGTTACACCATTTTCTTATCATTGATCATATAGAAAATATGAACTAATATAAGAAAATATGTTTTGTCTTTTGAAAAATAGTATCGAAATGATAATTTTATGCAATAGGCAATATGTCACCTTCCAAAATATTCTTTGAATAAAAATATATTCTATAAATGTCCAAACCGTTACACCAAATCATTCATCTTAAAGCAACTACATCACAACCATTTTGAATAGTAAATTTATATACTCAAACAATTATCATTTTTGAAAGAATTATTATTTTAAACTTTTCTTAATTTTTAAAAAATAACTTCATTAGTTCTTGAATTTCCAAACAATTTTGTCCTGACCGTTACTAAAACTGTCCAAACCGTTACCTTACATAATAGTAACGGTTTGGACAGGTAACGGTTAGGAGAATTTTATAATAATCGGAAATAAAATGAAGAATGATCCCTAAATGATATCAAGTGACACACCATCCACCTCTTCCATTTTTGGGCAATAAACTATTGTGTTCTGTGAAAAAAAGGAATTTAATTTTATACAAGCAACAGTTGTAACGGTTTGGACAATTAAGGTTGACGAATTAAATTCCTACCTACTTGATGCTGATTTATTTCTGCAAAATATGCTGAATCTCTTTATTTCATATCCTAACACTAGCACAGGATTTAGATCATTCAGAAACAGCAAGTACAGATGCAGTGAAGCTCAATGGGGAAATTATTGTAGGAATTTTATGTTGCTGTAACAGTCAGGACACAAAATTTACGGACAGACATGTTACACATTGTAGATTTTTTGTTTTTCAAGTTAATGAAAAATCAACTGCACTGATGAAATAAATTATCACTAATGATAAGCATGATATGATAATATTTGTTTGATAAGGTTTATTTATACAGTTTTTGTGAACATATATACTATGACCGTCACCTCTGGACAGAGTAAACCTGTAAATTTTGACCCTAAAATGTGATTTTATCAAAACTTTAAAAATGGCAAGAATAAATCTTTATTTCTAAATCTGACCATTTACATCTAAATATTCTTCCTAGAAACTAAAGGCCCTTTTAAAACAAGTATTTTTTTTTTAAATCTTGATTGGACGGAAAATGACACGACCCATATGGTGTTCCGAAATTTGTTCATATGACAAATTTCTTCTTTTTCTAAAAACTTTTTTATTTTTGAATCCCCATCAAAACAAGTCATTTAAAAAAAACTCATTTCATAACAGTGTTACATAAATATGGTTCACAAATACATGTTTATACATAATTTGAAAGGCACTGATGTTAGCAAATTGCAGTGAATAGGAGCAAAAAACAACAGTTTGCAGATATAGTAAATCAGGAAAGATTATGGCATATGGACCAAAACTTTACAAAGTTTTCATACTCGCACTCTGAATAGTAGTTGTTACAGTCAACATAATACATTTATTTAATTTCTTTTTTTATATGTTTAAGATTTGGTCATTTGTTCATTATATGTTATGCTTCACGATTGTAATAACGAGAGTTAGAATAATATTTCTCTTATATCCTAAAATATAATTTTTACTTGTGAAAGTTATTGTTATTCCGGTTCTTCCTCGTATCCATTGTTCTATTTCTTCCCAGATTTCCTTAACAAATATACATTTGTATAGCAAATGCAATATTGATTCTGTCTTAGGGCTACAGAAAGAGCATATATTGGAATCTTTTGTATTTCATTTTTGTTAGCAAATTGTTTGTTGGCAAGAATCAATGAATTATGCTGCATTGGAACCAAGAGTGTTTTCGACTATTGTAGGATTTAAAGGTTATTTTTTCAATCTTCTTCCATGTTTATTCCTCAATTGTTTTGTTTAGTATAATTTGCCATTTTCCAAGGTATGTTAGGGTTTAGAGGGTTTATTCGATATAAGCTTGTCATTCATGTTCCTACACCCCTTATCTCCAACAATATTATATTATAGGGTAGAATTATGTGGTAAAAGCATGTGGTCAAGTGTTCTTGAATCTTTAACTTTGGTACAATGTCAGCCATTTGAAGCATATGTGATTGGCATTGATAAATGTACTGTATAATAGACTATGATTATCATTATGATATTATTTTGCAGCTACCAGAGGTTTCAGTACAAGTTTCCCTCGAGGACAGTCATTCAACTACACAGATGGTGATAAAAGCGTAACATGCAACTTGACGACTATAATAAACTTCAGTTGCAATAAGGACAAGATGTGGGTCCCAAATGTGGAAAATCCTACTCAGCAAAAAGTTCCATATGCACCTCTTGAAATTAAGTTTGATAAAGCCAAATGTCAGGTAAATAACATTCTGTGTTTATGGTATCTCTTCCCCCAAAGTGCATTAGAAATTTACTTCTCAAGTAACCTCTGTTATTATCTAAAACTAGATCAGTTTCTGAACTACAAATACCAAATTGAACGATCAGTGACTAAGTTTCAAATTGAGCTTTTAAAGGGACAGTTTTTTAAGGTAAACAAAAGGATCGCTAGAAAACAAAAATAAGTGTTACCAATCCACAAGGAAATCTTTTATAGTCAACAGAAGCAGTTCTATAATGATCGTATCATGTTTGGTTAAGCTGCACGAATTCATTTCATTGTCGTAAATCATTAAACAGTGTTCATAGTACAATAGCAGCCAGCAGACTTTGCTTCATACCTGATGCATTCTTGTACGACAACCTATAATCAAATTGAGTATTGAGGTTTTTGACCCGCTGATAGCAATGAATTTGCCATAGACATAGTTTTATTGGGAAAGATTTGAAGAAATAAAATTTCAAGAAACAAGTGCTATTGCTCTTTAGTTGATCCTAACCACTGAGGCGACTGGATTGTATTTGCCTATTATAAACGTGGTATGTTTTCATACTTCTATCAAGACAAAATTCATTCTGAGATGTAACACAATTTTGATTGGAAAAGAATAGGGGCAGTTTTGTAAATTTTCAGCTAGGGAATTTGAAAAACCTGCTAAATATGACACACTCATAACAGGGGTTACGTGCGAAGACATGAGTTGAGATGCTTTTGTTTTTATAGTATGTATCTTAAAAAGATTTCTCAACCTGTCAAGAGGCAAGTGTGTTAATTGCTGACATTTCTGATAATGAAAGTTTTCATATGTTTTTCAAAGACAAAACTGAGTTAGCTCCACTTGTAATTGTTTGAGCCTTGCATATTTCAGTACAACATCACATTTGAGTTTGCTGGTGCTTGTTTGACGAACAACCCGGCCATGATCATTGACAACACACTCAGTGCTGGGTCTGTTCTTGTCATCCTGTGAGTTTAGCTTTTCTTATTATTTTTCTAAGTCTTTCTGTTATCAATGTGTATCATAATACTTGTTCTATCCATGAAAATAAAGCGTGTTATCAAGTCAAAGTCAAAGAGTTTATTGTATTTAAGGCCTCCGGCCCACATACAAAAGTACATATACAAAAAGTGAAGACACAAACAATATACAATTCAACAAATGACAGTTGAAAAATCCCGTTTTAGTTACTAGTTTTTAACAGTTCATCTCTAAAACTATGCTTGATAAATAATGATAAATGGAGAATAACATTTTCGTTTTGAGAGGACATTAAGGATGTAAAGGCAACATTAGGTGATTTTGATAAAAACTTTTCAGGAATGTACTTTCTTCTGAACACGGAATAAGATGGGCAAACTAGCATAAAATGTATTTCATTTTCAACTGCTGATTTACATAAAGGACAAATTCTTCTATTCTTTTCGATACACATTTTTCTCCCTTCATTTACCATTAAGTCTAACAGAGTCTATCAGACACTAGTGACAACATTGACTTGATGTCATCAAGCAATGCCCTGACATAATGACACACTCATTATGTCATGTTGTTGCTAAGTTGACGGCCTCTTTCAGGGGCCTGCTCAACGTGAATGAACTTGGATTTCCGTAAAATACAATTAAATAAAAAAATAAGTAGCATGAAATAACATATTTTCATCTTCTTGTCCAGAAGAAAGACTCCTTAGCTGATGGCAATTCTAAACTATAGAATGAGTTGCTCCTGTGGTCTGAAAAGGGCCACAGGAGCCAAGCCCTAAAAACCTTTTTTCAGCAAAAGGCCTAGAAAACTGAAACTTTGTGTACAGACCCCTTGGCTGATGGGGATTATGATTTATACACTTGGTGACCCTTGACCCATCACAACGGCTGGAAAGTGCACACCCTAAAATCTTTTTTCATCTCTTTTTTTCAAAAGAAAAGGTCTAGAACATTGAAATTCGCGTACAGCTTATGAGGTTTTGATAAATGGAGTTTGTGATCCTGTGATATCCACATGTCCCTGTGTACATTTATGATGAGCTACAGAGACAATGGCTCTTTTTTTGTCACTATATCAAACAAATTAAAATTAGAATTGTAATTTTCAGCAATTAACAGTACTTATCAATGAAATAACACTGTAGATACTGTCATCCTGCTACATCAGCGTATGGGAATCCGCTGATCCAGCTCCTTCCATATACTCTGATATCTTTCAAGCCAAATCCTTTGTATGGCTGGCGCGGCTTAATGTTCATGGCTGTGCTCACCTGTTATTGTTTGAGTCAATAAAATTTCGTTATCCAAGGAGCTTGAAACTACTCTTTTGAATTTTCCATCCAGGTTGTGCCGCTCTTGCTGGATGCGAGTCATCTCATTGGCTGGTTAGATAGCTAGCGATACGAGGATTTGGCCTAAAGGATATCAGGGTATATGGGAGGAGCTCGATCAACGGATTCTATTATGCTGCAGAAGCAGGATGAGATACTGTCTGACTCAAACAACCTTCTATTTCATATATGAATCAGAATGTGGTGTATGTCATGCTTACAATATTCTTCTTCTTTTACAGATTCTTTGTGTTCACTCTGGCCTACTTTGTGTTCGGATCCATTTGGAATATTGGGTGTAGAGGGGCACGGGGGAAAGAGGTCTTACCAAACCTTGAGTTCTGGACGATGTTACCAGTGTATGTTGCGGTAAGTTTCAAATATTTTTATATCTCTCCCGAAGAGTCAAGAGACATACTGATTTCCCATAAGGTTTCGAGAGCATAACTATAAAACTATTTTACCATTCATCAACAAATTTTGTAAACTGCCTCTCTAGAACATGTATATTTGCCTTTTGGGATTTTGAACATCTTTTTTTTTCTGTTTCCATGGCATCAATTTGGACTTTTTCTACTTCAGTAGTGTTCATTAAGTGAGCTTAACTCTAAAACTGTTTGAAAAATCATCACCAAATTCGGTATATTGCCTCTCCATAACATGCAGATTTGCCTTTTGGGGTTTGACCTATTATCAGTTTTTTTTGGTTGTCTACATAGGAACAACTTGGACTTTTCTTTTGAATAAAGGATTCGTTTTGGGAGCATCATTCTAAAACAACTTTGACAATTGATGTGAGGGAGAACACAACTGTATTTAGGGACCGGTCATTTATTACAGGGGGGTTTTCTCTTTGGATTGTCTATAAAATTGTGGCCCTCCCCAACTCGTCACATTTTTTTTCATGGCCCTTCCAATTTAAGCATATTTTTTTTCATGACCCTCCCCCAAATCATATCTACGAAAGTTCTTGAAATTGGTCTTTTGAAGATTTATGGTCAGTTCTACATTCAAATTGAAAAGAGTAACTTCTTTAACTTACGCTTAAAATGATGTTGAAAAAAACAACAGATTTACCCTTCCATTGATGGGTTTTACATGATATCGGATAATGGTCTTTAGTGTTTTAAAATAAGTTTTGAATACTATTGCTTATAACACACATATATGTTTAACATAGTGTAAATTCTATCTTCAATTTTATCTTACTTTTAAGGCTCATTTTTTATTAATTTTTAAAATTCAAATCACAATGTCTTTTTTTATCTTTAATTAACAAAATAAGTTAGCACTGAGGAAGAGAAGGATTTTTTTTATGGATGATCAACTTTTTTATTGAATTTACTTTCAACAGAGATAAAAAGAGCTAAGATATTGCACTAGTTAAAAATTCCATCAAAATACATATCTTGCCCACATTATTCCACTGAAAACTTGAAACAATGAATTCATAAATGGAAGGACCAGGTTGGGAGATTTTAAATCTATCTAAAAACAATTTCAGAGTATAGGACCAAACAATGTAAAATGTCAAATTTTTACTTTATAGGAATTAAATTATCAAATTTCATAGCATTTAAACTGTTTGTGTATGAGTTTGATTAAAACAAATTTAACCGCCTACATTGAGTTTGTAGCACAAGAAATCTATAGAATTTTGAAGGTACATAACATAAGGATAATAAAGGCACATCTAGGTTTCACAGAAATTACATGTTACATTTGTTACATAATATTTAAACAATAAGTGTAAAACCCAAAAAGTATGGAAGCTTAAGTATGAATATAGTAAATGTTCCCAATTTTTGGAATATCAACATTGGAATTTATTTTTCTAAATATGCATTGAGATATTTTTCATAAGTATGGCTATATTAACAAATTTGCACCAATCTGCTAAAGTGTTACGGTTTCATAACTTTGTATCATTGAGAACGATTAATATAATCATTCACATATTAATAATTTGACTAGCTGTTTTAACTTTATGAGTCTTTTAGTTATCAAATATGCATCTTTGTTGTATAAAAATATAACAAACACCTGTTTACTGCTTGTATAAACTCTCAGTCAAACAGAACTACTTTTCTACTTTTTGTTCTACAAGAATTAAGAACAATGAATTGAGCAGTGAATTCATGGTGATTTTTTTTTATGTAAGCATGTGTTTTTAAGAATATAAACCAGTCTTGCTCATATTGCTCATATTCTATTCATTTGATAAGGCTTTATGATAATGTTTCAGCCCCACTTTCAATTGCTAAAGAAGGATGGTTTTATAACTGTCTATTTCAAAATGACCCTCCCCAACCTTTCGTATTTGTTTTCATGACCCTCCCCTGGTGGCTGTATATTTTTTTCTGACCCTCCCCTGAAACCCACCCCCCCCTCCCCCCTGTAATAAATGACCGGTCCCTTACGTGAAGAAACACTTTTTAGTTGAACGTTGTTGTAGCCTAGAAACAAAGGTATAGAAATCAGGACATCGGTGTGCAATGGCTTACTTAACATTCTTGAACATTTTACCCAAAAACAATGTATTATCATAGTTGCATGCATTGATAACATGATAACTTTCACTTTGTTTCAGGACGGAGTGCTATTCACATTCAGATGTGGTCAAATGGAAGCTTCATCATATGATAGTATTTAACTTCACCATTCCTGGTTTTTCAACATCGTCTTACTTTGAAAATAATCAAGGATCATTCATTAGGTCAAGGCTGTATGCTGAAGGTCAAGAACAGATCATCAGTTCAAGATCATTTGTGGAAGGTCACGGACAGCTCAAGGCCATTTATAGAAGGTCAAGGACAGCTCAAGGCCATTTATAGAAGGTCATTCATTTATTGAAAGTTAAGGAAAGTCTCACCAAGTCAGAGACATAAAATCCATATTTGTTTTTTAAGAATTGTTACATAGAGTTAAGTGATTGTTTTTATATTGTTAAAAGTCATTTTAGAACTTATTTCATATTTGATAAAAACTTTTTGTTTTAAATCCTAGGACTACTTGATGTCCAAAAACGAAAGGTGACTGTTGTCAGGTATACTGTGATATACCAAGGAGGAGGACATTTACTTGATTCGTCAAGATTTCACTGAACAGCTTTATGTTTAAAATAACAGTAGATAGCTTTAAAATCTTTACTGGTGTTACTAAGCATTCGTCACAATACATCCAGTGCCTTCGTCTGATTGACCGTATAAAAGTATTATTCAATTAATAGGTGATTTAATCATTATCTCTTCATTATCACTTTACATCTCTGAATAACTTATGTCGTGTAAGAAATATGTGTGCATCACACTGGTAAAGGAACTCCAATAACTTAATAACTAAGTTTCATACATTGCTGATTGTACAACTCATTTTGATTTTGAATGTCAGCATGAAGGGTCGGGAGGAGGGTCACTCTACATGTTTGAATTTCTGTGAGGTGCTTATCAAGATACTTGATTTATGTAATAACAAGAATATAGAATGCCTGATCTTTCTTCTCTTTCAGATGATACGTTCTTAATACTTAATCTAGTATTTATCTTGTCCTGATCTCATGTACATGTAAGGACCTATTATGTATTATTTATGATCTAATATCTACATCAGCAGATTTTAATCACAGAGTTCAATCAATTCCCGGATGTTCTATCAGACCAAATGCCTCGTTTTGCTGACAGCTGCTTATTCATGGCTTTGTTTTACATGTAATTTTGTCAGCCAGTATAATGTCTTTATGCAAGGAACTAAATGTCTCGAACTAAACAGATGTCATTCAGGTAGTGGCACTATTGCTAGGTTTGGCTTGTTATAGACATAGCGATAGGAGACATTTGACTTCAAGACATCAGGATATTTTGGGAGCTTTTTGTATTGTACTACCCTGATGTAGCAAGATGATGATTATAAGGATCTCGAATCCCTGGTCATTGCAAGACTCTATGCAAGTCTTCATGAATATTGGACTCTCATCGTTGCTTATTTGGACAAAACAGCATGGCAGGTCATGCCACCAGATTCTCATTAATGCATAGCTACAGTTCTGTTGCAGGATTTCTCACTTCAGTATTACCATCACTTTTGAAACATACTTGAAAGCAGCATTATACCCGGTAGCCAAAGAAACCTTAGCTTAATCTATGAAACACAGTTTGACTTGCAAAGCCAGTGCATAATTACTCTTTTCATATATTTCAAACATGACCAATGTCTTCCAATTATTTAAACCGCTAAATATTCACAAGCAACAGTTTAACGAATTTCAAAATAAGCCTAATGTAACTGTTGATATGAAAAAAATTCTAAACAAACCAGAGGATCAAGCTTGTCATTCAACAAGAGGTCATTGAACAGCAAATCATTATTTCCCAGAGTGATATATTTGTGTGAGGTTAAGTTTTATATTGTAACATGTGCTTTTTTATTCCATTTACCTTTGATTAAATGTTCGATGTTAGAATTCATATTGAAATATGCAAATGAAAGTAAAAAAATGCAAATCACAAATTATGTTTGTTTCACAGATTGTAAATATGTTCTTAAACAAAATATTGTGTGTGATCTTTATATATGCACCTAGAGAAGAATATTACCAAATTCCTCTGGTTATATGAATAAGATATAGGAAAAGATTTGTTTTTGGATTATGGTGCCTTGGGTTTGATCTGCAAGTTGATCTATTTTTGTACACCCAAATATTTATATCTTGTTAATAAATTTTAAACATTAAATATTTCCCTTTGTTTTGTTTGTATTTTTATTCCAAATAAGTGGAATGACTGATATTTGTCTCTTATTTTTGGGACAGCTTAACTGAATTATGTATTAAGCAGTATTAATTAAAATCTGAAGCTTTTATCACAAAGTTATTTTTTAAACCACCCTTGTGAACAGGGTGGATCTAGGAACATTGAAGTTGGGGTTAATCACTGGTTTCATCATTTTCATGGACGCTTTGATAAAAAAAATGTTCAAACCTTTTTTTAAAACATTTCCAAACTGTGTGGTAACATTTTGTCATCTTTAGATATATATTCCTTTGTTGCTAAAGCTCTGTCTTTGAGACTTTAAACCGCAACATCTACTAGTATGTCAATTTTTTTGTCCTTGTTTACTAGTATGTCAATTTTTTTAGTGTAAAGTAACTGAATTTTACTATGTCAAAATTTCGAAATGCTTAAATAATTACTGTAAATCATTGTTGCTAATTAATTGCAGTTAGGAATATTCAGATATAATCGCATATGAAACATGAAGATTTTACTCCCTGGTTAAGTGCATTATTATAAAATAAAATTATTCCGAGACGATATCGTGGTTTAACCCCGTAATTAATCGAAGCGCCCATAAAATATCTTTCATTACGTGCGACAAAGATCACTAAAGGCCCCTCGGTAGCTTACACACAAACAACAACAAAAATAATCAATTAGTTTATTAGATACAGATAAAACAAAATCCAAGTATTTGTACAGGGGGAGGTGATGTTATTTTACGTTTATCTTAATTGACTTTATTTGGAGTAGGCCTACAAGAGAACAAATTCCCCTAGCTTTTGGGGTCGAGTACCTTGCGGGATTTGAAGTTACACAACGCTACATCTTGCCACATGACTAACAGGTCTCACTATCTTAGTGGTATGAATTCCTTCTCTGTGACACTTGTTGACAATCATGATTTTAATGATAAAACAAAAAGTGATGATTTAGTACTGGTCCGACACCACAGAAGCAATTGTTTGGGTGACGTCGCTCTGACACGAGCTCTCCACAGCATCAATGAGACCCTTTAGATAAACTCAAATTGCACGAATCGAATCGAATACAACCCGAGTTGTCACGGGGTGTTGAAGTTAATACAACTCTGGCGTTGAACACAACCGGGGCCTCGAACAGAACTCGGAGGTAAGAGGATCAGGGGTGTTAAACGTGTTAAAAAATAGATCCCCTTTATGCTGTTTTTGTGAAATAGAAATTGAGAATCTTGTACATTTGATATGTGAATGTGACCAAGTTATTGAATTATGAAAGAAGTTGGCAGAATGGTTGGAATAGTTGCAGATGGACAAATAACTTTCGCACAAAAATATACTGTTTGGTTTTAGAGGAGCGAACAATCCTCTAAATGCTGTTGCTTTGGTGACAAAGCAATACATTTATAAATCAAGTAAAAGTAAAAAGGTTTATCCTTCAAAGCTCTTCAACATCAAATCATTAAATATTATCAAACTACATAGACAATAGCATTCTCAAACTGCAACTATGCCAATGTCTACACATTCTGGTCAACTTTTCACAACCTCTTCAATATATGATCATGTATACATGTGGAATTATGATATATCTTGTTCAAATGTAACACATAATACATTGGATGTAAACACATTGTAGACAAGTTGGGGAAATAGAAAGGAAAAAACCCAAACCGGGTTGTATTCGAGAAAAAGCGATTTACGTGAATGTGCAGCCCAAATAAAAGCACAACATCGGACTGGCAGGGACAGAGAAGAGGAACACCGTGGGTAAAACATCTCCTTAGGCGGCAAAATGAAGAAGACGTCGGGGTCAACACGTAAAGAGGACTGGTATATGTTCACGATTTAGAAGATCTTATATGTAATTCACTAATGGGTTTTCACAGAGTTATTACCATTTACTGCCGAACCGAAGTTTTTGGGAAATATAGAAATGACCTCCGTCCGTCCAAGTGGCTATTACTTATCCTGACCAGAACTTGGTAATATAAGGTAAACCTCATCGAAACTTTGTAGATGGAACAATCAGAATCATTGTTATAGTGCCTTCTTGGGTTTTGAATTTCATTCTTAAACATTTTTTGGTTTACATGGAAACACGACTTATAATTTTGATTCCGGACTAGAGACTATAAAACCCATTGCTCATTGAAACGTATAAATGTTGAGCAACCATCATGTGTAGTATTGCCTGGTGTTTTAAACTTTTTTAGAATTATATGTTTGGCTTTTTGCATGGGGGGGGGGGGGGGGGGGGGGGGTTACAACACTGTTTCCAAGGCAGAACCGTAAAACTTTAACGCTGATCACGTTGAAAGTAAGGACAATTATCTTGCATATGAAGAAGTAATCAATATAAATACCAACGTCCTGCTTGGGATAGTTTAAATTAAAATTTTAGTTATCTTAGGGCTTAGGAAAGAATACGCTATAAAATTGATGTTCAATATATTTCACACTTTTGTCACTTTACATGGTTACGATATGGTCGACTTTGACTGTTCCATGACCACATAACGAAGGCTTGAAAAACTGGGAAAAAAGCGGCAAGACTTAGATTAACTAGTGATTGCGACTGGCGCGTGATATACCTCTAAATGGAAGCTGACCATTGCAACCTCGTAAGTTCGTAACTACTTGAATCAGAGCTACCGATATCATGACTTGTTCATTCGTAATGCAAACAAACGTGAGAGAGAAAGAGAAGCAATTATACACTGTGTAAATTATGAACCAGGCATAATATCTGATGGATCACTAGCTCCTTCTTCGAGTATCGATAAATGCTGATAATTACAAACTGATTTGTGATAATGAATCCAGCATGTTTTTGGCGATAGTTAAAACACAATACAGCTTCCTCAGATCGTGACATGATCGTAATCTAAACGTTAGGATATGAAACGTGGGAGAGCAGTAATTGTACATATTATCTATCGCACATTATATTTATTCAATCATTAGCGTCTCTTTGAGATATGGATTAAACACATCGTGGTAGATGTATTATTGTTTCAAATTTTGTATAACAATGGGTAATACTTGTTTTTCTTTTCATGAAATCCTTTTGTTTCGTTTTCTTGTTTCATGAAAGAGAAATGTTTGTTTTAAGATACTCTGCACTAACTGATTGCTTTCTGTGAGTACGCCGATTACATACACATTACAGGCCCGTAGCACCAATTTCGAGAGGGGAGGGTGGCAGAAATTAGGGATTTGCTAGCTCAGTGGGGGGGGGGGGGGGGGGAATAACGTTTATACTTTATAGGTCATGACAGATTATTTATTTATTTATAAACAGTCTGATTAAAATCGACCATGTTCCGAAGAATAAAAGTTATCTTCTCCACTAGGTCCTAGTGGAGAAGATAGCCTACACATATAGAGTTCGAATCTCGGTGGAGTCAATATTTTGAAACTTTTATTCTTCGGAACATGGTCGATTTTAATCAGACTGATTTATAAAACACCCGCATACAACGTCGGTGAGACCAAATACAGGCATTTAATGTTCACGTCACGTTCTCAATCTGCAAAAAAGGGTCAGATGCCTCATGAAATTTATGATATTCTATTTTTTCATACAAACATTGAAATAAATTGCTACGGGCCTGCAGTACTCAATTTTAAGCCAAACTATTCTTAGCGGTAAGATAACAACATTCACCCTGAGAGTTATGCCCCTTTGATCGTCGAAAGTGTAAGTTGTTGTGATAGTTTGCATGACGTTTTGAGGTGAAATATGACTTGATTTTGTGTCCTCTTTTTGTGAAACGAATTGGTGAAATTGTTCAGACACGTTTAAACTTAAGATTAAACGTTTGATATCAATACGCATATTGTATAGCGGTTATCATTCGAGTTTGCTTTGTTATGTTAAATATCACAATAGAAACCTAGGACTAGCCTACTAGGACCTAGTGTATTTTGCTATCCTTGTCTAGTGTTTATTTTTAATTGCTATCATAATAGTGGAATTTTTGTTCTTGCTAGTCTACCGGCGCACATCGAATGTTTATATCTCGTACTATCTCTTTAGCCCTTGGGCTTGGATATTTGTAGACTTTCTGTTTTCACCCCATGGATCTATTTGGGTGATACTTTAGGGTTATTATATGCTTAAGGGTATGTAATATGTTGAAGATTATATCACTAGTGCCGGTAAAGTGTGGTACTCCCTTTTTTCTAATAATTCTAATGAACAGTGAAATGACTTTGAAGCCGTTTAAGGATAGTTAGAACATTACTTAATCTGGCGCTCCACTGTGGCTGCCATGTGCCAAGTGCACAAAAACAAATTTCTAGCTGACATATCTTTGTAACTGGAACCATAAAGTATTTAATAAAAGTAATTACTCCTTAGTATTGATTTTAGTTATTTTTGCATGACTGAAACTATTCAATATTTTAAATTTAGAAACAAATCATGATTTTCAAATGAAAAGAATTTCAATGTTTAGTTGGCAAATTTGAACTTGCGTACCTGAAGTGAGCAAGCCAATCTTACATAGGAACAAGAGTAGATGATGTAGAGCTCACTGTGACTATCTCCGAAAACTTTTGTTCAGTAGACTTAGTAAGGCATAGATAGGCGTAGATAATGGTTAGCATGATTGTCTAGGCGGGAGTTGCTTCCCATCATTTTAATAGTAAATGGTAGCTTACTTAAAACAACAAATATTAATGGAGAGCTTAACTAGAAAACAGCCTATTTAGATTTTTAAAATATCATTCATATAGATTGGTCAATAAGAAGCACAATTTTTTAATAAGAATCACAAATAGTACTTCTTCATGATTGTACCTGGTGTATTTCAGGATTGAATAATGGCAGGGGATGAATCTGAAGTGGAAAACCTTAAATTGAAAGTAAAGGATTTGGAGACCGAACTATCAAATACCAAAGAGGCGCTAAAAGCTTCTAAAGAAGAACTTGAAAAGAAAGTCAAAGATATAAACAAAACTCAGAGAAAGTTAGACAAGTCAAATTTGTACAATGACGACCTCCGTAAACAAATTAAGACACTGAGCCAAGAGATTCAAGAGTTTAGAGACCGTCGGCGAGATGTCAAGCATGTGGGCTTACAAGCAGTGGCAGAGGAGATTCTCACAGGTAACATTTATTTTTCTAAACATCCATGTTTTAGTAATTTTTAAAAAAAACTAAGAATATGAAATACACTTTACACATCACACATCTCATTTACAAGCTGCTTATGACTGAAATATTTTCCAAGCGGTGCTAAACAATAAGTCCCTTTCTTGCTCATTAAGTCTACTGAGGTGTTGTTTCTCCAATTCAGGCTTGTAAATATGTTTGTGTCTGGTTTGTTTAAGTTAAACACATTTGCAACTTGGATCTATTTGAAATACCAATGAATTTAAGAACAGCAGAACAAGATATGTGATTGTCTTGATATTTGTTCAAATATGATTTTGTGTCTTGATTCACTATTTTACTTTCAGCTCTTGGAGAGAAGCCCCTACCCCATTGGGATAATGATACAACAACCACAGCTCAGGTAGGAAGTGTTTCTATTGATGAGATTTTGGTGATGCATCAAGGCCGACGATGACAGGATTTCATGTTCTTAATGTCTAAAATTAAAGTAGTGAATAGACAGTTGCTCAATACTAATGCACCTTAGATCAAAAGGAAGGTTTTGATAACATTAACTTGATATTAGAAACCTATCTTGGTTTCTTATATTTGATCCCACTCAGTATTGAGGAAGTGAATCCTGTTACCTGTCAATCCCAACCTTCATTTCTTTAATATTTTAAAGCTTTAGCCCAGTCCGTAATTATTCCCTCTATCAATAAGTTGTGAATTCTATATATTAGCCTCTTGGAAATGTTGAGAACTTATCAGTTCAATATTTAAAATCTTTATGGTGACACACAGAGTATGCATCATACTTTATATGTGGCTTGATTAAGTGCCCAAATACTGTAAGTCCTGACTTAAGTTGAAGTCGCCTCCCTAAACTTGCATCTTTATGTCTAAAATGCCAAAATCATTATATTTTCTTGTTTTCGATGATAATCGAAAAACTGCCAGTAAAAACTTGGATGAAATTCTGGATCAAAGTTACATGTATATTAGTTAAACGACCTATCTAACACTACCAACCAATATTTGACTTTGTACGTGCACTGATAAATTTACCCCTGATTCCTGCATCAAATACTCTAAAAAGTTTTTTTGAGCTACTATTTGCTTATACTTATTGAGGGACTCACTTAAATCTGCAAGGAATCATGAGACCTTGTGGTAGCCAGTCCCTTGACTCAGCAGGTCATATTTGTAGATTTATCACTGTATAAGTTTTCCAAATCATGTATGAGGCATTGGCAGGTGCCATCGACCCTTTGAAATATTTCATTTCTCCTGACTCACTTCAGTTCTTAAATCAGGCGCCAGAGGACAAGACGACATCCATTGCAGAGTCGTTGAAACAGACAGCTGAGGCAGCCCTTGCACAAACTGGATTTGTGTACGATGAGAAAACTGGACTCTACTATGATTACAACTCCGGATATTACTACAATTGTGTAGGTGAAATTTTGTTCAGAATCGATCTGCTCATGGCTGCAATATCGCCCAGTTGGTGCTAGCTTATGACTCACTTTTTCAGGAGGGCATTTTCAAGCCAGATAGAAGTAAACCAAATATATCTCTCTGTAAATGATTTGTGATGTCACCTATTGAAAATTAAATGATTTGAAATTGATGAATTCAGTAGTTTAAATGTTGATAATCTTTTTCATATGAAGGACTTGTGAACATTGAAAAATGGTAAATAATTTTTGTAAAGATCATCATTAGGATCATGTGTTTATCCTCTGATTTGATATGTAAGGTCATAATGTTTAGGTATGAATATATTTTTTGATGCTGCATTTTGTTGAAATATATTTAACTGTCTTTTCTTTTCATTATTTGAAATATAGCTGAATTGAGTGACAATTCCAGTAAACTATGTGTTTCAGGAACATGGTTTGTACTACGACCCGTCCAGTGGGACATATTTCTACTATGACGAGACGAGTGGAGAGTACACATTCCACTCCCAGGTGGAGCCACAATACACCTGTCCTGTAACCCAGGCTTCCACCAAGGGAGATAATTCTGATAGACGGAGGAAGAGGGCTAAAGACAGAAAGGAAAAAGAATCTGTTGTGAGTTCACTTAAAATAAAAAAGTTTTTGATAGGCATTCAGTGTCTGACTCCTCATAGTTTCATAGTTCATTTTCTCATAAACTATTGGTTGGAGAATGCTTTCATATTTGATGGGATAGATTGCTATTGTTACTTGGGTTACGACATTTTGATATGTTACATGACGGTGATATTATTTAGAACATCTTGTTATTATTCTTTCCCTAAAGTGCTTTTGAGCATTTCATGGTTTCAGTGTCAGGATGTAAATCATCCAACCACCCTCGACATTATATTTTGAAATAAAACCCTTCATGTCCACCCCATAGAGAAAAAATTTAACTTTGTGTTGGGCTTGGTAAATGAAGGAAATTTATTTTTGGGCAGGTATTTATAAGCCTCATCTGTTACAATTATTTTTATTTTCTCCAGGTTTCCCCAAGCCTTTCTTCAGTGGACGATGTCACAGAAGCATTACATAAGCTGGAGATAGAGAAGCGTCGACATCACGCGTTAGGTAACGTTCACATCGTTCTCACACTCTCTTCTCTCTCTTGCAGGGCAAGGAGAAAGGAAAGAAGAGAAAAAAGGAGAAAGAAGACAAAGAAAACCCAAAATCAAGGCGACATAGATCCAGAAAGAAAACACACAAATCACATAAAAAGGGATACCACAATGAATCAAAAAATGATGATCAGTTTTCAGAAGATATACAATCACATCACCACAAACGACCGAAAAAGAAAAAGTCTTATTCAAAGGATGAAAGATCAGATTCCAGTGCTGACAAAATGAGATCCAAATCGAAAGAAAATCGAAATTCTAAGAAATCAAAGTCACGAGCAAGTGTGGAAGTAATTGAGATTCAAGATTCTTCTGAGGACAATCAGGGGACTGAACGTCCTCCACGGAACCAGCCGGATCTGATAGTATTGAGTGAAGGAGAGATATCTTCAGACAGCCTTGCCACTGGAGAGTCAGAACTAGAGTCCGGTGAACTGACTTCAGACTCAGAACCAGACTCCTCGACTTCAGAGGAGGAGGAAGATGAGGAGGAAGGAGAAAGAGAAGAAGAAATGGCTGTGGACGACTTCACTTTGATGGGAACAGAGCAGGACGGTGTGCAGATTGGTTGTTGTTTGTTGTTGATTGTTGATGTCACAAAAGAACTTAATCTGCAAATAAGATTAAATTTTGATAGATATTAATCTTGAAAAGCAAATCTATTCAACTTGAAAAAGAAATAACTTTTGGGATAAAGTTGAGGTATAGATTTCTAGATGTGCTGTTGTCAGAAATTTTTTTTGTATTAAAGCTGGGTTTTTTGCAACATGTCACATCTAACAGTGTAATGTCTGCAACCACACTATCTTCAAAAGTATGATTTTCCTTGCCTGATTGGTGAGTTGTTTAACTGTTGGTCTATTCAGTAGTGCCGTGAAAGTGCGGGTTCCAATTCTGGAAGGGAAGTTAAACTACTGCAGACATTGTGATCTCAAATCTTTCAAATGTTACTTTGTTAAATATAGATGCCATGTATATCTACCGGTAATGTCACATATCATAATCATTGAATCTTTTTATTTATTCACATTTAGATATGACAAATGTATATATATATATATTTTTTTAAAATTGATAAACATTATAGTAAAATGCTGTTTTTCAATTAATGTTTTAAATTAATAAAAATATGACATCACACCACAAGATTATTTTGTTAAAGCACAAATCTGTGAAAAAAAAGCATTTTCTTGTAAGACTTATTTCATTTATGTTCCATGTAAGTATATCAAAGTTATATATATCATTAACATTTGTCAATTAAGTCAATTTGAATCAAATAAAGTTTTTGTAAATTTAAAATTATTTTTGACAGATTTTTTAAAAACTGTAATAGAGACATCTTACATATGTAATCAGATTGCCATTAATTTCTTAAAGATTCTTTATAAACTGAAATTCAAAAGCTAATGTTTAAAGATGCTTAGATTAACAAATTACTCACCATTTCTCCACAAATCTTGTCTGAAAACCTGTTTTATTAACCTATACTGTTAAGGAAAAAATGCCTCATTTATAAGATGTATACAGGAGGTAGTCCCCCTGTTTTTAGGTGATGGTACCAGAAATTATTTTATTGTTACCAGTTGCATTAAGATACGTTTTCTTTCTTGTACCAGATGTGTCCGAGAGCTGGCCGCCATGTATCCGGGTGATGGTGAAGGAATCTGACTGCCTGGACGAGGGAACGCTCTTTATCGTAACTTGTGGTGGCGCCACCATCGGTCGGGAAAAGGACATGAATCATCTCATCAGGATACCCGACATTAACGTCAGCAAGGTGACTGTCTAACCTGGTAGTTGTACACTTAGGCTTCTGTTGAGTTCATTTAATGATTAAGAATCCTAGGTTCGATATATTTTCTAATCAGTGTAGAACCAAGAATGAATCAAATTAAAATCACATTAAATTTCTTGAAAATCAAATCTAAATAATGTAAAAGCAAAAATTTTAAAAATGAATTTCAGTAATGTAAATAAATATGACATACTGAAGAGAATATAATTTCAATCTGATGCATCATACACCAAAAAACCCCAGAACGTGAACGTGCAGACGTGAAGCCTTTCATCCTTAACATCTTGATCCAATAGTTTGATGATAAAGTTTTTGTCCAATTTTTCTGTCTTAATGTTTTGCCCAGCACCATGCAGACATCGAGTTTGACTACGAGGCAGGCAGCTATGTGGTGGTGGACTGTGGCAGTCAGAATGGAACATTCCTCAACACCAAGTGTATCTCTCAGGTTAGTTACTGGTATTTTAGAAATAAATGTCATATGACAAAGATGTCAGTTTATCATGAGAATAAAATACATTCCAGTCCTGTAGTGAACATATTGAATAATACATGTGTCATATTTGGAATCAAACTATCTATCAATGTTGCAATTATTATTGGGAACAATTTCTTTATAGGATTGGACTTACATCATAAGACTCAGGCATCTTTACTAAGCACTGACTGTTTCAACAGTTTACAAACACAGTCAAAGAGACCTTGAAAATCCATCAATATAGTACTTAAATAATGTGAATAATACCTGGAATAAGATGCTAATTGGTGTACTATTTCAAGGGTAAGAATGAAAGATCGGTGCGAGCATTGGGTCATGATGACACACTACAGATGGGCAACACGACTTTACTGCTGCACATTCACCCAGGGACCGACACATGTGACGACTGCGAGCCCGGCCAGGTCCTCAGCAGGATCAGAGAAATGCAAAGGAAAGGTTAATATTGTTCTAGACTCGTTAGGTTGGACTCAGTCATGGGCCAAATCGTGCCTGCATTAAAGCTAAAAGATTATATTTCCTTAGAGTATTCGAATCATGACAAATTTAGCGCCTTATGGCCTGTAGATCTGGAAATGTTCATGTGACGTTTTTCTTGTTTGTTTGTTGATTTAATAGTACTACATCATGTGGAAGTTGGGATTTTGCACACAATATTGGCTTAATTCTTTTGCAACAACATGCTAAAATGTGACAAATAATTGTTTTTGAACTAATGCTATTATGTTGGTTGCTAAACAAGGTTTTATGCATATGTATGGAAAATAAACCGTCTCTTTTTTCATCATATTGGAAGTTTGTTTTCTCATAAGTATTTTAACAACATTGAGAGTAGATAATTTTATCAACCCGTTATTAAAGGCAAAACCCTATATCGGTTTTGTGTCTTGATAAAAAAAATAGATATTTATAGAAAATTATAGAGGAGGTCATATTTTCCTGTACAACCTCTGTCTTAATTCGAAGGTTTCTTGTGCACGGAATGTAGAACGCTGATTGGATGCAATCAAAGTTAGTTGTGCAATCAGCGACGCCGTTTCAAAACTTCAAAACATTCAAATCCCCTAAGTTATTTCCGTGAGGTTTCCAAAAGCTTAACTTTATTCGAATAGGCACCTTGCACTTTGAGTCATCTTTACAAAACACAAACGCCTCATTCTGCGACTGTTTCATTGCACAGGCCTTTGTGACAACAAATATGTTATTCATGCATTCGTTGTTTTCATTGGCTGAAATATTGCCAGGTAGTTTAAGTTGCAATTTTGTCCCTTTAGGGGAAACTGCCGGAAGCCCGAGAAACCTTCGTATTAAGACAGAGATAGTATAGGAATTTATGACGGAGCTACCTCTATCGGGAGAGAATATAATGTGGACTGATAGTAGAATTATTCCAGAGATAAAATGCTGTATTATATTGTCAACACTGTTGGTGTTTTCAGAGGTTGTAATACAGAGTAAAGAGGACAGACAAAGAGAGCAGAGAAAACAACTCAAACAGATCAAGAAGAAATATGGACTTGAGGTATTCATTTCAAAAGATTGCGGGTGAAAAACTTGAGTTTTATCAATGATAAAAAGCAGTGACATAATGACATGCTCATGACCTTATGGTGTCGTTTAGCCAATGGCTCTTTTTGGAACGACTCAAATTTGCTTCAGACCGTTAATTTAGATTATTGATTAATTCTTATCATTATCACAAACAATTCTTGACAAACATCAGGTGATATACTCTCCTAAATAAGAAATTAATTACCGGTAAGTGTCATTCTTGAGAATATAACATTTCTACCCTAAGATATACCGTAAGGGAGGAAAAGCAGTGTAACTTATTATAAACCTGTTTCCCTTTGGCTGTTGTTAGTCGTGTTAGTTCATTGACGGTTCATATGTAAAAAAAAAAGAACACCCACTATGTTTGAGTTGGTATTAATGTCCAAAATATCATGCAACCACAAGCTTTCTGCAATTTTGAGTATACAGAGAGTCCTGTCAAGTTTTTTTATGGAAAAATAATTCAGGGGGACGTTTAATACTGTGCATAAAATTTTTCTTATACATGAATATATTACAATTTGAAATTATTTCAAGCATGTTGCTATATTTTGATTGCCTAAGATTTTTTGTGTTTGACCATTCACTCAAAAAGTAAAAACATGAGAACTGAAAGCTGACATTACTCTATCTTTTATCTATGATTATAATTTCTAACCTTAACTGATGTGTCCAAGCGTATACAGGGATAGAAGATGATATGCCATTGGCCAATCCTAGAAAATACTGTGTCTTATTGAAAGTGTTTACATGTTATGGGCAACTGAGAAGGATTAGGCACTGCTTGGTTCAACAGGGAAAGTATCAAACATTTGCTCTAACATCTGGCTGCAAACATGATTTCTTTATCCTCAGCAGGGAAAGTAACAAACATGTGCTTTAACACCTGGATGCAAACATGATTTCTTTATCCTCAGCAGGGAAAGTATCAAACATTTGCTCTAACATCTGGCTGCAAACATGATTTCTTTATCCTCAGCAGGGAAAGTATCAAACATTTGCTCTAACATCTGGATGCAAACATGATTTCTTTATCCTCAGCAGGGAAACTATCAAACATTTGCTCTAACATCTGGATGCAAACATGATTTTTTTATCCTCAGCAGGGAAACTATCAAACATTTGCTCTAACATCTGGATGCAAACATGATTTTTTTATCCTCAGCTGGGAAAGTATCAAACATGTGCTTTAACACCTGGATGCAAACATGATTTCTTTATCCTCAGCAGGGAAAGTATGAAACATGTGCTTTAACACTGGGATGCAAACATGATTTCTTTATCCTCAGCAGGGAAAGTATCAAACATTTGCTCTAACATCTGGATGCAAACATGATTTTTTTATCCTCAGCAGGGAAAGTATCAAACATGTGCTTTAACACCTGGATGCAAACATGATTTCTTTATCCTCAGCAGGGAAAGTATCAAACATGTGCTTTAACACCTGGATGCAAACATGATTTCTCTATCCTCAGCAGGGAAAGTATTAAACATGTGCTTTAACACCTGGATGCAAACATGATTTCTTTATCCTCAGCAGGGAAAGTATCAAACATGTGCTTTAACACCTGGATGCAAACATGATTTCTCTATCCTCAGCAGGGAAAGTATTAAACATGTGCTTTAACACCGGGATTCAAACTTGATTTCTTCATCCTCAGAATGCCGCGTACATAGACAACACAGCGGCTATCAACAACCCTGCCTACCAGGACAAGGCCGCGACCAGGAGACGAGAAGTTGGTAGCGACAACCCTCACGTTGTTGATGAGGCGCCTGCATCTGTTATGAGGTCAGTCATATATCTGTAGGCTTGTTATCATGTACTTTATATACTAAGCACTTACAAATTTTGAAGTCATTTCACATTGCATTGGTTAAATTGCTTAAGTAATAATCAGTGACATTGTCCAGTCACTTACCACGTACATGTATATATTGTATTGATATATATGATATTCATATTCTCATGAACCACAAATTGGTGGTTAAGAAATAAACTGTTGTGTCAGTTTGTCTATCTGGCAGTGCAATCCATAAGTATGGATGATATAAAGGTTGAAATTTTTATTCACTGTTTGGTTTTGTCAGACTAGCCTTAGACAGACAAGATCCTGCTTGATAAAACCTACTTTATTAGTATGACTATGAAAATCTTGAAAAAATCATTGTACCGCATTTCACATTCAATCAAATCTTCTTTGGAAAATTATCTTGCACTTAATTCTGCAGTCAGCATATTTTCCTATTGGACAATATGATAATAATGATAAATATGCACCTGGAAAAAAGTATTGCAATACCTGCTTTTTCAAGGACTTTAGTTTAAAAAAGCATTGGAATTCTATTGATAAGGAATCTATTTGTATCAAAGTGTTTAAGTGTTTAAGGTAAAACCATGTTTTAAGATATAAAAAAACACTTTTTAGTAATTACCAATTTTATAATTAAGAAAACAGTCACAGAGGTGACCCTTGTAAAAGAGCCAAATTTCGTAGTCCAAAGAGAGTTTGTGTAACAGCAGTGTTACTGACAGAGGTGTATGTGGACATTAGAGACTTAAAATAATGACTGTAGCCACAAAACAAGAAAGAAAGACAGTATTTAGTGCAACCCCTAAGAGCAGGGTTTTGACGCAGAAAATGTCTCGGGGACCCCCCATAAAAATTCATATGGGTCCCTTTTGATGCAGCAGTTTTCTGATACAAATTTACATCTTTTGATAAAAACAACAGATTTTAGTAAGATTTTCATGACAAAATGTTATTAAAAACATCAACCATTTATAATCTAAAATAGCTAAATCTTTATCAACCTTTTGTCAGTTTGAAACATCCATTGTATTTTTTGAGGACTGCTACAATAGGAAAAGGGACTCCAAAAAATATGTATTCTGAGTCCCCTGGACTCTCAGTTTTGATTGACTATGTAAAACCCTGCCTAAGAGCACAAATGATTGCTGCAAAACATCCCTCATTTCACTGAAGAAGACACTAAGCTGTCTGTGAGGCAATTGGTTGCATTCCCTGTTAGGCAAGCACTTTAAATAACTTTGAAACCCTCATGTATTCATATGAAATTACAGAACATTCTATCAGAATCAAGAAAACTTTGTTTTGCAATATTTTTTCTCAGGTGTATAGGAAACTCTTTTCTTGTCCACTGCGATGAATATTGTATTAGGTCTTGTTGCAGTTCTCATGAAAATATATGCTTTGTGCCTCACTTGATATTACTATTCTAAGTGTATGACAGACTTACTGTATGTATGGTATTTTTGTTGCAGACCCATCTCCACAGAGAACAAGGGACACAGACTGCTTGCTAAGATGGGCTGGAAAGAGGGACAGGGACTTGGCAAAGACAATGCTGGTATTTCAGAACCTGTGAGTCATTGTTCTACTTCAGATATCTATAAATTATGCATAAAGTCTATAAAGTAACTTCTTTTAATGCAATGAAGCTTTATCTTGTTGAAACCATTTCTCAAGAGCTGGATGTGGGTGCTTAGAATTTTTTTTTGTAGAGTTATAATCATTTGTAGCCCATTCTTTTAACATTGCTTACAATCAACTGTGTCCTGACATTCAATTATGACTGTTTTGTGGGACAGGACCCTGGTACTTTGCTAACCAGCTATAGGTCTGTTTAGCAACCTCCCCAACAAGGGAGACCTCTAACCAGCTATAGGTCTGTTTAGCAACCTCCCCAACAAGGGAGACCTCTAACCAGCTATAGGTCTGTTAGCAACCTCCCCAACATGGGAGACCTCTAACCAGCTATAGGTCTGTTAGCAACCTCCCCAACAAGGGAGACCTCTAACCAGCTATAGGTCTGTTAGCAACCTCCCCAACAAGGGAGACCTCTAACCAGCTATAGGTCAGTTTAGCAACCTCCCCAACATGGGAGACCTCTAACCAGCTATAGGTCTGTTAGCAACCTCCCCAACATGGGAGACCTCTAACCAGGCTCCATCATTGGCAAATCAAGCCCTACTGCAGTTTGTCATATTTCATGAACTGATTTCAGTGCCTTTGCCAGTCCTCTGTCCTAGCTAATCAGTTATGCATGTTGTTCACACAGTTTAAATGGCTGCACCAAAAGGAAAACAAATCATGTTGACTAAGTTTGACATGGTTGTTGCTGATTTTGGTCCCCAGAAGTAGTTCTGTCAGAGTTTTGATTTCCTATATAGTAGAGGTGCATAACACTGACAAGCTAAATTGCACAAAGACATAAATTAGCCAGTAATAGACACTTGTGCAAGTTAGACCCTTATAAGCAGAGAAATCTCACTTATTTAGACAAATGTTCCTAAATAATATTGGACAGAGGCTATTTTTTAAAACAAAGATGGCAGTGTTGGTTTAATTACATTGGTGCCCAAATCTTTTGAAATTTTGAGTTGCTTAATTTGTTTTCAGAACATGTCTCAAAGTATTTGACTAAGAAAGATTAGAAAATGCATCTTTGATTCTGACAAGATTGTGTGATCGAAAATGTTCAAAGTCAATGTTTTGACAACATTCTAATATTTGAATAATCTCTTGCAGATCAATGTGATGCTCCGGACCAATCAGAGTGCAGGGCTAGGATCCAGTTCCGCTGTAGAGAAGACACTAGACGATGTCCAGTCGGTCAAGAAGAGCCAGAGATGGCTGCAGGCCCAACAGAGATACAAGAAGATTGGTCAGTCGGGTGTCGACACCTCCCAGCCAACCAATGTGTCTTTCTCCTTCAAGAAAGGACCGACTGTAAACTTGAAGCCTAAGGTTGATCTGGGGACTGTGGAATCAGACAATGAGGAAGAGGAAAAATCATGATGTGTGATTTTGACTCTAAAGACAAAATTTTGAACATTTGTAAGAAGATTAAAAAGGATGTTGATGACTTCCATTTACAAATGGATTGAGGATTGATAATAAAATCTCTATATGTGTAAATATAGAAGCTCTTCTGATGTTGAAAAGGTGGCTGTGTTTAACATGATTATGAGACTATGACTTTGAAGGATATGATATAAAGTGGACAAAAGATCTTATTTGTTGGTTGTCCTTTTGGATAAAGATTTTCTGGATTTTTATCCAAGCAGCTTCCATTGCTTTAGTTGGTGACACTTTTACATGTAGAAATGCTACCAAATGATTTTCTCTTTCCAATGGTCACCAGTTTGATTACATTGAATGACCACATTAGCTAACTTCTTGCAATAATACAGCCATCAGTATATTAATTAGATATGCCTATAGCTGTTTAAACTTTGAATATTGCAATGTCATTGAAATCAGTTAGAACCTATCACTGTACCTCTCTGCCTCCCTGATCTAAGTATTGCTCCAGACAGGACATGTCATGTGACATTGGCTTTCACCTTTCACCTTCCACAAATTCAAACAATTAGAAGCCTGCTGAAATATCAAGGAGTACCAGTAATTTTCTAACCTTGAGTGGTAAGGTCACCTGACACAAGCCCAGTTGAGCATTACTTATATCAGAAACACATTCAGTTACATGATAGGTTCTTCTTGAATACAATGATATTACGAATCATCTCACTCCACTGCAGAAAATTCAGCATTGTTGTATGAAAAGACATTATATAAACAGTAAATGATTATAAAATCCTACTGGAAGACAAAGAAAGTTTGCTTCCACCCCCACCCCCACACCCCCCCGCCTGCCATAGAAAGATCTGATAGTTTCAAAGGATATCTTGTAAATAACAATGCTGTCAGTGCTTTCTTTCTTTTCTTTAAGGTTCCTGATATGGGCCACAGAAGCAAAGCCCTAAAAAAAACTATTTTCATCGTCTTCCCCAAATGCAAAAGGTCTAGAAAGCTGAAACATTTTTTGCACATATACCTTAGCTTATGGGGATTCTGATTTATAGATTTGGTGACCCTGCGACCACTTACAAGGGCCAGAAGGACCTCGCCCAAAAAAACTTTTTTCATCTTCTTCGTCAGAAGAAAGAGTCCTTGAAAGCTGAGACCATGTGTACAGACTGGTTTGTTGATGAGGACTCTGCTTTAGAGATTTTGAAACCCCGTGACCCCAAATAAGGGCCACGGGGACCACTACCTAAAACTTATTTTCGTCTTCCACTCAAGAACCAAAGGCCTTAAAAGCTTTTGTACAGAGTCCTAAGCTGACCAGGATTATGATTTGTGGATCAAATGATACTGTGGCAGCTCAAATGGTGACCCTGTGACCATTTATGAAATAAATTATAGATAGCCTGATGAGCTACAGAATCAGTATTTTTACTTCAAATCAGCATGGAGAAAAATGGGGACTCACAGTCAACTTATCAGACATGCTGTTCATGTCAGACTTGAAAAGAACTGTATATCACTTAAAGAGGCATTCCGTGAATTGTGTGGATACTAATGTCAAACTTTACCTATCTTGTCATTTGATCGAGAAGTACCGAATGTTGCTGGAAAGTATCAATTTAGGGCAAGTCGGTTTTGTATAGTGCCGACATGATGGTTTAAAATCGCTCTTTTGCTCGAAAACATGTAAATGATGTGGTTAAACCATTCATATGTAATTTTAGAAACTTAGCTTGACAGAGGAAGAGTCAGATAAGAGTTGATAGTATTTGATAAGATATATATTATAATAAGTACTCTTGTAAGTTTTACGTCAAGGTGATTTAGTCTTCTGCACATATGTAGAGCCGTTTTTGCTTTTCAGTATTTGTGTTGGGATGAAAATGGGAAATGTCTCTATCACCGTATGTCATTTAGATTCGTTTTAAAGCTAAACATGAAAACATGGAATGTCTCTTTAATAGTGACAGTGCATTGAGGGTAATCATGTCGGTACACTTAGGTTCATGCAACTGCTGATGGTAATCTCTTCAATCACTGTAAATAACTATAGAGACCATTAATATCTTAATGAGTAGTTTGATGATATTTTTAAACCTTTTTCGCCAACCCTAAATTTTCTAAATATCTACACATGAAATAATTGGTAAATGACTGCAGCTTCAAGCCATTCTGTCGCTTGACAATTACCGGTGTAATTTAGTTAAAAAATACGAAAGTCAATGCATTACATGTAAATTAACAAATTCACCCTCCAGCTAAGCACCTGCTGACAAAGACAGTGTTAAATAGTTCACATACCTTGATCGCCTTATCGTGCTTTCAATTGATGCGCTCAAGGCAGACATGTACAAATTATTTTTAAAAAGGTTTTCTTCTTTTTTCGCATTGTTTTTTAACATTTTAAGAGAAATAAAGCAGGATGTTATCAACGTAATGCCCTGATGCTCTAAGTGTCTGTACGTATATTCATTGCCCACTCTTATGACTTTTTAAGCAAATACTCGGTTACGGAGAATGGATTGAATGATCAATATGTGTGCTGGTGTTATTTCAACGCATGTTTTACTGAATCAATGTGCTGCTGCGACATTTCCTTTAAAGTTTCACCAACCCGAAGAAGTTTTGGGGGGATCAACCTTGTACCTAGACTAAAATTTAGTCTATGATAAGTTTTAATAATTTACTGTTCCTTCTTCCATAACATTTAATTTATTTCAGTCAATCTACACTTGCTGAAAGTGGACCTAGACTGTATAAAAGGCTCCTTTATATACACAGTCATGAAGCAGGACTACCTTGTCTTCAGGGTAAGAGTTTGCACATTCCGTTACCTGTAGAACTTTTGGGTAATGTCTGCTTCTCAAAAACAAAAACTCGAATGAAGCTAAACTTTCAGAATAACATCGTTGTTATATAAAGACTGAAGTCCCCCCCCCCCCCCCCCCCCCCCCCCAGAAACATTTGGACTGTACCTGGGACCTATTCTAAGATAAACAAATTCGAGAATATAATCATTGTCTCTTTGTTGTATCGATTTTGAGATATGAACATGTCATTGTCTCGCTAAACCAAGGTGCGACAGAGATACATAATTGCGGACGATTTATTGCATATTATGAACCTTTTATCATACTATAGTCTTAACTGTTTATAACGTATCATGCCAGAAAAGATTGCCAATTTCTCCTATGCTTAGCAACGCAGGCCTATATTTCGGAGTGCGGTATTTTGTAAATGTCGGAATAACGTTTTATCAAATCGTTGATACACCTTTTTCTATATTGCTTGGTTGGGAGAGTTGAGGGACAATATACACAGCAACAAACGTTTCTATGACACCTGTTAGGATTTTGTTGAAAGAACACACAAGCATACCGATTGCATATGTGTTATGAAAAGGAAACGCCACTAAATCACTTCTGAGATGTTCTTGTCATTTTCATGATAGACTTCCCGATCTGTTTTTGTTTTCAAAAGCTTCAAATTTTCATTCACCATTTATGTGAAAATCTGCGAACTTTGTTCCTTTAATTATGGCAATAAACTTGTTTTACACCCATTTTCAAACTCAAATTCTCTCACATCCGATTTTTGCCTTCGAATAAGGTTTCCTGTCTGTTGTGAATGTTTATTACATTTTTATATCAAATTTGTGAAAGGCATTTAGCAAACGCGATGTCACAGAAGCTTTGTTTGCTGAGTATGTCTTGTACAGGTTCACCAACCTAGCCTTACTATTCTTCCAGCACATCTATGAATATTTTGAGAATGTAGAATTATTTGATAACTTGAATCGTAGTCAATGTTGAAAAATGATGTTCGTTATAAACGTCACTTTCGCAGTATAAACATATGGCTTTGATGTATTCATTACTTTTAAAAGATTATATCACTTCATGCCTTCACGTCATTGAGCGATATTTTTGTCAATATTACTGTAAAATAATCAAAATGCACTTTCACTGCCGAGATAACAAGAAGCGCCGTTTGAAGTCGGGACTGCAGCACACTGTGAAAGATAGTTCAATCTTAAGTGTGCTATTATAAAAATGCTTGCTCTAGATTGAAATGAAGATACCAATCATAGTTAATAAAAGCATGGAGAAATTTTACCGAAAGCTTTAATCTTTTCTTCAGAAAAAATGTCGATGTCAATCAATAAAATTCGTATCACTTTTACGACTAGATTATCCCCGTCTTTACAAACCGAATACTATTAAGGTAGTTTATCTCCGTGTCTCGTCATCAACCTTTGTAGACAGATCACATAGAAATAACCAGCATAATAACCGTAAAGCTATAATTTTGTAAGTAGAAAGACATAAACTGGTCATAAAATTTACATAACCTAGCGCCTTGAACGATTTAGCGTCTTCACAAGCCCCCCTACCCCCAATCGAAAATGTTCAAACAAACGGTCTGCACTTAACGACTGTGAAGCGATATCCGCATTACTTTCACCCGTTGCACCTTTAGAAACGCTGGGGTAGTTTTCTTCAGGTAACTCTCTCCTTCCGTTGCATTATTGCGCTATATACCTTACCTGCCTCTATTCTTACAGGCAGTTCTGTGTTAACCCCCTTGCTGTGGGACGTATGTTATAACAGAACATGCACGCATGGATACTAGATGCGCGTTCGTGTCATATGATCTCTATGCCTTTTTGTTTCCAGAGAGTTCATGTAGACCCGTTGATGCTCATAGTAGACAATTACAAAAATACTGCCATGCATGCTTGTGAATACTAGAAGAGCTTTCGTGTAATACAATTTGTATACCTTTTTGAAAGGGGATTTTTTTTTTAAAACGTCCATATCCTGACTGCCTTATAACATAATCGGTCTTCATTTGTTTAAGATTGAAGTTTTACAATGCAAAAGGTATAAGGTGAGAATGAAACAATTCTTGCTATAAACAATTATCAATAAAAGATGGTGTGAATTAAACGATTAAAACTTTGTCTTTAACTTGATTTTATGTGAATGAGATAGTTTTGAGTAATTGAATATCTGAATGAAATACCATTGTACTGTAAAGATGCTTATTATGTTATCCCCCACCAAAGTGTTCGGGGGATAAAGGAATGACCTTCCTCCGTTCGTGCAAACTCTTTCCGGCCTAGAACTCAAAAACTCCTTGAAACTTAGTATGTTGAATAATCATCATTTGAAGTGGTGTCTTTTGGGGTTTTCATTTTCTTCTTACATTTTATTTATCGGCCCTTTCCATAGAAACTTTCTGTAAAAAACAACTTCAGTGTAGTGCATGGTACCTTTTGGGGTTTTCAACTTTTTCCCACTTTACCTTTGGCCATTTCCATTGAAACATTACCTTTTTTAAAATTTAAATCTTAACTCTTGGCATTATTAAACTAAGGCTTTTTAACAGTCATCTTCTGAAGGATCAATGTATTACCAAAGATCTGCTTAGGAGAGTTTTCAACTATGAATAAGAGGGTTTGTGAGAGAATACAACTTGTTAACAATTGTCAAATATATTTCACACTTTTGCCATTTGGCGGGTGATATAGCCAATCCTGTCTGCTTGTTAAACTTGGTATGAAAAGCTGTACCAGTACTAAGAAAGAGTTGTGATGTTACATGACGTCAATATCAAATAAATATATAGATGATAATTTAAATTGTTCATCTTCAACCTTTTTTTGACACGATTGATGCAGTTTTGATTATTCATTGATTTCCATTATATCTCAAAGGATTTATATAATGCAATACACATGTATATAATGTCCGACTTATTACCAAAACCATGAAAATGAGTAAAACACATCATATGAACTCTACTTTATAGCACCGGTTGGTTTCCCGACGTTGCCACATTAAGATTGTAACGCAGTGAATGACATCTGACGTCATGGATTGTTTTGTGATGTCACACCACCTTGAATTACTGATAAATTTCCCTTGGGCGTCGTTTGAGAATAGGAATCGTCTTGTGATTAAGTGAAAAAAAGCTGGTATATTCCATCCAATACGTCACCTTTATAGTAATATATACACATACACTGTATTCTATATCAGAGATCAATATTAGCTTGTATTTTTCAGAAACGTATCATTTATTTACATCTCAACATACACAATTGCATCTTCTCAAATGTCAATGAATCAGGAATAAAAGGTACAAGTACACCAAGGTACTCAAATATCACATTCAGAAATAGTGTCAATATCTAAATAACACACACGTGTAAATCTACATCAAACAAAGGAGAGATTTTCATCACTTTGTACCACATCAGAAAATCTGACAGTTTGAGGGTTAATCACAACCCTCAACGCTGACGCTTTGTTAAAACCATGTCAAATTGAAATATGAAGTTCTTGTTGGTATCACTATTATCTATGAATAAGGAGTCTGAATTTGAGGCGTAATACACATAAATATGGCTTTTAAAGCAAGTTATAGGTTAATTTTCGGATAATTATCTCGGCTTGAAAGATAAACATGATTGCTTGCAAGATTTTCTTTTTTCTTCTGTTGACATGATTTTGGAATACATTTAATCTCTGTGGGGTGAATTGAGTGTTTGTGTTTATTCTTATAATCGTCAAGATTTTAAAGTAAGATGTTTTGACAGGTGAAATACAAACATCTTTAATGCTATTTGAATGTGGTTTTTAATTTGTTCAGTCAAAAGCCTTATAATTAAGTATCATTTCGCAGTCATAAACTTGAGTCATACAGTTGTACGAGTAATAAAGTTTCTTACTGGGTGGTTATTTCTGAATTTCTTTTATACTTTAAATAAGGCCCACTTTTAATGTTTCCTTGTTTTCCTAAAATACTTTTAAAGGTTATAAAAACACTCATTGCCGTTCTGGAACAGAGGTTTAAATCATGTTGTGAATTATTCCTCTATTTATATTTCTTAAATTCCCTTATGATATAAAAAAAATTAATCACTTTTATTCAAAGATCTTTTGAACTTGTATTTCCTCCTAGAAATAAACAATACTTTGGACTATACAATTATAACTATTCTTTCTATATATTTCATTGTGTTATCCTAAAATACTTTTGAAATGAAGAAGAAACAACGTTTGTTATTTTTTTAACCAAGCTTATTATCTATAATTTAAACTCTATTCTGTGCTTCTGAATAAATTCAAAACATTTGTTTCCTAAACGAGCTTCATAAACATTTTCGAAGGTTTTAATTTTTTGTTTTCGGCAAAATTTGTGCAATAGTCCACATTACATGCCTATCCCCTAGTCCCCTCAAGCAGAAATGTCTCCGAAAGGCGGAACATTTCACAGGCATAATACAACAACGAATGTATCAATATCCTCTTCAAAAACTGTTTAGATATCATCAATCAAGTCGGAAACGAATTAGAAGTTTCCTCTTCAATAATGAGCTTTTGAATAATATCTCTACAAACATTATGTGTTTTGTTTATCGCATCAAGTTCGATATGAACAGCAAGGATACGTTTATGACGTTTAAGAAACATCAAGAAATTTCGTCATACTTGAGCTTTAGATTATTATTTTATAATAATACCAGTGCCAAAAACTGTGAATCATCGACTTTAATAAGAGAAAAATCACGTTTATGTAAGGGCAAGAAAGCATTTACAGAACATCACATTACTAAAACATTTATCATTTTTACAATACATAATGAAAAAGAGTACATATCATGAATAATGAAATGGCGAGTTCCTAGGATAACCAAGTCGGTTTATTCAATACAAATCAATCGTTGTTATTCCAACAACGTTTAAGAACGTAAATATAGATAAATCATTTGTGAAATGTTCCTTTAAGTATCTATAATAAAAATGGAAGGTTTCAGAATGTCACCGTGTCCTAGCCCTCGCACCAAATATCGATGATGTAAGACGCTGTCGCGACAGTCTATTACCCAACCTCTTAAGACATAAATGGATCTTACATTGTTAACACTTTCGCGACATTTTAAACAATTTGCTAAAGCCTGTCTGGTTATTATGCTCCGTCTTTAAAAATTGCATGCCATTTTCTCATTTAGAATCAGCTCTCTTCCTGTGACATGTCTGGGTTGCCTGTTTGACATGTTTTTAATAGATATCGGGGATGCAATTAGCGCTTACTTTGAAAATACTTATGTTATTAATAAGGAGATGCTGGGTCACCTTGACCTTGTCTGGTTATTTCCGGTAATGGTTGCTAATAGAACTTAGGCTCAATTTATGTTCTGTAAGAAGGATGAGCTTTTTCTAAAAACTTTGAAATGGAAACAAATCAATTTCAACTTCTTTATTATGAACAGAGTATATTCTTATTTGGGATGTATAAGCTTACCTTATCGTCAGATGTTTAGGAGAAGGCATATTCTTATTGTCATTGCTGATCGATTAATATTGCTTTCCTTCTGAATTCTTAAATATGGTGTATGAGATATTGCTAGCGCAATTGCTGTACACTTTGTACGTTTACATACTTCACATAACTTAATCGTGTTCTATTTTTTAATGTTAGTTGTCTTCGTGGCGTGTTCAAAAATAAGTTTTTAGATATCTTTCGATAATGATTTCAAAGGGAAAAGGCTAAATGAATTATCAATTAAAGTCAAAATTATGATTTCAAAACAAGTGCATATTTGGGTAACAAGGAATTCCCGTTTTTCTGAGGCTATTTTCCAAAGTGTCAATTGGTTCTCGTCTCCGATTCTAGGAATGCATACACCCGTCCGAGTTTGTAAATGTTAAAAGCACAACTATATTAAAAAATGTACAACTAGTGCACAGATAACGTAATCTCTCGATGTTACTTACGACCCGCTCTCAGGTAATGTACCATATACGTTATTTGACATATATGTACGTATTAAGGTTATAAAGTCAATTCTAAAAGACCGGAAATATTTGATGCAACGTTGCAATAAATTCGCATAAATTACGATGTCGGAAATATTCAAATTTTGCTCATAGCCGGAAAAGCAAAAACGGAAGCCGTTATGGTTTATCTAACAACTACGCTAAAACTGTGTGTAAGAAATCGGTTCACCATCTTCATCACTGTCGCAAAAGTGTTTACGAAACCTCTGCACTGATGAACGAGTTCGCTGAATAGAGGAAATTTGATGAACCTCAGGTAAACAAAGAGACATTTTGGATGACGGAAGTATGCACATACACAGGTGAAAAGATTGATTATGTTGACACGTGGTTCAATGAGAGTCTACTTAACCAATCTAATACCATTCTCTCTTCTAAAAGATTTCTAAGATCACGTCTTCGGCCTACCATTTGCTATCTCAGGATTTTGAAAATCATCAATATTTGAAATTATAGATATAGATACTTACATCCCCCCATAATAGCCTATCGATGTAGGGGGAGTATAACTATCCTTATTATATATATATTTATATACTTTTAGACCTTTATAACTTTCAATTTCATATGCTTACAAAATGCCAGCTGATGCAACCTTTCCTAAGTTGTGCAATCATTTACAACCAAGTTGTTATGTGTCTTGCATCATGTCGACTATACCGGTCACTCCTTTCAAGCATACAGACAGTCTGCCTGTCTGTCTGCCTTTAAAGCGCATAACTCAACTATAAGACCGAATCCAGTCTATAAGAGGAAAGTTCTGTGACGTTATAATGGTATTTAAAGTCGATTTTTCGGGGCCTGAGGGCTTCACAGATGACCTAGCTTCCTGAATTGTGCAACATTTAGAAAATCATTGACGAGAAAGTACCCGTCCAACTTCTTTAAACTAATAGGTTAACTACAACGGGAAAGTATTGGAATTAACATGATGTATTTTGTTAATAAAAATATGTAGTATTTCAATGAGACAGGCGGTGTTGACACCGTTACATCCCATTTTTTGGAACAACAGTTGATTGATAGTCCACTCAAGCTGCTTTCTAGAATATTTTCGACACTTTCTATTATATTTAAGCTCAAGATATGAATATTACATGTCCTTTAAAACGTTTTTCAGACCGGAAAAATATCTATCAATAATTACAACGTATCATTTAAGAAGAATGTTTGTAAAATATTGTTTGGGTTTGTTAAGTTTAATGATAAATGAAGGAAGAAAAACCTCTATAGAAAAAGAAAGTCGATATTGTTCTTTATGTAACCGAGGTATTGAGAATGAAATTCATTTTACACTATTCTTTTTTTGTTCTGTGGATTTACGACAGAATTATATACCACACTATTTTCTAGAAAAACCATCGAGAGATGCATACATATCTTTGTTACAAACTAATTATGAACAAATTATTGTACAATTATCTCTATATATGAAGCATGCTATAGCTAAAAGAGACATTCCATTAAACAAATTATTAACCCTAAAATACCGTTGTCAACAGGACGAATGCTGTCTAAATATATCCAGCTTCTTTTTTCACGTTTTGTTCTACGCTTTATGGAAAAGGTTAACCAAGGTTTTTTCATAATTCTCTATACACAATAATAATTATAAAGTTAGACTTGCAAAATCTCTGGATGGTGATACGAATAATCAAAAATGCCTTATGATTTATAATTTAGATTGGACGTCTTTGAGATTAAGAAAATACCCCCTCAGAATCCTAGATTTGAGTTGTAATTGAATGATTTAAAATACCCCCGAATTGACGACATTAAGGATTTAAGAGTCACAAAGTTCTATTATTTTAGATGAAATGTTCTTGTTACACGTATCAACTTGGTGTACTCATTTTCAAATACATTCTTATGGTTATGAAATGTGATTCATTTAAAGTAGCAAACTAATTATAATAATTTCCTCCGTCGCAATACAGCACAAGTCATTGTGTCATTAGAGGACAATAGACATGTTCTGGAGAGTACAATTATGACCTCAGAGTCAACCGAGCGGTATAAACCTATTTATCGAAACCAAAATAATCACCCAAAATTCTATTTATAATACATAGTCATGTCTCATTCCACACCTACTCTTTTTAACCCAGCGCACCCAGGATTGCAAACAAAGCCTCAAACAATATGAAAGAAAGACACTCTCCCTTGTTGGACCTATCCCTCGGCTTGTGGAGAATAATGCGTCTGAGAATGCGAGTTAACCCACTGGATATCTGAATATAGCACTACGTGAACATTACTGGGTCCATGGCACTGTAGGGGTTAACAATAAGACGTCTGGGTAGGACGATTAAAAGGATACATCCTACATAACTGCAAATTTAGTATGAATGGATATCTTTATTTCAAATCATTCTCTAAAGAACAACAATGAAATAACACATTTTGAACTTATATAAATCTGTATTTCTAGTATGAATGATACCTAATAATTTATTATGTTATGTTATGAAGATAGCGCACTCAACGACCCCTACACCCGAGTTCACTAAGCTTCGTGCACATTCTTGTCGGTAAAAGTTAACATTTCGTCCGTCTGCACCCGTAATAGCCTTACCCCTGTCTGTCCACCCGATTCCCCCTTACTAAGTGACCTACCCGTCACCTTACAACCTACCCCTTAACCAGGAAAAAGCCCTATCCCTCTTACCAATACTAAATTGCCATTGATAAATTGAAACATTTGATATCAACAATATCTTTGTACTATGTTGTATGATAACTTTATCAAATGACACTGCAAACACATGTCGCAATAAGAAATGCCTTTGTCTTCTCCTTAAAAAAATAATCTTCTTGATCATACATATTGAGGCAACCCACTTTCATCATTTATTTATTATCAACAAGTCACTCTGAATTGCCGGTTACCGGGGTGTCCAATAAGGAGTTTACCGACCTTTGTTTACTTTTTCCAATGTTTGAAAGGTTTCCATTTTGAAAAACACATCTGGTAAATATGCTCTTGGATAGTAGCCCTCCTAACAAATTGGGGTAAATTAAATCTAAAACGATTATAAAATGTCCCCCTTTTACCTGTTGTATAATGCTATGCAATTATGTCTGTAAAAACCAAATCATAGTTTGAGGGGGGGGGGGGGGGGGAGGCTACTTATGGAGCATCCCTCGTAATCAACTGTCGTGATATATAAAAATGGTGAGAATTTCAAATTTAATTTCAAGTATTTTTTAGCTAAAATTTACTATCTTAGTGTATAGGAGGACATATACACTCTCTTTACGTTTCTCTTGATGCACCTTTTACATGACCAAATTTGACATTATAAAGTATAAGAGACATCGGTCTCTGTGGTGCGTTAGTCTCATATGAAATGTCATTCAAATCAAATCATACAAAACTCAACAAACGTTCAATCCAGTGATCAATTTTAACAACAATTCTCTCCCCCTGACTTAAAAAGAACCCAACAACCCCCTCACGTCTGAAAATGTTCTTTCTTAATGTGCTCTTATCCTTAAAGACCATGTAAACCGAACATCTGAACCCAAAGCCCACCATTGAACAGCAACTGATACTGAAAAAGTTTAAACGACCGAAGTCACAAGGGATATATAAAAATGGTGAGAATTTCAAATTTAATTTCAAGTATTTTTTAGCTAAAATTTACTATCTTAGTGTATAGGAGGACATATACACTCTCTTTACGTTTCTCTTGATGCACCTTTTACATGACCAAATTTGACATTATAAAGTATAAGAGACATCGGTCTCTGTGGTGCGTTAGTCTCATATGAAATGTCATTCAAATTAAATCATACAAAACTCAACAAACGTTCAATCCAGTGATCAATTTTAACAACAATTCTCTCCCCCTGACTTAAAAAGAACCCAACAACCCCCTCACTTCTGAAAATTTCCTTTCTTAATGTGCTCTTATCCTTAAAGACCATGTAAACCGAACATCTGAACCCAAAGCCCACCATTGAACAGCAACTGATACTGAAAAAGTTTAAACGACCGAAGTCACAAGGGATATATAAAACCGTTAGGGTATTCGTATTCAAAATGCAAAATAGTGATTGTTGAAAACGGCTGAACTTGGCATGTATTCAGCTTTTGAATATGCCTTAATCTCTTAACGGAGAACAAAGGATGGAGTTATATCTATGTCAATCTGTCATTTCACAAATTGCTTGTACATTGTATAAACTACGCCGTTTTCGGTTTTCATGCTCTTTGCAAGATTTAGGTTCATGAGGATTTAAAGCAGCAAAGCATTAATCCCGTCCGGTCTTTGATGATCATTAGTATTATCGAGAGATATTGGCTATCTAGGCAATTTATATGGATAACTATAGGTATGCGTCAATGCCTTTAAGGGGAAACTTTATGTTTCATTTATTTATTAAGTAAACATTATTTACTTTACAATCTATATGGATAACTATAGGTATGCGTCAATGCCTTTAAGGGGAAACTTTATGTTTCATTTATTTATTAAGTAAACATTATTTACTTTATCTAATACACTATATATTTGTCAATCGCAACTCAGTACATACATATTTTACAACATTACTATAGTGTAAAGGATGTGTGTCGTGCCGAACAGCAAGGATCAAAAGGGTAAATTGCTCACGTGATTTTACTTTGGAAATATATGACTAACGTTGTCACACAAGATCAAATAACACTCAAGTATTTCTATAAACGGATTAAGATACGTAACATCAAAGCTATTTTCACATGACCTTCCCCCTGCGATTGTACAGATTAAAGTTCTTTAGGATACCTTTTTTGTTAAGCGGCCTAATGTTAATACCAAGATCACTGGGCTTCATGCCGTACATCTATATAGATATTATCTTATCGTTACGCCCTATACCTTCGTTTATGAATATGATAGCATGCAAGCTTAAGCAATCCATTACTATTCTAAAAGACCGAGGGTGCAATTGTGCAATTGTGAAATCTTTGTATTCACGTTTCGACATTCCTATATTACAACCACATTTATACAAAATATATATTTAATTTCGTTGTATTTCTCAAGCGGGCGATCCATTGAAAAAATTCTCAACTGTATGACAATAGAAATTTAGAGATTTAGAATAAAACTTGCAATTTGTTGAAGATCTAACAGCTTCGGATGTAATGCTACACTGAATTTCAGCGTGGTACCACCCATGGTTCGCTAGTTCCAGTCGATGCTCGAAGGTTTCACCGCAATACATAGCCACTATAGTGTTGTGGGGCTTTCTTCCTGCAAAATACTAGCAGCCGCCATATAAGTGAAATAATCTTGAAAGCGGCGTTAAACCCCAACTCACCTCATTTCACCCCAAAGCTTCCATACTCCAAGCACTCAGATTAGTTAGACTCATTCTTGTCGGTCGGATGGTACATACATTTAGGTTAGTAATGCAAATATTTATAAAACTGTTTGCTAGACATATGCATCATTTGTATTTGTCATGAATTCACTCTGTATTACTGGATACTACTTTAATCAGTGACCGAAGCTTTCTGGATGCTTCTCTTGAAAGGGACAGTACCAAGGTTTTTGGGGAATTTCTTTCTTTAGATTCTCGCCAATAAAATTTATGTTCATGCCAAATGCATTATCTACAGAGGGTCAAACATCATTAATCAACCCGTTTATTCGCAGTCGGACAAGGAAACTGAGTAGCTTGTCAGCGAAAACTGCTGCCGGCCATTTTAATGTAAACACCTTTCAGTCGTTTGAAATAGGGGAATGGATTCGCGTAGCTTAACCGAGCATGTAACGTTCTTTTCAGAACTGCTTCTTTAGATTAAAATAAAATTGCCTTGCAATTGTTAAAATTTATTTCCTGTGCCGTGCGATGACTCTGTTTACCTAAAGAACGTGCTAGTGCCTCTTTCAGATGTTCCTACATATTACATGTCTATATGTGACAATGGTATTGCATTAGTAAGTTAATATAAGCCATAACCGGTCTCTGCAATTGTAAAAGATAATTACCGATCGTAAGAAATACTTAAATGGGGAAATTGTATTTGATAACTCTGAATACGCCATAATTAATTAATCAATAACTATATGCCACAACTTTATTCTAAAAGTGAATGTGATAATTAGCCATAAATGAAAACTCTACGTGACAATTGGTGATTATTTCGCGATACAAGAAATACTGTCAATATTATGGAATATATAATGGTGAAAACAGTAATAATTACACATAATTACATATATGACCAAAATATAATCATTACATACATATTTGTGACAATAGTATGAAATACCCATTTGTGACACTTCCCCATGGCATGTACAATTTTCAGAATCTCATATGAATGGCATACAGTTGTTACCTGTAATTATGTCATACAGTTGTCATATGCAGTTATGTCATACAGTTGTCACCTGCAGTCATATCATACAGTTGTCACCTGTAGTTATGTCATACAGTTGTCACCTGTAGTTATGTCATACAGATGTCATCTGCAGTTATATCATACAATTGTCATTTGCAGTTACGTCATATAGTTGTCACCTGCAGGTATCTTATACAGTTGTCATCTGTAGTTATGTCATACAATTGTCATCTGCAGTTATGTCATATAGTTGTCATTTGCAGTTATGTCATACAGTTGTTATCTGCAGTTATGTCATACAGTTGTTATCTGCAGTCATGTCATACAGTTGTCACCTCTAGTTATGTCATACAGTTGACATCTGCAGTTACGTCATACATTTGTCATTTGCAGTTATGTCATACAGTTGTTATCTGCAGTTATGTCATACAGTTGTTATCTGCAGTCATGTCATACAGTTGTCACCTCTAGTTATGTCATACAGTTGACATTTGCAGTTACGTCATACATTTGTCATATGCAGTTATGTCATACAGTTGACATCTGCAGTTATGTCATACATTTGTCATATGCAGTTATGTCATACAGTTGTCACCTGCACTTATGTCATACAGTTGTTATCTGCAGCTATTTCATAAAGTTGTCATTTGCAGTTTATCAGATGCAGTTATCTCATACAGCTGACAACTATAACTATCTGATACAGTTGTCGCTTGCAGCTCTCATACAGATGCCGAACAATAGTTTGAATTCCTATGTTAAATCATCATTTTTCAAAAATTTTAATTGGTCACTATTTTTAGCAAAATACTTTACTGTCAAAACTTTAGATCACTTTGTGAAGGGATCATTTTCACACTACATACACAAAGGACAAGTAATTGGAATGCAAGGAACAAATGTGGCATTCTTTTAAAGGAGACAACATGGGTTAAACTTACAATATATTTTGCATTTTTTTACAAAAACTATTTTGAAATGAAAACTTTAAATGATACTCAAGAGATTTGAGTGTTTGCATTTTGCATAGTGTTGTATTAGTTCCTGTCAGATGTGTTTTTGTACTGCAGTGATAATCATGTCTAAGCATGTGATAGGAATATGTTTTTCTTCATCTTCCCAAACATTTTCAACTTTTGGATCAATGATAGAATAAATCGATATTAGGTGAACAACATTTGCTCTGAATTTGAAAGTAATGAGAATTTTTTGTTAAGTGGCTGTACAGTTACCACCTGCAGTTATCCAATACAGGTGTCACTTGCAGTTATCCCATACAGTTGACCCCTGAATATATCTCATACAGTTGCCTTCTGCAGTTATCCAATGCACTTGCCCCTTGCAGTTATCTCAGATAGTTGTCACTTGTACTTATTCCAATCAGTTGTCACCTGAAAATATCTCATACAGCTACCTTCTGCAGTTATCAAATACACTTGTCACCTGCAGTTATCTCAGATAGTTGTCACTTGTAGTTATCCCAATCAGTTGTCACTTGAAGATATCGCATACATAATAATAATAATAATAATGAGTATTTATAAAGCGCTATATCCATACACAAGGTGCATGCTCAAAGCGCATATACATGTTAGAATAAAGGGTAATGATGTGAAGTATTGGCATGAATAAAATCAAAGAGAAAAGTATATGAGTTATAACATATGAATAAATATAGTACACAAAGTCAGATAATTCCGTCAGTGGGAAAAATCTAGGAATAATAGCTTGAAAAAAGATAAGTTTTGAGTTTTGATTTAAAAACAGTCAATGAAGGCGATATCTTGAGGACATGAGGAAGTTGATTCCAAAGTCGGGGAGCAGCATAACTGAATGATTTCTGTCCATAACTGGTATGATTAGAGCTTGGTATCTTGAGAAAGTTCAAATTCTGTGAACGAAGAGTTTTTGCAGGGATGTAGTCATTTAACATCTTTGAAAGGTATAGTGGTGCAGAATTATTTCGACATTTGTATGCCATGCAGAGGACTTTAAACTTGATTCTTGCTTCAATTGGAAGCCAGTGCAGATCCTTAAGTACAGGTGTTATGTGACATGATTTAGAAGTTCTAGTCACTATTCTTGCTGCAGTGTTCTGAACTTTCTGAAGTTTGTATAGTTGACGTTTACTGATTCCTATCAGCAAACTGTTACTATAATCAAGTCTAGAATGAACAAGCATTTGTACTAGTATTTTTGCAGCATCTCTTGTAATAAGATGACGTATTTGACCGATGCAACGGAGATGGTAATAACAAGTTTTACAAAGTTTATCTATTTGTGGTTCCATTGTTAGTTCTGAATCAATGATGACGCCAAGGTTTTTAGCTCGGTCAGCGAAAGGAATTTCAGCACTTCCGACTTCAACAGAGCTAAACGGAATGTTACGCAAATTACGCTTAGTGCCTATTAACAAAGCCTCTGTTTTCTCATCATTTAGCTTCAGTTTATTCAAAGACATCCAGGACTTGATATCAGATGTGCAATCAGTTGTTCGTCGCAAAGCTATTTGGACATTTTCTGGCTTGAAGCTGTCAATCAGTTGACTGTCATCAGCATAACATTGGTGTTGAATGTTATTATTCTCTATCACTCTACCAAAACTAGTAGTATAAAGCACAAACAGCACAGGGCCAAGGACGGATCCTTGAGGAACTCCACACGATAGTGAATAGTGTTTAGATTCAACCTGATTAATGACCACGGTTTGTGATCTATTTTTCAGATAAGACTCAATCCAGTCAAGCGCAACATTTGTTATACCCATCTCTAGCTGAAGTTTAGAGAGTAGCAGATTGTGATCCACTGTGTCAAATGCTGCCGAAAGATCTAAGAGTGTTAACGAAGCAATATTCCCATCATCCACTTGACTTCTCAATTCATTCATAACTCGCAGTAAAGCGGTTTCTGTACTGTGATTGTCACGGTAGGCAGATTGAAACTCATCCATAAGCCCATATTCTTTGAGATGATCTTTGAGTCTTATATTGACTGCCTTTTCGATGATTTTTGAGATAAATGAAACATTAGACACAGGTCTATAGCTACTTAGACTGTCAGGATCTAGGTCACTTTTCTTGAGAAGAGGTTTCACAATTGCAGATTTAAAGGGGGTCAACAACTTTGATTTTTAACTTCCAGTGTTTTATTAGCGAGGCCCCGCGAGAGTCGTAAAACTCAATCAGCGCGCTCTCTACTCAGCGGTGTTTTTTCTGCGCTGCATCCTACGCGCGCGGTTTCCTTACACGCGCGAATTACCCAACCGGATACGCGTGTGAGAATGTCGTTTTAAACAAAACGTTCTACAACAGAACTGCCATATGAGATATGAGATATGAGAAAAAATATATAAATCTTTGTAAAGTGAAATCTTTTTTAGTTTTTATTTCCCTCACCTTTTACAAAATTAGATAAACAATTCTGGTGCTCTGGTATTATGCAGTTGTTTACATTTTACTTGTAAGCTTGGACAAGTTTACAAACTTCACAATATTTCTGTCGATATTTTTAAAAGTAAGGTTTTGACTTGTGTGGATATTTTTTGAATTTTCGTCACTATTACTCAATTCCTAACTATTTGAAATTTCTTATCTATGGCAGATAGGGGTTTGAGGGTTGTTTTTTTTATATTTGGCAGTAAATTGAACCTGGATTAAACAACTGTAAAATCAATGCACTTTTAATATTGATACAATTCACATATTGTTATCCAACATTTTAAGAGCATAATTGAACACGAAGTTGACATTTAACAAAGACACAATCATTTTTCAGAAATTTAAGACACGTTTGCCATAATTTTAAAATATCACTGATAGTTATAAAAAGGGAATACATGAAGGATATACTGGTCACTAGGTATAAAGTTTAACTAAAAGGGTTTCCTTGATGATAGGGTGTTTTAAACTGTTTTTTGGGGTCCGGTTTAGTATGTCTCGCATTTGAGTTGACTATTCATCAGTAAAATTTTAAGGTATAATCTCATGATGATACAATCGAAAATTGATTTAATATTTTCATTATTTCAAAGTCATCGACAAGGGGTTCACCTCGTACATCATGCGTCCCGATAGTTCCGATATGGGATTTCTAATTACGAATGGATAAGAATAAGAATGACTTGAAAAATGATGTATACAAACCTGGCAGTAATTGTTAACGTACATGTATTTACCAGTCTTACTGAGAAAAGGGCACCAACAATCTGAGCCATAATTAATGATAGATTCACTTTAGTAAATGACAATAAAAATTATCTCGTCCTAATCTCGGATTGACAAATAGTTACTTTGTTTTGATTTTTTTTCGCCAATTATTCACAGTAGATGAACACATGCTTTTGACATTTAAAAGATAGTGAAAAATATAAAATATAGTTGGATTAATCTTGAAGATAAGCAAAACCGCATAATCTACATTTTGTTATAGATATATCTTATTCCACGTAGTCTCTCAGACATTATACAATGCATGAACGGTAAAGCTGAAATCAACAATGATGTTATCTAATTTATCAGCCAGCCAGTCAGGCATAAAGCAATAAAGCACAGCTGTCCTCGGAACAGGAAATGATAATAAGGATATTATGTAAGAGATCGATCACATACGTTGTTTATAACACTTCAAGGAAGTTATATAGTACTTGGAAAGTCTGGTCTAAACAGTCACTGTAATCTCGCTCTACTCCCATGTTTTCAGTTGACGAGCTGGAATAAACATTGTCAATTCACTTCCTCTCTAATTCTGTTTTATTTGTTAATGATTGTATGTGGGCGTAAGGCAGCTTATTGAAATTAAAGAATTGATATATTTCGAAATAATTGCATTTTCATCACTTAAATGCCAAAATCATGATATTTACTTATTTTCAATAATCATCGACACAGGCCAACGGCTGTACGGCAAGGACATGCTCCCCCTATAGTCGACCGATTGCAGGTGTTCTCACAGCGACATGTGATAGTATAGAAGCTATAGCCATTTTCCATTTTGGACTGCAGGCATCGTGTTGTTGGGTTGAAGTTTAACGTCTGCTTCCACCATTGTGTTATGTCGCCGATGTGGGGCCTATGCCTTAGTTATTTGCAATGAATGGGGGAATAAGATTTAGAATATGTCATAGACACCCAAATTAAGTTAATAAAAGTTCTAAAGTGGTAAAAAAAATAAAATCAATTTGGAATTTGGAATTCAGGCATCGTGTCAGGAACGAAAATGAATAAGCCAATCAACGATCACATGTCTTAAAGGGGATTCCCCTGTCACAATGACCGCTTGGCCGGCGCCCAGTCCGTGTCACGTGACCTCTTTCCCGGCCATGGCAATTACGTAACTGCTGGTCAATTAGGTCTGAAAGGCTAGGGTTGTTGTTCCCCTTTAAGGGAGTCTGGAAAAACTCCTGTAGATAAACTTAAATTCACCAAATTTGTAATGAAAGGAAGAAGTATATCTAAGTAATCTATCAACATATTTGTGGGAATAGGATCCAGAGAACAAGTTGTTTTCTTAGATGACCTAATAATCTTCTCAACTTCTTGTTGGGTTAAAGGTTCAAAATAGGAAAGTTCATTGCAAGTTAGTGCGTCAAAATTCGCACATTGACTTGACTCACTTGAAGTATTTTTCAGATCACGTTGAATGACTTTAATCTTAGTGTCAAAATATTCCACAAAGTCATTGGCAAGAACTTCATCAGAATCGTGTACAGGATACCTAGCTTTGTCATTCTTACCAAGGAGTTGGTTTATGAATGTATATAACTTAGCCGAGTTACCTTGCGTTTCCAATATTTTATGATTACAATAGTCAGCTTTGGCTTTCCTAATGACTTTACTGAGTTCTTGTCTTTTCTGCCGATATATTTGTCGATGTATCTCAAGTCGAGATTTTCGCCATTGGCGTTCCGCCACTCTGCACTCTCGCTTTGCTTGAAGTACCAAATCATTATACCAAAAGGTATCCGGTCTCATCCGAACATTTTTTACCTGAACAGGAGCATGTTTATCAAAAAGAATCATCAAAGTTGAATTATACATGTCAGTCAATACGTTTGGATCTGTTGATATTTCACTGAGCAATGGAGAGTTCAGAATATCCAACTTGAACTTTTCTTTGTCAATGCTTCTTAAATTCCGACATTTGATTTGCACAGGTTTTAGTTGAGGTTTGAACATGTTCCATGTCATGCTTACGCAGCTGTGATCAGACATCTGTTTATCAATTACTTTGACATCAGTTACTAATGATATTTTATCAGAAGTAACCACCCAATCCAGTGTATGACCAGACTTATGAGTAGGTGCAGACACCAGTTGAGCAAGGTTGTGTGTGTTCAACAACTTTACTATCTTCTCTCTTTCTGCACAATGATTATTGTCAAAATGTACATTAAAGTCACCCAAATATATTGAGTTGGTCTTTGAATTTGATTCAAGAAGTCTTTCAAATTCATGTAAAAATTCAGAACGAGTGATTTTGTTCTTTTTAGACGGGGGTGGTCTGTAAATACACATAACTTTGACACTAAGTTTGTATGAAGTAACCTTTGTAGTAACTATCTCAAATGATTTATATCCATCCAAATTTTGGGAACTTTTTAGAAACACGACTCGAAGAGAATTCTTGTGAATAACTGCAAGTCCTCCACCTTGAGAATTATATCTGGGTTGATGAAAGAAAGAATAATTAACTGGCGTAAGTTCTTCTATGACTGCTTCATCTCCATGTAGTTTTAACCATGTTTCAGTTAGATACAAAATATCAAAATCATTTTCTTGTATGAAGTCAGATATCTCTAGGGTTTTATTCCTACTTGATTGGGAGTTCCACAGACCCACTTTAAGACAAGTGGAAACGGGTTTGACTTGAGGGTGATTATTATTTGACTTAGTAGCGCGTTGCATGCGCATTTCCTTTTTTCCAAGTGTAACAGTCATAATGTGTTAACAATAAAACGGATTACTGTAACCCCAGGCTTGTCTTTGGAGGGGGAAGCCTCCATATGCATATGGGTAGTTGATAAATGGCAGGTGGACTCGAGATTGACTTTGTTGGTTCAAATAATCGTTGTGCAGATCATTTCTGAAGTGGTGTCCTGGTGGTAGTGGAATCATTGGATCCTGAGCTGCAACTGATGCAGATGGGTAGGTTTGTTCATGACTTTGATGTTCAGCACAGGAGACTGACTCTACTATCAGCCTACTCAGGAGTTTAACACCAACATGCGACAAGTGAATTCTATCCTCGATGAGTACATCGCGTGGCTTCATTGACATCATATGCTTAAATATGTCAATGTATGTCATCTGCTTGGCACAGCACATTTCCTCAACTGCCTCGTTTATTTGTTTAGACTTACTGTTGTACCACGAAGGTGTCTGGCGAGGAAGAATAGAGCACACATGCACATGCGCGTTAGTGATCTTAGCCGTTCTATTCAGCAGTGTGTCGAACTCTTTGATAGTTTCCTCCATGGACTGCTCAGTTACATTGTTATCCCCAATTACAAACACAATGTTACTGATTTTTGAGTTTTTATCTAGCAAAAGTGGCAACCGTTCACTTAATTGGCCTATTGTAGCCTCCCTGTTTGTGTCTACAACACATTTATGGCGAAGATTATAAGAAAGAATGGCACTGCTCATGTTTTTTAACATTGAACTACCAATAATCACTGTTTCAGCAGATTCAATTCCCTTTGGAGTAGGCTTTACACGCTTCCTGTGAGAGCGAACAGCATCCGCATAGGACTTCTGGGGAACATTTCTTGCAGGAGTATCTCTCTTTTGAATGTGGGGCTTACGAGCGGGTAAAGGAGTCGATTGTCCAGTATGTCTCGCCTTTTGATGGGTTGATGCCGGATTAGCGATCAGTGGTGATGGTTGATGGTTTGGTTTTTCAGTTGGCAATAGTGGCAGGTTCGTATTTGAATCTGTTTGAACATACAGTTGTCTTCTGCAGTTATCCCATACACGTGTCGCCTGCAGTTACTCATATATTTGTCACTTAAAGTTCTCTCATAAGCTTTCACTTGCACTTATCCCATACAGTCGTCACTTACAGTTATCTCATACCACTGTCTCACAGAGAATACTAAACGACGTCCCGTTTAATAACATATTTATGAAACGAGTGTGTGGTTTGGTATTTAACGAACGAAAGCGAGTTAGATACCGATACCATTTACGAGTTTTATAAAAATGTAATTATACGGGACTGAGTTTAGTATTTCATTTATTACTCGCTGAATTATATCGATGAAAAGCATTAAAATCGCTGAGATTACCATTGTTGCCGAGCCGCTAACATTGTGTCGTCATGCTTAACGATTGTGACGTAATATGACGTCAATCAACACAAGAACATTGTAGATTTATTAAACGGCGGTAAGTAATAAATACAGTTATCTCATACAATTGACACCTTTAGTTATCTCATACTGTTGCCTCCTGCAGTTATCTCATATATATTTTTATGACATAATAAGTCAAGGAGTGTTAGTAGTTAACCAACTGATTTTACCTGTCGACGTATGTTCAAAACTGATAACAATACAGCTTGAATAAACATTTTGATTACAGCTATTTTCTCTGATTTCCACATCATTAAGTCTAGAGAATTCCCATGAGTGAAAAGAGTAACGCGATTAGCAGTACGCCCCCGCAAACAATTGAAGTAGTTAGACACCGACAATCGGTTGGCTTGACGTGTTGTTGGTAGTCATTTTAACCAAGTCATGATTTGAGAATTTTTCCAGCGTAATTGTTTCGAAGGAATTTTCATACTCACATTACTTTTAAGGTTTTTTCCTTTTTTTTCTTCTTTTACACATAATGCTTATCTTTTCGATAACATATAACAAATTTCGGTAAATCATCTGTACTGCTGATATTAAAGGAATACTTTTTGATCTCCATTTTTTCTGAGAATCATTCTTATTGATGTATATATTCTCACAAAGAAACTTTTAAAGCATTTTTGCATAATTGCTGTTTATATGTTTATATGAAGACTGTAAATGATGGGGTACGTTGTACCCAGGGATGTACCACGGGCTAGGGGGTTATTGTTCACCACAGAATAAACGAAATGGTCGACAACAAACAAATATCCCTAGTTATGTTATTCATTTTCCCATGTCTTCAATAACATATACACCAATAATATGATCAATATACATTATTATGTAAGCTTATTTTTCCGGCGATCCGATTGGTCGAGAAGCGGTCACGTGTCAGTCAACAGAAAAGCATATTGACTTCACTCCGAGTCCGACCAAAAGTGATATTGACTTGACATAGACATTTTGACGTCAAACCGTTGTTATATGACGTCATGCTATTGTTATCGTGACGTCATTTGACCGTCGTGTTGAACAATTAATCCAAATTGCTGTTCATGACTGTATTTTTTTTCTTTTCTTTTCGTATCTAATTCGAAACATAATAAAACAATTATGGACTGGTGAATTCGGTCAATATACCTGTTTTTATAGACCCGAGGAAAGCAATATTGACCTCGGACTTCGTCCTCTGTCAATATTGCTTTCCTCGGGTCTATAAAAACAGGTATTGACCTCATCACCAGTCTATAATTGTATACTATCATATACTACCAAAGATAGAAACGCACAGGTGATTTTGAGAATTTTGGAATCTTTTAAAAACGGTTAAAACAATACAACCACTATATTTCCTTCTAAAATTTAATTGCTGTATGATTGTTACCAGCTTCAGTGAAAATAGTTCACCTTTTTGTGTCTTTAATCAGTGTTTGAAGAAAACATAAAAAGTAAAATTTACGGGTGAGTAAGCTTTAAAGCATGATCAATGGGTTTTAAAGAGCATTATAAATTTCCAAATTACACTGATACATGTCACAAATTATTATATTTCTTATATATTGTTAAGTTTACCATGATTTTCAATTTCCAGTTTACAATTAACCCTTCGCTTGTGATTAGGGGCTAAATTGAGCATTTCAAAACTCATTTTCAAAACATTTTTAAAATGTAAACATATGCATTCAATTAAGATTTATGTTTCATGTATTGGACAAACGGTATTATTATTAGATAAGATATCAAAGGAATTATAGAACTGTAATAAAAAGAAATTGCATAAATAATCCCGTCCTACCCTAATGTCAAATGGCAAAGTTAAAAAAGAGAACACGCGGAAATGGAAACAATTTGCATTTGACATTAGATTTGGTATCTCCTTTACAATCAAATCGAATAGTATGGCTTTTCCCAAAATTTTACTTTCTATAGATGTTGTGAACATACAAGCTATCAAAAGAACAAGTTGGGTCCTAGAAATATTTTCAAGCTTATGCAAGCTTAAATTAATTGTTTTCCCTTTTCCATTTTTTATGTTTTACGTTACGTAATGTTTTCGGTAATCGCATCATGTTGAAAAAACATTTTAACGGTAATGAATATATTTGATTGATACTTGCTGTTGCTATGGCCACCCGTTGACAGCTTTTGTATTATAGAAATTACTGAAAGTTTAAACAAAACATTTTTGATTTTCATTCTTGACCTTTGTCAGTAAATGTGAAGTTATGACAACGCAAATTAACCACCCACATTCATACACCTACACTGAGTACCTAATTATTGTTCTTTTGCTTCTCATCTCAAAGATGAAAGAAATCTCAAACCGCTTGAGGACATAAAAAAAACGTACATGTCATTCAAATGTAAAATTTGTCAAATTAAATGCGTTGTTTTATAGCGTTAATGTAATAGCGGTAGGTGGTTGCATTAGAATTATAACTTAAAGGTTAGATTTCATAAGTTAAGTTTTTATCATTCATTTCAAACGCTTTATTAAAATATTATTTATTTTTTAACATTGCATTGTTTAAGGTTTTTAACCTTGATATCTTTAAAATCAAACATTTGTTTTTCTGTAACACAAAAATGTTATTTCATTGAATAAATTCTTGAAATTGATAATCAAAAAGAAACACTACTAAGTTAGAAATGATTATCATCGTTTTAGGTTTTAGTTTTATGAAGATTTTTATTGCTTTCAGAATAAATGATGCCGTCAATCGGATAGGATAACTAGAATTATTAAATTCATTTGGAATACATAAAAAAAATCTTTGATTAAGGAAAGCGATTTTGGATGCATAGTTGACATGGAGAGAACACAATAAACTCACACTATAATTTAGAAGCGTGTGGAATAACTGATCTCATCAAGAGTCGTTTTGTGTCAGTGGACTAGATAACATAAATCATAGACTACTGTAACATATATCAAACCACTCTGTCCAACTTTTCGCTTGAATGGGTTAGCTTCCTATCACTATGGAGACAATCAAATTTAATGCCACATTTAGAAAAAGGTGATTGATATCGGCCGTCAATTTAGCTGCTTATTTCATTACTTTCATAGATTAACCAATTGTTTAAAAACTTATTTTTTAAAGCAAAGGAGTAATCACTTTTTAAATCACAATCAATCTGGGTTTAATCCAACAATTTTACATAATTTCGATTGATCTAAATTTATCATCATGGAAATCCATCCATTAACATGAATACTTGGTACTTGGTGTGGTACTCTGAGATATCGCTTAAGCATTTGACAGAGTATGAATTAAAGGGCACATATTGAAGCTACAACAACTGGTACCCTTGGTTTACTCCTTGAATGATTAAATCGTTAATTAACTAATCGTTACCAACATGTTAGTGGTGGTATATCAAGAAAACAATACTTACATGCAGGAGTACCTAAAGGTTCAGTCCTTGGTCCCTTTTTATTTCTCATATACATTAATGACATAATGCAAAACTTATCAGGTCATTTTGCCGATGACACTCGCGTTGGGTCCTCAGCCACTGATCTACAGACAATTGAAAACAGCCTTGACAAAGACTGAATAACAGTACCAAAATAGACAAATGTCAAAACATTTAGGAGTTACATTGTCACATGATGTGGAATGGAATGACCATATTGAAAATATTTCATCTTCAGATTGCAAAATGGTTTCAGCTTTGGGCAAGCTAAATACGAGTTAAGTAGTCATAACTTATCGACAATAGAAGACTTTCTTTTGCCCAATTCTTCGATATGCTTCTGAATTATGTGACAACTGTTAATTGTTTAATGAAAACAAATAAAACTTATTCAGAACAGATACTGGATTAACGAAATTCACTTCTAGAGAAAGTATATATTTCGAGACCTGTTTGGCTCCATTGATACAACGACTAAAGGAGAATTTTTTATCGTATCCTAAAAGGTACTAACACATAAATGTCTCATAAGCTATTTGAATTAGTACCTCAGCATTTTTATTCTGTCTCCAGTTATGATCTAAGAAATAAGTGTAACGTGATTCAACAATCATCTAAAATGTCTTCACTACAATCTCGTTAAAAAAAGACCGGAACAAGTTACATGAAGCAACAATTTCATTCGATCAATTACAGACACTAACTACTCCCCACGAGGAGGCTCCAGCATTTAACACCAGTTTTGTTAGACGATTTAGTTTACTATATTTACGATTGAAGAATACATATAGTAGCTTAAATAATGACCTTTTTAAAGTAAATCTATCAAATTAAATTGCTTGTTTATGTGGAAATCCCTGTGAAAATGTTTATAGTTTTCTTAAGGAATGCAAATTATCTACTCGTGAAAGACGAATCTTATTTTCTCAAATATTAGATCTCGGAGTGAACCAAACAATTTGAACAATTTAAAAGATAATGGTTATATCGAATATCGATTATTATGATTTTAATGTATATTTGTGACACATTCTTGCATTATTCATGTCTTAAAGCTTTTTTATGACTGAGACATTTTACTCTAGTGTTAGGCAAACATACGATTTTGTACACTTACGTCTTAAAGTAATGCATGAATTGTACATTTCTGAAACTACTTACAATGAGTTTAGTAATCAATAATTATAGTTAATCTCTATTGCACATTTACTATTTTTTATTTATTTATTATAATCAATGGTGTATAGGAGAAGGATTTATCCATGCCTAATCCATTTGACCTTTTTGCCGTTATGAAATCTTATCATTTTAACTATAAAACTACAATCTAAATTAACACTAAAAAGGACTATCAATATGGTATCGCCCATTAGGGTTGATGTTATTCATTACGTAGATAAAGGTATTAATAACCACATTGACTATAGATAGTTGAGAAAAATAGGTCACATTATATCACTTATATAAATATTTTTTTCCACATCAACTCGATCAAGTCTATTTCGAAGTAGTGTGGACTTTGCATTCTCAACACAGAAACAGTGATTTATTTTTGCCGGGGAGGGGGGGGGGGGGGGGGGGGGACAGCATATGTGAGCAAGTGACGCAAATTTCTGTTTCCCACTTTATCTATTAATGTTATCTGAATAAATACGAAGGACGTTTTCGAAAAGTATTTTGTCGAATTTCGATTCAATTAAAACGTTAGCGAACGCGCGAAAGACATGCAAATTCTTGTCCGTGTGCTGCGACCTTGTACAAGGTAACTTCCCATAATTTTTTCAAACCAAGTTAATCCTGTTCTGATATGAAATGATGTGATCATTTGAAACAGTTTACCTGTATGGGCTATATGGTAAAACAAAATAAACTCTTCCAAGATGTAGCTGATAAATGGAAAGTTCCATTCTATTTTAGATTCAAAAACACTATTTTCCAAATCTGCTTAAAGTACGTAATATTTGTAGGCAGACCGGAATGTAGGCACATTGGGAGTGTAGGCACATTGGGATGTAACTTAGTACAGATGTATCCATAAGCGTTGACACGGTTGAATTCCCTGTTGTTGATTCCAGTAACTTTTCGTATATTCGGAATATTTACCTTTTCACGCTTTATGTATAGTAAGGAAATTAACACATTCCTAAAGGTCAGGTTATCGCTCGTGGATATCTCACTTGACTTATAAAACATAACATCGAGATATCTGTTTTTATATCATAAATATAATCATCTTAACCACAAAAGAGAACCGACATAAAATGTATTCCATTACGATACACACAAATCAACGCACAAATATATAAACCCGGTTATAATATTGACGCCATAGATAAAAAAAAAATACGTCACGGTGAACACATATATACTACAGCGTAAAACAGCGATAAAAAATATCTCATTTTTGTAGGGAAGGTGATGCAGAATAAAACACAATCGATACGACCAAAATCGTAATGGAAAATTCAACAGTGAAAAAATAAACCTTGACCTGTGACCTTAAGCGACACGAAAGTCAGTGACACCAGATTGTACTCGGCAGGTGCTGTTAGGAGTTTATACTGGGTGACACTACCTATAGTGATGTTTTCGTTGACGTTTTAAGGGCACTCACACATTTCACTAGAGTACGATTCTTTCAAAACAACCTTCATTCTCATGTTGGCCCTGTTTGGCAGAAAGTTCAATTTGATATCGAAATTAACCAAATGGGCTTTAGTAAGTAATCAATCTAAAAACAAAACAATTTTCAAAGATTTGCTGAAGAATTATTAAGTGTTGTAATTTTCACCATTCGTCCATAACCAGTATTATCTACATTGAACGTGTTGATATCAGTTCACTTGCTATTAAACGAGATCCACGTGCAAGTTTCAATGATCAATGATGATGCACGTGAAGCTCGAACGAATTCGCCTCAATCATCCCCCAAATTTTAAAGTGACACAGAGTATGTTTCATGATTTTCAATTTGGCTTCAGTAAGAGCCAGAATACCTTATGACCTGAGTTATGTTAAAATCGCCCCCCGAAACCTGCATCTTTGTCTCTAAATTGCCAAATTAATGATATTTCCTTGGTTTCACTGATAATCGGAAAACTGCCTTATAAATGTTAAAAATTCGAAAATATGTGTCAAATTAACGTGTATATTACTTATAAGACCGACTGAACACTATCAACCAATATTTGTGTTTGTGTCTGCAGTAAATAAGTTTCCGGAATTACGTTTGAATAATTGACGTGAGCCACTGTCCGGTTTTCGATCACAAACCACGACATTTACCCGTTTATTGTCACTATCCTGAACTGATAAGCATTAGGATTCTGATTTTCTTAAATAGCCACTACTTCTCGATAAAAAAAGACTATTTACGAAGTTTGACATATTTGACTCCTACAACATACTCTGTGCCCCTTTAACACTCCACGAGCAGCAGGTGCTATCCTCTCTCTCTGGTTGCTTTACGCAGCGATATGGGCTATCGTACATTATGTTTCAAAATAAACGCCCTCTCTGAATGTATCGCAACGCAAGCGTATTGCATCATCAAATGGTTAACACGTGTTGGTTGCCCTCTTTTATTCCTTTCTCCTTTCTGTTGGAATCTCTCTTATTTATTCCCCTATATGGAACTTATGAATTATTTCCCTCATCATCAATTTCCATATAACCCGTCTCTTTTTTCCACTTTCTCCTGTTTAATCTAACATTGACAAAACATCACCAGACAAAATCTCTTATTACATTTTCTCAGATAAAGTAACTTCAGTAACACTCTACATGTAGTTCATTTGTGTTATTCTGGTATTCATTTTACATTCTAACATGTATGGTATGCACGAGCCTAGGTATTCATCATGAACACCGGGTGTTCATCATTTAAACCTGATACGATAATAATGAATTTTGTTTAACGTAAGTTTAAATTTTGTCAAATCAAAGGTTAGAAAGTAATTAAAATTGCATTTTTTGAATACTTTTTACTACAAACGGATAAATTGGAACATGGGTTCGAACCTGTGAACCAAGTGAACTAACCATCAGACCCAGAAACCAGTTTAAGGATTTTTTTTCATAACCACGTGATCAAGTTTCATTTATTGCCTAAAGTAGAACATTATGTTGAGTAATATATAATATATTTATAAATTTAATTCATGTTTGATGAAAAGTGTATTTCAAATTGTGATATGCTCTCTATAAACTGGGGAATATTGGCAGTGGCCATTCAGTCTATTGTGGTAGCTTGTACATTTCAGCGAGGTTCACGTGCAGCATGAAAAGCCCATGCCTTCATTCAGTTACCTGAAATAGACAGTGTTTGTCGGATTCGTCGAGAGAGGAGTCAGCGTTGCGATTATACGATATATTTAGAAACCGTCAAGATGTAAAGATAACACATACATAGTTTACATCATCAAAATCCAGTTCATTATATATGCTACGTGCGCGAGGGTTCATCTAACCGGAACCCGATGTCGAAGTCGGTTACTATTGCTAACATTTTGTTTGAAGAGACAATACTGCTCTTGAAAATAATAATCATTTTCAATCTCTTTTACCACGTGTTAAACATCGTAAACTACTTTATATTTTCATATATGTCCATGCATTTCAAAACAATTACTTTTCCCTGCAAATCCTGGGTTTTGTACTTGTAAACGATTCTTTTTACGAAATCGTATTGACTGGTTCCTATCATAGTAACAGAGCATGTTGTTGAGTCCAACATCTAACAAAGCTTATAAAAGGTGATATTTTATCGAGCACTGATTGTCTTTGAAAATACCATTTTGATGGTAGTTTACAGTTTTATGATGACAATTAACCCGTTGACTTCACAAATTTATTTACGGCAGACACAAAAAACACAAATATTGATTGGTAGTGCTTAGTAGGTCTTATAACTGATTTACATGTACATAGGATGTAGAATTTTTCGACTTCTTAACATTTATACGGCCGTTTTTCGATTATGAAAGAAATCATGTAAATATAATACTTTTATGGATGAACGTGAAATTTAAGCGAGATTATTTGAACTTTACTCTGATCTGTTGGTGTTTTGGCTCTTATTTCAGCCACTTTCATAGGTTTTATAAAATATAATCTTCGTCACCTAATTCCAGACTGTGAAAGGCCAATTATTTTAAATCAAAATGACCCTGGTTGTTTTAAATGTAGGCAGCAATGAAATTAGGGCATGGTAGTTTAAACAAATTAACAACCCATGAACAGGGCCACTCATTCCGTGATAAAACTGAATCATGGTTGCTTAACTTCATTTCTTAACCTATTTAAATATTTGTGTCAATGGAAATCTAAAAAGTTACTTCAAATTTATCCTGTGTAAATATTTTGATTCATTTGACCAACGAAAATGACTTTTTCTTTCTTGGTAAAGTAATGACGTGTTTGACGGATCCTACTTTGCGAAATGAAATTTTTAAGGTCAATGACATAGATATATGACCGGAAATAAAATGATGTACTAAACATAATTAATTTGAAATGAGCATAAATGACACACGAGGCATGTTGAAATGATATACTTTGTCAGTTGGATAAAAAACTGTGAGAAATAGCATTGATTATTTCCATCTTATAACGAAAGCATAGAATCGCTAAGACGGGCAAAGTGTAGTAGAGTTCAGTCGACGGAAATCTCTCAATGAACACGCGTTAGGCTACCTGGGGAGGAAAATGGAACAGCCGTACGCCTTCACCCGCTACAATCAACGACACCTGTCAATCATGTCACACTGAAATTCACTGGATGTTGATTTTATCACGTGACTACAACTAAAGCCCCTTAAGTCGGATCATGAAATAGAGTGTTATTTTTGTTACACGCTTTTAAGTTAAACATTTCAAGTGGATTTACATTGTCGTCGAGTTTTATTGAATTTGATAGCAGTAAATTTACAACTCGGAGAGCGGATAAGAAAATACGTTTTGATCCGACATCAACAGTCAGAATTAGATATAAGTTGCAGAAGTTCTGTGAAGTATAAGCCATAATACCTGAAAAACAATTAAAATCGACGGTATTTTCTTCGCATGCCTTCGGCCAACATGGAAAGTTTCGTTTAATGGTCTAGGGCACCTAAACCAGGAATCACTCTTTGAGGGTCTCACTAAGACATCATCACGTCCGCAATAGACATTGTCAGGTCAGGGCGGCCTATCACCTCTCATTCTCCGATATAAAAAGACCTGTCTGCCTTGATCGCCAAAACGTCCAAGTCGTCACAAGAAAATCTTAAAGCGTAGACACCCAAATGAAGACCGAACTCACCGCATGCTTCAAGACACCGCGACAAATGATCGTCTAGACGAAAACACCCTGATAAAAAAACATCGTTTCGAAATACTGTAGGGCTATTCTGAAGCGAATCAATAGGATCTGTCTGTGATTGAACTAACAGAGACGAGGAGTTTAAATTCCGGCAATGGATGTAATACGCATGCTTCTTGCTTCTATACTTGCCGCTATTCTGCACTCAGTACAAGGTAAGCGCTATATTACTGTTATTATGCTTTGTGTGATGTCGCTTGGTGCAGTAGTGATAGATATGTTCAGTGCATGTCAATATTTGTCTTACCTAAACAAACATATCTGTTACGTAAATTATGGTGCAAGTTATTCTAATACACATGTTGTTTCTTTGTTAATGCTTCAAGTATCTATATAAGAGAGAAGGTGAAGTGTAACGTTATGTTAGGAATGTTAAGTTCAGCGGAATACCATTGATCTTTGTACCCAATACCCGCAATCCGTGGTCTCATTGATAAAAACGAGCAGAATGATACACCTGTTTTAGGATCTCACACATATACGTACATGGAGATACACCTGTGTTAAGATCCTACTATAGTATACTTTCATAGGTGACTCTTGTTTAGGACCTCATTCTGAAAAGTAAGTAGCTGATACGTGTGTGTTAGGAACGCAAATTGATACATGCATAGGTGATATACCTGTGCTAGGAGCCCACTCAGACCCGTATATGAATATACTCCTGTGCTCGGACCCCACGTGGATACGACCATGAAGATACACTAGTTTTAAGATCACATTAGGATACGTACATGAAGATTGACCTGTGTTGGATACATGCGGATACATCCATGAAGATACAACTTTGGTAGGATTTCAGATACGTACGTTATGCTACAACCGCGTTAGGATCGAATGTCGATGCATTCGTTATGATAAACCTGTGTTAGGATCTGACGTGGATACGTTTGTAATGATACACTAGCGTTAGGATTTGATGTCAAAACATACGTGCGTAGCATTACACCTGTACAAAGATACAATATTGATACATGCAAAAACTGGCGATCATAGCGAACAAGTAGATATCTTTAGACGACCAAAACTTAACTGGTGGCTAGTACGAAGCTTAAGTGCATTCTCAATTATCCGAGCGTGGCTCTTTCAAGAGTCGTGTGACACATTTGTGCTATTTTGGTGGTCTCCGTTCATTCATAGATAAGCACCACCATGTGGAGAACTTTGTGTGTTATTTATCTCAGTGAATATTGTTTTATTACAGCGACATGTATATCAAAGATATAATAACAATGATTGCATCCATAGGCTCAAACGTGTATTAAACATTTCATTCTTAGGACGGCTTTTACGTACATCTGGGTAATAAATGCATGAAGAAGTATTTTAATGTTTGTTGTCACTGTAATATTTTCAACAAAACGCAATTTAAGGTGACCGTTGATTAAAGTCATGTCTTCTGTTTAAGAAACTTCTACAATGCTTTGAAAACAAGTTATTCTTGTAACTGGAACCAGAAAATATGCCGTGTCTCTTGTAATATCTTCGTGAGACTTTTGATTTCTGAGCTATTTTTAGTTGATCGAATGTAAATGATCATCCAATATTACCAGAGCTCAACGGCGAATTATCCCAAAAATATCTCCAAGGATATTAGTTCGAAAATAATACGCAAAAGCAAGATTTTCACCTGTTCACACCTAACGAAATGACAAGAGATGTGTTTTTTTGCGATTTAACATCTCTTTAAACGGGAAATTACATGTATATCTGCCATTCAGTCTGTATAAGACAATGTTTATGTAAAAAAATGCCGATGATGTTGATGATAATGATGCAAGTAACTATGGGAAAAATGATGACGATCTCGATAATCGTGATGATGCGATGATGATGATGATGATGATGTTAATGATGATGATGGTGGTGCGAATGATGATGACGATAATGATGATGATGATAGCTGAGCTTTTGATGAACAAAAAAGAAAACCAATCTCTTACTTATACCCCTGATTAGGAAAATGTTTATCAATAAGCTTATTGTTCCAGAATTATTCATACCTTGTATTTGTATGTTGAATGTTTCCACATCTGCTTCAATCAGAAGCGATTCACGGAAATTAATCGTTTTCAAAAACTTTTTAAAATTTAATTTTCCTTTTTAATTTTGATAAGTTTATTCCCTCATCTAATCAATAACAAAGAAAATTCTTCTACACAAGTGAAAAGTTATTTCGTATTATGAGTGTCATTTCTACTTAGTCATTTATAGTCGAGCAAGGTGGTCTATATAAACAGGGCAATAGAGGCGCTTCTCTGCAGTGTCATCGTGTGTTAGCAGTACAAGTGAACGACCGCTTGATGAATGAACTGTCCTACTAAGATCTCTAAAAACGCCAATGTTTTGTATGCGTATTTGTACACATGTGACCAATTAAGTAGATATCGCAGACTGTTTTCATCTCACATTTATATAAATAAGTGAAATGGCGCATTCTCGAAAATTGATAAACCTTCCGATATAATGGAGTCTCAGAATAACCCATGTACTAATTTACTTCAATTTTGCCCAAGTGATGTTGTTTTATCAAACCAGTATGTAAATACAAAAAATGTTTTAGTTCAGTTTCTAAGAAAAGTATTTCCGTGTAAACAGATAAAGATAAAATGGTTTTAGGTGTTAATTTTCCAGTACTTGATCAATACTTGTAATTCTAACAAATGTTGAAGTAACTATTTTCCCCCAACTTAGCCATGTAAATGCTTCATGTAAATGTATTTTAAGCGCCATTTTAAACGTACGAATGCCAAAAGAGCGCATATCTTAATTTACGCGATAAGCAATTAGGGCAAACAGACGCCAGCGCCACACACGGAAAGACGCAGTTGCACGTGCGTTGCCATGACGACCATGCAATTGATAAATTTGTCAAGAACATAAGATGAATTAACATTTCACACATAAGATAACATTTTCTGCTATCATGTTGAGACAACAGTTCATTTACATCTTGCGACTTTTTTTCTCCTGCTAACTCATCTTTTAAGTGAATTTTACTAACACTGTCAGAAAGTAAGGTTGAGGAAAATGCTGATCAATGAATATTAAGCATTCAAACGTCATTTGCGATCCAGAATACGAAATAAACGCATTTTGTTTCTATTTCCGTGAGTACCTTTATGAGTTAATCGACTTTCGCCTATACGTATCCTTATGACCATGTAACTTTCGACATTCTCTCTTTAGCGCCTTACACACCGCTGGTCCCCATGTCACGTTTTTTCTTTACAACAGTATGATTTTTACCTTTACTTTGATTAGCAAGTGAATGGTGTAATTAGATGCAATTGGCGCACATTACATGGTGTGATGTTTCGGACGATTAATCAGTTACATCATTCCTCCTTATGTAATAGTAGTAAGTTGATTGTGATAAAGAGTATAATCAATACGAAAATACTCATCAATATGATATGGTATTCAAATCTACAGTAGCATCCTTTCTAAAAAATAGCGCATGTGCTAATATGAATTCAAATTATCTCAGTATGGTTTCACATTCCTCCCAAAATGCAAATGACAAATTACAATTAATGGTTTTCAAGAAGGTTTGGGAAGGTGAAAACAATTTATGGGTCAACAGGAGTCGAGGTCACACGTCCCTTTTACAAGAAAGGAATAATACTAATATTACATATTTATGAGTGAAAATAGCTCAAGACAAGGCAAACATATCTTAAATAGTGTTTGCACTTAAATTCTTGGTTTGATAACGAGGACGTATTTCAGCGGACCTGTTGACAGAAACTAGGGTCTAAATAAGGGCGTGTTGATAAACCTTATCAATCCAGGTAGATAACTAAAGGGAACAATTCGGTTAAGGAGAGAAAAGCCCGTGTAGGTATTAGTGTGTTGTTAAATTCTGTCCCGTAATCTTGACAATACTCCTGGTATAATAACAAACCCATAACCTTCATATGTCCCTGATTTTAATAGGTTAAGACACTATTGTAACTTGATGACACCACCATCTGCTTTACTTTAAGTTAATGCATTGATGATAACAAAGTTCTTAAATCTCGAATAATCTAGTAATTTTGTTGTTGACATCTAATCGCGTTGACACCCTACTTTGGAGATAACTTAGACGGCAAATTGACAAATGCTAATGACTTTCGAGACATATAATTCCAAGGTATCCTTTGGAAAACTGCCGATAACATTGGTGACATCAGATATCATTGGATTCCAATATCCCTTTAATATGATAAATGATAACATTGACGGCATCAGGACAGCAATATACCGTTGATATAACTTCTAATAACATTGGTGACATCAGGATAGCAATATCCCTCTGATATAACCACTAATAACATTGGTGACATCAGGATACCAATATACCGTTGATATAACAACCAATGACATTGGTGACATCATTATATCAAAATCCCTCTGATATAACTACTAATAACATTGGCGACATCAGGGTACCAATATATCGTTGATATAACTTCTAATAACATTGGTGACATCAGGATACCAATATCCCTCTGATATAACCACTAATAACATTGGTCATCAGGATATCAATATACCGTTGACATAACTACTAATAACTTTAGTGACACCAGGATAGCAATATACCGTTGATATAACTACTAATAACATTGGTGACATCAGGATAGCAATATACCGTTGATATAACTACTAATAACATTGGTGACATCAGGATAGAAATAACAGTTGATATAACTACTAATAACTTTAGTGACATCAGGATAGCGATGTCCCTCTGATATAACTACTAATAACATTGGTGACATCAGGATACCAATATATCATTGATATAACTACTAATAACATTGATGACATCAGGATAGCAATATACCGTTGATGTAATTACTAATAACTTTATTGACATCAGGATAGCAATACCAGTTGATATAACTACTAATAACATTGGTGACATCAGGATAGCAATAACAGTTGATATAACTACTAATAACTTTTGTGACATCGGGATGCCAATATCCCTCTGATATAACTACTAGTTACACTGTTTACATGAGGATACTAATATACCTTTAATATAACTACTAACGACATCGGATCGGTATTAGAAGTGTGTCAATGCGATCTGACTTCATCAACAATTAGGTTAAAATATTCATAGAATGTTGAAAACTAAACGCAAAAATTAAAGTAATATCATGTGAAGTACACAAATATTTAACTGATATAGGAACATGTTTGATATTCATATTAAATTCATCATTTCGCTGTCAAATAGAACGTGTTAATGAATCATAAACCATTTTATCGATATTTTTATCAAAATAGCTTTATTTCTACATCTGTAGTGACATTTTCATATTTGGTTTGATTAAGGTTTAGATTAGAGGATCTGTCTTACTGTAATTATAGTTTTGTTATCATCAATACTTAAACTGTTGAAAGAATCATGTTTTGTTCTGTGTATTTACGTATTGATTCAATGCGCCTTAGACTCGGCCTTAACGATTTATCAATCAATGGGGGTAGGCATTCATGTCTTATTAAACAACAAAGGCCCTGTCCAATTGGTAATACTGTAAAGCATGAAGTGTTTATTTGTACTTTGTATGAGTGAGTGAGTGAATTGGGGTTTAACGCCGCTTTCAAGAGTATTATTTATATCGCGGCTGCTAGTATTATTGCAGGGAGAAAGCCCGCAACACCATTGTGGCTATGCATTGCGGTGAAACCTGCGAGCATGGGCTGGAACTAGCGAACCATGGGTGGTACTGCGCTGAAATTCAGTGTAGCATTGCACCCAAACCTTACTACGAGTAGAACAGTTCTCTACTGCAGACAAAGTTGCCGAGACCCTGGCGGGATTCTACTTTGTATAAAGACTTAAGGAAACTGAACCTTCCTACAATGGCTACAATCGAATTTTGACATTGCACAATCGTATTTAAAATGTTCCACCCAAACAGTCTTACTCCGAGCCAATATAGCTTGATTTGTATTTCATGTTCTCTTATCAAAGGGTATATTGTATGTATCGCACATACCTTATAAAGATTGTAGGTGATGTGAGGTGATATGGGGTAAAATGCCGCTTTAAAGAGTATTTAATTTATACCACGGTTGTTAGCATTATTGCAGGGAGAAAGCCTGCAGCATTATTACGGTGATGCATTGCGGTTAAACCTGCGAGCATCGGCTGCAACTAGCGAGCCATTGGTACAACTGTGCTGAAATTTAGTGTAGCATTGACCATAACCTTACTGCGCGTAGAACAGTTCTTTACTGCAGTCAAAGTAGCCGAGCCCCTGACGGGATTCGAAACCCGAACCTCCTGATCCAAAAACGAACGCGTTAACCACTGCATTTACCCACCTATCCACTGTACTATCCTTGAAAATTGTAAGTACGTTTATTTTCCTTTCGCCGTATATCTTATATAAACATTGGGAATAACATGTGTCGGTCATTATATCGGTATGTAGATAAAGGTCGATCCAAAGGTTATCACCAATCAGGTGATGAACAATATTCATTCAAGATACTGGACAGAGATGAACAGTAGCTGTCTGATACGACGCTGATATTGATTAGCATTATGAGTTGTAACGTTGATACTGTTGCTGTTGTCGTCGTATTTATGTAAACTAAGGACACACGAGTGTTCCACGTAACTCCGAACCTTATTTTTGTTCTTATATCATACATTTGTGACGTATTTATATATATGTTTGGTATTCAGAAATATGCACAATGCGATTTACAAGGTTGGCGTTTAAATTGATCATTACATAAATGATGCAGAAAAGATATAAACTTACGTCTCATTATAAACTATCGTGTACAATATTTATGATATAAAAGTCAAATGGTGTACATATTCAATATCATACTGACATGTTTCCAAGGGACATATGTTGCATTTTCCATGAAGACAGAATATTTATTTTTGACGATCTCATGGTTTTGATGCTTTAAAAAAAGAAAAATCCTTGTATAACGCTAAATTAATTTAGGTTTTATTGCATACTTTACATTGTCATTATAATAACGGTCCATAATATAATGATGTTATGTACTTGTAAAAACGAATGTATCATAAGGTCAAACATAAATTATCTTTGCATTCATCATTTTTTTCTCGGATTCGTTTTAATTGCCTGTGGCGTGTATTGTGTATTGATATTGATAAAATGAGAAAATATTTAGTACTACAGAATAACGAAATGTATCAATTTATCGATTGGTACTGAGCAGATGTCTTTTAAATTTTGTTCAACGTTACACCTTTTGTTAAGTTAAAAAATATTTACGGATGACATTGTACAAAATCTCATTAAAAAGAAATGCTCTACTACATTACGCGTGTAGATCTCACCAGGCTCCATTACGCGAGCCCATAGGTTTGCCTCTGACATAATTCAAATCAGCCAATCAGCTAGTTCGCCCCGGGTGCAGGCGAATTCTATTTCGTTTGTACGTCAATGCTCTTCAGCACCGGGAAACCGAAAATTTCCGACTGTTTTCCGAATGTAGAATTGTCTGATAATCTGAATGAATGTATTTTACGTTGCTTTCAATTTAGCCTAGCTCGGTTTGTGGAACAAAAAAAGTCAAATCGAAAGTTATGGAGTTATGTTTCGTTAAACAACCCCGCATACCTCAACGTATTGCTTTAGTAGACGGGACAAATCCAAAATGCTTTTTTCTGAAACAGATACGTTGGATAAACGTTTCATCTTTCAGCTGGAAGCTAATAATACCCCTATTATTATTCAAATCATTCGCATAACTACGACCTTAAAATAGCTTATTCAACTACTAAGTCGCTCTAATTGAAATTCTCTAAGTTTAAAGTTTAAAGAATATTTTTGCTGTTGACAATAGGAATAGTCGAAAAACGATGAACAAAACTAAAACATTGTTTAATTAATGACGAATACGTTTATTTTAACGGAAACCGACAATGCATATGATTTAAATGTCACTATATTACTAAGACAATAATTGTTTACAAGCACTAAAACCTAGTTTGCAGCATAGTTTATTCGTAATGATGCCATTGTCTGCATGAAATTACAGAAGCGTCCAAATGTCACTAAAATATTCTTTGAAGCGCGAATTGTTAAATGCATTTGTGGTTTGATCGGAAGATTTTATTTTCAGAGCAAAGCTTAAAAAGTTTGAGTATTTTGACGACAGACAAACAAAATGATAAAAACAACTTCCGGAACGGTATATTTGTGTGATTATTTCGTGTTGAAATGTGTAAAGAGTAAAATATTTTGCAAAACATGAAATGTTCATTTAATCTCGCGATCAAGGACTTAAGTATGAGGATATGTTAAAGATACTGAACTGACGCAAAATACGCTATAATTTTCATTTTGCATAGTATGATACGTATGATTATTGATACTTGGTACAGATGCTTGTACCTTGTCCGCTGCAAGATTTGAACTAGCACACTCAGCATCTTGCAACAATCTCAAGCAATGACTCCTAAAACCCCGAAAAAAGTACATTGCGTCTTTTCCTAACACTTCCAATAAAACACTGCCCGATAAATGCACAAATAAACAACTAAAACTCAAAAGGGAAATAACTTATGGACGATAACGACCTCATTTTGAAAAGGAAACACTTTGAAAACGACACTCTAAGAGCCAGAGCCAGGGCCTCCTTTCAAAGCGAAAGATTTGATAAGGTTAACCTCAAATGAATATTTACGAAGCTTACTTTAGTGACTTGAGATCATATTAAAGAGCTACTCCGTGATTTTCATAACATGTTATTTACCTTTGATGCGAACCTAAATGTCTTATGTGGTGATATAAAATCAAAACATCTTAATTTTTTCATTTCCATAAGACATATATATGACAAATACTGGTTTTCCATGAAAATCTAAAAACAGCCCTATAGATGCACAGAGATGTAGATATCACGTCTAATATACATGGATACCAGTTATATAACCTAACAACCACTATCAACTCCTAACTGCCATCCTGGCTGTTTAAGATAAGTCTCCAAAATTACGTTGGACTATTTGACGCGCGCCACTGTCCGGTTTTCGATCATAATTGCGATGTTCTACCTTCATATTGTCACTGTAAAAAAACCAATAAGCTTTAAACGCACTAGTGCACGCCAATATTTCGTAAACACAACAGATACTGCATATCTCTCGATATTACTCACTATCCTCACTCAAGTGATCTACCTCGTAAGTTATTTAACAAATATTTACGTATTCAGGTAGTAAAGTGGATTTTTAAAGGCCGGAAGTATTTAATGTTACGTTAAATTAAATCCGCATGAACTACGATATCGGAAATATTAAAATTTTGCTAATAACCAGAAAAGCGGAACGGCAGCCGCTATGATCAATCTAATAACAATGTTAATACTGTGTTATTAAATGGGTTAATTTACAACATTGTTTTCATTAAACATATTTAATGCTTTGTTCTCAGTACATAGTTAAGGTAAATTCAATAGCTGCACACAATACTAGTTCAGCCGTTTCCAAGTGTCAATAAATTATCCGTTTTGTGCACAGCTAACCATAGATTTTTATATGTCCAAGCCGACAGCTGTCTTAACGTTTTCATTGTTGATTGTGGTAAATGTCTAGTATTTCATTGCATCGATAAAAAGTTTAAGTGAATGCATAAGTCCTCGTAAACCTTAAAATAGCCAATTTAAACCGTAAAAGCGTACACTAGTGCCTTTAAAATGTGTCTTTTTGGTAATAGTCGATACTTCGCTATCAAATGACACCATTGATTAATTTTGGCATATATGACTCCAAAAACTCACGGAGTGGCTCTTTAAGGCTTTGTGAAAGGGGGCCCAGGATGTATGATTGCCAGCACTGAATGCCTCAAAGAAACCTCTGAGCTAAAACGGCCAGTATGTGGTACATTCAGTTAGAAATACAAATCTTTGGGCATTTGGGTTTCTGTATGTCTTGTCTTTTTCGTGAATTCATTCGTTTAGATTTGTCAAAGATAAGTAAGAATACACAAAATGGCATAATGAAAATGCAGAATTCATAGTGTACTCGCCTAGATATGACATAATTTTGAAACATCTCAAGTAGGCATTACATTATTTTAAGTTGTAAAAGTTTTATCAATAATAATATTAGTTGTATTTAGTAATAAGTTAAGCCTATAAACCGAATTCAATTCATTTATGTTCATTGAAATTGGTTGAAGATTTCATGAAAATGTGCTTGACAGTTATAATTTCAGACTTAATAAAAAAACCAACTTGCTAAGTTCTAAAAGTCACATTTTCTGATTTTATACAGGTGGAATATGCTGGTTGTCTAAAGGTAAGAACGGCCGGTGTCGACATGGCTACAGTCTGGAGATGTCCAAAGAAAAGTGCTGTAGTTTCCCGTTTCCGACTGCAAGCTGGTCGCCTCACGAGAACGTAACAAGAGCAGACGTTTTTTATTGGGTGGCGTTCACGGGAGGGGCTCCACAGTGCCACACGTGTCATGGTAAGACAAGAAGTTCTATTTCTTTGAAAGATCTAAATCTATTGGAATGGTTAACAAGTCAACATCAGATATTACCCATCACTCTATCTCTCTGCGTCAACATCTGTCATCTGCCACCACTGGACTCAATAACTTATCGTGGTGTGGTGGTTTGCGTGCTTCAGAGACCCCGAGAGCTATGCCAGCTGGAGCTTACATGCTCCTGGTAGGGACACCCAAGCTGAACAGGTCGACGGGTAGAAGCCAGACCAAATTTTAGTCCTTCTAAAACCTGCAATCTATCTCTCACTATGCCTATCTTTCCGTCTTTTCCCTCATCCTTTCGACCCCTTTCTCCCTGATCTGTCCACTCTCTTTTGATGCATGTCATCCACGTGTTTAATAACTGAAATATTGTTCAAAGCACGTTAAACCCCAACGCACTCACTCACCCACCCTGCCATCTGCTTGAGGTCATTGTATGTGACATTGCTTGTGCCAAGATGTCAGATCTCGACGTAGCAAGGTGTCAATTGTTAACGAAAATCTGGCTGTTTTAAGATTTGAATAATCAATATCGATTTCATTGAAATAATATCTACTTTGCTACTTTCCGTTATACGCATGTAGATGTCACCAGGCTCCGTAACTCGGGCCGTCAGGTTAGCAATTTAGATATTATTTCAATGAGAATGAATCAATGAATATATCTGGAAAATGTATAGTCATACCTGCTTATTCATTGACAGACGTGACAGGAGTTTGTGATTCAAAATTTTAGATGATTCAATATGTGTACCAGTTGCTTGTCTAAAAAAAAACTTGTCTCAACATAGGAAAATCAACAAACTCTTCCGAAATTATTGAGTATTTCATTCATTACATATCATTGGAGTACATCTTGTAAAATAGTCGATTTGATATTATTTCTACGTATATATATAATTGGACTATATATATATATATATATATATATATATATATATATATATATATATCAAACATCAATGTTCTCGTAAAATTGAAAGATGTTAATAGTAACTGATTTCGCCCTTCTTCATTACGTACGTTCCAAAGCAAGAAATCATCGCGCCATTTAGCTAGAACCCAATTAATACGAATAACTGCCTCAAAACGTCTCCTCATAGGCTCAGCAAGATACTCAAGCTGTTATCGAGACATTTGAGTCCATTCCCAAAACGGGTTTATGGGTCGATAAACATTGGGGGGGGGGGGGGGGGGGGATGAATCTGGATTTATTTTGGTTTTGCTTTACATTTTCAAGTCTTTGATAATCGATTCAAACGCGACGTATTGTAGTTTTCCCATACCTACGTTACAGACACGTGCAAAAAGGTGAAGTGCGGACCTGACCGGAAGTGTCGAGTCCGGCGCGGACAGGCGCGATGTGTGTGCTCCCCGTACTGCCCCCGCTATATGAAGATGTTTGGAGCTGTGTGTGGCACTGACAGGGTGTCCTACAAGAACTACTGCTCCTTACTGAGACAAAACTGTAGGAAAAACAGAGAGACCAAGATAGCCTACTTTGGAATGTGTAAAGGTTTGTTGACGTGGAAACGATGATAATCTGTCCGGAAAGCGGAACCAAAAGGTGTATTAAAGAAAGGTCTCGCCATCATCAAGTCCAATTATTATCTGTTAACTCAAAAGTTAACCTCTCATATTATGAATATCCAGGATTTACTACTTGGGCGTTTTGCCCGGTCACTGTAAGATTTCATGGTCCTTTTAGAGGTGTTTGTCAGATCGTCCAAATGAACAAGTAAGCTAAGGTTTTCAAATGACTGGCAGTCAGATTTTAAGGTGAATTGTATGATCTTTAAGTCCGAATGTTAATGGGCATCATCTACTTTAATGGGGCACAGAGTATGTAATTGGGGTCAACTATGGTGTTATTTCATCGAAATGTTGTGGTTGTTCCTGAAAATTAACATCTCAATGCTTATCAGTTAGCATAGTGACAATAAACAGGAAAAAAGTTGAGATTTTTTTTTATCGAAAAGCGGACAATGGCGCGCGCAAACAATTCAAGCCGTAATTATTAAAATTTATGTGTAGCATGCACAACGAAAAATATAGGTTGGTATTGCTTGATATGTCATTTAGCTATTATACGTGTGAATGGGTCGGCTTATTTTGACTTCTTACCATTCATATGTTGGTTTAATTTAAAATGGAAAACAACAAAATGTCATAATTTTGGAATTTACGAGATAAAGATGCAGCTTTAGATAGACATTTTAACTTACCTCAGGTCATATGATATGTTGGCTCTATTTAAGCCACATACAAAATTCATGAAACATACTCTGTGTCACTTGAAGTTAGGTTGTCAGGAGGGCATCATGTTCTTTAAATCAGCTTGTCACCTACTTAGTCACATCGTCAGATTTACGCTAAGGCCGATTGTCATATGAGCGTCATGTATTTGATATTTTTAGTTGGGCACTATGACAATACACAGATACCCAAATCAACATCACGTAGTTGAAAATCTAATAGTGAGCTGGTCAAATAGACATCATGTAGCTTTACTCTGATAGTCAAATATTGGCATCATCTCATCACAAAAATAGTCATATGGGCATGAAGTTTTGAGTCATCACGTTATTTTTAGTCGGACTGTCAGATCACCATGTTTTACACATCACAATTGCTTTCCAGAGTCCTGTTCTGACGTGAAATGCTATAACCCCGATCACCATTGCTTACGAGACCAGCATGGTCTTCCGCACTGCGTCCATTGCAATACGCACTGTCCAGAGCTCCCGAGTACCAAACTGTGTGGTGAGGATGGCATGACTTACAACAGCTACTGCCACCTGGTGGCCGCAATATGCATCAAGGGGGAGGCAATCCGAATAGCATACAAGGGAGATTGTCATGGTAACCTTTTGATGCACTTGTGCATACCACATTTTCATAGAATATCAGATCTGCATTTTTAATTGTTCTGGGGATGATTGCAAGCATCATGGAATACATTTAAAAATATAGAAAAACAACATCTATGAATACACCGATTTACCCTAGAAATTGAAATAGAATTGACTATACACAATTCTTTTCCGAGCTTGACATTTTCGGTAAAGGCAAAACCTTTTCCCGGTGTTATCGTTTTGGAGCATTTTCTTCTTCCTTTATCTTTGGGCAGCGCCCACTATAAACTGTTGAATTTTTAAATATCAACTACAATGAATTCGCAAATAATACCAATATACTAGTGAATCATTCAGGGTCTATCGAACAGGAAAATAATGAAAAGTGTTAAAAAACTATATTCCATTTTCGTTATCACCATGTTGAGATCGGTGTATTATTCACATTTGGTTAGAATATCTTTACTTTATCTCTCATGTGCTGTTCATTGCCGCTATCATATTTCTAAATATGCCATGATTCATTGAACTGAAAACTAGTGCTTCCTAGCTCGTATTTGAGCTTTAACATGTTCTATTATGCATTGTTTGATGTTAAAACTAAAGGTGCATGAAGTAAATCCTCGTGAGTTCTTTATTATTTGATGAAAGGGAATTTGAGTTGATTTCTATTTATGATTGCGTTTAGTGTTTTAGGACACAGTGATATAAAGAAATTATACAAGATAAGTACCTTATTATCGCGTTATACATTCTAACAATCTCGGTTAGGGCGAAAAGGTTTGTTAATCAATAAACATTTAATACTCATTGAAAACGTGTCTCCATTTGACACGTCTGAAGAGCTGTGACGTCATTGACAAGACAAGCTGTGATCCGTCTGGCACATGAATACTTAACTATTGAATTTTAATCCCCTGATTAACTGAACTGCGAATTGGAGTGGCAGTATCATTTGCCTAACTATATGAATGTGCTTTGGGCTTGATAAAGACATAACACTTTGTAGATAGAAATAAGGTTGTTAATCACCGTTAGTTACTGATACCTAAGTTCTTATTTTTTCTGCAATTTTCCGTGACAAAAGACCGTTTTTATTTCTAGACTGTGTATTGTACTTTTTTCAAAACAAATCATGTTAATATTTATGTCGTCAAAGAAATGGACATATTTCTGTCTGAAAGCCATTAGGCACGCAAACAATTCACCAGAATAACTTTTTATTATTGTGTATGAACAAAATCTATCCATGACAAACCATTTGCTCGATTTCTTAATTCTTAGAAATCTCAGGTTCATAGTATGGAAAAGTAAAGGCTAAATGTTGGGTTTGGGTTTATGAATGCGAAATATCATCCTAACGAAAAATGTGTCCTGTGTTCTTGAAAACTCTCGTTCATTTTTGAGACGACAGTAATTAACATTTATTTTGCTATTAATCCCTGTTATGTATGCATGTCCTTGTAAATAAATGTGTGTAATGGAGTACTGTTAAACGTCATTTTAAACGCACTAGTGCACACCAATATTTCGTAAACACAACGAATGCACAGATACTGCATATCTTGATGTTATTCAAGATCCTCACTCAAGTAATCTACCTCGTAAGTTATTTAACAAATATTTACGTATTCAGGTAGTAAAATTGATTTTTAAAGACCGGAAGTATTTAATGCAACGTAACTACGATATCAGAAATATTAAGATTTTGCTTATAACCAAAAAAGCGGAAACGGCAGCGGCTTATGTCAATCTAATTTAGCAATGCTAATGCTGTGTTATTAAATCGGTTTACTTACAACATTGCTTTCATAAAACATAATTCATTCTTTGTTCTCAGTTCAGAGTTTAGGTAAATTCAACAGCTGCACATAATACTAGTTCTATAATACTAGCCGCGTTCAACTGTCTATAATTTATCCGTTTTGTGCACAGCTAACCATAGATGTTTTATATGTCCGAGCCGACAGCGGCTGTCTAATTTTTTTCATTGTTGATTGCAGGTAAATTGTAAAGAATTTTAAGTATTTCATTGCATCGATAGAAAGTTTAAGTGAATGCATAAGTCCTCTTAAACCTTAAAATAGCCAATTGAAACCGTAAAAGCGTGCACTAGTGCCTTTAAACATTGGCCTTTGGGCAAAACTGATTATATCTATTGGCTTGTTGCAGAAAATGCCGACTGCTCGACCCTACAGTGTCCCGACGATTACAAATGTCTCGTAAATACGACTACCGGATTTCCGCAATGTTCAAACTGCCGTGTGTCATGCGCAGTGCCCAAACCCCCTGACGGACGCGTCCTGTGTGGGACTGATGGGCAGATTTATAACAACTACTGCCTAATGCAACGACATGCGTGTGATACAGGAACTGTCATCAAAACTGCACACATCGGTGAATGTTCAGGTACCTGTATAATTCAAAATACTTCCAACAAGGTCATGTCATAATGACCTTTAAGTTTCAACCAACCAAATTTTACTCGATTGTGATTAATTCCAGTAGGAATGAATTTTGTCATTTTTGAACCTTACATTTAAACGATTTTTTCAACTGGAACAAATATGTGATTTCGTAAAAATAATTTGTGACTTTTTTCTATTTCGACAGGTCGAAGGAACGCGGACATTAAAACTAGAGGTTTTATGACTCCATTTAGGAGTCGCGTTACTGTTGGCACGTGAAATGTCTATCAAGTTAATTTGGGATTGTGCAATAATTGATATTTGTTGATATACTGATATTTGATGTGTGTGCTTTGATACCTCTGAATATATTTGAAAATCCGACCCTAAGGGTTATGTGTGAAAACATCAAACTGTTAAATGGCAAAGACTTGAAACATTCCATGCTTGAGCAAAACGAAGAACATGTGAATTGAAGATTGTGATTGCAGTTGCCGTACCCGAGAGATTGAAGTGATTGGCCGAAACGTTGTTTCCTTAGAAACTGAAGAAATAATCTGATTGGTGTAACTGTGTTGGCATTTTTTAAGATTAATTATCAGTGGTGGTTTCGTCTTGGACGGCGCTGATTGGTGTCGTGATAGTTGAATTCATTTCGTTTGGAAGAAACACTCTGATTGGTTGAAATAGAAACAGTATGAAAGAGACAATTTGATTGGGTATGAAGTTTGCGTGGATACAAAACCAAGTCAGTTTTTATTCAGTGCCTTGAAAATAACGCGCTATATTGTTCACTGTTGTCATCTCTTCAATGCAGAATAAATCAATGTTAGTAGTCGACCTTGTAGTGAATTATTTCTTTTTAATTAGTTAATCGTCAAACTGTTATTTGAATGCCATGTTGATTCCGAAACTTAACCAGCATCGGAAACTGACAATCTCATTAAAATAGGATCATGCTTTGCTGTACGACGTTACGTATATCATAGATCTAAAAGGCTTAATTACTCAAATAGCTGCCTTATCAGTCAATTGATTTTTGAAAGGTTGCTTTAGACCGACCCGGCCCAATCTGTTGGTTAAAAAAACCTCTTAATTATGGAAACTTAAGTGGACGGAACAAAATATAAATAGAAAGCTGATACTGTTTTGAAAACTGATACTTTAAGTAAACGTTTCCTCTTTTGATTTATAATATTCGTTTTACGTAAATTCATTACAAAAAAAACCATATACATATTGATTTTTAAAGACCGGAAGTATTTAATGCAACGTAACTTTAAATCCGCATGAACTACGATATCAGAAATATTAATATTTTGCTTATAACCAAAAAAGCGGAAACGGCAGCGGCTTAGGTCAATCTAATGGCAATGCTAATGCTGTGTTATTAAATCGGTTTACTTACAACATTGCTTTCATAAAACATAATTCATTCTTTGTTCTCAGTTCAGAGTTTAGGTAAATTCAACAGCTGCACATAATACTAGTTCTATAATACTAGCCGCGTTTAACTGTCTATAATTTATCCGTTTTGTGCACAGCTAACCATAGATGTTTTATATGTCCGAGCCGACAGCGGCTGTCTAAATTTTTTCATTGTTGATTGCAGGTAAATTGTAAAGAATTTTAAGTATTTCATTGCATCGATAGAAAGTTTAAGTGAATGCATAAGTCCTCTTAAACCTTAAAATAGCCAATTGAAACCGTAAAAGCGTGCACTAGTGCCTTTAAACATTGGCCTTTGGGCAAAACTGATTATATCTATTGAAACATTCCATGCTTGAGCAAAACGAAGAACATGTGAATTGAAGATTGTGATTGCAGTTGCCGTACCCGAGAGATTGAAGTGATTGGCCGAAACGTTGTTTCCTTAGAAACTGAAGAAATAATCTGATTGGTGTAACTGTGTTGGCATTTTTTAAGATTAATTATCAGTGGTGGTTTCGTCTTGGACGGCGCTGATTGGTGTCGTGATAGTTGAATTCATTTCGTTTGGAAGAAACACTCTGATTGGTTGAAATAGAAACAGTATGAAAGAGACAATTTGATTGGGTATGAAGTTTGCGTGGATACAAAACCAAGTCAGTTTTTATTCAGTGCCTATAACAATAACAATAGGCCCCGGTCTGACAGGAAAGCCTTACAATTATCGTGACATTAACTGACATATACGAAGTAGATATACAAATTAGGAAGACAGAAATTTTGTCAAACGCGCAGACATTGTAATTGATTCCACTATCACTTTGAGAAGTAATGCTTCTATGCAAATGTCTTCAACTTAAGATTTGAAAAATGGAAAGGTTTTATGTGTCACGAATACATTACATCAATTTAAATTGGAAACGCATTGTTCTTGGTTAAAGTGGCGCGTAATGAATGCTCAAAGTAATCTGCGTAAAGCCAATGAGACCGGAAATTGGAGTCAAAATCGGAACTAACGCCTGGAGTAAAGGGATCTTCTGGGATCTATTATCAGCGTAACGGAATGCGGGAAAAAATTATCATGTTTTAATGAGATTGGAAAATAAGACCGTTACACGAATCTAAACATATCAAGGAAAGTTATTGTGGTTGATTAAAAAAGAACAAGGTTGCAAAATAAATTAACGAGGTTACCAAATGGATTGTCATTAAGTAATTATTTCCGTATTTGCCTTTACCCCTTTGATATCGAATGCAAGTTCCTTTTTAAATCTAGCCTATATTCTAAAATGGTGGTACAAAATGTTAGCATGAGCTAATGGTGCAAGCCCACCACTTGACAGTGACATGTTGTTTTAACCTGAAGGCAGATTGGGAATGTACATGTAGACACAATGGGAGACTACCATTGAATCCCTGGTGAAGAAGAATTCATCGGCCTATTTCAGACAGGTAACTCCGTTTGTTGTTTGAATTAATAGTAAGAGGATTGGGGTGGTAGTGGGATGTGGATATGATCGTACCCAAGTACCTAACCTTCCCTTTGTTCCTCTGTCTTTGTAATTGCCCACGTCAACAAACGAAACTTATACTATGGAAGTTAAGTTATATTACTTTTTTTGTGACGAACTACGTCATGCGATGAGGAAGGACATTAAATGCCAACTTAAGAATGATACTAATGAATATATAGAGCGCCTTTCTTCCTGCTATATAGCTGTTGAACGGCGATATGAGTCATGTTAAATCGCTTTCATAAAGTAGATATATTCTTAAAAATATTGATAATCTTGATTGTTGCTGTAGACTTTAGTCCACGGGGGCAAAGTGTTATCTTAAGTATTTCAAGCATAAACAGGTTTCTTTTAAAATTTGCCATATGTGCATTTGCGGTGATAATTGATGGAGATATAATACCACTCACATTTCAAATATTTTCTTTTAAAAGCATGAAGAAAATATGACTCATCATATATCGATCAACGGTTGTTTAGTGTTTAGGCGCTATTGTGTCCATCAACAGATGATATCCCACTGATACCATAATGTTTTGTTGCAGAAATAGGAACATTTATTTCCTCATTTCGGAAATGTATTTTCAGTAAAGTGAAAAGCTGCTTCTCAAATGCACAGTGTTGAATTTAACTCTTCAAGTATTGACGAATATAGACCAGATTTCATTACGAGTTGCTGAAAAATTCCAATTTACCTTAAAAAAAGAGAGCTGTTGTAAGTGAAATAAAGCAAGTGGAAGTTTTCACTAATTGCAAAAAACTGTCAAACATGTCATGAATTTTAAAACGTCATTTATATAAATGATTTTGATCGTCTAGTAAATGCAATATGATACATATACTGGTACATTGTATATTCTGGGAAAATATCTTAATACTTATTAAGGCCTTGTTCAGTATGATATTTTGATTAAAACTTGCCAACAAAAAAACTTTCCGATCTAATGAATTGGCAAACCGTCTTTTATGAACATCAAACAAAAAGTAGGTTGTTATTTCAGCAAACTTCGATGGTGACATGTGTCATTAAAACCCGGTGCTGTACTTCCAATAAGTCATATTTTATACCTAAACGTCCGGTTTTCACTTCAACTGGTTATCACGTGTGTTACGGGTTTTCACCCTTCTTTGATACCACCAACCAATGAAGTGATATCACCAACCACTGGAGTGATATCACCAACCACTGGAGTGATACCACCAACCACTGGAGTGATACCACCAACCACTGGAGTGATACCACCAACCAATGAATGATATCACCAACTGTGAACGTGTTATTACCAATCAATGGAATGATATAAACCATTGAAGTGATATCACCAACCACTGGAGTGATATCACAAAGCAATGAAGTAATGTCACAAAGCAATGAAGTGATACCACAAGGCAATGAAGTAATACCACAAAGCAATGATGTGATACCACAAAGCAATGAAGTGATATCACCAAGCAATGAAGTAATACCACCAAGCAATGAAGTGATACTACAAAGCAATGAAGTGATATCACCAAGCAATGAAGTAATACCACCAAGCAATGACGTAATACCACAAAGCAATGCAGTGATACCACGAAGCAATGAAGTGATACCACAAAGAAATGAAGTAATACCACAAATCAATGCAGTATTACCACAAAGCAATGAAGTAATACCACAAGGCAATGAAGTAATACCACAAAGCAATGCAGTTATATCACAAAGCAATGAAGTGATACCACAGGGCAATGCAGTGATACCACGAAGCAATGAAGTGATACCACAAAGCAAGGAAGTCATACCACAAATCAATGCAGTATTACCACAAAGCAATGAAGATATACCACAAAGCAATGACGTGATACCACAAAGCAATGAAGTAATACCACAAAGCAATGCAGTGATACCACGAAGCAATGAAGTGATACCACAAAGCAATGAAGTAATACCACAAAGCAATGAAGTAATACCACAAAGCAATGTTGTTAACCACAAAGTCATGCAGTATTACCACAAAGAAATAAAGTAATACCACAAAGCAATGAAGTAATACCACAAAGCAATTAAGTAATACCACAAAGCAATTAACTATTACCATAAACCAATGAAGTAATACCACAAAGCAATGAAGTGTTACCACAAAGCAATGAAGTAATATCACAAAGCAATGAAGTAACACCACAAAGCCATGCAGTATTACCACAAAGAAATGAAGTAATACCACAAAGCAATGAAGTAATACCACGTGCACCAAGCAATGAAGTAATACCACAAAGCAATTAACTATTACCACAAACCAATGAAGTAATACCATAAAGCAATGAAGTAATACCACAAATCAATGCAGTATTACCACAAAGCATTGAAGTGATACCACTGGGGTCCAAAAGAAAGTAGACATCGTATTATTATTTTCAATCGACGTCGTACTAAAAAGTACCGGCTTTTAACCATCAATCAAAGAATACTTCTAAGTGGTATTGATTTTGCTTTTAAAAATGAAATTTGTAATTAATGAACTTTTTCCTGAGTCAATCTTTATATAAAAAAACAATTCATCGTTATGTAAGATAGGATCTATGTGAAAATCAATAAATGTGCCTCGTTCGTCACATGTTTACAAAATTCTAAATGTTATGTTAGGTGTCATTTTATAGTATGTTTTTTATTTCTTATCCCTGCCTACATTAAATAAATGTATTTTAACAAAACATTAACACGACATCAATTCACGATCATTTATTCAAACTACTATAGATATGTGATATTGTAATCGGGCTATTGTCAAATGCACCACGTGGCATCAAGGTATTGAATAAATCGAAACCAACTGTGTGTACTTTCTTTTGTACATCAGTTTACTTGCCACAGTGCAGGTACGGACATTCTCACCATCCACCATATATAATGTAAGTGTCGACCTAAAGGCTCAACTTAAACCATTTAAACCAAAGTTTTGAAGATACAGTCTGAGACTTGTTTGACTCACTTTACAAAACTTTCTTAATTCTATCATTTCACGGGGGGGGGGGGGGGGGGGGGGGGGGGGGAACGATTGAAAAGTACCATTTTAATGTTAATCGGTTCAGAAACTCGGTATTCTGATCGAAATCAAAATAGTCAAAGGTAATTTTTTAACTTTATCTAAAACAGATAGAAGTTTACATTTGAAAGGATATATAACTAGCATTCGTGTAATTGCTACTTGTGGTTTCGGCTTCAGCATATACATCGTTTACGATTTTCAAAATTGCAATCATATTCATACGAGATTATTAAACTTAATATCAACATAATTGATGTTTTGGCATGTAATTGGACTAAAATAAATACCATGAAAACCACGGAGTCTCTCTTTGACATGGTCTAAACTTCTTATATCGCCTTTAGTCGTCCAAAGATTGTTCTTTACGTAGCAAATTGCCTCCTCCTTGCACCAACTGCTTTATTTGCATCAAACCGGGTAGATACCTATAAGTACTTGAATGAAATTTTTGGATTATAAACGATCAAATGTTTTCAAAAGCACATTGTATAAATGTATTTTAAGTTTTTCAAGCCAATCCATTGGGCCTCTATTATACATGATATTTAAATAAGCTTCAGAAAGTAATTGAGAGCTAGATATTCACATACCTTTTGCTTTGCATACAGTATTTACAGAGACTCATATGATCATGTTCAAATATGTATTAATCATACGCTTCGGAAATTAGTTGTATGATCGTTATATGAATAGCAAATATAAGCAATTCTCATTCTTGAATGATTTCTACCTTCAAGTATTTAGTAATGTTAGTTTTGTTGAAGCTTTTCAATGGTTATATGACAATGCTGAATGTATTTTATTTTTTTCGAATTCCACTCTTCACACTTTGGAATTGCTAGTGTATCATCTTGTATATCTGAGTAAAGGAAACAAGTTGGTTATAACAACTTTGGAGCAAGAGCAAATATATGTAATCCTCGTGTTTGGAGATTACAGTGACTTGAGTTAAAGCACGTCCTTACACATTGTTAATTTCTTTATTACAGCTTTTCGATTTAGAATCAAATTGATTAACACATTATTTTTTATTTTGCTTTGCGTACCAAGGATTGAATTTCCTCAAAAGCTGGCGTTGCAAGAAGACACATTATTGTAATCCACAGCTTCAGGTTGTCAATACAAGCTGGTGTATATTGTTTTCATGTTCTCTTTAGAATAAAACAATCTGCTGTGAAAATCGAATAAAGTGACACAGAGTGTGTTTCATGAATTTTGTATGTTGCTTAAATAGAGCCAAAATATCATATGACCTGAGGTAAGTTCAAATCTAGAGTTGCATCTTTATCTCTGAAATGTCAAAATTATGACATTTTTTTGTTTCCGATTATAAATTAAAAAAAGCCATTTAAATGTTAGGAAGCCGAAATTCAGCGTCCCATTTCCAAGTATATTAGTTTAATGACTTACTTTGAATACCAACCTATATTTGTCGTTGTGTCTGCAATAAATAAATTTCCAAAATTACGTTTGAGTTATTGGAGCGCCCTTGTCCAGTTTTCGATCATAAATCTCGACTTTTCCCCTGTGTGTTGTCACTATGCTAACGATGAAATAACACCAATTATGAAAATTGCCATATTTGACCCAAACAACATACCCTTTGCCCTTTTAATCCTCTTATCTATTCTATCCAGTCCCGGCATCACGAAGCGTGTTTTGGGAAATTTTTGGCGAAATATCAAGAATGTAAGTCTTATGAAAATAAGCTGCACTTCGTTAGGTATGACCATTCTGTATCGTAGTGTAACATACCTTAATCCTTTTTCTATAAGATTAAAAAAAGGCTTTCACTGATACAATGTACGTTTAACGAAAACAGAGATTTTATTGATTCCATTTTTTAACATTGTGAAAATACACTTGTGTACGTCGAGATTAAAATTAAAGGGTTTGGGTTATTTCTTGCTTTTTTATAAAATTAAAAGTGTCGGAAGAGAGGCTTGTATGTAGTAAATCGTAGACGAAACGGAAAACATCGCGAAGAATCTATGTAAATCGGGAATAAAACGTAGCCATTCGACCAAGATCGGGGATAATTACATCGACAACGGGTTTTTAAACGCAATGTTTCTGTATTCCCAGGTGGGTCAATCTTCTTTTAACCATTTATTAAGCAGTTATGTCGTAGAAACTGTGCAGGGCAGGAAACACGGAAACACGAGCAAACGACGGCTTGTTAGATCGGAAATGTCGAATCGGCATCGGTCGTGGAAGTCTTGATAGAATTAAGTATAGGAGAATCCACGGCTACAAGGACACACAAAAGACTGTGAACCCTGACAGGAAAGACACCCCGATGGCCCGAAGTCACGCCTATGTTAGCTGTATAGCATTTATCGTTGGATAATTTCCGATTTCATGATTGATTTGGGTCGTGTTGATAATTTGTAATTGTAATTATCTCATTTAAAAGGGGAAACATTATATGAGGTTATCATGTGCTTACAAGTCACATGTAGGGGATTTTTATAGTTACATGTCGGGGAAAATAAACATAACCGTGTGAGAAGATATTGAAAAGGATTTTTCAAATGAAGCATTATACGTGAGGTAGGTAAAATCCAGCCATGTCCAACTAACTACCTGTTTTGGGTAATTAAGTGAAAACATAAATATTGCAAGTCATCGCTCGAATTTTTAAAAAAAAGATTCACACAATAGTAAAGAAAATTTAAATCTACAATTCAACAGAGACCGGTGAACCATGAACAAGTCTTTTAGTTTAAATAATAATAGTTTTAGGTATAAATGGATCTCCGATGCAAGGATTTCTTTCTTACGACATATATCTCAAGTGTAGGTGTAAGTTGTATAAATGCTTTATATATGGTTGCGTCGTTATTTAGATTATTTCACATCAATCTAAATAAATTAAAGGCACTAGCGCACACCAATATTTCGTAAAAATAAATTGAGCACATAGAATACATATATCTCGTTATTACCAACGACTCACTCTCGGGTAATCTACCATATAAATTAATTGAAAATATGCATGTATTTAGGCTATAAAGTTAATTCTAAAAGATTGGAAGTATTATTTAATGCAACGTTGCATGATCTACGATATTGCCAATGTTGATATTTTTCAAACGCCGTGAAAAGCAAAAACGGCAATCGCTATAGTTGATAAAACACCAATGCTTATACTGGTATGAATGAAGTTACAGATAATCTCGATATTGTATAATTTATCCGTTGTCCTCAGTTAAGAGATGTAGATATATAAAACATTTTCCCAGTAATGCCGTTTTCAATAATTCAATATTTTCGAATTGTGCCCAGCAGACAATTGAAACTTTAACCATCCGTTTATTACTCCGGTTGTATATTGATTGCATCAATTGAAAGCTTAAGTGAGTGCATATTTCCTCCCATGCCCTAAACTAGCGAAAGTGCGTGCTATGGGGCTACGAGCGCTTCCGGTTGGTTCCCATATGGCGGTAAAATACTGCAGCATAAACTGTTAATCACTTTTTCAACCAATGAAAACACCGCATGAATGGCAAACATATTTGTTATCACCCGGGCAATGAAATTATGCATTCGCTGATCAAGGCGGTTGTCTTCTGTAAAGAGGACTCAAAGTGCAAAGTGCACATGTATACTCCCGCGGCATACGGAAATAATTGAAGCTTTCGGAGACATATACGGACTCGGCAGAGGAGCGCAAATGGTCATTGAAAGCAGGATCGAGCTCGAAACTGTCTAAGTCCTTCTATTTGTAGAATTAATTTAATTGTAGCCTATTTTTGCCCCTTGCGACTATACTTTCCCCAACGTTCCAAGAATAGTTTTAAAACTTCCAACTTTCAGATTTCAATATAAACCGATTTAAAATAAACTAAAGTGGAATGCAAAAAAAATCGGACATTTTCATTAGTAAGTGTTCGAAACAACAGGTTCAAAATACAACAACAGCAGCATTGTCTTTGGATAAGTTGCATCAATTCAATTATTGCTTGTAATAATCAAAATAAACTTTCCAGAAAAATAAAGGTAGGCCTATTTATAACCTGAAGTTATATAACTGTATAATCTATAATAATGTTTCTTAGAAACGAAATAAATTCTTATAAGTCCGTAGATTCCATTCATAACTTATAAGAAGCAACCTTTCAAATAAACCTGACCAAATTCATTACATGACACTATTGAAACAATAGTCACGCCCATCAGAACCAACTGTAAGTTGGATTCATTTTAGTAACACTTCAAACAATTTCTACTGTGGGTGAAGAATTAAGACTTACCTCCCTTTACACCATAAGAAAATGGCTGCCGCATTTGGAGTCAGGGTCGCAGGGAGACTTGCTTTAGCGTCTCGAAGTATAATACCAAGGTGGATAAGTCTAAAATCGTGTTTTTATCTCTCATCTGTTATGGATATTTCCAATACATAACTTTTCATTACGTGATTATCACCCAGGACTTGTTATTTGTCATGTAACCTTCAAACGTCATCTACATTTCTGTTTTGTTTTTACACAATATGTGGCCACTGATTGACAAGTGTAAACTAAAGATACGCAGGCTTCTACACGATCATTATAATTTTGATAGTGCTGGTCTATTGAACATGCTCTTCTTGACCAAACATTGCAAAAAATTTGAGATATTTTATACAGCGATTTACTACACTAGACTACATTTTACCGGGCAATAGTGTTGTGTTGATTGTTTACCTATCTTTATTTTCTTTCTTGCCATATTGCCTTATGTTCCTGTTAGACTGTCTTCTTTAGCCCTAACATATTTGTAGGATTTTTTCTTATTATCCTTAGATCCCTATAGATGTTTTTATAAGGTAATTTTGTTTAGCATGAGATGAGGGTTGGTATGTTGATATTATGTTTTTTAGATAATCTAATCTTTGGTTTATGTGTGATGAAGCACATAGACTTTTATCGATGATTTTTATTTTTAAGTCAATAAAAACTAAGAATCTAACTTCAGTTCAACAGAATTATAGGAAAACTGTGTGGCTACTATATTTTACATCCTATAGATTTACTTTAACTGAACACTTTCTCAATGCAAAAAATTTCTCTAGTATTCAACATGAGTATCAGTATATGTTTTTCCTGCCTGCTCCCAATATGACATCTGTCAAATTGTCAGAAAAAGAGGGGCGTAAGGATGAATGCAATGTTTCTGAGTAAGAACTAAACTTTTGTAAGGTGAGAGTTGATTGAATTCTGTCAGTTTATATTAGAGTCCTAATATGTCACACCAAGTATTTGGGAACAAAACCTATCTGTCAAGTGTGATCATCATTAACAGGCCAATTATTGTACATCACCTTTGGTTCAGATGTTTTTATGCATGTTTGTGACTAAAGGTATTATGTGAGTGGGCGACCAGTTGATACAGTGACTGCAGCCAAACCCCAGCCGCGAGATGAAGACTCAAACACTCAGATCCAGACCATCACAGTTGATGAAAAGGTAGACCATTCTCTCAATTTTATCTCATACCTATTTTTTATTACCGTCATTCTAGAAATGGTGGATTGTTTAACTTTCTCAAAAAGGGCTCTGGCAAGGCAATCAGCTAATGGACATTAAGGAAGTCGTTACCCTTGATTGACAGTAATAATTGCATAAATTATTTTTCATTTTACCGTTTTCTATATTTTCAACGGACGTAGTTGAAGGAATGTTGTTTTTTCAATGTTGACATATTATTGATACAAAATCTGTCAAAACTGATGACGAATCGCAGATGAAAAGATGTTTGATTAACATGGCAAGCAGAAGCAACCTTGATAAGCTAGTCAACACTGTATATGTCTAGACTCATTGAGGCAACCCGTTTGTAAATTAAATTAGGTCATCTGCAATAGATGACGGTATATCATGTTTATGTGTGCCCATTTGTAAAAAAATTTTAGAAAATCTGCAATAGATAAGAGTATATCATGTTTATGTGTTCTTTAAATATTGTAGAAGAGTGTCCCCAAGAATATAATTTTTACTGATATGAAATCATAATTTTCTAAATTTCTGACTTGATTTTTATTTAATGTCCATAAGTTTAATTGTGACTAAAATTGTAACCCTAATTATTGTAACAGTTTAAAAGTAGCTTGACCTGATATTTTTCACTATATTAAGCTACAGAAATTTTTATGTTATGTGTGAATTAACGATGACTATGTTAACAAAACTTGGCATGCCTTTTGAATGGCCATGATATCCCCTCTTTTTTCTTTTATGATTTCAAAACTTGTTTTATCAATTACAGGCGTTATATAGAAACAATTTTGACTTCATGTGGACTAAAAGTTGTTCTGTCAACTTTAACAAAATAAGAAATAAAAATTTCAATGTCAGCTAACTGACTGTCACTTATCGATTGATTGATGTCCTTAACCCAAATCAACCAGTTTTCAGTGTTAACATTCCTTGGTTAGCCTGCTTTGAAAATGCATGACACAATAAAATATCCATCAAAGAATTATTTATTGTTTCATGTTTTGAGTGTCTCTATTACAGATGGATATCACCTCTCTTTCTGGTGTTCCGGAGGAGCACATCGTGACAAGGCAGGTGCGGATCTTTGTACCGGCACGTAACACGATGCAGTCAGGGACATATGGAACTAGACGGTGGAGGATAGAGTTTGACCAGAGGGAGAGATGGGAGAACCCACTCATGGGTTGGGTCTCCACGTGAGTCAAGCATTAAACTTTCAATTTATTACAATTGGGAGTGAAACGCTTCACTCAAAATGTAGATGGATACTTATAATTGCAGTAGGCAACCCTGAGTTTGGTAAAAAAAACCTATAGGTAAGCATACTGTAAGTTTGCCACTCAGTTTGTCTGAGGAAATATCACATCTGATAATCACTAATAAAGTCTATGAATACCAGGAGTGCATGCATATATGATCTATTGTGTTTGAAATGATAGAAAGTAGTTATGAAATTTGGTATGATTTTAATAGTATCAAATTGAACAAATAAAATGACATTTTTGTTTTATCTCTTTTCAGAGCTGATCCCCTCTCAACCATGAATGTAGACTTCGCTTCCAAAGAAGATGCCATGGACTTCTGTGAGAAGAATGGTAATATAACTGGCGTCCTTCGTACCTCGGGCCTGATAAAGCAAAACACATCAGCTATTTAGTGTTTCATTGTAATATCACTCATATGTCCTTGAGTGACGGGACAAACAGATATTTTAGTTAGAAGTGCAGCCATGAGGGGAATTGCTTGGCGTCATATTGTAGGTAGTCTTACACTCAAAACACAAATTTTTTTTTGTTCTTCTGCACATTACTGGTGGCTATTTGTCAATTAAGTGTTTTAAATTGGCCTTCTAGATTTCATTGATATACCATTGTTTGCATATAACTGAGCCATGGAAATGATGTTCTTGAATATGAACTTAATCAGGACATCATTCCATTTCACAGATGACACATAAATATATTTCATATTTTCAGTCATTGCATTGATGTGAACTACCTTTAACTCAGATTTAGAAACCTTGAACTTTCACTGCTTTTTGTCATCGATTCAACTATATTTTAACTATTTATATTGTGTACTGGTTATCTCCCTTGGTTTACCCATTGTAGTAAAAACCATTTAAATCTGATATTCTATTTAAATAAAACTATCAAAAGCTGCTCTTAAAATTTGCCCCCTTTAAAATTTTGATTGTGCTATCACCAACATTTAGAAATTGAGCAATCTCTCTTCATATGCTTTGTGGATGCCAGATTTTCATTGAAGAAATGCATTGAAGGCTATTTGTGATTGTAAAGACATAAGGGAGATAATCGGTGTCACAAATTTTGCACTACTTTGTTTTTTTATAATCTAGGAATATCTGGGTATTGTTATAAGTAATACTATTCTCAAAGATCACTCGAATAACCCTTGTTTAATGGAAAAGGAAATCTGCATGATTTCTGAATATTCATGATAAATAATTCTGTTTGCAGGATGGGAATTTTTTATCGAGGAGCAGCAGGAGTCAACATTCAAGAAGAAGTCTTATGGAGCAAATTTCTCTTGGAACAAGAAGACAAGAGTTTCAACTAAGTAATGTTTAATATAAACAATGAGATAATTGTCCTGTTTTGAACCTCATTTAAAATTCTGAAATATGAACACAAGCTGTTCGATTCTTGTTCTCTCTCTTTATATGTTAGAGCAGAATTCTGTCTGAGTTTCTTTCAAGCAAGGAACTGTACATAAGTCATTGTTATATATGTATGTGAGTGGTTATAGATGAACATGTCAATAAATATTCAAATACCGTCTTGTGTCTTTTGCCTCATAAAGATATCAGCTTGAAACTTTTGTAGTCCCGCGATTGCCTTTAAGGATGTCACTTCTTCAAATTTAAGCGCACTAGTGCACACCAATATTTCGTAAACACAACGAATGCACAGATACTGCATATCTCTCGATATTACACACTATCCTCACTCAAGTGATCTACCTCGTAAGTTATTTAACAAATATTTACGTATTCAGGTAGTAAAGTGGATTTTTAAAGGCCGGAAGTATTTAATGTTACGTTGCATTGAATCCGCATGAACTACGATATCGGAAATATTAAAATTTTGCTCATAAGCAGAAAAGCAGAAACCGCAGCGGCTTTGGTCAATCTAATAACAATGTTAATACTGTGTTATTAAATGGGTTAATTTACAACATTGCTTTCATAAAACATATTTAATGCTTTGTTCTCAGTTCAGAGTTTAGGTAAATTCAATAGCTGCACACAATACTAGTTCAGCTGTTTCCAAGTGTCAATAATTTATCCATTTTGTGCACAGCTAACCATAGATTTTTATATGTCCAAGCCGACAGCGGCTGTTTAACGTTTTCATTGTTGATTGCAGGTAAATTGTAAAGAATGTTTAGTATTTCATTGCATCGATAAAAAGTTTAAGTGAATGCATAAGTCCACATAAACCTTAAAATAGCCAATTTAAACTGTAAAAGCGTGCACTGGTGCCTTTAAAGTATTAAAAAAAATTCTAACTTGTATTTTTCAAAAGGTTAGTGTATTTGCTTTCAACCCCAAAAAATAAGGGTTTGTGTGGGTTTTTTCGAAATTTTCAGAGTGAATATAATTTTCTTCCAGAAAAAAGTAAAAAATACATATGGTAGTGTGGGTTTTTAACCGCTACGGCACAACATGTGTTGAAACATTCCAGTTAAATTATCAACATTCAGGCTTATTTTTATTCTAAAAACATGGTTTCTCCCACTCATTATCTAAAAATCTACCTGAACGCATACATACAAATCATATTCATTCAACATCTACTTTCTAAGAAAAACAGTTAATAGAACTTGCCCAAATGATAGTTACAATTGAAAATTGCTGAGTCAGCAAAATTGTGAATTATTTCAAAATAAAAATACTACATTTATTGATTTTGATGAATATTTAATCAGAAATCATCAAAATTGAGAAATTACCGCTTCATTTTGGTTTATTATATAAGAACATTATGATTTATGGTTATTTGAGTTTTGTATCTGTGACTTGTAAACAGGTGAGGAGCGAACATCCTTAAGTCAATGTTGCATCATGGCAAGGCAAATATTTAGGCAATCAGTAAAATAGTTCATCACTTGCATTAATCTTTTATCTAAATATTGCAATAATTTTAAAAACATTGTGTGCTTCCTAGCCTTAAATATTGAATTTCAAAATTTCGTAAAACCTGGCTCACCGTGTCATTCCAAAAAGGTCATGAAATTCTATTCCAAATGATCATAAGTAACAGTTATGGATGAATGCTAACGATTGACTGCATCGGATGTGAGTCATTCATGTACTGGATGGTGTTATTCACACCCTTCAATCAGCTTCTTATGAGTGATGAGTATGGCTGGACATTCTTGGTTAATGAGGAAAGTAAGAGTCAACAAAAACTTGCTTGACATGGTTAATAACATAAAATATTATTCCCATGTTTTCAACTTATTCAATATGATTTACATTGCACCAACATTGATACTTTGCCAAAATGAGACTTTTATTTTTAGATTTTAGAGGTGAGGTGAATTAGGGTTAAACACCGCTTTTAAGCGGCTGCTAGTGTTATTGCTGGGAGAAAGCCTGCAACTCAATTGTGTTTATGCATTGCTGTGAAACCTACAATCATAAGTCGGAACTAGAGAACCATGGGTTGTACTGCGCTGAAATTTGGCAAAGTATTGCATCCAAACCTTGCTGTGTGTAGAACAGTTCTCTGCTGCAGAAAAAGTTGCCAAGCCCCTGGAGGAGAAAGTTCAGAATTCCTATGACTGAACAGTGTGAGAATAATGATTCAGATCTACGAGTCAATAAAGGTTCTTGTTGATGACTCTGGTTTTACATCTGCCAGAGTTACATGTTTTGAACACGTAGCTTTTGATAAATGCTAAAAGAATGCACATGGATATATTCTCTCCCCCCCCCCCCCCCCCATTTTCATAAGAAATAGAAAGAATTTCTTTTTTCCTCCAAAAACTGACTATAACAAATATTCATATACAATCATATAGATATAAACTGTACATGTACATGAATTTTGCAGGGTAAAGATATTTGCCCATTAGGATACAGACTCTGACACACATAATGCATCACCTCAACACACTAAAGCTCACCCCCTTAACTTTAAATACAGAAACTGCGATGTTGCCATTCATGATAAACAATCTTCAGCCAAGCAACCCTATCAGATTTTTTAAATATTCATGCACTCTGATTTAAGAATCACATTGGAATGCCAATGTGAATTAATGTGATATGTTTTAAAATCCTCATAAACTATGATATTGGTAACATTCAATTTTTGCAGACAATCTGCAGTCAAAAACCGTAATTGCATTGGCAACCTTAATCATTATCAATGATCGGTAAGCATTCATTCTCAGTTGTTGGGAAAAACTGTTATTACAACAGATGTCTTAAAGGCACCAGTACACGCAATTTGAAATGTTTGTTATTAACATTTTTATATAACTCCACCAATTTCTTATTCACAGTATTAGCTTGCTTTTGTATCAACCAAAGCGGCTTTCCAGGCTGTACGTAACATTTGATTATTAACGATATCAAAGTTCAAGTGTATTTAATGCAACATTGCATTCAGTGCTTCCGGTCTTTTATGATTAACTTTAAAGCCTGCATAAGTGTATATTTTCCCATAACTTATATGGTAGATTAGCAGAATGGGCATCGATAGTTATTTGGAAAGGTATGTACTATCTGTACATTACTTATGTTAACTTATATCCATGAAATATTGATCTCCACAAGTGCCTTCAAAGGCATTGCGGAACGCATTTTCACACTCAAATTGGCTATCTTAAGGTATATAAGGACACAGGAACCCACTTAAGTTCTCTATCGATGCTATAAAATATATTGTATTCTTTACAACTGACATGAAATCGATAATGAAAACGTTTTGGTGGCCGAAGTCAGCTTAGCCATATAAAAAGTCTAAGGTCAGCTGTGCACAAAAAAGATTAAATGGACCGATGAAAACGGCTGAACTAGTAACGCGTGCAGCTTCTGAATTTACCTCATATCTAAACTGACAACAAAGGATGAAACATTGTTTTTTACATAGCGCTATGTCGTTTTTGCCTATCATGCTGTAAGCAAATTGTGAATAAACCCAATATCGTAGTTAATGCAGATTATAGCAAAGTGCATTTACCTCCGGTCTTTTAAATTTGAGTTTATGACCCGAATAGCTATAGCGAACATGTTTACCAAATAACTTGTGCGGTAGATTACCTGTCTGTATCTGTTTTCGTTAATCATGTTCACCACCTACAATATTGTGTCTTTAGGTAGACAATGAATAAAGAGTCCGATACCACATTGTACTTTACATAGGGGTCCTACTACTGCCCTATCAGGTAATCACTTCATTGACCATGGCAGGGTAACCATTTACGACCCTCGATCATTTCTGTGTTTGTTCAACATTTAGATTGGGCATAAATAAGAACAGATATTTTCTTGAAATCAACTTCTTTTTCTCTTTAAGGGGCATTCAGAGGCTGGATTGATGAAGAGGAACGAGTTCTTATGGATAGTTAACTTGCTTGATAACGGTGTTAGTATCTACACCGAAACGTCGCAATTCGTGCAAAACAGAAATTGACTGTCCATAAGAACTTGTTTTTCAAATTCTTTATTGTAAAAATCACGACGTTTAGGTGCAAATGGAATGATGAAGGAGTTAGTATATACTCCGAGTTGTCAATATGTTCACAAGAATGAAGTTCAGAATTCAGATAGACAGAAGAAAAATTTAGGATAACAACTTCTATGATACCCCATGATTTTCACAATATAGTAGTATATAGAGATTATTACCCGAGGGAGTGTGTCATATGACTTTTACGAAACGAGTGTGAACTTTTGTATTGCGAGAGCGAGGGTTATACACAAATTCGTACGAGTTTCGTAAAAGTCATATGACACACTTCCGAGGATAATAAATTCTTTATTACCGATTCTACTCCATTTCAAAGGCGTGGAAATATTCAGAAAACGGCATCCTTCCCTTCCGACGGCCCGCTACAGCGACGTCACGAACAATGATTTTATGACGTCACAGACGACGAAATACGGTAACTCGCCCTTAGACAATCGATGCTAAGCAAAAGTGATATGTGCACATGTGCTCATATTGAAAATATGACACCGCTTATGAATAACCATATGGGTAATAAAACATCTTACTGTTCTTAGCCTGGAAGCGTCCATTTCTATTAAGGAGGTTCCATTCCAGTTTGAAAGTCTCTAGTACTTCTCTTGTACTTCCTTATGTACTTGAAAAAATTAGCTGAAGACATTCCTGTTTTAAAAAGCAAGGGCTTCCGTGCTCGTGTTTTGAGATGATAGCTCTTCATGTAGGTAGGGGTGTAGCAAAATACTAGTATTCGACATCTACATAAAAGAACAATATGATATCAATAGAACGTTATTTTTTTATGATAAAGGCTTTCCTTTAACAAAAAAAGTTAATGGTAACTTAGATATTGAGAAAGAAAATATGTAAATTCATTGATATTCTGAAGTATTTTTAAGAAAATCTTATTTTTACCAAATTTATGGGTCTATGAATTCCTGGAAAATCCATAATTTGATAGAAATATTATCCATGCAACTACATAAATAACAATCAAAACATGTGTATCTATGCAATCTCATTCAAAGGAAATCTAAATTGTTCCACTACGTTACGCGTATAGATCATACGCAAGGAGTTTGCCTGTGACATATTTCAAATCAGCCAATCAGTGAGTTCTCCCTTTATGCTAGGGTTACAGACGAATTCTATTTCATTTGCACGTCCATGCTCTTCAGCACTCGAAAAACGAATATTTTCGACTGTTTTCTAAATGTCGAACTGGTTTCATATTCAAATGAATATATTGTTCGTTGCTTTCAATTTAGCCTGGCTTAATTAGTAGACAGGAACATCATTTCTGGAAACAGACACTTTGAATAAATGTTTCGTCATTTAATTTGTAATGGTCGTTGAATACGCTTTATATTCGTGAAAAGAAATAACCATAATCATGATGATAAAAAGAACACCAAGACACACACAAATACCGTTTACAGGTTTGTTGTTAATCATATAAGAGTCATATATCTGATGTCTTTATACAACCTTTGTCTTTGCACTTTCAATGATTACAATAAAAAATGTAAAAGGTTTAGTGTTTAGCAAGGAAGATGCTTAAATTATACATTTTAAATCCGAATGATTAAATTCCTTTTAAAACTTGAAAGGAAATTTTAGCAAGTTCATAAGTTTTTCAAAAATGTAAGTAACTTTTTGCCCTTTAGACACACGTGCATTTTGAAGCTATTTTGCGCATCAGTGTGACCAACTGATAAAATGTTTTGTTCTTTTTTGATTACATTTGATATTCGTCTGACAGACTGAATGGAACTCGTTTTTATTGCATCCATCTCAAGGGTACTGATTGCATATTTAAGATAACATTTATTACCGAAGGGGCTTATTAAACAGTTCATGGTTTTTTAAGGTTTCGTTGTATCCTGCGCAAATGATTAGTGTAGATTTCAAATTATACTATTTCATTTATCGCTGACAAACTACTGAAACTATTTTAGCTGTGAACTTAAACTGTGCTTAAAGAGCCACTCGGTTAGTTGTTGGAGTCATATATGCCAAACTTAATCAGTGGTGTCATTTGATCGCTAAGTATCGACTGTTACCAAAAAGACACATTTTAAAGCTTATTGGCTTGTTACAGTGACAATATGAAGGTAAGACGTCGTAATTATGATCGAAAACCGGACAGTGGCGCACGTCAAATAGTCAAACATAATTTTGGAGACTTATCTAAAACAGCCAGAAGGGTAGTTAGGAGTTGATAGTGTTTGTTAGGTTATATAACTATTATCCATGTATATTGGACGTGATATCTACACCTCTGTGCATTTATAAGGCTGTTTTTAGATTTTCATGGAAAACCAGTATTTGTCATATATATGTCTTTTGGACATGAAAAGTTAAGATGTTTTGATTTTATATCACCACATATGACATTTAGGCTCATATCAAAGGTAAATAATATGTTATGAAAATCACGGAGTGGCTCTTTAATTTGGCTGTTCACATAAGCCGTCGTTATGGATTGACATTGTTGACGGTATATATGTTCAAGTTAGCAAATGTTATATGAATCATTATTTGAAGGCTTTGCTCACTTGCGCCTTGGTAGAAGCGATCAAGCATTTTGAGCTCACTCTTTCTTAAACTGTATTCCACGTTCAGCTCGTTCGATTTGAAGGTTTTAGAATTCAAAAGACGACTAGGCACGTGCAACTCAGGCAGTCATTGCACTTCGAAACGAATATGCATTTGCAGTTCATTCTGTTGTCACTGTTTTGGAATTAGAAAGTCTCTGCACGTACAGCTTTTGCATCTCGAACCATTTGGGAATATCAGACGAAGTTCAACTGCTGCTCATGCGTTCTTGAAGAGAGAAAATGGCGGCTTTTGGTCCGCCATTTTGCTTTTTGGCAAAGCGTGAAGACAAAACTGTTGTACTTTGACTTATGTTAAAAACTAGTAAATAGGAAATATATATATTAATAATATAATCAGATTAACAAATTTATCATTGATATATTAAGAAGTTAATCTACATTTAACGGTATAACGGTTAACGTGTATCCACGTGGAAAGTTGCGAAGCTTTAGGGCTTGCAATCATCAATGGTATACCTAGAAGAGATACCAATGAACACATCTGACCTACTGATCAACATAACAAAATGCTTTCAGGGGGGTGACGTGTAAAATCAGGTCTGGCTCTATTTTCTAGCTTCTTAAGAAGACTCTTTATTTCAGGTACATTCAACATGCCCGACTATAAAAAGTCACCCTGGTCTTTATGAAACATATGTTTCTGTGAAAAAGAAATCTTTGAAATAGCATCACAACGTGAAAATACACTCTTCAAAATCAGTGATTTAGAGAGGTTTTGACTCGTGTATTAGAGCGCAAAACCAAATTTTTAAAAATATTTCTTTAAAAAGACGTCAATGTTTAAGAATTGTTAACCGCTTCAGAGTGAAAAACGGACAACATTAAACTCTTTAAGCATTTTAAGAAGCTTTTGCAAAAAGTCATTTAGAAAACGTAAAGCGAAATTCACATAAGATTAGGCACAATAGAATGCGATTCTAACAACCAAGGAAGGCAAATATTGGTTTTATATGTGTTATTTCCTTCCGCAAACTACATGTATTATTTCAAATGATTCTACTCTTGGCCATGAGGCCTCAAATACTGAATAAACTTCTTCTTCTTCTTCTTCTTCTTCTTTGTTTTTGCATGGAAACAAGGTAATCATAATGCATTAAACTGAGCAACATGCAGTTGCAAACATTTGAATGTTCATCAGAGCACAGTATTTTACCTTTGGGGCAAGTACCTTAAGACCAAAAATTTTAAAAACATAAAATCTTGCACTTGAACATTACAAGCTCAAGAAAAACCAGAAATGTTCAGTGACAAATATTCATGTTATCCGCAACAAATGAAACTGCCTTAGTACTGTTAACCGTTTGAAAACAATATACATTCCTCTAAATGTCATTTAAATAGTAAAGAGATTTAATTGAGACAATGTTATTGTGTACAGTGCAATAACACTTCCTCTATGTTTGATTCAATACTGGTTCAGGTTTCTTTGACAAGTTATAGGTACATCAGAAATGGCATTGGACGTCATTTGACTGCGATTATTAACGGTCAGAGGGTGTTGAGCCACCATGGAAAGGTGGCATCCGCCGTGGTCAACTACCTTACCAATACTAATGTTGAAATATTGCAATGACATTTATTGACACCAAAATATACCCCTAAAGAAAACTAATGAAACATATTTGTTTGACGTGCACGTCAACGTCACATCTCGTCTCAGGCACATCTGCGAATGGCCAGCACATTGCATGACAAGTGTGAACAAAACCGTTTTAATTGACTTGCCGAATTGATGCCAAGAAACCACCACGCAGAGCGACGCATGTCTGTTGTTAAGACGTTGAAGGTGTTAGTTAAATTGTGATTACTCTCGAAGTTACGTAAAAAAGTTTTGAAAAGTGACTTTTGCGTTTCTTTTTTTGAAGAGTGTACGTAGAAACTCTTTGAAGCTCGTACCTCAGCCTCTTGGTCCTGTACGGTCCAGGTCACCATAAACTCTTAGTTCAAGGGACGGTCCAATAGGGGACCAGCAATTTATTTTTAATGTTACATTCTCTCCCAACAAAGGTAGCTCCGTCATTAATTCCTATACAACCTCTGTCATACTGTCTAGAAACGTAAAAGCCTGATTGGATGTAATCAAAGTTAGTTATGCACTCAGCGAAGCCGTTTCAAAAGTTGTCAATTCAAAGCTTTCGGAAAGCTAAAGTTTATTCGAATATGTACTTAGCAGGCTGAGTCTTCTTTACAGAACACATACGCCTTATTTATAGTGACTGCATCATTGCATAGGCCTGTGTGACAACAAATATATCATACATGAATTCAGTGTTTTATTGACTAAAATATTGCAAGGTAGTTTATGTTGCAATATTGCCGCGAAGGGAAACTGTCGGAAGCTCGAGAAGAGCTCTTATTATATCAGAGGCTGTATAGGAATTTATGACGGAACGGGGACGGGGAGAAAATGATGATAATATGAAATTTAACAAAAACGATCATACTTTAAACATGAATAGCTTCATTTGTTATTTTCTTTTTAAATGTGCATTGATTGGATCCTATAGGTAAACAGTTTGCCAAAGATCTAAAGAACCCGATGCCTGGCATACGACAGTCTCAGATGAAATCACTTCCGAGATTTCGAGATAACAGTCGGCACTTTTACAAAATAAACGTAGTGAACGCCCTAATGGGGATATTGGGTAATTATAAGGGTAGACCTTCCCGTAGACAAACTTTCTTCGATATCTGGATCTGGAAACATCTGAATCCCAGCTGAATTTGTCGATTCTCTCCCCTTTTCATATTTGGCATAATATTCAATACTATGTTTTGAAGGAGTATGAAATCTTGATACCATATCCAATGAATATTTCAAGGACAGTATCAAATGATTTATTTCTTCAGTCTAAACAGCAAGCCTAGGACCATGATACGAACGAATTTGTCCATGAACTAACACATGGTGTAAAATCAATGTATCTTCAGTACCCCGTACCATTTGTCCGGATAACTCTCAAGTGCATGATTTCGAGAAGTGCTGCCTTAGATTTCATCTGTATATAGGGGAGGGTCAGCAAAAGAACACGAAGTCACGAATGTGTTCAATAGGGTTGAGATCTGAACTAAAGAAATCCTGGTATTTACACATGTGTACAACTTAGTGATGGATAAATTGTTCACTATGATGGATCAGTTGGTGTAGTCTTTATATTATCAAAATGAGGAACGGCAATAGGCCTGTATGTACGTAGTACTACATTGTATATCCTAACAGGGGCTTTCGGAATGATATATCTTAACAATGATTTGATAATGTAAGGACTCTTTATGTGATGAACTCTAACATTGATGTCATTGTAAACAACTTAATGTAATTATGATGGAAATGTTGTCATTTGTATCGCTTTCGCCATGCCAAAGTTTAAACAGAACAGAACAGAAGTTTATTCAATTTAGCTCACAGAGCCTCTCGTCAACATTACAAACAAATTTACAGTCAGAGTATGGGGCAGGATATTTCAAAATGATTTTGAATATAAGCTTTGTTTTAAAAACCCCGATATGACGATCTCACTTTAAGTTGAAGATTGAAATACACATTTACATAAGCTGCAAAGTTTTTTTTTTGTTACCACGCATATAGATTTAATGTACACTATTATCTCAAATGGTATAATGAGTGTTTTACTAGACTAGATGGTACTCGACATTTTTTATGGAGAGGCAAAAGTTCTTAGCTTCTGCTGGCGATAGCCTCATTTGAAGGATTAAGGCCATTGATTACATTTTAACTCCTTGATTTTATATCCGGGGTGATCAAAAAACGGATCACCATCTTTAAGCCACAGTTGCCAATACACATTTCCGTAAAATTTCACTGAATATTCAAACAGACTAAACCGAACCAAAAAGGCGTTTTAAAGATGACATTAAGATTTGTGATCTTCAGATTATTTTAGTTAATATTTAAGGCTAAATAGAGCTTAACATTCTTTTTACTTTTATGAAAGCATCAATCGATGAGGAAGACTTAGTATCAGTTACCTTGTGGCTAAAGTTTTAATCATACACAAAATTAAACCAGGTATGTATATTGGCCCAAGGGAAGAACTGCAACAATAATTATGATACAGGGTTAAGCTTTAAAACTGCTAAGCCGTGAAGAGATAAAAGAATCCAAAATACTTTTTAGACTCAGTACGCCAAATACTTTTGAAAGCGAACCATTCGCAGCAATGGCGGGACTCCTTGCATGGATGTGCGTTTGCGTCACTGTATTTGGTGGGGTTTCCGCTATGAAGTTCCCAAAAAGGTTCACCAGAATGTACGTATATTTTATTTATATATCATTTTCATTGTTCAAGTTGACAATTGTTCATGATATTTCAGATAACAACTTCTGGGAGCGCTATTAACTGCTCTTTTGGTAGGTGTAGTAAGAGCATATCAACACCTATATCAAAGTAAGACCGTTAACACCTACTTCTTAAATGACTATGTTTGTGTAGTTAAATTTTCTAAATAACTTTATGTTTCAACATTCCCATTATCTTTCCCTATCCCCAATACCTTGTATCGTATTCCATGTTTCATTATCATGCACCTTTGAGCATGATCTTTCCAAATTGAAACGTCAAAAACTGGTTGTTCCACCATTTTTGCTCGATACAGAATTCGACAGGGGTGCTTTAAGGGAAAGATATTCTTGAAAGTTATCCCTCTTTTCTATCGATGTTTCAGAAAAGAGGACAATTTGGAATGTATGGTAAATGGAAAGTATTAATAATGTTCTTGAAAAAAAAACGGTTATGTAAAAATATTATCACCTGAATATAAAAACGTAGAATAAATAGTGGGGCAACAGATCTTTAATGTTAATTTGTATGTCATAATGCTATAAACTAATAGCAGGTACTTCTTTTGTTTGTACACAGAGCAGCATCCTATCTGCGGTTATGATTAGTTCCTCCTTTTAATGTAGTATTTCGCCTATGAATAACTGGCGCTTTGTTGTAAAATGTTACTATAATGGTATATGTTAAGATTTTAACATTCTTCTTTTCAGTAACAAGCCGATCAATTGCTGTAAGTTTAAATTTTATCTTTCTCAAATACCCATACATATATCACTTCTTTGAGAGGCATTTAGAAGTTGGTGAGATGAATAGAGAACAAGTTATATGGATTTACAACTTCTTTATTGGAGAATTGCGACGTATATTAAGATAGGCTTTATATAAATGACATTAATTGGAAAGGCAAAAATCAAATAAATGATATAAACCATTATTTTAATATAGGAATGTTTTTTCATCAGCCGAGTAACTGCCACAAATGCTTAGCACTAAATGTATATTTTCATATTACACATTGTAGAAATGATTTAAATAATTCACATAAAATCAGTAAAGGAATCTTGATTATTTTAGCAAAATTTCTCAAACTATGCATTACTCATTTCCTGATTTTTAAACAATCGTCTTAGTTGTATAATCATAATCTAAAATAAAGAACTTACACTTCAATGAAGGAAATCGTCCAGATATATAATATCTTTACACACTGATGGGAGACAATAGAAATCTTTTTAAAGTTTTTGTGGTGTTGTCAGTTTTGTTTTGCAACAATACTATGAATAGACATTGAAAGGAAAGGAATAAAACTGTCTTGATACCTTTGGCATTGAAGACACATATTAAACTATCATTATGTTTCGTTTCACTACATGTACCTGATCTAAAACTACAATGATACACTCCTGAAATGTACCAATTTCAAATGTAATCATTAGAAAATGACTTTTGAATTTATCTTATTCGAATTTAAGTATTAGAACATCAATATGTAGTGATGATTTCCAATGATGAAATGCATAGAGCTAGTTTCGGTGGCAGCCTTCTTTTGCTTTTAGTAATTTTGATTTGAAAATATTTGCATATCTTAATGGAATGGTTTGATATAGACAAAACATTTTGTATTCACATATATATTTGTGTCATGTATCTATAATTACAATAATTGTACATGAAAATTATGAAAAAGTTTTCCATATTCAAATTTTTGTTTTATCACATTAAGCCGATTAAAATACCTTGTGCCAACAATACTCCTACAACTCCATGTCCTCTGTAATGTTGTGGTGTACAGACAGCTGGACACACTGGATATCAACGGACATGACCGAGTGTCAAGGAGATTGTGGAAACGGGGTGCGAGTCGACACGAGAATCAGAACTTGTGTGAATGTGGGCTTCCTCGGTCCCTTCCCTGCCCCGGGGTGTTCCTTCAGACAGGTGGAAGAGAAGAAGGTGGTCTGTGACACTGGAGTAAACTGCACAGGTGGTGAGTAACACGTTTACTTGAGTTGAAAGATAAAACCCGACTCCATAGTCAAGCTTTCAAAGAAAGTCAACGGTGAGTAGTCGTAACAAGCTTTATTTGAAAGATAAAACCCGACTCCTTGGTCAAGCTTTTAAAGAAAGTCTACGGTGAGTAGCAGTAACAAGCTTTATTTGAAAGATAAAACAGGACTCCTTTGTAAAGTTTTAAAGAGAAAGTCTAATGGAGTACTTGGGAGCACTTAGTTTTGGGAGGTTAAATTCTTTCATGAAATACCATCAAAACCATCAAAAGTACGTTATAGGATTTTGAAGGACATTTAATGGAAATAAAGGAATGAAAAACAACCGGGATCAACAAATAAGCATAGTTTGGGAAGTCTTCACATTTATGTTTGAAGAAAGAATGCACAAGGGTTAAGGCTTTTGTTTCTTCTGCACGTATTGGGGATTTTCCGTGTTCTCGGAAAGGTTAGGGAAGTTAGAAGGGGGTGCAAGAAATGATAAAGAGATATAAAGTCGATTTATTCACAAACACAAAATTCAAAAGGAAATCATGCAAATTTGATCAGCAGATCCTAGAGTAATATGCACATTAAATGGGAATAAACAGATACAAATAGTGGTTGACCAGGCCCTTTGGATACATCAACATGGAAGTTGGGTTGAATATATCCTAAATCCTACAAGTTTGCTATGAAGATCCCAAGGATGATTTATAAAGTATTTTATTTCCATAAAACATGTTATACACAACATTCAGAATATATATATAGAAAAAGGAAAAAAGGATTAGCAATCAGGTAGCATATGAATGCTTCTCCTGATACAAACATGAAACGATTAAGATATGAAGTACATTGGTGGAAATGTATCTTTGAAATTATTCTTACTAAACTCAAATTCACATTAAATATCGTCTACCTTTGCATTTGGTACAGCTTTAATAAAGGAGCTATAAAAATCGGTTGGTATCATTTATGAAATGATATACAGATATTATAGGGATTCGTTAGCACTCTGTGACAAGGATATGTTGCCGCTCAAGATAGATTTTAATGTTATATCGTTTATAAAAAGTATTGATTTGATCGGAATCTATCATATAGTGGGCATTTAAAGAAGTAATGAATAGGATCCTCCCAAATGTTTCCACAAGAACAGGCGCGATTTACTGACAACCCTCTATTAAACAAATGCGAATTGAGATCGCTGCAACCGAGGCGCATGCGGCAGAGAAGAATTTGACTTCGCCTAGGACCATAAGGATACATGCATAGAGAATCTATCTGAGTGATATATAGGGCTTTCGGGCGTTTTGAGTAGTGGAAAATAAGAAACCTGCACAGGTGAGTTGGGTGATGTATATGGAACAATTAGAATTGTGGATGCGATGACAAATAGGAACTAGGAATGGGAGTTGAGCGCTCCTGTATCCCGGGGAGGCATCTGCAGGGTGAGGGAATTTGAAATCATCGACTGAAGGCAATTGAAGATTAATTTAAAAGGGAACCGAGCAAGGCTGCAAATTACCAATTGGAGAAACAAGTATTATCCAGAGACTAATTCGAAGTTAAATGTTCAGTCCATTTTTTTAACAACCAGCAACGGCATTATCTGACCAAAAAAGTAATTACCCAGTAAATTAGTAGACTGGCCTGTGCAGCAAAGAATATAGAGTTAACATAATTTTTCTTGTCACCTTTTTTAAGCGAATGTGCGACAATTTGTTAAGAGTTGATCATTATTAACCATTCATTGGCAACGCTGACCTTCTTAGCGCTGCTCTGGATGGTAGATGAGCGTGAGTATGACATTGAGTTTAATTTACAGCTACGATGTTACCCTTAGAGTTACTATATTCACAACACTTTCTATACTTCTACATGTTCGCTTGCTGTTTATCTTTCGACCAGTTGCTGGTCCGTGGGGCGAATGGGAAGGTGTTGGCTCATGTGACTACTGCAAGACCAACAAGCGCAAGTTCACGAGGAAAAGGACGTGTACAGGAGGTTCTTGTGAGGGGGGAACCAAGGAGACCAAGTTCGTTTCCTGTCCTGTCAGTGTCTACCACAGGCAACTCTGTAAGTACCGTTAGCTATTCATTAATCAAATATCAATTATGTGGTATTTTTGCAATATTTACGATCTTGCCAAGGGCAAACTGACCGAGGTTCGTACAGGGTAATTATTCAAGTCTGTTGAACGACTGAATTATTTATCTGAAGGAAATAACTATCAGCAAACAAAACTATCAAAAATGGTATTTGATTTCTCTCGCATTTCAACATGCATAGCTGCTTCTATATTAACCGAAAATACCGGTAATATATCTATTCGTCCGAGGCTCGTACGCTTCTGCCGTAACTTCGGACAGTTGCACCTAGTCTTTCGGCATGCATCCCTGGCTTGAAATGATTATCAAAATTATTTCAGACATCCCCAAACACGTAGTGAGTAGTTGATGTGAAATTATATTGTAGTTTTTCGAAAACATAAATTAATTTCTCATTGGTACTAAGCATGCTTTCCGATGTTAAATGCTCAGTTAGCGAATAGTGATGTCACATCCACATTTGTACCTGGCATTCGACACAACAACGCCATTAGCGCTTAACTGTATGTTTTCAAAATGATCGGTATCATATGTGTCAGTCGTGTATCTAATCTTGTTTACTGAACTTTGAATTAAAAGATATCACAAATATTTATTTATATATTTATTTTTTATGTACCAATATTCAGAAAATTGGAATATTTGGTTGTTTCTTTTTTATGGATATACGTTTTAAGATATTTTGGCGCTTCTACATTTTCTGAAAAATTACTGACAGTACAATGTTTATAATGAAAAATAGATAAGTGAATAAACATACTGAACAGGAACATTTTAAAACAAACAGATTTAGTAATACACGTTATATTGCTTCAGCTCCTGTTGAGGTATTTTGTGAGATTAAAATTCTAACTAGAAAATTCAGTTGAAATGACAATATAACACATATATGAATTTTATTACATAAGGAATAGTTTTACAAATTGAGCAACCTTTCGGGTCACTAAGCAATAAAACATGTACCATACACCATTGTCAACAGTTCATTTCAGATGCATTATGTCGATATTCTCTCCACCAAAATTCAGCACCCGTATTCAATTTCGTCTAAAAATAGAGTAAAAAGGCCGTTGCTACCTGATGCCTGTTAACGAAAATAAAACCTTTGTGAAATCCGTTCTGTGATATGCTGCCTGATTACCTTTTCGAATTACACCATTTCAATCGAAGCCTTTCAATATTTAAGGAATGTTGAAATTACGTACCGATGGAAACGGAAAGGAAAGAGCTAGAATTAAAGATAATGTAATTATCAACGAAACGATCATATTTGAATTCGATTCGGTCCCGGTAGAGTCATTTCAGATGGGGCTAGATCCAAACAACTCTAGAGTCATTTGAGACTGTTACACCGGGCTAGAAATGGAGATACCTGGTGGATACAATCAATCCTTATTCGTTATAATTCATTGTTATTGTTAACCTTGTCAAGTATCATCTAACATTTGCTAAAGATCACCTGTCGAGTTATCTTAAAATATTATTACTTGAGAAATTCCATTTATGATCATTTGATTTAATTAAAAGTTGCCTTGCAAAACTATATCTAATAATTTACATGGTAACCTTCATCGAGGCTTCAATAATCTTATGATTGCAAATGTTCCAATACATCCATGCTAGGTTACCACTGCCGCGACTACCGGACCTTCATCTTCTACTACATGTTACCCGTGTTCCACACATGTATCTATGGCAACTATCAGGAGATCAAGTGCCCAAGTTCCAGGGGAGAACTCTACAAAGGCTGTGACGGAGCTTTCAACAGCCCTCAGTGCAGAATCTTCTTCCTCATCGAAATGTACTGTTCCTCCAATTCTCAACGAACGTGGTGAATAAAAGGCATTTAACAATTGTCGTTCGTCTTTATTGCATTTGTTTACAGAGGTGCAATTGTCGCTTTTACATGCATTTGAGGAAAAACTATATAACATTTTCTAGAGACATGAACCATACAGTAGAAAGCGGCCAGCCCCCAGTTAAGGTACTAAAACTCTCGCAGGTTCTCTCCTTTTCTTAATCGACACACAGCCAAGACGGAGTCTCCTGTCTGAATTACAGGAATCTCCTTCAGTACTAGTATGTTTAAGAAGTCATTAAACCCTTTGACATCATGTTAGATTCATCGTCATTGTCAAAGGTATCTTCCTTCTTGTACAACCGGCACATCAAAATGTTTGTTTTTTATTTGAAAAAGATTACATTACCGAAACGGAAATATGTGTATCAATGGACGACTGTCCCAAAACAATTAAACACTTCGTCCTTACAGTTAGGAAGGCACATTGTAGTTTCATAGAACATAACATTTCTACACGTGGTCCAACATGGTCCGCGCAAACATAAAGAAGCGATGTCTTGTTCTTTGCGAAATACTTACAAGGGTAAGTAAAAAAATACCAGGAAGAAAACACGGATTAGGTTTTGGTATACAAAGCCACACTTGCTTTGAATAAAAAGTAAAACACACCCAAGTTGTTTTTTTAATGTCTACCAAAACACCACAACAGCGTTTTCGTGCATATTGAACCCCCTGGTGGATTAAATTATGAAACTGTACACGTCATCGAACGCAAAGCAACATAAAATATACCCCATTTACAAAAGAATGTAGAATGAAATATAACAGTTACCTGTAGTACTTTTGAGTTAGTTTATGGGTCTGAAAAAGGTTGAAATCTAACATGGCGCGAGATTCAATTCCAACGGTTTGTAAAACCTCAAACTCGTAGTGAAATTTACAAAGAGGTTCTCACACGAAATGCCGAAACCTAATAATGAAAAGAGAAATCAGGTGATCAGTTAATGAACCATAGTACCAACATCTAAACGCCTCAAAAACAACTTTGATATCATTTGAAACCATTGAGCTTGAACTATAACAGACTTGTTAACCTTTTCGAGATGGTTAAGGAAACGTTATACTTTGTGTTTTACGATAAGTTTGTTCTAAGGTAAAAAGAGAATTGGTATGTTTAAAGGATGTACTCAAAAGGAAGAAATTAAACATATAATTTTCCGGATTTTTACTTCTTTATTGTAACCAATAACAACATTCTGTTAATCCTTTATTCTCAGTTATGTTTTAAATTGTCCCCCAAAAGGAGAAATTCAGTATACCTTTATATACTGACTCAGATTAGAAACCGTTGTCAAAAGCTATTCTTTAATAAATACCCTGAAGCAAGCTCAAAACGAAGGAGAAGAAATTGCAGGTCTTAATATGATATTGCCGATTACAATTTTAATTACTATAAATGATACAACTCCTCCCCCCCCCCCCCCCAACTACTTCCCAGATCACAGAATCTCCTTTCTTTTTCCTTTCCTATTCTAATTTCAACAGTTGTAGCATTTAATTATATATATTCGACCATAACGAATTACAAATAGACTATTAGAATATATATTACTCGTGAAGAATAAGCGTTTACTTGTTTACAAAAGTAAAACCATTTTGATTTATTTCGAAGCACATGTTGGCCTGCAACCTTTAAAAGATTTATTTCGCTTCCGATTTTAGACCCGATTATGATCATCAACGGTTTAATCTTTTATATCAGATATCGCAACCATCAAAAGGATAATTATAAATCAAAATACAACGTTTTTTTCTGTTACCTTTGGGTTACGAGCGTTCCGCTTGAGTTATTCAAATCTAGATTACCTTCTAGCTATAGGTGAATAGAGTTAATCAACCATAAAACATGTTGATAAATCAAACTACTGTGTTAATCGTCTAATCTTAATGTAAATGTACTAGCAAGCAAATATTTAATCCATGAATTTCGTTACCTATTTATTCAAACATAAATGGTATTATGTTTCAACAACATCTTAGTGTCAGTGCTATTCAATGCTGTTTATCATTCAGGTCGTATATAAATTACTTTGATTGGAACGATTTTCGAGTAAATTCTTATGAATTTTTTTGGGGGATGAATTCTTCCGCGGCGCATGCGCACTAGCCTTACGCAAAATTGCAGCATGTAATGTTCAGGCGGTATAAATACTTCGCAAAAAGTTCCTGTTTCGCATTCAGGTCGTATATAGCCGTTAGAAATTACTTCAATTGGAACGATTTTCTTGAAAACTCACTTACTCAAAACAAAATATTTGAAGAAAACACATGCTTCTTCATTTTAAAAAAAATCACATTTCATCGGCCTCAAGTTATAAAGATGCATTAGATCAACGAATGGCAGCTCATAGAATAGAGAACTTTTTGTATGATTATTTTGCGAGTTCTCGCTTGAGGCGCGCAACTACAACTGTATTCATAAAGAAACAGTACCATTCTTCGTGCTACTCTTTGAAAGTTTCCACATGAAAGTGATGTTTCCGTCCATTATTAATGATATTGTGGCACGTATTCTTATTGAAAGGAAAACAATGATTCCAGATTCAAAATAATCTTTTTTATCTAACAAAGTTTCTAAATCCACCGAACGAATTTCAGTTCAGCTACGCAAAGCCATTTCCCTTGCTGCAATATTTCATGTGTTCTCTCAAACATGACCGGCACATGCATGACCATTGTCATGTATCTGGCATATTTAGATCAATTTGTGAATTGCTTTGAAAACGAATGCTTCAAAACGAATGACATGCAGAAATGCCGTGAATAGCAGGGGGTGCAAAAGAAATATAAGATATGAATCGTAACTTTAAAGCTTATACAAAGAAAACAATTTCGAAAATTCTAATGATTGAGAACACAACGGTGAAAGTAAAGATATATATCGAAGAATAAAAAATGTGAATCAAGTGTTCTTAAATGCAGAACATTGACAGTAGATAAGTAACTTATTTCTTAGTTTATGTGATAGCTACCACAAAAGTTAAGTCACACGCTCAGGATTTACTGGTTCTGTTCGTCAAGTGAAATTTCTGACAAATGGAAGTAATTGATCCAAATATTTCCGACAGTATTGGCAAATACTTGGTCAATCAAATATTAAGCTCTTTCTTGATTTCTTTATCTTTATTCAGTAAGCCGTGTTAAAAAGAGCTTTAAAAATGTCTGTGTACTCAACAGTACTGATGATGATATTGAGGAGACCATTGAAATTTAGAATCGTTGGTACGGACAAATAGGTCTTATATAGTGAGTGGTATTGAATGCCTCATTTAAGACATTTTGTCTTACTCATCCTCTTGTTCGCACATATTATCAGAAATAATCTAATTTATCTAAATATTTAACTCTTTACTATAAACTACCAGACGATTTAGAGAACTAGCATGTAGGAACAACTGAATTCAAATTACCATTTAACGATACTGGATTATCAATAAACTTTACGTGCATGTGCTTATCTCGCTATTAGTACATGTGAACTCCAACGGGCAAGGCAAGGCGAACACCTCTTTAAGTTGGAAAGGAAGAATGTTTTCACACGGTTTAAGTTTTGCACAGAATTTATATGGTCTTGCACCGGTAAGGTTTGTTTTTGTTATTCAGTTCAGTTCATTTATTACGTATAAATGGCCATGAGGCCAACAGTACAACATGTGAAAAAAAATATGATACATATACAATCGCTGCGCCACTAACAAGATTATTTTAACTTCTAGACGTAAGTCAATGAGTTCATATTGTCTCTCAGTTTAAACAGCTTCTTTAAGAATATACAGAGCTTGACTAAGTTATCATTATCAACTAATGAAAACAAGCTTATCAATTTGTTCATATGTGGGTGGTGATGACAATAAGCTGGAAGATATCTACTCCTCAGGTCATGATATACTGGGCATACTAGAATTACATGGAATTCATCCTCTAGTGGTGATTTACAAAATGTGCAAGTTGTATCCGAGTTTTTATAATGCCTATAAGAATTCATTCTGAAACCATGAATATAACAACGTATCTTTGTCAGACATCTCCGTAAACCCGCGTTACTGATTGTTAAATACTTCTCAGAATAGTAGTCATGTTTGATCATAGAATAGAATTTTAAAGAACTTGATATGGCTATTTCGTGGTTCCACTCATGGAGATATATATCTTTACATCGTTGATGAAACATTTCTAGAAAGTAGTTTTTGTTTTCAACAGTCTGAGATACCCATATATATCCAAAACCGTATTTAAAAAGCAGTTTCCAATTTTCATCTCCTAATTCATCAAATCTTTTTAACATTTCATAACACTTCCTGGTGTATCTAGATTGCCGAAGAAGCCTGATCCAAAATGCAAGAAATCTGACATTGGCATATATATTATTATTGGATATCGTCCGCACTCAGCTAAAATAGCTTTGTTTGGAGCTCTAGAGCCAACTTGTAGAATATTTTTACAAAAGTTAGTATGCACCTTTTCAATAGGTTTACGAGTTTCACAACCCCTTAATTCTGCTCCATACAACAAAATTGGCTTTACGTTTCCATCAAATATCTTAAAAGCAGCGTTTACAGGCAATTTTTCTTTACTTATTAATGAAGCATTTTATTGGGAACAACCCCCTTTCAGCTTGTTGGGACAATGTCTCACATGCTTTAGTAAACATATTCCTACAGGAAAAGACAATACCCAGATATTTATAGTATGACGTAATTTCTATCTGTTTTCCCTTGATAAACCATTTCTCATGTTTGGATAGAGTTCCATATAGTCTGTTATGAAATGTTCAACCAATGCAAACAAATGGATATCTGTTTAACAAACATTGAATGTAGGATTCGAACCTTGAATCCCTTTGTTTTCATGAAGCTCAAAATTACGTGATTTACAGAAGATCCATGCCAGTTTGTATGCATTCAAGTGCACCATTTTAACAGTGTTAATGTGGATATATATTCCCGGGTACCAATCAATACATACATCATACACTGCGTCACCCTCAGTCTGAACATGATAAAAATGAAAACAGGTTGAAAGTAAAAGTTTAAGTTCAATGCTTGACAATTATATTTATCTTAGACTTATCTCTTACAAAAATATCCTCCGGTCTTGTTTTAATATTTGTAATGTAACAGATCTATTCAGTTTCAGATCGTTTGTTTCTCATTTCATATACTTCACATCGTAATTGTGGAATAATCATTTGGAAAAATGTCCGCTTAAGTAGGATTTTTGTATCGTACTGATAAATTTAAGCTCTCAGACGAATATTTGATTTTAAAAATGCATCTTATGTATTGCTAGAGTGGAATTAAAGACATCCGGTAGACTTTTTTTTACAGTTGATATACAGTGGAATTGACCTCAGTAAGCACAGGTTGTGGAATTCCTATCTATATAAAACACTCACATGGTCTCAATCTTTTTATTTCTTCCGAAAGAAACGGGATTGGCAAATACGCAAAAAATGCTAATATATATGTCGTTCCCTTCCAAATATACATATGTTCATAAATTCTGACGTTCACGGGGATATAGTATACTTACGTGCATAAGGTACACCCCACATGGAATACACAATGGCATAATTGTTTTTAATAATCAATATTTAACATATAAGGCTTATAAAGTTATCTTGTTGATTGAACAATTGCGATGACACAATCTAAGTCGAACATCGGGGAACATGTCCTTCCCGACCGGTGCTACATGTACTCATCACATTACCAGATTACACGTGTATCAAGACACAGTACATAACTTTATAATTTATCAATTGCCCTCGTGAAGTTCATCATATCATTAAGAGACAAGAGATGAAGATCTGTTTTAAGGTAGTTGAAAAAGAATTCCGGTGCCTGAAAGAAAAAAGAAAAATGGTAAACATTATTTGATAACGATTCAGCTATAAAAGAATTCAAGCGCCGATTATTGAGCCCATTGACGTTTATATTTTTCCCAATATAACGTTATCTTCATTTCAAAGAGTAGCATTAAAACTCCCGAAATTTAAAAAAATATATTTACTAAATCCTTTAATGTATATATAAAAAAGTGATATCCCGACCCGTTTATCAGTTACAAACACCATACAAACAGTACATGCATTTATTATTAGAAAATGATGTCATTGTGTTCATATAAAAAATACCCTTTGAGAAACATCCTTCAGGAATGCAAGATTGTCACCAGAAAGGGATTGCAGAGATGGGTTTCTGTAACAAAAGCTAAGAGGTTTAGTATATCAATTATATTTTGACAGTTCCAAAGCTAAACATTAACGCAATCAACCGGCAAACAGGCTGCCATATATATACAAAACACCTATACAAACTACGTACAGCTGAACAAAATCTTATCCAAGACTATTCAACCAAATCAAGTCTATCTTACAAGTCGAGGAAAATTGTCAAATACAAAGTGTACAAAATGATGCGAATTCAGAGGTATTTCCATGTTTTGTTCAGGTATAAATAACATATTGGAGTTGATTAATATGTTTATCATAGTGCCTACTTCTCAAGTCCTGATTTGGTCAACCAGTTGTGGACATCTTTCTCTGACCAACTAGCCACTGACGGACTTTTTGCGGCCTGGAGCGGTATTTGTACCACTGGCACAATAGCAGACGCCCCCTGAAATCATAAATGGTTTTGGGCAAATAAGGATATCTCAACGAGAATAAAAATTTAAATTACTAGATTCAGACAGGTTAAACTTAGATAAAAATAAGTGCTATTTTCTCCAACCAGGCAACCAGTGTACCAGGAGGACAAATTACTATATATCCAATACTCAAGATAACACGAGACGTGTTCACTGTGCTTAGTGTTATTATTATCTTTCTTACGTACGGAAATTGTCATTTGGTTGTCACGACATTAATTATGATATGATGTCGTAATTAGTTTATGACTTTGCCTTTGAAATCCAAAGAGGAAGAGTAGTCAACTTAGGTTGAAAGGAGAATTAAGTGCATTCCAACTCTCGCAAAACCAGTCATTCAAACATTAATCTTGAATAAATACCATACTTTGCATGTTTTCTACACTTGCGCTTTTTCAGAAAATCGAATTCAAGAAGCTGTATATTATGTACATAGCAATGTATCACTTTCATATATTTATACATGTATTAGAACGTCTTACGTCGGGTTCGTCAGTTATCATCAAATGTTTCCCTCTGTTTCCGAGCTCCCTCATCAAGTCATCTACCTTCTGACCATACGGGTACTTCCCACTCAAGTCAAAGAAGAGTTTTGTCCCTTTGATCATGCCAAGCCACCCGTCCGGTTTGTATCCTCTCTGCATGAGCAGTGGGACGATACTTTTCTCAAGAGAAAACGCATATTCTGCTTCTGAAATATTGATTGTGTTAAATACAACCATTGTGAGTTTCAAATCTTTGCATTCATTTTCTTCTTTTGCTTGAACCTACAAGTTTGCGTTGTAATTTCTACACTTTGGTCCTAGGCACCGTTCCTTTAAACGATGTTAACAAAACGAACAATGCTAGGCAATATTATAAATGGGCTTCTCGTAGATAGCTTCTGTATTAACATTCAGTAATATACAAGGTATCATTTTCTGCTTCTGTGAAATTCTAAATTTTCACGAACTTCACGTGCATCTCGTGGTTCACCGGGGATCATTTAATTTATAGGATGTTGATTTGATACTCTTATATAAAAGTAATCCGAGTGAGTGGTTCCCTTAGCAATCATTAAGCATTTCGTGTATGGAGACTCGAGTTTTGAGCCCTTATACACACCTGTGCCTGGAGTTTTCGTCAGCATAGCCTTTTATCATATTTGTTATTTCTGAATTTATAATTTTCATGAAACGAGTTAATCCTCGTCGCTTGATTCTGGTTGTAAATTTTTTCAGGTCGAATAAGCTTGTATTACAATGAAATGTTCGGACTTATATCTAACCAAATGTTTACCAATATATTTACATAAATAAAGAAAACGCTTTTATTTATGATAACGTTGGAAAACTGATTTGAAATTTTAAGGTTCTTGCCAAGAGGATTTCACCCACCTGATCGACAATTTTGACTCATCTTATACTTCTCAGACATACACACTAAGACAACTGCAGCATTCTGTACAGCCTCCGCCATTGCATCCAGTGTGGAGCCCCCCATATCATCCACATCCATCCATACGTTGAAGCCCTTTTGACGTAGAGAGTCACGAACCTGAAACCAGAAGAAAGAGCGCTATGTAACTGACAGTAAGAGCACATATGATAATAATGATAACATAATGATAGTCCATTTCGTGATTGCTGGATCAGAATGAAAAGCCTAGATTTTAGCTGAAATGTACATGTACATACAGATAGAATGAACATATTACATATGATATTATCAATATTTATTTGTAAAACGATATTTTGATATCAATTCGATGTGAAGACATACCTTTAATAGGGTTTTCTGGTCAGACCATTGGTAGCTTATCATCACGTGACCTTTGGACCTCTGTTGCTTTCCAGCTAATGGTCCATCCTTTGGTGATGCTGTAAATAAAGAACTAATGTTTGTTTGGCCTTCAAATACGTGTATCTTGAATTTAGAATTTTTTAGCTTAAATAATAAGAAACATTTAGCAATAATCGTATGAAAAAAAATCCTGTTTACTGTCGTAGCGTCACTTTTATGACATTGTAACTTACCCAAGCGTTCCTTATCCTCAAGTCCAATGACCCACAGAGCACGTTCCGCGGTTTTACGCACTGCCTTATTCACACATGCTTTCAAATGGTTTAATTGAGTCATCAATTTGTCATCCTCCTGAAAATATACAATTTCGTTCACAAATTAATTTGTTGGAAGATACCTATTAAATTTTAAGCACTGTTATTCATTACATAACCTTATATTACAGAAGAGACAGAGTAAGAAATTTGCCCACCATAAAGTCAATAATGAAAATATAGCAATTCGTTTAATAGCCATACATCCATTTTGGCAACTAATTTTTATCTTACTGTAAGTACTCTCAACATGGAAACGTGACATATAGTTTTGAATACATGCACTTACTTTCAAAGATTGCTTGTTCTCTTTATCGAAGGCCAACTCCCAGATACACTTAAGGGCATGTTCTTTCTCCTCATCGGAACCTTCTTGCAGTATCTCTGTTAGAATTGGAACAGCTCCCTTTTTCGTGAGAACCTTTTTGTTAGTTTCATTTTTAGCCAATCCCGTCATCCCATCGACCAATTCTTCGACACTGAATCCAAGATGGCGATGTTCGTCATCATCCCATGCTTCATTCAGTATCTCGAAGAGGGTATCAAAAATGGAATCATCTGCCAGAAGAAGTTTATTCTCAGATTCATCCACCAGGTTTGCCAAGGTGAAAAGTGTCTGTAGTTTCCCCTCTGTAAGCAAGACAATGACATCATTATCGAATCGTTATATCCTATTCGGAAAATATTATTTTGACAGGCACTTAATCTCAAAACCCATAATGCAGAATGCAGGGGACAAGATTTGTTTGTTCAAACATAACAAACTTGGGCATGCAGGTTTTATTAACATAGAAAATTATAGATATTCAACCTCAGTAAATCATTATGAAAAGAAACTTAATGTAAATATTATCGTATTCCTTACTAATTCTTTCTTGAACGTTGACGCGTTCATATGATTTAAATCGACCAAGTAATTAGTGTTAACGACGTGTTTTCACTATTAAAAACATCAAACGATGTGCTCATTATCCTTTTCAAACCATAACTTTCCTCACAAATGAACCAAGCCCGTTTACTAATTGGATGAGTCCATCTATGAGCAGGGTAGTATAGTAGTATTGAGAAAATATATAATGATTAAGTATAGTGAATGGAGTAATGCGATTAGTGATGTTATGGCTGTGAACAGTTCATAAATCTCTACAAGGCTTTGAAATGTGATTAAATTCTTATAAATCCGACATACAGGTTAGTCCAGGGAGTTCTATTTTTCCATAAACATCCCATGGTGGTTTTTGAGGACAATATACCTTCTGATGAGCACTTGAGGTAGGGCAACAGATGTTTGACAGTGTCGTACTCTCTTAGTGTTTGTCTTGTTGCTGGATTCCTTGAGCAGTTTTGCAGCACCGAGATTGAAGATTCAAACACGTTGTCTAGATTCTGAAAGGAAATAAATTTTTTCAGCTGCAAGACTTACATTACCAACAGCAGGCCTGAAATGGTCAGAATTCGAATATCAAACTTCACTGAGGTCTGTTTGCCCTCCATGATACTACATGTATACCATTACAAGGTTTATGAAAGGCAATATCCTTCCTTCCAGATTTCCATTACCATTTTCACAAATAATAAAAGAGATATACTTACCCCATGTCCATCAACAATGTCATCAACTTTCATTATCTCCAAATCCCTGACGAAATGCTTCAACATACCGGATTTGCACACTTTCTCACAGAGAGCAAGACTTGCATCAGTATTGTTCCACACTATCCTACGTAGAAGACTGCATCTTAAAACCGTTCTTTCATTATCTTTCACCATGTTGGCAGAAAGTGATGGCATTGACTCAACGCCAAGAGCTGTGAGAAGAGCCTCATACGAAGCATTTATGACATTTGCCAGATCTATTATGCCCATATAATCACCAAGCTTTTTCCTGTCCAGATCTGGTTTATTCTGGAAGCCAAGATGCATGAGCGTAGCAGACCCTTGGTATTTGATCATCTGAAATGTGGGGTCCAATTTCAGATTTCTTTTGAAGTTATCGATCTTTTCAAACTCTGGCTTTAAATGTGGAGCATTCTTGAGCATGTTCTGAATATCGTCTTCATTTCCGGTTTGAGGAGATGATTCAACCGGAATGAGGTCTTTGTGTACATTTGAAGATGCATCTTGATTGGGTTGCTGTTTAGACTTAACGATTTCTGCTGAGTGGGATAACTTTGGCTCTCCAGCGGTCGTCAATCCGTTTCCTTTCGAAACTGTTGGGCCACGTACATCTGTACGAACGGGTTTCCTCTGCTGTGATTGGCCAGGGTCTGGCCCAAGGTCACGTCTTTGCATACTGGTTGAGCTTCCCATCCGATGACCTGTCACAAAAATCCAAATTCAATACTTGCATTCAGTCAGATTGATGATAATTCGTGAAATATCGCTTAGGCTATTGAAAGTCTTGATTGATGATTGATGTGACATGGTAGTAAGGCACTATATACATGTAGATTTGTACATTAAATCAAAGATACTAAGTACAATTCAATATCATTCTTTGAATGAAACTTTTGATTTATCATTCAGAGTTTTTAAAGATAAAACAAACTTTTTTTGTTGATCTAAAGATTTAAATTACCCTTTTCATAATACTAATAATAATGATGAAATACGATATGGGCATTTTTGTTGAAACGATATTTGATAGGATTTGTGCATTTTGGTCGATAAGGCCTGACAAAATACAACTTTGGTTAGCGATGATAATATCCCTTTACAATGTAAAATTCTTTACATAACTACACGGACGATTTGCTGTCCAAGGGAGATAAGCTTTACTTACTGTGTTGACGATCGCTGCTAAAACACTAATCCACTCTTGGCATTCATAGTATATGAAACTATCTTTATAGACGATGTGCTGACAACGCAGTTTCCAAACTGTTTTGTTATTTTTTCGTAATTTTATATGAATTTGTTCAAGTCTAAACGCTATACCTTTCAGCATATCCTCGCTGGCTCAGTTGGATATGGCTCGTCGCTATGACAGCGTAAACAGTCGATAGAATGGATCTGCTTTCAGAATACGTTCTTATAAGGAGGTGTTGTGGTCGTAGAGGACCTATAGTGTTGTTTGTCATTCAAATGTATCTGTATACATTATGGTATGTGTCTATATCGATCTATCTGGTACTTCGGTTGCGTGTCTTGTATCTGTTTTCATAACAATACAGACTCTTGTTGCGTTTACTGTCAACGCGTGCAAGGCTTTTATATATATAGATAATAGATGTAGAAATAGTTGAAATATTTATCAAAGAGTTATAAGAGTTGAATCTATGTGAATGTGCGACTTATAAAGAGATAGTGTAATTTCCTTATTATCGTGTACAAGTTTTTGAAGTCGACTCAAGCCCAAACACGTTTCTTAATGTGTTTTACCTTAAGTTTAAACGAAGAATAAAAGTTATTCTGTTGCATATTCAGTAATATTTCAGCTAGCCAGCTAAAGAAGATTAGTTATTGCGTGTTTCAAATAACACATGCCTTTCATTGGCCTTACACGAGATGCTATCGATGACGATGACGATAGTTTCGTTAAAATCATGTATGTTTATAACACATCAAGCTTATGAACTATTGTTTGACAGTGCAAACTGCAATCCGTCACATTTTCTCTTAATGAGACTGTAAACAAGTGTGTTTCGACTGGCCGTATCTGTAATCCGTTATCCCTGTTAACCGTTCACCTAGTCTGCATAGTCCAATTCGTTATAAGATTAGAGGTAGTGTAATTGAGAGGTTTGGATTCAAATAAGTATTAATTCGCTATCTTCTTTACTCCCATCCAATATCCAACTAAACACGACGGTGCACTAAAATTTAAGACTTTTCATCTATAGTCGATATTTTTCACATAGCAAAACCAAAAGAAATTAAAAAGACAATATTGATACATCAAAACATTGTTTCATGAAATATCTTTATTCTCGTTTTGTCCCAACATCAAAACAACTGAGAAAAGTAGCACTAGTAGCTTAATGATTTTATAACACTTCGATGAATGTACACTATATACAAGTTATGATATATAATGGACAGATTAGTTAGGGATAATATCAATTTTAATGACCATTCCATCAGGTGGTCAATGTAGTCAGTATTAATAATTTCAGAATGTTCATAGATCCCTTTACTATCTTTGTCCAGTATCGTACAGCGCTACAGCAGATGGTCGCTGCGTGTAGGGTCACTCCTTGGTACAGACTGTATACGAACATTGAAATTTGCTTTGATAGTGACGAAATATCACATATCCTCATATCAAATTGGATTTAAAATAACTCCTTTTACCGTATTTCCTCGAAAATAACCCGGGCCTCTAATATAACCCGGAGGTAATGGGGTGCTGAGTGAAATAGAACCCCGGGGTTGTATTCGAGGTAATACGGTTTATTCGTTTTGAACAAAAAATATATGATAGATGATTTTTTTTCAGTGAAAATAAACATTTTGATCACTGTTTACATCAATAATCTCTCAGAAATGATTGATTCAAATGTGTCATATTGTTTGCTTTGGACATGTTTCCAAGATTATATTTCATTATTATTAAAGCACAAGCGCCGTTTTTCAAACTCGTGACTTTATGCCTGCATTTGACACTTTCAATAAACGATAAGCGAAAAAGCTACTTTTAAGCAAGTCATTACTACTCGATAAAAAGACATTATTGGTAACTATTGACATATGTGATTCAAACCACTCACGGTGTGTCTCCTTATTATTATAATAGAAAAATATTTTCGATTTTGACTAATGAAATAGACCGCGTGTTCGTAATTATTTTACATACACTTATATTTAATGGCTGAAATTTGAACAAATAAAATTTTGGATCAACATGCTACAGTGACTTTAAAGTCAAATTATTGTTTATATATTTTATATAAGTTATCTCTTAAGATAAAGAAGAAACAGTATTGCACATTTCATATAAAATGTATTGGATAATTTGTATGACGAATAACGTAATTAGATAATCAATATATATTTGGCACTGTTTTGTTTTTCAACGACTAATATCAGAACGTGTAAACATAAACAAAAGATACATCGATTTATAATTTACTATACATGACGTAATTTCGTTAGGTAAACTATAAAAACCATACACACCATTTACAGGCACTATAGTAATTTCATTTTTTTCGATTCCCCCCTTTTAAAAAGTCGTGTATTCGAAGTGTGTTCTTCTTATTAATTATCCAAAATATAACGTAACGTATAATAAGGAAACTGCATGTAGCCATTTTAATGTCAACATATTTGAATCATTCATGGTGGGGTAAAGGATTGACACAGTTTAACGTAAGAAAAGAAACATTTTTTACATTATATCTGTTGACTTTATTTTTCTTGGAGAACGTGTTACCCTGCCTTAAAATTTGAAAGTGATTTTCCATGATTAACATGATATGCAAGTTTATTTCTTGTTGCAAAAAGAAACTATTGAGACACTGCAGATCTGCTTAAAAGATTTGATCTGATAATCTAAGGGGTAACAAAAGAACGGTCACCACATTTTCAACAGAATCAAACAGATAATACTGCTTCCAGAGAAAGATGAGTTTGAATGTTTTTAATAGACATATATTTTGTAAGAAATAGTACTCACAATTTCTTAGATCATAGTACATTATTTTTATGTCTGTTCCTATAAACTTGGGGTCGTAAAAAAAGTGTTTCAAAATGTCTAGCACTTCAGGTCAAAACTAACAAAACGTAGAAACTACATGAAAATTAATAAAAGATTTTTTCGAAATATATAACCTACTGAGACATGATTTATATTTTAACACACTATTACTGTGATAATAAGCGAAAAGCCATTTATGACTCTATCATCTCTCTAGTTGAGGAGATTCCAAAAACGATGATTTTTTTCAAAAGCGTGTTTTTCGGAAAAGAGAACAGATATTGTTTCATAGTAAATTTAAAATATTTAGGTTAGTTGGCTTCTGAAGGAATGATGTAAGTCTGTTTCAGTTGTATTTAATACCCATGGATTAAAATATTTTGTGTTTTGTATGAAGACGTTTCTTCTGTTTTTGAGTTTAAAGTGACACAAAGTATGTTTCAAGATTTTTAATGTTGCTTTAGTAGGAAGCAAAATACCTTATAAACTAAGTTAAAATTGCCACCCTAAACTTGCACCTTTATCTCTAAAATGCCAAAATTATGATATTTTCTTGTTCTCACGGATAATCGCAAAAACGGCCCAATAAATGTTAAGTATTCGAAATTTTGCGTCCAATTAACGTGTATATTCGTTAAATGACCTACTTAACACTATCAACCAATAGTTGTCTTTTTTTCTGCTGTAAATATGTTTCCGAAATTACGTTTGAATCATTGGCGCGCGCCACTGTCCGGTTTTCGATCACAAATCACGACACTAACTCGTTTATTGACACTATACTGAACTGATAACTTCATAAGCATTAGAATACTGATTTTCTGAAAAAAACACTACCTTTTGATGAAATAACACAATCTATGAAGTTTGACATATTTGACTCCAACAAGATACTCTGAGTCCCTTTAAATGGTATCATGTTACATGTCTAATGCAACTGTTCAACAGCCTCAGTGAATCGACGCATATCTCTCAGGTCCTTCAGTTGTAATTCATCCTTCACATACGAGTAGAAGAATTCGGGTGCCTGAAAAGTATATCATAAAATTAGATTGTATTTCTCGATATAACACTTACATTTGTCAAAAGAAGCAATAAAATGTATATGATATATAATATAAAAATATATATTATGAAATAAAAAACTGTGATAAATACAGACATTTCTCAAAAATATTGTATTTGTAAGTGTCCTTAATATCATAAGAAGAAAAGAAAGTTTTAGGATGAAAGTTTCCCATCTTTGAATATTTTTTTACATAACTTAAATTATCTATAAAACTGTTTAAACTACCGAATATTTGAATTCAAGATTTACCTTGTATGAAAGCTTCTTCAAGAAATTTAAATCCTCTCCTGTCAAATGTTTCAGTGATGAGTGCCTAAAGAATAAAACCATACTAAAAAAGGTAAACGACAAACCTATACCATGGAAATTTTCTGTCTTGAAAGATTGCAGAAACAACTTTAATTGCAAATAATCAGGTAATTGTATTTCTTGCCTCGTTAGTGTTCCATTTGTAATAGAGATCACCAGGGCACATAGCGACACATCATTGGTATCATTGGTAGACCGGGCTGTGCATTAGCGACTTTATTTCTGATCGTGGCTATCGAGGTGAGGTGAGGTGAGTTGGTGTTTAACGCCGCTTTCAAGATTATTTCACTTATATCGCGGCTGCTAGTATTATTGCAGGGAGAAAGCCCGCAACACCATTGTGGCTATGTATTGCGGTGAAACCTGCGAGCATCGGCTGGAACTAGCGAACCATGGGTGGTACTGCGCTGAATTTCAGTGTAGCATTGCACCCAAACCTGACTGCGTGTAGAACAGTTCTCTACTGCAGACAAAGTTGCCGAGCCCCTGGCGGGATACCATGGCTATCGAGATGGTTAATGTATAGTAACTGTATACGCATGTTCGACAACTTTCTTACTTTAAGTCATTGATATCATAATTATATATAGTTTAGATAATCTTAGCCTTGAAAAGAATGGAGAACTTACTTGTTTAGTCCTGTTTGAACTAGCCAGTTACTGACATCCTTCGCCGACCCCACGACACTTCCGGTCTGTGGACTACGCGCATCAGAAGGACCAGCTTTTAGAACCGGGGCAAGTGACGGCTGGAGCTTACCCTGAGGACATTGCTGTTATTCTTAAGGTAACAGAACAACATGGATACCTCTATACCTAGCCCTATATTTACATACAGATCAATACACGAGATTCAATTCAGGGACATAAATCCGTTTTAATTTTTAACACAATCAATTTCGAACACATATAAACATCAGCCATGCGCAATTTACATATCACACCTTTTTTGCTGAAATCGTTGAATTGTTAACCAAAATCTACTTGAAACACATGTTTAGGATATACGCATATCACACATATCACAACGATCGATGAATGTATGTCTGGATTCCTCGGCAAAACAAAATCCACAGTCCATAATTTCATTGTTGTCAAGTTCAAATTGCCCCCTTTTGGTTTCAGCGTTTTAATTTCTTTGGAAAAAAGACTAAAAAAGTTTTAGAAAAAATATTCAGTCATGAAGAAAGCATAGACATTCTAAGACTTTTCTTATATAAAATCTTATTTTTATATCGTAGCCAATACCTGTTCTATTGGATAACACCTTCCGACAAAACTCACATCAATAACATCTGCTTGCAGTCCTTTTCCTCTGTCACCAAGCTCCCTGACAAGCTCATTGACTTTCTTCTGAAAGTCATACTTTCCACTTAAATCAAAGAAGAGCTTGCTGCCTTTTATCATACCAAGCCAACCGTCTGGCTTGTACCCTCTCTGCATCAGTACCGGTACTATGTCTTTCTGTAGAGAAAAGGCATACTCCGCCTCTGGAACCCATAATGTTTGAGAGGTACAGCTATGAGTAAACAAATAAATTTCAAACACATTCGACATTAAGAAAGTATAAAAGAGACATTCCTTGAATTTCATGGTGTTTCATTTTACTTTCATACGACAAATAAACCATTTGTGTTGATATTCATTCAAAACATCTCACAAACCTATCTTAATATCAAAAACATGTACAAAAACATTTTCATCTCTGACCAACTCTCTGAATGATATGATAAACAGTTCTGAATCAATTTGTATCTAATCAACAGACCTTGTCTACCTTTCCAAATAGCATGTAAACTTGTATGGCTTATATGATCTACAGTCCTTACAGTCAATGAGTTCCTATGTTTCTCTATGTAGCCCTCTCTATGTAGATAAATTCACCCAACTCATGCAATCGTCAGAAAAACAGACAATCCAAGCCATAGCCGTGGCCCTGTACAAAGTATTCAATGCACGTCGGGAAAACTCATGAACTCCAAACAAAATAAAATAATGCATGCAATAGGTATTATCAATCGATTTCTATACTGTATTTTGGGCCCGAGGCCTTTTACTGTAATAAATCTGTCTATCTGTCTGTCTGTCTGTCTGTCTGTCTATGTAGCCCTCTGATTGACCTGATGTATTTCCCTGACTGCACAACAATTCCTTTTACTCGTCGTGGTTGTCTGAATGCCTTGATCTACAATTATATTTCTCTGTCTATCCACCTGACATGATCTACAATTCTGTTTCTCTTTGTATTTCCCTAACTGACCCGATCTAAAATTCTGATTCTCAGTCTATCCCTCTAACCTGATGTACAATTCTGATTCTCAGTCTATCCCTCTAACCTGATCTACAATTCTGATTCTCAGTCTATCCCTCTAACCTGATCTACAATTCTGATTCTCAGTCTATCCCTCTAACCTGATCTTAAGTTCTGTTTCTCCTTTGCTTTCTCTGACTGACCTTGGCCTAGATTTTCGAGGCTATGTCAGTGTCGTATGCTACTGTCAATGGATGGTACCTAGGACTGAACTACTTAGCCTAATTGTTAACTCTGTGTAATTCTATAAACAACTTGATCTGCAGATCTTTATTTTATATCTGTGACTGACGTGATCACAATTTATGAGTCTCCATGTATTTCTATGACTAACGTGATCACAAGTTATGAGTCTCCACGTATTTCTATGACTGACCTGCTCTGCAGTTTTGACTTTCCTTGTATCTCTCTGACATGCACACCAAAACAACAGCAGAATTCTGTACAGCCTCTGCCATGGCTTGTAGAGTGGACCCTCCCATGTCGTCAATGTCCATCCATACATTGAATTCGTTCTCTCGTAAATAATCTTTCACCTTGGATAAATCGGAACAGTGTAAATTTAGACTGTGTTGAGCTTTTCGATTTTCCTTTCGTAAAACGTGACAAAAAACCCATCAGGAATGCAAACATAAAATTAATTAAAATAATAAAAGTACGATTTCAAGATAATGTGATTAAATATGTATTTGTTTAGTATATAAACCACATTGTTTCAAACTTTTAAGAACGTTTTCTTCTAGGAATAAATTGTGCATTGAACTTTGAAAAAAACCCTTTTACATGTATTATTCACATACATATAACAGTAACAATTTCATCCAACCTCGGTCAACTATATGGTCGAATTACTCATTGCATGTGATTATTAATGCCAACGTTTAAACTTATTGAAACATTCGGACATATGGGTTTCATTGACTTAGGACTATGACAGGGAAAATTGAATGGTAAAAGTGTAAGAAAGCACATGAATATATTCAAAGGTAATCCCTGATAAACATTTTTGTATTGGACTATGAACTTTAGCTGCAAAAGAATTAAGTGCAGCATAGAAAAACAAGGCTTAAAGTAACAAATGATAAAGCCAGGAGCGATGTAGGTCTTGCGGGGGGAGTGGGGGGTGGTTATTCCATGAGCAAAAATATTTCAAAAGATGATAAACTAGAAGAAGTACCTGCAACATAGTTTTTTGATCGCCCCATTGGTAGCTGATCATAACGTGACCCGCACTGTGAACTAGCTCTTCTGATTTCTTCTTTACTGAAATATCAATGATCATGAATCAATTTGCATACAACTTCCTAATGAGGAAAGCACTACGTATTCCTAAGTTATATACTTTATTATAAGTTATATATATAATAAAGTATATAACTTAGGTACCATCCATTGACATTGAAGTTATATACTTTATTATAAGTTATATATATATATATATATATATATATATATATATATAAAGTACTCACATTTGTCGAAATATGGGTAAGTGTATTCAGGGATTTCAGACATCCGACAAATTGAATTACTGTTTTGGGTGAGGCTATTTGAATAAGAATACAACCTCCTTCCTTTACAATTGTTTTAATTAGAAACTGAAGAATGATTACTTCCATGTCGACTTATGAGGTCAGCCAAAGCCAAAGAAGAGATGTGTGTGAGGGAGAGACATACATTCACTATATCATTTTCTATGTATAACGAATCGGTGATTAATATGCGCAGTGGCGAAGCCAAATAGCGTTCACAGTTTTTATCTCAGGTTTGCGAACAATGTATAACACTTTTTATTATGTACATAAGATGTGCTTGATGTCATTAAAGGTTTGAATTTCAAGAAATCGCCGTAGTGAAGGTCATATTCCAAGTAAGTTGTAAGATGCATGTTTGACACCTACTTTCATTCTTTTTCATCTGTAAAACCCAAAGAGCACCCGCAGCTGACTTTGCAGTTTCTTTGTCTTCTGACTTTTTCAGACTTCTAAGCAAATCCAACAGTTCCTTGTTTTTCTGAATAATAAAAAAATACTCTTAGTCCCTAACCCCCATGTCAATGTTTCAATTTGCTGAGTAATCATTTACAACAATAGTATGACGGTCCATACTTTAAATGGTGAAATCATACTTTATTACGTCTTACTTCTTACAACTCTCCCTCTCTTCTTGTTGAAATAATTCATGACTAACCACTGTAATGAGGGGTAGACGACAATCATAAGTAAACGTCACCATAAATGTATCTACTCACATTAAATTCAGCTTTATTCTTCTCGTTGAAGGAGAGCTCCCAGACACACTTGGTCGCCCTGCCGACCTCCTCGCTGTTGGTCCCGTTCTTCATGATGGCCACCAGATGGGGCAGTACCCCTTTCTTGACCAACAGAGCCTTGTTATCGTCATTCTTGGCTAAAGCAGTCATTCCTTCTATGACCTCTTCCACACTCAAACCGTCATACCGCCGGATATTTGTGGCGTTAGCAGTCTTGAGTACATGAATCAGAAAGTCGAAGACGGAGTCATCAGCCAGTAAGAGATCATTCTGACCTTCATCCAACATGTTTGCGAGGGCGATTAACACAAGAACTCGCACTTCTGAAATTAAATTAATTAATCGTTGATAAGATGATAAACAGATCTTATGAGTTTTTTTACCAAAGCAAAGGCTGACGTTTTATCAACGAGTAATATATGAACTTTTCGGAACACCCGAGCGTAAAGCTGTATGAAATATAGTGAGAGTTGAAGTTTTCTCTATTACCCATTTTATTCTTTTCAAGTGACATAAAAATTCATAGAACTATATCTGAACTTTTTTCCTAAGCAGATGTTAATTCGCAGTTTACGAAATATTTGGGGTTTAAATATTTTCGCTCCTCCCAATGTTTTTTCCGTTGCTACGATTATTATGGAAAAAAACTTACTTTCAGATTTGCATTTCAGGAAGGGCAGGAGAATATCTACGGTTTTACACTGCCTAAGATTCTGTCTGGTGGCTGGGTTTCTGGAGCAGTTGTACAGAGTGCCCAATGACGAGATGAAACAGTCATCCAGCGCCTGTAACATTAAACATCATTAAGTATAGTTGACACCAGAATTAATAGATTAGTCTACCATTACATTGAATGATTCTTGATCCTGATTAGCTGATTCAACACGTTTAATGGAGATCAGTAAATGACAATTGAATTCTTTTGTCTCTAAATACCAGAATCCGGGATCACTGAACCCTTAGATTAATCTGAAGCCGGTATTGTAAGTGAGCTGAAATAACCATGAAGTTATCATTAAAGTTTTTGGACATGTGTTGACATGATGCAACTGTTCACCCAGAATAAGACGTCAGTCATTCTATTTATACGACTATTCACATACGATTCAATAAAAGTTTTTCATAGCCATCGTCGTGCATTGCCAACAGCATTTGTTTAGTGAGTTCAAGCAATGACGGGCAAATAGTCTTTCATTCTAAGTAAAACCATCAACATTGAAACGATAGCGTGTTTTTAAAAATTCAGACTAACCTGGTCAAAGTCTTCAACATCTTTAGAGTCTTCTTCAATGTCCTTTACAAAATATTTGAAAAATCCATTATCACCGACACGTTCACAAAAAAGCAAACTAGAGTCTGTATAATTCATAATAACAGCCCTAACACTGATCAGAAAACCCATGGTGGAATTGGCATCCTGGTTTTCTATTGTCTTGGCAGTAAAGGCTTCAAGTTTGGCTTCTCTGAGAGCGGCACCGTAGGCTGAAGACATTGGTCCGGCAGCGTCAAGAAAGGCAAGATACTTTCCAAGAACAATCTTTTTACTGTAAAAAGTAAAATAAGCATTTTCTAAGCAAGATTCCACTCGTATCTGGAGATCTTCCCAATCCCACTGCGAGGTCTTCTCGCAGACTTTCAGGATATCGACGAAGTCATGCATGCCTGTGAAAGTATCCATCATCTCTTGGTTTTCCTCTTGTAGTTTACGAGCTTCTTTGTAATCCTCTTCATTGTTCGCTGGGAACGGGAGCTTCTTCTTGGGTGTTTCGTTAGAAGACGATGATGGTTGTGACTTCTGGTTAGGATGAACCCTTCTGGAAGGTCGTCCCTCTCCTGGAACGCTGCTGGCCGCTCCCATTGTCACTCATTACCTTGGAAATGGAAAAAATGAATATGAAGCAAGGAGTTCATGGTCCATAATATTTTCGTGATTGCAGTATTAAGTTTGTAGCGAAGGATTTCCATGTGTAGGTCATAAATGAAGTACTGTCTGAAATGCTAGAAAATATATACCTCAAATATGACCAATCATAATAATCGAGATAAATAACAACAGCTATAGCAACTACCAAATCTAACCTGTCGTGATTGTTTTACTTTACAACCTGAAACATCCATTTACCCTTGCAAAAGCCATACACATTGAAAAAATACAGGAGTGCGGCACATTTTCTGAAACAAGTATACGTCTGATGATTCGTTCAGGAGATTTTTTAGTTCTTCGCATCTACAAAATCGATACAAAGGAGATATATCACTTTAAGAAATTGTTATCACTAACTCTACATAGTGACGGAAATAAACGTCATGAAAAATGATCAAGCTTGACTGAATCTGCATTATCGATACAAAGGAGATATATCACTTTAAGAAATTGTAATCACTAATTCTACAGATTGACGGAAATAAACGTCATGAAAAATGCTCAAGCTTGACTGAATCTGCATTATCGATACAAAGGAGATGCATCACTTAAAGAAATTGCTTTCAATTACCCTTCAGAGTGACGGAAATAAACCTCATGACAAATGCTCAAGCTTGACTGAATCGAAAACCCGTTCATACATCTTGATTTAACTTTTGTATTGCAATATTCAAGTGCGTTTTATTGACATGAACATAAATAAATTTCGTGATGAGGAAAAAAAGCGAACTCAATGTAACAACTGTTTTCTGCAAATAGTTATATTCATGTACATATACAACTGCATACCAAAATTGACCATATCATACTGGCTGTCATTGTTCCTTGATCATCACAAACCTTACATAATAATATCTTTAAGTAGAAAGCATTCTGAGGAAATTCGTTATTTTCATCTTCAATTTATAGACAACGATTTGCTGTATGCATGGTTACGCCATAAATTCTGGAAATGAGGTCATCCATCTAGTTTTGTCCTGGAAATACACGAAACTTAACCTTCGATGCGTCAAACAGAGACAGTTCAACTGCGTATTACAATGGTTTCTCGACAAAGCCTTGAAGCCGATTCTGAAACGTATGCTATGGATCGTAAGTTTACCGTGTCGATGGGCATAAATCACTAACTGCCAGGAAAATTCAAATTGGAAGCCTTCAAGGATGATACATCACCTAAAAAATCACCTAAATCTAATCTCAAATACTGACAGATAAATGAAGATAAGAGTACGATATTTAATTTACCTTATCGTCCTCTGCAATAATCGTTATTGATTTTATCAACGTAATGCAATATCCTTGTGAAATAACATATTTTAACATGTGTAACAATGATTTCGATATTTCAAGTAGAATTGCCTCCATTAAACGTGAAATATTACTTCTGCCTATTGATTAGGAGAAAGGCGTTGATAGAGCTTGGACACTTAAAATACACTTAAATAATTTATTATGAATTCCCTAAAACAAGGATAGCCCAAAAGAGATCATGGAATTTGATTTATTTGAATGTTTTTATCTGTAAATTGAATACATGTGTTATGGTTGGTCCTTTTACAAATCAGTCCTAGACAAATTCATCAAAAGAGGATACCACATGAGTGCCCACGACATACTATGTTTACGACACGAGTGTCTAAATATTAGTACTTCTGAGCGATAGCGAGGTATATACTGCCATCTAGGCAGGATTGGAAGGCATGGAAGGCCCTCCAAAGTCTCGAAACGTCGTTACATAGTTTTTCTAACATTCCCAGTATATCTTTATTGTCAATTAGGCTACATGGTTGTGAAGTATGGGGCTTTCACTATTACAAATGTATGTGATACATTTTGTAAGTCAGTTATATATCTGTCAGGAAAACCCCAATATTGTCGCAAGGGGGAGCCTGTACGTCACTGTGTAAAGGTTTATCAGTATGTTAAAGAGGAGACGTAACGCATAATTGTGATTATTACAAATTATTATCTGTAGTCGCTTCACTTATAAGAATCAATAGAGCCAAAAAATGAGAAAATATGCGCTTTTATTCGACTACTAGGAGACCTTTTATACCCCTGTTTTGGATAACCGCCTAATGAGCCTGGCGAACGCTTAGACAAAATCACCGAAGCATGACTCGAAGCCACGCCCAGTGTGTGACGTGCTAGTCGTCCTCTGAAAGTCCAGCCCTTTGATTTTCTCTGTATTTTTAAGCTAATTCAACAGCAAAATAGAGGCAATAGCATGACCGAAAGAATTCCAAAATACGATATGTAACTGCTTCATGATATAAACTTTCCCTCTTAGTCGTCAAATCCATTTTGATTGGACTGTGATAATCCTTGGACGCGGTTTTCTTGGGTGGGTTTATATCCAAAAGGTTAAGAACTTGGTCGGTGAGAAATCCATTATTATGGGATATCACGTAGTGTTACAACATTTATTATCGATATGAAGTTCTAAATTGTCTCGAAAAAATGAAGGTTTTTGTAATAAACGGGAGAGAATGTAAAGACTTTGTTAATGTTTACTGTAGAAAAAATTATTTTGTTTCACTCCACTTTCATGACAACTTAGTACTTAGTGGATGATTCGTTTGTATTTAACTAACGTATATTATATTGTTAGCTAGTATAACATCTCACACCGTGTTGCAATATCTCTGTCTTCGAATTTAACAATCAATGACATGAAAACGTACCTGGCGCAAGCGTTAGAAACATCCTATGTAATCCTAAAGAATGTTGGTACCCGTTATTCACGATGTACTTTTTTAAATGTGTGTCATCGTCCGTAGAAGAGCATGAGTCAAATCTCCTTCTCTTAATTTATTGGTTGAATATATATTCTACAAGTTCATTGGTTCAAAATGACTGGACGCCGTGACAATAAACTAAGTCACAGTCGAATGCCAAGATTACGCCATTATGACAGGACATATATTCCGCTTGGTGGGTCCAAGGCGTTAAAATTCAAAAGGTATAATTAGAGACCATTAAATCAAGAATTGAAATTGAATGCGATAGGATTATATAACGGCCACCTGTGTGTCATAAAAAATAAGACAATTTAAATCAGTCTGATTGTTGTGACAACATTTGGCAGACGTCGTAATTGATGTACACATGCTATGGGATAGTGCGCATAGCATCACGTTTAAACACTGTCTTTCGCTTGGAACAATACAGATAATTAAAGATATATATAACATCAATTTATGGGAGGTTTGAGTTGCTTGGATGACTTTAGACATGTTTAAACGGTTGTTTAGAATGTGAGATTTCCTGTTGTTTCTTCATTAAGGAGGTTATACTTCCGCCGACTAGCACGTCACGCGGCAGGACACGCGGCTGGACACGCCTCAGTGACCACGGGCCAGTTCAGTTCTGTTCACTGGTGCTAATTAGCTGGTGATTGGAAAAAGCCGTATTAAAGTTGTTTATATGCCGATTTCGAAAATTTTAACTCAAGTTACTGGCAAATTAGAATACGTATTTTATGAATTGCAAAAGTTGCCATGGGTCATTTCAGTCGATCTTTAAGATCAATATAAAGTATTGGGTAAGACTATTATTTCAAGAGGAAAATGTACTGTAAGATATATTTCTTGTTATGAGGGATGTAACAAGGGGTAATACTGTGACAGATGATATCTATTACAAATTTCTTATGTATTTTGTGTAATTCGTGTCTCGTAAACCATATGGCTGGATGCTATGTTTTACCACTTTTTTATGTGGCAATACTATATGTATATCATGTAAGACATAAATAAAACATTGTTCTTCTTCTTCTATAAAGATAACAAATTGAGGGTTAACATTGATGAGTATCGAAAACTGGTAAAATGAAACGTTTTCCGGTTTAGCCTTATGCAAGTCGGGTTGTTCAGACCATCTTCTAAAGTTTGAATATAGGAGATAACTAAACATGAAACGAGATAAGCGATATTGCCCAATCTTCGTTGTACCTCGTGTCGAATCTGAGTACCATTTTTTCAAATGTTTTTATGAATGTACATTTTACCATGGTTTTAGACGCGTCTTCCTTCGCACTATAAAATACAAACAACCAAAGTGAAACTATATTTATCAGTTTATGTCAAGCAATACAATTATTGTGAATAATCTTGCAAAGCTTATATTTGTTGCCTTTAAGAAACGAGCTAATTTCTTGAATCTAACATATATATTTAATTGGGACACTGTGCATCTGAGAAAACAAGTTAAGTTGTGTCGCGTAACTATTATAATTGTTATTCATAGTAATGTATAATTGGTCGGTGGCCCCTTTACGAAATAAATGCTCATATAATGATAAAGTCAAGATATCGTACTTAAACGATGCATTTACGTCTTAAATTTACATTTTTAAAGTGAAAATACCAATTTCTGTCTTAATTTCACATATCAAAAGACACAAGTTCATAACTCTTTTCACAACTACACAGATTCTATTTTCATATCGATCTATATTCATCTATAGATTTGATATTTGTATCAAATAGCAAATTTGTAAATCATTCGGGGGTTCTTGACCCTATATGCAGTGACCACTGTCCGATATATGTGACAATTAAAGAACTAGTTCCCTCCAATAGCAACTATAAGAGGAAAGTTTATAACTATCCGTTAGTTGATACAGAAAGTATGAACAGAAGTATAAATGATATTGACGGCGATCATTTATTTTCTTCCAACAACGTGGATAAAGTAGCAACCGATTTAACATCTGCAATTAAGAAAATCTGTGATAACCATATACCAAATAAGATTGTCACTATCAGACCTTCAGATCCGCTTTGAATGACAAGCCAAATACGATCTTTGATCCGAAAACGAAATCGTTTTCATAAAATTGCGAAAACTAATCATCCAAGGAAGTGGGCTAATTTCAGATCAGCCAGAAATAAAGTTACTTCTGCTATCAGAACTGCGAAACAACTACTCGTTACTAAGATTGAGGATTCTGTAAACAACTCGCTTGGAACCAAAACTTGGTGGCGCCTGACTAAAGCGTTCATAAAATCGCGTAACGATGACGGTCAATATCCATCAATTATTTTTAATGATACAGTCTATAACGACCCTGAAGATATCGCAAATGTCTTCAATAATTATTTTTGTTCACAGTCGACTATTGAAGACCCAGATCGAGATCTACCAGAAATACAAGTACCCTGTACGTCAACTTTAACTAACATAACTCTAACCCGAAATGACGTCAGCGATATCTTATTGTCATTAGACACATCAAAAGCAACCGGCCCAGACGGAATAGGAAATAAAGTACTCAGGTATACTGCAAATAGTCTAACATCAATACTCACGAAAGTTTTCAACTTATCGCTTAGCCAATCAATATTTCCATGTTCGTGGAAAGAGGCATCTGTTTTACCTCTTCATAAAAAAGATAGCGTACATGAATGCTCAAACTACCGTCCTGTCGCACTCACATCTTGATTATCAAAAGTTTTTGAGAAATGTGTATTCAAATATGTATTCAACTTCCTAAGAGATAATGACCTATTGTCGAATTTACAATCTGGATTTATGCCAGGAGATTCCACATCAAATCAGTTAACGTACCTGTATAATTTTATTGCAAAAGCCTTGGACGAAGGGAAAGAAGTCAGAGCAGTTTTCTGTGATATTAGTAAAGCCTTTGATAAGGTCTGGCACAGAGGAATTATTCATAAGCTAAAAACATATGGTATACAAGGCGACCTGTTAAAATGGTTCGAAAGTTATTTAGAAAATAGAGTACGACGAGTTGTAATTAATGGGTATAAATCAGATAAGAAAGCTGTACTAGCTGGAGTACCTCAAGGCTCAGTTCTTGGACCGCTATTATTCCTCGTATACATTAATGATATTGTATGCGATATCGACAGTAACATTCGTCTCTTTGCGGATGACACATCCTTATACGTGATTATTGGTGATCCACTTACTGCTGCGAATAATCTTAACAGTGATTTAGGCAAAATTTCACAATGGGCCCGTGAATGGCAAGTCACATTTAACCCAAACAAAACAGAATCTATCCAGTTCTCGCGTAAAGCAAAACCGTCTGTAAAACCGAACCTACTCATGGACGGAACGATTATAAAAGAAGTCAAAAGTCATAAACATTTAGGAATAACACTCCAAAGCGACTGTGCATGGAATAATCACATTGATGATATTGTACGGAAGGTTCGCCCTATGATCAGTTGTCTCAGGAGTTTCAAATACCGATTAACACGTAAAACCTTGAATACAATGTACAAATCGTATATTTTACCGATATTTGACTATTGTTTGCACATTTGGGATAATTGCACATCTGAACAGTCACGAATATTAGAACATTTGCATCTTGATGCTTTGAGAACAATATGTGGTGCCGTGCGTGGAACAAGTCACAACAAAATCTACAGTGAAACTAATTTTCAGTCTTTGCAAGATAGAAGATACTGTCAGAAATTAACTTATTTCTATAAAATGTACAATGATCAATTACCAAGCTATCTTTGCGACTTGATCCCAAATTCGGTTTCCGAAACTGCAAGATATGAATTAAGAAACAGCTCAGAAATACAGGAAATTTACAGTCGGACTGCCAATTACGCCAAATCGTTTTTACCAGATACAATAAATTTATGGAATGCTTTACCTCGTTACAAAGAGTCGTGCACATATTCAGAATTCAAACATCTAATCACTAAAAGTAAAAATAAAATTTATTTCAACCTTGACTACGGCACCCGATTTTGTCAAATTATTCACTGTCAACTTAGACTCGGTTGTAGTAATCTAAACTCGGATAAATATAACAGACACATATTGGACAGTCCATGCTGCTCTTGTGGATATCAGACAGAAAACGCCCTACATTACTTTTTCACTTGCGGTAATTATACCAACCTAAGACAAAATATGTACTTTTATAACACTGGTCATACCCTGGATACAATTCTGAACGGGAACAAAGAACTCAGTCACTTTGAAAATCAGAAAATAATTGATTCAGTTCACGGTTTTATCACCAAAACTCAACGATTCAAATCTGACACCCAAAAATAAAAACTGGATTTGAATCCCTTGATAGATTTATATGTATACAAATGGGTTGCTAGACACACCAAACCATTACTGTCTACTTAAATATTATTATTGTAATTGATGAATGTATATTTATATTGTTTACATAAGGATCAACATCGATGATGTCGCATTTTCTTTCATTTTGTATCACATGTTGTATGGGAGCGATGTTAAAATAAGCCCTTCGGCTTGTTCACCAATCTCAATTCAATTTTATTGAATAAAATATGTTTAAATCATCTATATTCAACAAGTTTCAAGATAAAGTCCGAAACGAAGCCTTCTTTTTCTTAGTTGACAACTAAACAACTAAAATCGTGAACAAAATCTAAGTGGCAGACGTATTCGGTTCAATTATGATGTGCCTCAAATGAAAGTATACTGAAAAACATGATTCGACTTAATGGTTCCTCAAAGAATCTTGACTGAAACTCTATTTACAGATATACCACTGCATCTATTTAAACAACGTGTGTGTTTTTAAACATTTACAAATAATTTCGACTCTGACGCTTTGTTGATATATTTGTCATTATTCACACACGACAATTTGTTCCCTGTAATTTCACCTACTCTCGCGCGGCACATCATAATCGGCATCTTTCTTACATGTGCGTTTAATATCCAAGCTTATCATAGCCTAATGACATATTATGAAATCATGGCAAGCCCCTTCATCATCTTGCTAACACTACAATTGATCACACAGGATATATCCTATTGTTTTCATAGTTTAATGTGGAGCTCTCACTTAATATAACAAGGATGTGTTTTTATTGCCCCGTATGTGTTAATTGGGTTGACAATGTTAACAAATCGTCTTAGCTTGCATATGCATATAGCCCATCATAGAAGATCACAATGTCTGATGTCAGGCAATATAAAGCAAGACTCACAACTTCTGCATTACAGAGTCACTCTAACAGCCCAAGAGTTTTGTTCACTGATGTGATTTAAAATCGCCGCGTACATCTCAGGCCCCACACCGCAATCTCTTGTTCTCTCTCACTATGGCAGAGCTGCAACAGCTGGAGAACACGCTTCCAACAGGCCTTATCGACACCCTGAGACCTCGTCTTTCTTATCCGGTTGACAACTTTAATATACAAACCAGTCTGTCCGACAAAAGGATAACACTAACGATTGTTTTCGACAACTCTAAGAAGTTAGGACAGGGGGAGACAACCAGATCGCAATATACACAGACTACTCGTGTGAAGGAGCAGGAACACATCTCCGTTGATGAAGCCTTACCTAGACTCCTCCTGGAGACAATACAGCCCTGTCTAACATATGAAGTGTGCAACTACTCATTGGAGAGAAGCTTTGACACGAACAGGACAACTCTCAATATTGGCTTTGACCAAACTAAGCCAAGGAGTTCGTCGACACATGAAAATTATCCTTTACTTGCCCAATGTCAACAGCTACCTTCACATCAGATACCAGTCTTCAACGAAACCAACCCCGACGTTGTCTTGTCCCCTACAAACTCCTCAACAACTACGCAGTCCAGAGAAAGGTCAACTCCGCCCACAACACCCTCTAGGGCCATATCGCCGTATTCCTCAACCCCTCTCCGTAACCAACTCGTACAAGTGGAAGATGACACTACCATCGACCCCTCTTCTCCTGCAAGTAGACAGAACACGGGATTTTACCAACCGGCTCCATCGGACAGCTCCGACAATGACTCTGATTACACCGACGATGAAGATACTGTCAGCATTATCTGCGAAAATTTGGGCATCACCCTCCGGGATTTCTTAATGGCGTATGCTTTAGTGAATTGCCCATACACTAAAAAATCGTCGCACTCGGAGGACAACCTGTTTGAAATCACTCTTCTCCCTCAAAGTGAACAGGAACAGAACTCAAAGTTCAAACTTCATATCACAAATCGGGAATCAGGAAATACTTATCCAGTTTACATTAGATCATTGTACATGCTAACAAGAATTCTTACAGCAAGATCTTTCATTAGACACAACCTTGTCTTCCCACTTGACGACAGTTTCCTACATGAGTGTGCAGCAAGTTTCATCCAACAGAATGGACTCAACCCCTCAAACTCCGACGATTCATTGCGTTTCTTATGCAATTTATTAGGCCTTCGCTAAACGAAATAATGTTACAAATTAATTACTTCCAAATCTGAATTCCAACATAAAACCTCTCATCATTCCTACGTATCGAGACTTAAACCAAGCAAACATTGAACACGATGGAAAATTCACAAGATAATTCGAAATTACTACCAACTAACATCCCCTGCCTACTTTATTTATCCTTTCACAAAGTTGAATAGCATGGATACTATTTATCAACCCTTTCCACCTTCACTCCCTGCTATTCTTTTAAATCCAGGCGAACTTAGATATCTGCTCGGAAACAGAGAATCTTGCATTTCATGCATCCGTCCTTCATCCTCTGTCATCATAGGTTTATTGTACCGATACTCATCACAAATCACCCCTGGGTCGGGAAAATATGCACTAAAATTACCCGCCCTAAGGTCTTGTCATGAAGCAATAACCAAATGCTACGGCTTGATAAGTGTATGGAAACGTTGATTTTTAAACAAACCGATCACAGCATGCTCAGGAAACCTTCCGCCATGGTTGGCTGTGAACTCGAAAGTGTGAGCTAAGAGCTATGATGCAAACCAATTACTGCAACTCAAGACTAAAGCGTTTTGTAACAAGTCTTTCGAGAGGCGCTCAGGTTCGATTGACGAAACAGTTTCCTTGGCTCACTCAAATGATGGGCGGGAAGTATCAGTACAGATTTTCTGATGAAAAGTTCCAGGGGGGATAGTGTGAAGAGCATCAGAACATGCAGCCTTAGGTTATCAACGATTTTCGTTCTTGATATCACGAATGTCTTTGCACCGAACATCAATAGGTATTCAGTGATGATCTTTGACCTCAGAAACATGTCGTAAGGTTCAAGTTTAACTCTCCATGGAAATACGTTTTGTTTGAACTCGTATTGATGGACTTGCCGTGTAACATAAACTGAAATACACTTTTCATTAGTGTAACTTACATATAGATTGTGTTTACCGGGACACTTTCCTCGAGTTACAAGTAACCATAAATATCAGAAACCTTTGTAGTCTTTATTCTTTTAAAACTGTTTGCTATTGTAACCCATTGTATTGTAAGATATAGAAATGATATTGTCTCGAATATCATATTAAGTGATATCTTTAAAGCTACTTTTTATCATATTAAGTCATATCTTTAAAGCTACTTTTGTTTTTAAATGGATATTGTCATTTTCATCAAATGCATATATTTTTATGCATATAACTCTGCATTCATAATAATCAGTTAAACCTATATAATTCGTATGTTGTCTAGAATTTCTTATAGAGTCTTATATTTTTAAACGTACTGCGGTTTTAAAATGTATATTGTTACCGTCATCAAGAGTATATGGTTTCAGAACTGTGCACTCTGAATAAACAATTAAACCTGATCAATGCTGTGTCATCATTTCTTATATTTTCCCTTTACGGTGAACCAAGTTTTAAAATGAAGCCGAAATCTGAATCTAAAGAGTAATTAGAATCAAAAGGCAATTTTGATTAAAAGTATCATTTCAATTACATCGGCTCATTAGAGTGACAATATAAAAGGTATAAATACGCGGTGCTGATCGAAAACCGGACACTTTTAGTAGTCGAAGTTTAGGAAGTTTATCTAAATAGGAAGAACTTATAATTTTGGTTGATAGCTTTTGACAAGTTATATAACAAGTATGCATGAAAATGGTACGTCTGATTTCCACTTCGACACACACACACGGGTGATTTTTCCGAAATTCATTTGTATCTAATTACTCTTATGCATTTGGTATTTGAATGAATTAATGAGATGAATCAAACGAATATCATCTTAATTGATGTTTAACATGCATGAAAGCTTTTTAAATCACTACGGAGTGTCTCTTAAATGATTTCGAAAACGTAAATTTAGCTTAAAACATAAGATCAAAGCATGACTTATTATAATAATATACAACGCAACCCATGCCCTTTTAACATATAATCATGTTCTAGATCTTTTTATGCCTTTGCACTTCACCAAAATATCTAAAGGTTAATTAAACACCATTGTCTCATACAGTTGCAAACCAAATACGTATCTTACTCTAAAGCACATGTATGAGTTGAGGCAATTATCAACCATGTAAACCTTTCCATTCATATATGAAATAATTGTATTCCTACCTTTAAATATGATACCAGTAGGTAAATATTACAGATATATGCTTGTCTTGTGCACCATTCCAAATCATAACATGTATTAAGCCAAACCATAAGCCTTGGTAATGCTAACAAACTCCCCTGATACCATCACATACATAATACACATGCTATTTTAAGCTGATTATGCGACACGAAAGCTTACAATAATTTTAGCTTAGGTGCTTTCCTTCAACTATAAGGTATCTACAATACGCAGAAGTATACGAATGTCTAATTCTTAACAATTCTTACCTTTAAACATAATGTCTGCAGGGAAATAGGAGATCCTTGTCCGACTCCATTGCAAATCCAATGTGTATGTTAAACCACGGCATGACCTAGTTAAAGGTAACGCCATGACAACGTGTACACAATTCTTCAACAGACTCAATCAACCGTGTCGTGTACACGGAGGGGTTAAATTGTTTATGCTGAAAGAGGAAATAAGAGGTGTATCGTTTTGAAAAGGGAAAATCGTGTTACAGCGATTGTGATAATCAGTAATCGATATCGAAGAGACAGGTGAATGTAGGATAATCGATTTAGGAAACAATACATTCCGTGTTCAATAGATCCCGACGTGCTGTCTCTCTTAATGAAAATATATTAATATTTGATTGCTCCTTAATTTTGATTGATTTTTAGATTTTTCTAAATGTATCTAGGTCCAAATATGGCGATACAAAACGACTGTTTTTCTGAATTAAATTTACCATAATTCAGTTGCTCGTAATTCTTGGTAACAGAGCAGATGTACATGGATCTTATGATCTTTTGTCAAACTATGGATATTTTTATGATTATTGTTAACCCCCTAACCACCAAGGGTGGTTCTAGAGACTACACTGTTTTATTCATACGCGTGTGTGGCATTAAACATACACGAATACTTAAGTGAACACCCGGGCCATTTTAACTTTTCAAGAACATAAATATTGTTACAGGTATCATATATCTGAGACTTCTCTGGTGCCTAGTATGGGTTTTGTACATGTAGTTGCGTAAATTTTGTCATTAAGAATAAAGACGTCATTTACTCGACGGCTTTACAATGAAATACATAATTCCGTGAGGAAACGTTCTACGGTTCCTTTAAGTACCATGAACGAGTACACACTTTTATTTGGAAATTCCGATTTTAATAAAAAGTTTTACAAAATCGATAAAGACAAAAAACCTGAGATGCAGTAAAACACTACCGACAAATCAATATTGTAATATACATTTCTATACACATGCCAATATCTATTTGGTAAATATATAAAAATCATATAAAATATAATCTTTCTCAATAAGTTATGCATAATTGAATGAATGAGCGATTACGAGTGAAAAGCTAAAATAACATATTATGTCCTTCCACAATAGAGTAATATATGTTCAATGGTTTGCAAGTTAGCACTTTCAAACATGATCACAAGATAAAAACACAAGAAAATGAATGCTTTAAGTTTTACAACAAAGGGCCATATCTATCTATGAGTTTTCAGCAGAAGGGTATACAAAAACAAGCAAATTTGTTAACAAACTTATCCCAATATGACATACCCCAACGGTCACGAATAATTCGTAACAAATATTTTTGTAACCATGAAATAAAACATTCCAATAAGAAATTAATTAATTTTTGCTCTCAAACGAACCTTCGGTGAAAATTCCGCTTGTTCAAAATATGCGCAACTACACATGGATTTCCTCGGAGCCATTGATAAATTGACTCCTCTAATATTTATATCATCATTTACATTCAAGGGAAAAGAAATGCAAGTATCAACACAAGCTTACACATTCTAAACCTTTCAATGATATATTTTCCTTTTGAAGATTCTGAATTTTGCCTCTCTCCATATAATACCAAAAGTCATGTTAATTGATTTTGACGCCCACGGATGGTGTTTAAAACAAGAAAACGTCGTTTGCGAATTCGATGAGGAACATTTAGACTGCTGCTAAATATACAGCTGGATACCGAAAGTTTCTTCACTTACCACTGAATCGTAGTGCAAATATCATGTGGTTTGGGTTTCGTTTCAACGTCAATAGAATAACTTCAGCAAAACTGACAATGGATCACCCACTGTCCATGTATTAAATAGCCATTCTTGAACTCTTTATGGGATCGCCTGTTCTCTCGTGCAAAAATTCGAATTTTGGCACACTTATTTAGACAGAGGGGGTCACATTTTTGAAATGTTGATTGCTGTTGACGTTAAATGACAAATAAAATGTTCTATATCGACTCTCTGAGATTAAAACCAACATAATCCTATTGACTTTGTGCTAAGGAACAAACGTGACGTACTTTGTAAAAAGATGGTAACTTATAAAGGATTTTATAAAGAAAAAAATTTAGTGTTTTTGGAATTTTGACCCCTGGTCACTTCAATGACCTGCCAAAACTGTTACGGGGAATTTTTTGGTACGATAAACATTTGCCTTAAAGAAGAATTGATCTGCATATGTCTATTGAAAATTCAATATTATACGTTTGTTTTTTTTTGCAACGCTACGATACCTCAAAGTCATCTCAAATTACATGATATTTGCACTAGTATATACAGGTATGTGAACAAACTTTGGCATGCAGCTGTAGTGGAATGTCATTTCTAAGAATGCAGGTACAATCGGAGCTGCATTGAAGAAGAATGAGAGTTACCACTGACAACGAGACACATGAAGTCGTATAGAGTGTCCACCCACAAGCTCTAACGCTGATACCAAGCCACCTATTCCTTTGGAAAACAGACATTGTATATATTGTGATAATAATTCAATTGAAAATGAACAACACTTCCTTATTGAATTTAAATTTCCTCTGATGTAAGATTCAGCAGCGATAAATCCAACATTCGTAGGCTTCAATGATGACAAGAAGTCCATATAATCTTCTCAGATGCGACATTTTACAGCAGCTTCTCGCCAACACACGAAAACGACAAGAGGCCTCATGTATGTAAATACTGTAAATTTGTAAACTACTAACTCCACCATCGATACCATTGCTCAGATTCATCTTACTCTATTTCCTAATATTTTATAGGTACTTTCACTTTAATGGGAAAAAGTTGTCTCATTGGTCTAATGGCCGGACATCTGTATACGTTTTAACACATTTATATGTCTTTTTTTTAATGTTAACTCTTTAGCGCATAATGAACATTTTATTGTATGTAGAGATGTGTGACAACGGAATAAACTATCTCTTCTTCTTCTTCTTCTTCCTATAAAGCTTCAACCGCTTCACTGAAGTTCATGAGTTGCTCCAAGTTGTCTAACCGAAGATCGGTCTTCAGGTAATTATAGAAGAACTCGGGTGCCTGAAATTAAATCGTAGTGTTAGTATTTCATCAAAATTTAAAGTAAAGAAATATTATTATTATTTATTGCCATAACAAATTCTTCACAATTTGAATAACATATCTGTTAAAATACACGATGATAAATAAAATGACCTTGCGTTTCGAGTTTAGTTTTCATCTATAATAAGTCATATGAACTTTTTCACCTAAAGCTTTGACCGTTGGTCATGCTGGAGTCAAATGATCAATCAATCAAACACCTGACGATGAACTAACACTTTAATTAAAGACTAAACTAATGAACACTGTAATTTTGCGAACTCGATGTTCTTACATTTTTTTACACACATATTAAATGTCACATACCTTGTAAGACAGTTTCCTCAGGAATCCAAGTTGTTTGCCAGTGATATTTTTCAATGTTGAATGCCTGAAGTTGAAGATTTTTGTAAAAATATTTTTATACAGAATAAATCATATAGGTTTAAAACGAATTTAAGAACGATCTTCTCGTAACGACATGTTTTGGCAGTTCCAATATGTAAACAAATCGTCAGACAATATGAAGATATGATTAAAAATACAAGAGTGTATTTATTTTTAAAAGGATGTAAAATGAGCTAATCAAATAACTACATAAGCGTCATGTTTCAAATAGACTGTGTTTTACATGAATAGCAATGCATGAATGTATATATCCCTTCGAATTCCTTTTTCATCATTTCTCGGCTTTACCTTTCCTTTGAAGCTCCATTCGAATACACTTCTTTAATAGTAGTTCCACTGTGATTGTGTCCACACAAAAGCTGTTGTACTGTCCATAATACAATGTAATATCAATCAGATGCTTCATTCTTACCTTACACAAATCTTCCCGTCCTATATATATCATCTGTTTATACAGCTGGTTACTTACTTCTGTAGATCCAGTTTACTAAGCCAGTTGGACACATCATTGCCTGACCAGTTGACCACACTGCCTGACCCGCGTCCAGCGTCGGGTGGTGGTGTCTTCAGTACTGGGCTCGACACGGCCTTTCAATGAAATTGCATTATGTCAATGGCACCTCATGTATCAGTCAGGCTATCGGTTTTCATGTTTGAGTTGGCTTTTTATATTTTCTTACCATGTCCTCTGTTGTTAAACGATATTTAAAGAATTAACTGAAATCCAAATTGTGTTTAATTTTCTTGACAAAAATAGGAAAAGAATAAAATGTAATAAATATCCAAGAACAGTTTCAATTGAAAGTAACGTTAAAGTAAAGTAAAGTAATGCATAAGGCTTCAGTGACAAAGCTTTGTAACAATATACTTCAACAATTAATCAATGGTAATCTTTATCATACACAATTGCTTGGTTATTATTCAGATGACAAGTGTGTGGGTTGAATATTAAGGTTTGATTGGCAGATCCCGGGATTCAATTAATACAATTTGAAGGCTTTCAATGCAACATGTATTTATAATAATTTGGTAATCATTTACAAAAACAATTAGTAATGCCAAATAACAATTTCCACTTCAATGAAATATCTAGGGTTACGAATGTTCAGTCACCTATCGTGTAATCCATAATATTGGATACCAATTTCTGTCAACATAACTTCATTTACACTTGTTTCAACCACACCCTCTCGAAATCTGAAACGCTCCACAACAAATTCCTTTACAAAATGAAATCCATTAAAAAATACCCTGTGACTTAAAAGGTAAATTTCAATAATTTGGTTACCCTTCCACAAACTTGGAGTTTCTACTTAGCTTGTTTTAAAACCCCAGCTGTACGTACATCGATTGTGTCGATATCATCTCTTGATTTCCCTCTATCTCCGAGCTCTTTCAATAACTCAGCGGCCTTTTTGTCAAAGCTATATTTTCCACTGAAGTCAAAGAACAATTTGGATCCTTTGATAATACCAAGCCATCCATCCGGTTTGTATCCTCCCTGCATTAACAGGGGAACTATCGGCTTGCGGATGTCAAAGGCGTACTCTGCCTCTGAAGTTGAATCAATAACAAATTATAAGAACATTTATAAATTAAAAACACATTTTAATCCTAGCCAATAATACCTCAGACAAACCAGAGGATAAACCAGGGAGTGCTTATGTCATAGAGAAATCAACACTTCTGACTCTCTGACTATCCTCATCTACAGTTCATTATCTCTTCATATCTCTCTGACTATCCTCATCTACAGTTCATTATCTCTTCATATCTCTCTGACTATCCTCATCTACAGTTCATTATCTCTTCATATCACTCTGACTAACCTCATCTACAGTTCATTATATCTCCATATCTCTCTGACTAACCTCATAGATCTACAGTTTCTCTCCATATCTTTCTGACTAACCCGATCTACAGTTTCTCTCCATATCTCTCTGACTAACCCGATCTACAGTTTCTCTCCATATCTCTCTGACTAACCCGATCTACAGTTCATTATATTTCCATGACTGACCTGATCTACAGTTCAGGCTTTCCTTGTATCTCTCTGACATGCACACCAAGACAACAGCAGAATTCTGAACAGCCTCTGCCATGGCTTGTAGAGTGGACCCTCCCATGTTGTCAATGTCCATCCAGACTGAGTACCCGTGTCTCTTCATTAGTTCCTTGATCTTAAAAAAGTCATAGTTACGATTAAAATGATGTACAACCATATACGTGTAAGAAATAAGTACATTTGTCATAAATTCAAATAACCTAAAAGAATATAACTTCAAACATCATTCGTTGTCCTCTTTATGCATGAAATCAGTTACTGCATGATGTTTTGGAATTTCAGGAAGAAGAAATGAGAAAAGCACTTCCATTATAAAGGAGATTCATTGCGTACACTAAAACAAGTGATTATTCCTTACTAGAGTGTTGAAATCAGATACAGTAGTATTGTAAATGCAAAGATGTTATAGTCACACACTCTAATCATGATCTTCTGGTCAGCCCACTGGTAACTGATCATCACGTGACCTCTCGGTAGCTTCCCCTTCGTCTGTTCAGTTGGACTTTCGGTCACTTCTACAAAGTATTAAGATTTTAAATTTGAATAAGTATCTATCTGTTCTTTTAAGTATTCAGTGATTTTATAACGATATTTTCCTTTTTCATTGGCTTGTCAGGTCGTAAAATTGCCCTTTAACTTTCAAAATTAAGTCCTTGAAAGACCGAGATTAGAGGCACTGAGTCCATAATTCCTTGCTAAGCCATTGCATTGGTTATTTATCTCATATCATAGAAAGTTTTAATTTGGTGACGACTCTACAAGATGAAAAGACCCATGTGAAAAGAAGCCGCCCGGTGAACTGATAATGCAGCTTAACCTGTGAATTTAGTCTCCCAATCGTGTTCCATTTTCACGAGCAAACGGATGTGCGAATTTATATATATATATCATGTTGATCATTAGTTACTTTACCTTTAACAGCTTCCTTTTCCTGTTCTATCACCCATAGGGCTCCAGCTACTACCTTTGCAAGTTTTGTGTTCGGGGATGTTTTCAGTTGATTCAGTCCTTTTATTAGTGTTTCGTTGTTCTACATGATGAAAGGTAACCATTAACGTGAAGGGTAATTGTGTTAGGAATAATGTTCATCTCACCAGAAATGCATACAAAACTTAAATAAGTGTTACGAACGTGTATTTCAGCAATGGATATAAAAAGAATACTTTCTACAAATTCAGAACCACTAATGGAAATAGTGAGCAAAGTTCCTTATAACTTGTTGTTCATTAAACCTGTTTCAAATACCCACGATGCACTGCAATAAACTAAACTAAAACATCCTGTAAATCGTTTTCAAAGCGAGGAAGGCAAGTCACTTGGTTTTAAGGATGAACCTAACACAGACTAAATTTCTCTTTTACTCGATCGTAGTTTGAGTGGTTTCGACTTGCTCGTGGACAACAGACATTTAGATGTGCCTTCACCCTCGCCCTATGCAATATGTAGACATAACAACTTAAAAGACCATCAACACTGACACGTTAAACAATTATGTCCAGTGTCAAGATCACAAAAGAAAATAAATTATTTGACAATGAAGGATCATTATTAACACGGACCTGAAACGCCTTCTGGTTCTCCTTGTCGAAGGCCAACTCCCAGATACACTCCACAGCCTTGACCTGTTCCTCCTCAGATCCCTCCACCATGATGGTCATCAGAACAGGCAGGGCGCCCTTCTTGGTCAAGATCTGCTTGTTCTGGTCATTCTTGGCAAGATCGGTCAGCCCAGTGGTCAGCTCGACCACAGAGAAGCCATCACACCTGTGTTGTGGCTTCAAACAGGCGTACTGAATCATCTTGAGGATAATGGTGAACACGTTTTCATCAGCCAGAAGGAGTTTGTTGTCTTCTTCGTCCACGATTGTTGCAAGAAGGAGCAGTATTGTTGTCTGAATAATATTAATTTTATCTGAAATTTAAAAAAGGTGAATGATGTTTATTTGATTGTCCTGTCAAAGGTTGTAATTTATGATTTCATTATGACATTTGCAGAAAAGCCTCCTTGTCATGGAAACTTTCCAGTTTCAAGTTCGATGAAGGGAACACAAATCGACATTATTCATTTCGAAAGTCAGAAAAAAACGACACATAATGGAAACAGAAAATGATATTTAATGCAATAATGGATTAATAACTCCAACAACAACCCTGTTAGTAAAGCTGTCGCCGATGTCTAGCAACCAATTGGTAAGATAAATGTAACAATTTCACAACAGTAACTCAATTCAAAGCCTATTTAAGTATGATTGGTAATGCTTATTGATAAAAAAAACCTTCTGCCACATGTTATACCGTATACATGTATGAAACTTTTGAAAGGTATTGGTATCTTATTCCTTAGTTCCTTTCTACGTGGCAAACCAATTTAATAAAAAATAGTATTACACAGGATTCGAGTAGTATCCACTCACTCTACCTTGATTTTCCGGTTTAACAGTGAGATAGTTCAATGCCACTTGTACTGTTCCCAGTTCTCTGATTGTAACCCGAGTGACTGGGTTCTGTGCGCAGTTGTGTAGAATTCCTCGCGCGGCTCGGAAAATTCTGTCCCTTGGAGAAACCTGTAACAGTAATGTTGCAAATTAAGAAAAGTACTTGCTATCAATAAGCTGCCATAATATGAAGTTAACCCAGATTCAGAGCATTGTCTATCGTTTCAATAGATCGATATGTGTATGCGAAAGATTCGCATTTCCGGTGCATGTGAAGGGAAGGAACTGCTGAGCAGGGAGTATTGAGATAAACAATGTCTCTGAATGCAAATGCAATTGAGTGTACCTTGCCATTTGAATTAATATTTTCATTTTAGTATTTCAAATCCAGAACTCATTTTATCATATTTCCCTCGATATATAAAAGTACCTACTCGGACTAGTGGGTCACGAACATGCATATAATATGCTGATTAAATTTCATATTTCTTTTATTTAAATTCAGACTGGCATACCTTGTTGGCATCCTGAGTTTCGTCCCATATTGCTTTGAGATCTGCAACGAAATATTTCAGTAGTCCACTATTACAAACACGCTCCGCAAACTGTACGCTGGAATCCGTGTAGTTCCACAAGCTTACCCTCAGATTGTTGATAAATTGCATTTCGGCTTCAGTCAACCGGGACACTGCCACAGATTGAGTCAGGAAGTCCAGGCTATGACTTTGCATAAAAGCAGTGTAAAGTTTAAATATTGCTTCAGATGCTTTGACATAGGACATGTAATCTGCATATAAACGTCTGAAAGATGCAGACAGGTTCACGTACGATCTTTGCAAAAATTTGGAGGTCAACTCAACCGTACGACCTTTATGTTTTTTCATTTCTGGGTCGTCGTGGACTATTTCGACGAATTCATTTATTTCATTAAAGCTTTCTGCATGTTCTGGATTTGCAATAATGGTTTGCTGTGCTAGTTTGTAACAGTCATCATTGTAAGCTTGTATTGTTGCCATTTTTGGTGATGTGGTTTCACTGAAAGAGTTATCCCTCTTTGGAAGATGAGCACCTGGGGGTAATCTCCCTTGGTCAGAGTCCTTTTCAGTCGTATTTTCTGATGATAAGTGCTTCCGATGGCCTTCAATTTTCTCGCTTCCGGTATTTGTTGGAAAGGTGACAGATGGTGTTTGGGAGTTTTGTGTATCTTGAACGTTGTCCTTAAGAGGACGATCATCCAAAACGGAGATCTGGTCTAAGCTGCTTCCACATCCCATATGTTGGTAGAAGGATCAGCTATCAGATGAGCCTGAAACAGACGGGGATGGAAAATATCTCTTGGCCAGTAACCAATTATTACTAAATTACTGAGTTTATGAAACATAAGTACCGGATCAGGTTAACTGAAAATCAAAATGCCATGAAGTGAAATTCAATCGTACTTTAACATCGTCTGAAAACATAGCTTGAAATGATTTAAAGAATTCAACAAATTACAAATACTGCAATTACATATTATCTCTTAAGGTCACACAGTGTATGTTTTATGAATTTTGTATGTGGCTAAGACAGATCCAAAATATCATAAGATCTGGGTTAAGTTCAATTCGCCTATCTAAAGTTGCATCTTGAATTCTTTAATGCCCATTGAGAATAGCATTTTCATGTTTTCGATTGTAAATCAAAACGGCTTTTTAAATGTTAAAAAGTCGAAATTCATGCAGCCACCTATTTACATGTATATTAGTTATTCGGCATTACCAACCTATATTTCTCGTTGTGTTTGATATAAATAAGTTTCCAACATTACTTTTGAGTCATTGGCGCGCGCCATTGTCCGGTTTTCGATCATAACTCGGCATTTTTCATTGTTATTGTCACCATGCTGAACAAATAAGCAGCAATATGATAATTTCAGACACAACCACCACTTGTCCATTGAATAACATTATTTATGGAGTTTGACATATTTGACCTCAACAACATACTCTGTGCCCCTTTAACGCATGCAAAAATCCTTGCCTTTGTAAAACGTTTCAAGAAAAAAAGGATAGATAATGTCTATTATAATATCGTAAATGCACATCACTACTTCATTGGATCCAACAAGTTGGAGAAAGGTCACCTTGACCCTATTTTAAGTAAATATCACTGATTTTTTAACATGATTAACTGCATAATCATCTTGATAAACGATATGATTCCAATGTAACTATTCACTGTATTCTCGTGTCATAAAGCAAGTTTTTCATGGTCACAACGAGGCAGTGAGTTTCGATAAAGATATTTATTGTATATGCCTGTTTATGATTATGAATTGTTCATGTTTACATTCAGCTTAGTCTAAAAAAACGTCTTTTACATTGAATCGACAAATGAAGATAAATATATTACAAGGTAGACAAAAGGCTTCTATACATATCGAATCATGCATAACATATACGGATAGTTGTTATTCATAACAGCAACAACAGTTAGTTTAAACACTCAGGTATGTATGTTTGCGTTGATGTACTAGTTGCGTTCCCCAAAAAGGGTAAGGTGACCTATTAATGTGTAAAGATTCATTTTGTAAGTTGACGCGTCCCAATAATTCGATATCGCTACTAAACTGCCTATTGAAGTTAAGTTTAACATCGTAAAAAATCGAATTTACTATGTGTCACATATACAATGTATGACAAACTTAATTTCGCTGTATTAACGTCAATTACTTTATTTCTATCTTGTTGAAAGATTTGGCAATTTTTTAATAAATTAATTCATGTAGAAAGATGGTATAGCTTCAAGATCAAGGTTACGAGATCCCTAGTTGAAATGATTAAAAGGATTAACAATATAAGTTGGAGTTTGTTTAATCTAATTCTTAATATTTAACAGCTATACCATAATGTTTTATTTATTACCATTGTTTATCATGCTATTGTTTATTTTAACATACAGAAATTGTAGTTTTTTAAAACAGATTTATTCTCATTTCCATGTTGTATTTTATTGGAGCTTTCCAAAGTGTGATATCTGACAGGCTGAGGTATTATGTATGGTATACTGGCAATATAATACAGCCTTTAGAACTATAACTTGGCTTCCTTAAGATCCATACACAATGCGTTTGTTTTTTTACAACGAGAGAAAACCTCCTAGAACCAAAATATAATATTGGGATCTTTGCTAATGGTTCACCTTTATCGACTTTTAAGTTTAAGTGTCTTTGTTATGACTGCATAAAGAGTCTGTTTGTGTACTTACAGATATTAACTTATCTATCAATGCTTAATAAGAACCTAAATATATAAGAAAACATGTGGCTGTACGACATGATATGAATATAGCACTCATATACACACAACACATGCCCTGCGTATGTGAACAAAGCACTCACTAGCATGTCATACAGGTAAATACAGCAGAAATACACATACATAAATAATTATATTGACATATAATCAAGAGCGAATATAGTACATAATTCTTACCAGATAAATATATTCGTAAAATGTTTCGTAATTTTGTTACATCCGAAGAATGACTATAGAAAAACTAACTGAATTATTTTCCAAAACAAATATCTTCTAAAATCAACCATGCATTACATGTCTGGCTTGTTGTTATTCACCACAGCAACGGTGGCAAAGGACCATAACTCTGTAAGCAGTCATGCTATGTTGGTGTTGATGTACTCGGCAAACAGAGAGCTTGCCCTGTGCTTTTGATATGCAAGGGTGACCTTATGAAGATATGATGATAACATTTTTACTTAATACATGATGCCCTTTTTTCTATTAACATCGTTTCAAAATGAACTTATAAATGACATAAATCTACATATTATTTTTTGAAAATAATTATATAATGTCATTTATGCCACCATATATAAGAGCTCTCATATGTGTTACCTGCTGGATGTATGATCATCTTTAATCGTTTAAAAAAATATTATTTGTAAAAGTGTGTTAGCTGGTTAATTAGGTTATTTGTAGCCTGTTACAGGTGAAATCTAAGTATCCCTAATTCTGAGAAATAGCAATGATGTCGAATATGATATAGTTCTTCTGACAAACGACGTATCAAATTCGTATGACCAAACTGCCTAACAAATGGTTTATAGTCTTAATTCTCTTTATGCAGCAGTTATTCGTAATCGTAAACCTGAACTAGCTTAAATCATTTTAAAACTAGCTTCGAAAATTTGGCCTGTAGGCTACACCACATACAATGTACTGACTGTCTCTTCTGTTTTGTGTTATCAATAATGATATCTAATATTGCAGTAACTGTCGATATTCATCTGCATGTACATCTTCCTACGCATGGCTTATTCTTACGCCAGCCCCAATGACTTGCTAAGATAGGCCTTGCCGCATTTCCCGTACATTTCTGTACTTGTCGCCAAGGTTGCTGCGACGGATTCAATAAGAAATCCTATGAGAATTGCGATTTTTCGCCGAAGAGGACGCTGCACGCAAAACACGAATTTTGACTGTTTGGCGGTAAGGTTTAAATTACCCAGAGTAGAGACTGGTGCAATTTAAAGCCATGCGGGGAAGATGTTGCACGCAGAGAAGATTCATTATTGTTGATACACTGATTTTAGACTACCAACTGACTGTTTTCTTGTTAGAGCTTTCTAAATGAAAGGGATTGGTAAATACTTAGGATTGGTTTAGGATTTTCTATCTTTATATTTGGTTTATCATAAGTCAAACGGTTCTTGTACTATGTTATCAATATTGTACTTTCTCCAATAAGAGCTGAGTCGATAGTGTTCAATTGCTAGTGTTCATGTAAACGTAAATAAAGTACCAATCTATTCTGGATAAGAATATCATCTTCACAATAAAAAAAAGGTTGTCATCAAGAACATATTGGTTTCTTTTAAACTTTACAAATTCCATTTGCATAATTATCAACCTAATGTTTTTTGTTGATGTTTTGATAGGCTAAATTTCGATAAATCAACAATGCAAACCAACCTACCAAATTTGATACCGTTAAAAACGATTTGCCTTTGTTTGTAATAACATGATATAACTATCGTTCTGAATTTAATAAATTGGTGAACGTTTTAACTAATTTGTGACAAGATTATATATTTCCTTTGTTCTGAATGGATACCCAGGAACATTGATGTTAAGATTAGAGCTACAGAACATGTTGAATTGACGTAACATTTTAATTATAAATTTGGTCGTCGACAAAGTTTACAGGTTTGAAACGATAAAGCTTGGTCGAAGGGCAAGAACTAAATGCTACTGTGTATTTTATGACCGCTTCATTTTCAGGATTACTATTTAGAATGAAATCGTATAGTATAAAAATTTGCTTAAAGAATAAATATTAATGAATTTTAGTGAAATCCTTCTTTCGTGTGTAAGTAAAACTATATAAAGCATAAACGTATTTGTTAGTGGATATAGTGAAAACTAATTTGTTTTTGTCACAGAAACTCAATTAATGTTACATTACGATTCCGTGCCGTTATGAAATAAATTAAAAAACATCATTTCATTCCCTCGTGAGAGAAAAGTGCTTGTAACCGTAACTTGCATACTTTAGATTTTAGTGTCATGCGTACTTTTTCAAGTCCGTACCCTTTGAGCGGATATGAAACGTTTCCATAGTGATATATTACCAGTAGCTGCACGTGGATCGCATGCTGCACGTGCGCCACGTGCTCCCTGATGCTTGGGTTCAGGAATGAAAAAAACATGATTGGTTTGTGGACTGAAATATATTCGCGTAAGTGTGTATGTTTCATACCTCTGAGGACGACATTAGCATGCGTGTAAATATTTCATACAGGTCAAAGAAATATAGATTCTAATGAAAATTAATCTGATTTCGGGTATGTAAACATTCTTCCATTTGGAACATTGTTTATCAATATTTTTGAAAATATAAGCAACTCGTTGATTTATTCGTCAATGTTTTGTTATGTTTAAAGACAATCAGTATGGGTGTTTCGAAATGTTATATTTGGAGAAAAGAAGAATTTTCTTTTCTTAACTTCTTTAATTTGAAAACGTTGAATGATACGAATATCCCTTCATTGCTTGCTATGTGAAAGTTAAAATATAGTCAGAAACAACGTTTTTTTTTATCCCAATAAAGAAGCTATCATTTAGGAAATCTTGCTTTTTTTCAAAGGATATGCACAATATGTAAGAGTGGTAACATTGAAAATGAATATCATTTTTACTGGTTTGGAACGCTTACAGAAATATAAGAACCCAGTTTATACCTCATAATTAGTTTGTTAACCCTTCAATACATAAATTTAACCTCTTTAATTGATGATTATTAAGATTTAATTGATGTAAGTGCAATGAAATATCAAATTTGTTGTTTATGGATGGATTAAACCTATTAAATTTTAAATGCTGCAAATATATTAGTTCCTGTGGATTTAATGCAGAGCTGCAAAAATTCCCTCTGGTAGTTGAGTATTAACTGTTACTGTTTGTAATATTTTCCTATTAACCAAAAAAGTTAAATTACAGTACCTGAGTTTAAATTGTTAATATTATCATGATCGAAACATGCAATAACTATGCATTATTTATGTCTACAGGGTTTGCCATTTTTTTAAATTTTACACTACATGAAATATAAAATGTGCTGTAATTTTACAAATCATTGATGATAAACTGTATTTATTGGTTGAATATAGATTTCAAATCATATTTCTTTTTCTAAAATGTTTGTCAATTTTCAAATCTAACACAAGTCAAATATGATTATTCATTTAAACTTCCTCACCGCTAATGGCTGAAATATTGCCCAAGCAGCGTTAAACAATAACTCACTCACTCATTTAAACTTCAATGAGAAACAATAAACTCATGTATTTATATCACATATGTATAAACAGAAATGTCCCCTTTGAATTAATTTTCACAACATTAGACCCTGACATGACTCTGTGATAAAAAATGTGCTTGATATTGGAAATGGGGTTTTACGTAACTGGTTTGTTAAATATACTTGACTGTATCTGTATGAATAAATATGATGTTTGTATAAACTGAATATGTTACATTTTTAGCTCATCAGGTCTGAAAGACCCGATGGGCTTATGGCATGGCAAGGCGTCCGGCGTCCTTCCGTCCATCCGTCCCTAAACTTTTCACTTTTTCGACTTCTTCTCCAGAACCAATGACTCTAGAGAGCTGAAATTTTATGTGCATACTCCTTGGCAAATGGGGATTCTAAATTGTAGATTTCGTGACCCCATGACCCCAAATGGGGTCACAAGGGTCAAAACCTTAAAAATCTATTTTAATCTTCTTCTCCAGTTCCAAAAGGTCCAGAGAGCTGAAAAGTTGTGTGTAGACTCCTTGGGCACTGGAGATTCTAAATTGTAGATTTTGTGACCCCATGACCCCAAATGAGGTCACAGGGGTCAAAACATGAAAAACCTATTTTCATCTTCTTCTCCAGTTCCAAAAGGTCCAGAGAGCTGAATAGTTGTGTGTAGACTCCTTGGGCACTGGAGATTCTAAATTGTAGGTTTGGTGACCCCATGACCCCAAATGGGGTCACAGGGGTCAAAACCTGAAAAACCTAATTTCATCTTCTTCTCCAGTTCCAAAAGGTCTAGAGAGCTGAAAAGGTGTGTGTAGAATTCTTGGCCAACGGGGATTCTAAATTGTAGGTTTGGTGACCCCATGACCCCAAATGGGGTCACAGGGGTCAAAACCTAAAAAACCTAATTTAATCTTTTTCCCTAGTTCCAAAAGGTCTAGAGAGCTGAAAAATTGTGTGAAGACTCCTTGGACACTGGGGATTCTAAATTGTAGGTTTGGTGACCACTTGACCCCAAATGGGGTCACAGGGGTCAAAACCTTAAAATCCTACTTTCATCTTCTTCTCCAGTTCCAAAAGGTCTTGATAGCTTAATAGTTGTGTGTAGACTCCTTGGACAATGGGGATTCTGAATTGTAGGTTCGGTGACCCCTTGACCCCAAATGGGCAATGGGCCTTTTTTATTTGATTGTGAATAACTCGGACGTTGGGACAGGCTATCTTTCCTACACTGCCCATGACCTCATGGTCTAAACCACAACACCTATTTCTATCAAAAGTCTGATGAGCTACAGAGCCCATGGCTCTATTTTTCTTGTCTCATATGAATCTAATGCTGCTAATTGCTGAAGTATTGTCCATTCAGCGATATACAATAACTCATACCTACATTAAATGGACAGTTCAAAGCATCTTGTGGAACTGGGGTGAATTTAGATAACATGTCAATAAAACTTGATCAGTTATGTATTTGCAAAAGAGAATAAAGAGGCAAGTATATTGCAAATTGAAATGTTCGTACAAAAAATGAAATGAACATCAGTTATGTAAATTATGAAAGCAAATATGTGTTTGTTGATACCAGATATGTACATATACAGCGAAATATACATGGGATCAGCTGACAACATTAGCAATGTGTTTGTGTGTCGACCACAGGTTGTAATAGACACCTTCTATTGACGATCATAAAAGCATCAGCCTCTGAATATGTACAACAATAGCTGAAGTCATAGCTCACAATGGCTTGTCAATGGCCATGTTTACAGAAACATACCACCTTCAGAGTAACGCTTAGCCCCCATTATTAACCCATCAACTGGTTAACATTTATCAACTGAGTGACAGACCTGTCAGCAGCCCTCAGAGGGTTAATCAGCCCTGAAAGATTGAATCCAAAGTCGGATTTCAAGAGATTTGCAAATATATGATCAGCCTTTTGGGATATTTCATGTGGTGAAATGTATTTGAAATATACATGTGAAATATACAAGTGATATCAACATGGATATACACTCAATGAAGTGAAGTTTATTATCAGGTAGGTAAGTGTATTAAACTTGTACTTACAGTAATCAATATCAGTTAGTGGCCCCATGTTAGGAGATATAAGTATGTACTTTATGTAGGCATGTATGAATGCAAGCGAGGTATTTTAGGATTTAGATTTTGAAATAAGATTAACATCAATATCAAATCCTTTTACTGAAAATAACATCGTTCACTTGCATATTGATTCATCAAGCTATCAGATATATTTTTATATGTATTGATTTAAACATATTTTATTCATGAAAAGTAAATTACATGAATATGGATTGGCACAACAAGCTTTGAGCTTATGTAAGTGCCGCTCCATTAAATATGACAAAATACAATCATTGATAATACAAATCAAAATTTACAAAGTAATTAAAGTAATATTTCCACATAGGCCAACAAAGAAAAAGCAGACAGTAATAAGCGGTACAAGATCATTAAATATATTGAAAATAGGAGTTTTGTGGCATTTTATAATAACCTGAAACGTTAAAAATCTTGTATAAAAGTATGAACAGATTCAAGAATATTCTGGTTACGTAATTTACTTAAATATTGATTACCATGCAGAATGGTATATAATTCAAAACCATGTCTGTAGAAAAATTTATCAAATCTTATGGAATCATAATTATTTTATATGTATTCAGTTGGTAAACTTAGATGTAGGTAACAGAAGTATATATGTATATTGCTGTATTTATGAAGGTTTACCACGAACGGTTCTCTGCACGTTCATATGAATTTGACGTTGTTTCCTTGAGTAAATATGGTTGTATATTTCTTAGTCTGTATTCCTTATCAGAACAACCTTTACTTAGGTTAAGGGCATTGTAATATATCTATGGAAATCTTATTTGTTCAAATCTTCCATATCCAATTTTCATATTTGAAAATTATATTTTGTTCAGAGGGTAAATCATCTCATTACTAAACCTGATTGCCTGTAGTCGTAGCATAATCTATATCAAGCTAAAACTTGATGGGGCCATTCAGTGTGAACACCTTTCAGTGAATTGATTTGGTGAAATGAATATGTGTATCTAAACCAAACTTATTCCGTTAGTTTCAGAATTCCTTTTATAGATACGGAGAGATTGTTTGGAATAAGTGTTTTTCTTTTTGAGAGATGTTTTTTCTGTATGAATTGTCCCACATATAGGCTAGTAAACTTGCTTACAATCAAATTTGTGAAAGGAAAAACAAAACTTTTCTTTCAAGGGTACAATCTTTTAAATATTTAATACAGGTTGGAAAATAAAACATTATGTTTTCTGTGTTTTTTATCATTTGTCTTTCAATAGACCTTTTACAAAATATTCTGATAGGTTTTATGATTAATCAATTCATTAATACATCAGTAATTTCTCAATCTGTGGTTAGAAAATAGTTTTCAAGCTTGATGCACAGAATGGATACATAAATTCCTTACAAGGTACAAATATATGTAGATATTCGCAAAAGCTGACCCAGAGTATAATTTGACCCCCTTTTCAAGCCCCAAATCAAAGTATGAATAACGTTTTGAATATCAACTGACCTGTTTTACTTGTACCTAGTGTTAGGGGATTATAAAAAGTACTCATGATATCTCTTCCATTTGTCATTTTGAGAATGTCATGTTGTATCAACCAGTAAGAAGGTTTTTGTTGATCAAAATATTTCCAGAATGTATTTTCTCTCTCTCAAAAACATTAGTAAAAAATGTTGTGTGAATTTCTATGTTGTTGTATATTTTCTGTATTTCTGTATTGTAGAGGATAATTCCTCTCAAATTTATAAATATCAATTAATTTATTTAATTTGTAATGAAAAAAGTCCTTTTTTTTATCCAATTTCTACAATTAAATATAATTATTTTAAAAATTTGTTAGATGTTTGAATAACAAAATTTTTTTAAATGATTTCTCTGAAAGATGAAATAAATCTCAAGTAGATATACAACATGTATATATAACATGATGGCCAAGGTCTATTGTTGACAGTTATAATTATACCGGTGCATTGGCACCCTAGGTTTGGTGTCGGAATGCAACACCCAATCTTAATTCAATCAAAGAGAGCTCCATAAATTATATTTACCTGTCTGCTAAACAAAAGGAACCTCTCATATCTAGAGACTTGTCACACGTGGCGACTCATAACCGGCAATATAATATGGAGATATTCTCATGATAAGATCACAGTTGAGGAAATAATGAGAGCCAGGCTAATCAGGTCTATTCAACAATGTGCCAGGACTCTGTAATTTATCTTTAGAAAGATACAATACTTTTATAATTTATTAGGGGACAGGCAGGGTGCCCATCATTGTTATACTTCTTATCTTATATAGATATTAGGCTATTATTATGTTGATTATGGTAAAAAGTTATCAATTTGGTCCTTATAAGTCTATGATATGTGTTCAAATTGGATTTCATAATCTTATTTTTCTTTTCCATGCCTGTTAAAAATGTACATAAAAGTCTTGAAAATGGTAAGAGAAAATCAATGAATCAATCAATTTGAAGATTTGCTGTAAAGCCAAAATTGATTAACTTAAATAAAAATCTGGGGTATTTATTGTGTAGTCAATTTTGACATTAAAGGAGCACAGAGTATGTTGTAGACTAAAATTTAGCCCATTAGATATTTTAATAATTTACTGTTCCTTCATACATAATGTTCAGTCAATCTAGACTTGCTGAATGTGAACCTAGACTGTATCAAAGGCTCCTTTATATACACAGTCATGAAGCAGGACTAAGTCTGTTGTTGTGGTAAAATATGTCAAATTTAATAAAAATTGTTATTTAATTGAAAAGTAGTGGTTGTTTTTTAAAATGAGCATCTTAGTACTCTTCAGTTCCGTATTGTGACAATAAGCAGGATAGGCCTAATGTCGGGAATGTGTGTTTGAAAACCAGACAGTGGCGTGTGTCATTAACTCAAATATAATTTTGGAAACTTATTCACAGCAGGCACAACATCAAGTAGAGATTGGTAGCTCTTAGTAGATCTTAAGTCATATTCATAGAAATTGAACCATCGGGATTTTTCAAATATAATTGAATGTAAGAAACGATCATAGTTTCACAGGGGCGTGTATCGCTTAGAAATAGCTTAAGAAAGACATATATACTCATAGACCCTACCCTACTACTATATAAAAGGAAAGGGATGTAACGACCAAACCACCCCATGCTCGTACAAAGTCAGTTTTCGCATCCAAAATAATTTTTCTAGACAAATTGTTCACTACGATTCGAAAGCTAAATGATTTCCCTACAAAACGAGCTATGGATTGTCAAAATCGGGTAATTATTTCAAAAGTTACATGCAATGTGGCCCCGAAAATCGCTACCGCCAGATTTTCAAGCCAAAATCCCCACTCACGAAAAACAGCAAAAACTCACCGTTTAACATCGTTTATTGATTCAAGCATTGTTGACAACACCAATGTAGAGCTCGATTCGATCGGCGACATCGAACTACATGTTCACAATATGAGAACAGCACCTAATTATTATTTCTACGAGTGCTAGCAGACATTCTATCAAAAATCATCTGCTTTGCGGTTGCCTTGTCGGCCATAGCAGTGGCCTTGACATTCATTTGACCTCGTAGCCGCAGCAAATTTACAAATTATAGGATTTGGTAGAAATTAAAATTGAGATTTTCTATTAAATTCCCTTCTGCAGTCGTGTGCGTTTTAATGAGCCCAAAATATTAAATAAGCTCGTTCTTTATAACTATGGGTCAAATTATAATTTTTCTTAAACGTTTCAGAAATATGTAATTATTCGACTGGCAAATGTCAAAATTTCAAACGAATCGTTAGAAAATCGCAACATAACATTTGATTTAATTGACAATAATATTTTTTTAATAATTCATGTAGAACAATATCAATTAGTATGATTTTTCATGTTTTATTAAAGAATATAAACAACTTTTTCTCGGTTTACCTAAAAATATTGTTTTGATCTTTTTCTCCAAAAAGTGATGGCATATAAAATATTAACCTGTTACCTATATTAACTTGATAGATATCGCTATCCTTATTAATTAAAGCATATATTTTTTAAAACTCAGTTATGTTTTATAATTGGAAAAGAAAATATTCAAAAATTAAAAGAATTTGTAAAGAGGTTAGAATCTCAAAGGCAAATTTGAAAGCAACTCCTAATTCTAGATAAACTACTTCCATGTTTAATATTTGATGTGCAGTTCAGATACATTATTTAATAAAATAAGTTTACCATTAGATTGGTGATTTAATTTTATTTCTTCAAACAATAGTGATATAATTAAAATGATCAAAACTGTGTTCGAAAAAAATGGGGATAGCTATTTTTCAGAGTTCAGACAGAATTACATATTTTTTATCAATATTGGCTTGGCTCAGGAGTGAGATCATGAAAATCATGAAAGATGTGGATAGCAATCATTGATAATGACTTGTATTTTGTAAGTCATACTGTTCAACCACCCTGGTGGTTAGGGGCATAAATGCAATGCCTCTCTTGGAAGGTTGCCTTAGTTTTCTTTATTGGAAGCAATTTTGATTTTCATAGTTAAAAGATTTAAACAACAAAAACATATTAAGTTACAATATGCTGCATTAAAACTTATTAACAGTTATGTATAATCATGTTGAAAAAAACAACTTTATAACTTCAGTTGAAAGGTAGATTTTTTTGCCTCATGAAAAGGTGATTTGATTAAGTTGAGAGCATATAGTCCTGTTGGCAGAGAGAATGCAATGATAGGTATCTTTTTACTTCAATAAGGCCAGTCTCTCACCAATAAAGGAACAAACATTAACAGTGTGTCCAATAAATAAGAGAAGAAATTTCATTCTTAAAGTAATCAGTTTATTTTTCATGTATAAGGTCAAAAAAAAGCATGTCTGAAGTGACAGATCTCCAGACTGTCACAGTAGTTGTATCTTTAATTGCTGTTTCAAATGCAATAAATCTGATTTAGTGATTTTTTTTTTTTAATATTTGTGTATGAGGGCATTTTCCCCAAAATGTCCTGAATTTGTTTACCTTGCAAGCAATAAACTCTTTAGTTTCATAAACATATCTATAATGGTTAGAATTGTAATCAAATGAAGGCTCTACCTTTTTACACTTCAAAGAAATTAATTATGCTCACTGAAATTAATTTGAGTTGAGCGTGATAAAATAATACAAACCTTATCAGTGATACAAACTCAACCTTTTTACAAGGTTCACAGGCTCAGAGGCACATCAGTTCTGTAATAATTTTCTCAGTTTTAAAGAATAGAGCCATGACCTTGGAGCTCATCAGGTTTTAAAATCTATTATATTACCACTAGGCCATATTATAATAACACTCGCTTATGGAGCATATAAATATTCCATCTTTCTAAGCTTTACTATGATTATTAAAGAAGAAGATATTTATAAGGCCATGACCTGTGTGACTTTAGTGAGGGACAAACAAGATACATAATATATAGTTTAGAATCCTCATTAGAATGTAAAAAAAAATTAAAGTTTCTTCACTATCATCTTCAGGAGAAAAAAATGAAAATAGGTTTTAGGAGTGGCCCCAGAGGCCTTTCTTAGGTCACCAAATTTATAAATTTAAATCCTTAGTAGTCAAGGAATTGGTACACAAAATTATATTGGGACACCATCCAATGTCAGGTAAGATGAGGTGAAAAGTGAAATTGAATCACTTATTTGCTTGCAGTTTAATTCAATTGGCATAGAATATTTGATGTAGAAATTCTAATTGAAAATCTAAAAACACATTCTTTGTACATCATCTGTTATATATCCAGCACGAAACAGACAGATTTGATTTGTAGCCCATATTTCACTTACTGTTAAGCACTCATTACAAGTTATGCCAAAATAAACTTTCCTTGCCTATTATTGATGTGTATATTACAGTCATAAAAGTATTTGTATTCAGTATTGAACATCCTTTAAAATTTACCAACTCAACCTTTTAAATATTCATAAAAACATCATGAAAGGCTTTTATGAAGTACAACCTACTGATCATCTAAGTTATGCAAAGTGTTAACAATTACTCATGGTTAATGGTATGAAACTAAAACTTTGAAAAGGGAGGTGTTATCCATAGGTGGCTAGAAATTCATGTATTAAACACATGAAATATCTAACTTTACACTCCTCAAAACACCGGTTGAGGTCTTTGAAGGCTAATGGCACCTATAATGATCACATATCAAATAATAAGAATCAATTGAATTCAGTACAATCAATATAATTGGATATAAGTGATGAAAGTAAATGTATTGTTTTCTTAATTGGTGACTCACTTGTATGTCAGTATATATACAAAAACATATTAAAGAATCCTCACAAATAAATCCATTGATAGTCAATTTATTTATTTTATTTGAAGATTTTATTGAATTACAATAGCAGAAAATTTTCAAGAGTGTCCATGTATTAGAGATTCTTTTCCATGTATGCAGCAAGGATATTCTCCAGATTAAACTGTCCCCTCTTGATATCGAATCTTGCAACTGAAAAATATAAATTGGAACCAAATTCAATATGAGGCAAAAAAAGATTGTTCCATTGTCATTATAGCTGCTCAAGTACTGCAATATTTATTGTATTTAATGTTACAAACTAACATTTTAAATAACAAAGTATAATCAAAGTGGTTGCTCTCATAATTCAAACAATCATGGAACTTAATATTTGGTTAATCATAATCTACATTGGTAAAGGTGTGTTGTATAAACATTTATAATTACAACCTTTTGCTTTTAAGATAGCTGAAATAAATAGGTTTTTAATTTAAGTTGGATTTCTTTTGCCTCTTTTACAGAATTGCTCAATCAAACTCTAGAATCAAAGTGACACTTTTCACCAAAAAGGTTTCATACAGCATAAACAACAGCTTGAGACATGGTACCTAACCAATAACCCCAAAGCCCCCTCCTTATCTCCTTATTTTCCCCCGTGGTTTGGCCCTTCCACTACCTCTCCTCCCATTAAACCTGTTGTGACAATTGTCTTCCCTTTTCTCACTCATGGTAAACACAACTATTAAGTAATATATCTAAAACATTACCCTGAGAAACATATTTCAAATGGATTGTGTCTCAGTGGCATATATCTAAAACTCTACATTATCTGCTGAAATACATTAACAAAAAATTTAAAAAGTATATCATGCAAAGATCTAAATCTTTAGATTGTGGCTGTTGTGCTTACCTGAAACTTTCAAATAATGATGGAAAAGTGTCTCCACTCTCTCCTATATTGAGACACATGCCTGCAACGAGAGAATCTTTTTGAAAAAACACTTCTATATTATAATCAATGTACATTTCATCCCCTTATTTCTTAAATTATTTTTTTGGGGATAATTCTAGGCTACATCATGTATTTGTGCTTGTCAAATTAAAACCATACTTGCTCTGCTACTCTCTTTAGAAACTTTTACCCAAATGAATAGGTATGTATTTGATATTTATTACAAAAAGCCAGAAGGCTATTAACCAGCTGTCACCATCAGTTTGTAAGTGTAATACGGAAGGCTCAATCTTTAAATTATCTACATGTATAAATATGATATTACAAAATGGGAATAATTCAGGTATTCTAACAGTCTTGAATAAAAATCAAATATTGAGCAGCTTAGAATTAGAAGTGCTGGTAAATACATTTGATGGTGTTATATCAAATTGATAACCAGATCATCAAAATGACATAAATTCTCAATCAAATTTGACTGTTTATAAGTATTCTGTGCCATGCCTTCATCTGAAATCCAAAATAAAAATCATGACTTAGAGTTTTGTTAAAATGGTTTCAAACTTAATTGAACTAATCATTTACCTATTCTAGTTTCACATATATATTTTATAATCATATACAGATATAGCACCTTCAAATTTTCAAAAGCCATGCATATTGTTTTTTTGGGGATGGAATATTGGCAAAGTAATTAGATTTATAAATAACATATTAGAGATGTTTAAACAATCACTTAAGTAAAATGATAAATTGATGTTAAAATGATAGATTGATGGCAATTAAAGAAAAAAATATAATTATCAGTGAAAACATCGTATACGTTGATGCTTACCTGATGGAGGTTGGCAAATTGAAGGCATCGGTCCATTAATTATTCCCAGCACTGCCAGCAGCGGAGAGAAGTGATTCGAAGCACTTGGAGTTGGAGAATCGTTTTTTCTTTTGCCGGTTCAGACATAAAAATTTAAACTCCTACAAAAGGCTCTCTTAAATTACTATATGTGACTAATTTCCAAAAAAAACAGCTCACGTTGCTTGTGGTAAGGTGGACACGTCTAAAAATCCTAAACGTTTTTCGCCCACTGTCGAGGAGTTCGATCAGAGTTCGGAGTTGGCTCACTTGCTTATTTGCTGCGGCTACGAGGTCAAATGAATGTCAAGGCCACTACTATGGCCGACAAGGCAACCGCAAAGCAGATGATTTTTGATAGAATGTCTGCTAGCACTCGTAGAAATAATAATTAGGTGCTGTTCTCATATTGTGAACATGTAGTTCGATGTCGCCGATCGAATCGAGCTCTACATTGGTGTTGTCAACATTGCTTGAATCAATAAACGATGTTAAATGGTGAGTTTTTGCTGTTTTTCGTGAGTGGGGATTTTGGCTTGAAAATCTGGCGGTAACGATTTTTGGGGCCATGTTGCATGTAACTTTTGAAATAATTACCCGATTTTGACAATCCATAGCTCGTTTTGTAGGGAAATCATTTAGCTTTCGAATCGAAGTGAACAATTTGTCCAGAAAAATTATTTTGGATGCGAAAACTGACTTTGTACGAGCATGGGGTGGTTTGGTCGTTACATCCCTTTCCTTTTATATAGTAGTAGGGTAGGGTCTATAGGTATATATGTCTTTCTTAAGCTATTTCTAAGCGATACACGCCCATGTGCATAGTTTGGCATTTTAGAAAGGTGATTTGAAATTTAATTAGGTTTTATGGTATTTTGGTTCTTGTTTAAGCCACATGCAAAATTTATGAAATATACGCTGTGTACTTTTAACCTTTATCTGCAGGACTCTAATCACATATCTTAAGTGGCTGAAACCAGATCATAAAAGAAACCTTGTTAAGTGTCTTTCACAAACACCAGTGTCCTTGGAAGTATACTGTCATTTTCTGTGACAAATGAAATACAGACTTACCAACCATTCAAGAATATCAAGCTTTAAACTATGGCCATTACAAGATTAATACCAGTAACATTATATAAGAAATAAAAAAATACCATTTCCAATTTGTTGAGAATCCTAGGTAAATCAAAAACATATCAAAGCCTAAGAGTGCACTCACAGAAAGCTTAAGTTGCTCTTCTGTATACTAACTAGCAAATTAAGGACAAAAAGTATATTGTTTTCACATACTCTTGAATGCCTATACTTTTGAAATCTATAATGTAAGTCTTAAGTAGATATTGTCAACCATGTCACTCATTCTCAATTGGCACTGACAAATATGCTATTAGTAATAGTTGCAATCTTGGTCCAACATGTATTACCTCTGATAAGAGTTTTTATCCTACCCTCGTACAAAAGGAGACTTCTTAAAACAGTTTTTAAAAAAGATTAGATACTGTAATGTTTAGCTCTTCAGGGCCTGAAAGCCCAACGGGCTAATGTCATGGCGTCCGACGTCCATTCGTCTGTTTATTATTGATATTTTGTGACTCTTCACCAGATCCATTGGCTGTAGAGAAGTTAAACCTTCTGAACAGGTACTTTAACTAATGGGTATTCTAAATTGTAGGTTTTGTGACCCTGTGTTCCATATTGAGGATCTCGGGAAGTATGCCCTCAAAACCTATTTTCATGTTTTTCTCTAGAACTAAAAGGCTTAGAAGGCTGAAACCTTGTCAACAGAAACCTTGGAATCTAAGTTTATTAAGTAGATTCGTAGAATGAAGATTTAGTGACTCTGTGACCTTTGATAAGGGCCTTGTTGGAGCATGCTCTCAAAATCTATTTACATCTCCTGCTCCAGATAAAAGGCCTAGAAGCCTGAAATCTTGTGTACAGACAAATCAACCAATAAGGATTAGAAATTGTAGATTTGATTTGTGGTCCATAAATGAGGGCGTTGGGGTCATGCCATAAAAAGTGTTAATGTTCTTCTCTGGAAAGAAAAGGGTAAGGAAGATGAAACTTAGTCTGTAGACTAATGAAATTTAGGGGTTATGATTGCTAGATTTTGTAACCTTGTTACCCCTTGCATGATAATATTATGTAGCTTGATGAGCTCTTTCATTAAAGGCAAATTAGCACCATTACACTCAAATTGGTTATAAACCATTGAAACATTAAAAGAAAAGAAACAATGATATTTTATTATGATATGTCAATAAAGAAAAAATATCGAAAGGGCTGAATGTTTCTTTTGTCCTAATTTTGGTTAAACTATACATTTATGAAGAAATAATTTGAAAAGTTAACATTGGTACAAAATGCCTAAAACAGTAAACTCCACTCAGTCTAAAGAAGGGGTCTAACATTTAACTACAAACTTCTGCCCCTCTGGTGGCTGACTCCATATGTGTTGATGACAGTTTTTCCCTCTTCTTAGTAAATTCCACTGTCATACAATTGTATTCTCTGTTAATTCATATTGATGTGTAATTCCTGTTTGTGAATTCTCTGACCTAAGCAGAAAGCAGGGGTATAGGAGCTCCACTCACTTCTAAACTTGTTTATTTTTGTTTTGGTATATCTCCATTGAAATCAGTATAGTTAGATAACATCATAAAAGCTATATTTATACTTAAGGAATATGGTTGAAAATAATAGTGTAGAAAAAATAAACAACATTAAAAAAAAAAATTTCTTTCAATAATTTTTAAAAATTGTCACAACTGTTCAACAATTATAGTGTGAATTAAATTTTCGGTATTCCATGGTGAATTGATTTAGTTATATTTTCATGATTTTATCTTTATTTGTGTGTAGAGGAGTAATCATTTTTCCAGTTGCCAGGTTACGTCACACATGCCTCTTGTTTTTCTCTTACACAAGGATGGAGTCATGTCATGTATTGATTGTCAAGCTTTATGCTTTCCCACACTACCGTAGTTATAACAAAATAAGTTAATCATGCACATAAATTTTGATAAGTTATGATGTGTGTATTAAGTAATTTTATTACTTGCTTTGTTGCCTTGCATAATTTTCTAAAAGTTTTGCAAAGCAAAATTTAGAAATTAAAATTTTTTTAAGTAAAAATTTGTTTTCTTTAATTTGAATCAAAGGGGCAGTAGCACATTTTTAAAAACAGATTTATTTCTTCAAATTATTCCTCAATGAACATCAGTTCATGCCAAATGTCTTATCTTCAGAGGGTCAATACATCTCATCACTCAGCCCAATCATCGGTAGACGTAGATGAAATAATCAACTATCAAGCAAAACCTACTGGCGGCCATTTTGTTGTAAACACTATGTTATCATTTGAGGTAGGCTCTTGGACTCACCAAGCGAAAACTGCGTTGGGCCACTTTAGGGTGAAGTCCTTTTAATCATTAAAGTTAAGAAAACTGATTTGAAAACAACCTTCAAAATGGCTAACATATTACAAGCATTTGACCTATCGCTTGATTTTGTTGACATGAATTATCATAGGAGAAATGGAGTGGATCCTAAACAAGTGTCATGACACTGTACTCAGTGTCTATTGAATCTTTATGAAATGTCCATTGAAACATTCAGTCTCTTGTTTACATAATTGTTATCTTTGATATCACATTATGTCCAAACAGTTTACTCTCTGACAAAGCCATGGTGGCTAAGTGGTTAAGTTGTTTGAATATTCGGTGACATACTGGGTGCTTTGATTGTACAATGTTGTGTGCCTCTGAAGATGATATCCAGTAATAGATTTGTTCTTTAAATGTTTTTTACTACAGGTACCTTGATTCAAAACAATTTTACATTTGTTCACTATCTTCATGACATGACTTTCTAAAATACTCTCATTGTTAAAAAGGAAAATTATGTTCTGGCCTTTATCGGTGTATATGAATTTAAATTCCAAGATCTTTTATGTAAGGTATTATGGTATCTGCATTAAGCTTACTGGTGGCATAAGCTCCTTACAGGGTGAGACACTTTCATGATAAGGGAGTGTTACACAATGACAACCATGCAGGGAGTTTACAGAAGTACTGGGTAGCAAGGTAGAGTGTTTCACTTCTTTCAAATCACTTTAAGATCTCTATGTCGTAGATTTGCTTATCTGGACCGACATTGATATATGATCTCGGGTTATTGTGTAGAATCCATTCTCTTTTGATATGAAATATATATTATCTGAACATTAAATAGTAAATGCAGTAGGTAAAAAATTACTGAAGGTATTGTCTCTAAGTGATTAGTTGTCATTTTGAATGTGTAGGTGTTGTAGAATGGGGTTGGGTGCCAAGGGATTCAGAGGATGAATCCCTTTCATCAGGTAGACTCATTTCTTTAACAAATTTTGGATCTGACATCAAATTTTCCAATCGTGGTTTAATGTTGAACAAAATATATCACCCAGGAGATATATTAATGATCAAATGTTTAGCAAATTGAGTTTCTATTTTCACAGAGTGGCCTAAGGGAAAATTCCGTGGTGACAGTTTGTCACAATTTATATTTAACATCACGTTTTTAAAATGTTATTGCTTTCGGACAACTATTGATCTATTGAACTTCAATTACTGTGAAGTTCATGTCGTGAACATATCTCAGAGAGGGTACTTTAAATAGATGTTATGTCTCCAATTTTCAAATGATGTTAAATTTCAAAGTAAGATTTCAAAATATTTATCGAAAATCATATTGGTTAACAAAATCATATTTGTTTTAAGAATCGTATTTGTTTAAAAAAGAAATGTTTTAGAATTATGAGGGTCATGAACTTTTCACTGCCTTATGTCAAAGCTTTGTGATATCACAATCGTTTGTTCTGTGATATATAATTCCTCTTCCACTGTTAGCCTTTTCTACTCAAATAAAAGTTTGGTTGATTCCTTGAAAAAACTAGAAGTAAATGCTGTAGGGAGAATTTTCAATCACATTTATGTGTTGTTGGAATTTTTTTTCAAATCATTGCTTTGTATGTCATGTTTTAATTAAAGTAAAACAGAGTATGTTTTAGCATGTTTTAGGTTCCTTAACTAAGAGCCAAATTACCATATGTCCTCAATTAAGAGAGGGTACTTTAAATAGATGTTATGTCTCCAATTTTCAAATGATGTTAAATTTCAAAGTAAGATTTCAAAATATTTATCGAAAATCATATTGGTTAACAAAATCATATTTGTTTTAAGAATTGTATTTGTTTAAAAAAGAAATGTTTTAGAATTATGAGGGTCATGAACTTTTCACTGCCTTATGTCAAAGCTTTGTGATATCACAATCGTTTGTTCTGTGATATATAATTCCTCTTCCACTGTTAGCCTTTTCTACTCAAATAAAAGTTTGGTTGATTCCTTGAAAAAACTAGAAGTAAATGCTGTAGGGAGAATTTTCAATCACATTTATGCGTTGTTGGAATTTTTTTTCAAATCATTGCTTTGTATGTCATGTTTTAATTAAAGTAAAACAGAGTATGTTTTAGCATGTTTTAGGTTCCTTAACTAAGTGCCAAATTACCATATGTCCTCAATTAAGTTCAAATTACCTACCTAATTGTGCTATTTTTATGTTTTCAATGATAAATGAAAAATGGCCATATAAATGTCAGGACGTCGACATTCTGCGTACATTTTTCATGTATATAAGTTAAAAGTCCTAATTAATACTACAAATCCATATTTACATTTGTTTCTGTTGTAAATAGGTTTCCAAAATTATGTATTTCGATGAAGGTGAGTTTACAAGAATTCTGTTCATCACATGTTTTGGAAGTTAGATTAAAATATGAAAGCAAACCTTCCCTCCCAATTGGTTGTGAGAACTGGAATGTACTGTAATGCTACACTGAATTTCAGTGCTGTACCACCCATGGTTCACTAGTTCCAGCCGGTGCTCGCAAGTTTCACCGCAATGCATAGCCACAATGGCCATATCACCTCACCTCAATTATATGTTTAGACATCTTGTCTAATGTACCTACAATGGTGGTGATGTACTGTAAAATCATAATATTTCGCGGGGGTTTAATTTTCGTGCTTTTCGCAAAATGCGCGAATAATATAACATCGCGAAATATTATGGTTATGAACGTGAAGAAAACCAATAACAGACAAATAATTTGGTTGATACATTTTATTACTCACAGTAAGGTATGGTTCGTTCATTAATGACGAGTCACTAATTAGGGCTCTCACAAGTGTGTACGCCGATAAGCACGTTGTTTGTTGTGCAAACACAGTCATCACAATAATCCGGCCTGGCGGAATCCACTCTTGATAGCCAATATGCGTGTCCAAATGTTTTGATTGCGATACGCTTGAGCTTCGATTCGGTGTGTATTGCGGTACAGGACCCTCATTCGGTGTATTTTCGGTTCGGTATTAAATTTCTTGGAACGAGATCTCGAGAAGTCACATCATTCGAACACTATTCTTTGTAGTTAAAGATCAAACTAAACCGTTCCAAATGTGTACTTCCGGGAAAACTTGGCGACAGGTACTTGAATACGTTTGATGACAATAAATATAGATTTTTTTGATCATTGACTTTTTGAATAAATATTATTGTTTTAATAAGTTAATAACTACTAGATTCACTGTAATCTTTGCTGCAAGGTGCATGTAGATTTGCTCGTTAAATTTTTGCTACTGCCAAGTCGATGTGCGCGAAAATTAAACCGCGCGAATCAGTCATTTTTAATGTTTGCGCGAAAATAACACCCCTCGAAAATAAATGATTTTACAGTATTTCACCTTGATAAAGAACAGGTATAAATCTTATTCTTGAACATCAACAATATAAAGGCTGATGATCTACAGAGCCCATTGCTCAATTTTCATTTTCCTTATTTTTATTGGTTTAAGAACTATGATTATAAGGGACAAGATATGCAGCATATTAATGGCGACAACTTCAAAACTGAATGAAGCATTCATAAAATAACAACTTCAGGTGTGAAGCTGGTCAACCTATTTCTCAGTTTATCCATTGATCATGTTGTAGCCTTCAAATCTATTCTTAGACATTAAATGAAAATTAATTTTCTAGCAATGAATTTTAACAGAAGTGTCCCTTTTTTAATTGGGTTTTAAATAGAGAATCTCACCTAAGTGTGTTATGAGTTGTTAAAATTTATAAATATCTGAGGCTTACTGAGGATATTTTTACTTTTATCAATGAGTGTTTATATATTTTACATCAGAAAACACGAGGATGAGAATCTTTTTATCATCCAAAATCATTTTTCATAACAATTCTACGATAAATGTACATATCTGAACACTACACTACCCTAAGACTCCCAGTGCAGTGATATGATAGCATTGTGGTGTCGTCATGCCCCACCTTAAGCCTGAACAGTGTCAACATTAGTCCTCTTCCATGAATATGTGGGGACCTCATCTTTATCAATAAAAATCCTTTATAACAGTTTAAGTCCTCACTAAGTCTAGACAGTACCATATCTTTTTATGCTAATTACTGCATATGCCTACATGAGATTACTGTTTGTATTGACTTTACCCATTGTCGTGCTGTCATGTGGATGTATTTGGCAATTATTTGAGAAGAATGACAGACATTATATAGGAGCCTTCAGATTGTTTCCTATTTATCTCTACCTCCTGTCCAATCCACTACATCTGGCCAAGTGGACCAAGTGTTTCTTGTTAAAGCCTTTTCTTGTTATCTTTCATTTGTAATGAAATACAAGTACGTTTTCAGGCTTGGTTTTATCTATTAACTCTTACGTTGCTGAATATTATTTTGACCAGTTTTGCCCCCATGGCTGAATTTTCCAGCACTCGCCTCGCTACCGTTATAGCGCAATTATCCCCTGTGGCCGAATTTTCCAGCGCCGCCAGATGCGACCGTTTTAACAACATATGGCGTGTTTACATGGCGAAATACGGACATTATCGTCGTTTTATACAAAGCTAGTCGGCGAATCCCGTGTTACAAATGGATGATACTTACTTGACACTTTGAATGAAATTTCTATCACCCCTGGAACGGTTTCTACAACCGAAGTAAACTTGTTTTCAATTCGGGCGCCATTACTCAATAAATTCCAAGAGCGCATGCGCGAAATCAAAACAAAACTAAAGATGAATAGTTCCTCTTCGCATCGATATAAAAATTATTTTTTAAATATGTCTAGAACGAATTTTACAAAATTTTAAAAATTGTCTTCATTTCAAACATTATAAAATCATTTAATCACTGAATGCACACATGCAAATTATATACGGAATTGAAGCTAATTTCTTGCTCTATATTTCACGATCAATTTTATTACGATACGCCATCCTAAACGAAAGATATGAATTACGAAAACAGGGTAGTGATAAATCCCGATAACGTTCTGACCCCACAGTAATATTACTAAGCTAATAGCCCCGGGCAAACGCACGCGCTCAGCGCGTGCAGGCGGGGTATCCCCGTTGAAACATACACTCACACACAATATAAATTGTCTTTATTTCCAACTTTATAAATCATGTTATTCGCTTTGTATACATGCAAATTATATATGGAATTGAAGGCAATTTATTCTTCTTTACAAAGAAAGAAATCATAACAATCTTTTGCACTGTAGTTAGAAGTTATTACCAACGAAACGTGGGTATAGCTAGTAATAAAGTCTTTGATAATCGCCTTACCGCGACATTTGTCGCATCGTTTCCACACGTTTTATTTTGATGCAAATATGGGCAAATTACACATGAAAATGAAGGCATTTATTTCTTCTTTACGATGATATGAAAATAATAAATATGTACCACTTGGTTTGGAATATATAAAGTTTGCAAAGATGGTACCCTGGGGTATTTTAGAACAGATTTTGATAATTGCGACATCACTAACCGCTCCTTTATTGTCTAATTGTAATTTGCAAATTTTATATAGAATTGAAGACGATCCTTTCCTCTTTATTGTGATATAAAAATGTTGATAATGCGCTCTGCCGTTAAATGGATAGGAAGTGTAAAAAGCAGTTGAAAAAAAATCGCTTCTCGGTAAACAAAGTATGAATAGAGAAATTGCCTGTTTGTGCGATGCGCGCCGGGTCCTTACTGATTTTCTTGTACATACCAATTTTATATGGCAATAAAGATCATCCTTTTCTCTATCTTTTGATATATGAAATTGCAAAATTTACCGAGAAGTTTATGTGATATAAAGTGCGAGAAAATGGTAAAAACGTAAAGAATAAACAAAAGTCACAATTTTGCGGAACTTGCTGTATCTTTATTCTATATAGTGTATATAATCTTTTTATATCAAATCGAAGACAATTATTCCTTCTTTATCACGAGGTAATCAATTTCAATATACGCCTAGCTGTTGAGAAGATATGAACGAAAGAGAGACACATGTCAAAATCGCCGTTCAGTTTACAAGATTTGAATCGAGAAATTAGCTTTTTGTGCGGCGCTTGCTGTGTCTTTATTTATTTTTGCGCATGTACACATTTTACATGGAAAGAAAGACCATCTTTCTCTCTGTCTTATGATATAAAAATTGTCAAAATACGTTGAGCACATCATGTAAAAATTAGTGGGACAAAATGGTGTAAAACTAAAAATATGTAAAAATCACCTTTTTTGCGGCACATGCTGTATCTTTAATTCAGGTAGCGTAGTTATGTATTTTATATTGAATTGAAGACAATTTTCTGCTCTTTCAAATGATCCAACCGGTATTGAAATCCGCCCAAGGGTTCAGAGCATAGGGCGTGCGATATAAGGTTGTACGTTTGGTGTGAGTGCAGGCTTGTAAGCAAACGATAGCACGCGCGGGACGGTAAGCTCGTGCGAGCAGGGAGAAAGTGCCCACAGGCTATTAGCACGTGCGGCGGGGAGTGGGGGAAAATTGAGTGATTTTAACGCTTATTTTCGGTACGATAAACATTATCAATACTCTCATAACTTTCGGAGCATGTTCGCGCATTATTTAGAACACCAACGAAACAAAACACGGTTGCTTAGCGACAGCCGGGACGAAAATACAAGCGTTGAACTGAGACTACTGCTAGGCAATAAATTTCCGGGCTCTGCTACCGACACCCGCGGGCAAAGCTAATTTCATCCCGGAATATTCCGGGACCCGCATCTTAAGGGTTAAGAAGAAAATGTGGGTCATATTGAAACAATGCAGCAGCAAAATCCTTTTAGAGCTACACTACAATAATCCCTTGTCAATCAGTCTCTTTTTATTAATCCCGAAAGTTGTTGGTAAATCCTACTAAAATCTTGACAACTTTGTAGTTAATCCATAAGTTTGAATTGATTGCTATTTTGTAAGCTACTCCTGAAAAAAAGTTTTTTTATTACATTTGTCACTTACGAATATTATGGTCTCTAAATATATCATTTAAATAAACACTGCATTAAAAATACCACATGTGAAATAAAAAAAATACTTAGCTTCACCAAATATCTATCAGTCACCAAATGTCTAAATGTTATATTTTCAATCTAAAATTTTAGCATTGTCTACCAACTAGACATATGTTAATTATGTATTTAAGACTTCCTGGCATGATGAGAATGAAACCTTGGTTGTTTATTTTGTAATGAATCAATGTACTTGTGGCAATGATTTGATATGTAAAATTATCAGATACTGTGTCTTTTCCATCTTGCCAAAAATTAAAGCATGTTCCATTGATATGACAATTATTATATGATAACTTATAGAAATATTATGTTAAACAGGAACAAGTTCCTTTGTAGGTGAATATGAAGAAATTTAATTGACATCAAAACAAAATCAAAGTTTCATATGTCCACTTTGGTACACTATAAGATGGACAAACTCTTTGTCTTCGCATACCTCATAATATCATCCTATGATACGAAAGAGTTGACACTTTCCCTGCCAAATAAATATAGTGTCAAAACCATTCTTATTGGTCAATTTATAATTGGTCAAGAAAGGAAATGATCAATCTGTGATTGCATGGTCTTGAACTAATAATGAGTTATCTGGAATATTCCATTAACTGCAGGATTAATATTCTGATTTTCTGGACTATAGATTCACTACATAATTCTTAAACAATTTCAAAATGTTTGGAAACAGGAAACCATGTTGAATATAAGACGTTAATTGAATGATAAATCCTTTCCCTAAAGAAGGAAGATCCTGTTGATATTGAAGATAGCAATACTATATTTCAAAACAGCTAAATATAATGTTTTTATTTTAAAAATCAAATCATTCGTTAAAAAAAGGAAATGATTTTAAGTCAATAAAAAGTAAGCTTACCGGTACATAAAATCGTTTTGGCAGACTATCTTTTAGCCTACCATTCAACCCTGTGATTTTATGATGGTAGTAAATTATACCTATATGTTTACACTTTGTATACTGTACATACTACATAGGATCTTTTATGGCTACTTGACTTTACTTTAATACATTCTCATAATCTTCTATCTACTTATTCTTTGTGATGGTCCAACAAAGTATTTTGTATATGAGTCTTCAAATTCCAAAACAGTTAACTCTTTAAGTTGTGTGGATATTTATGATTTGATACACTTTAAGCATTTAGGTTTTTCACTGATGTTTAAAATACTGAGGTGCATTTTCTTCCCCTGTAGGCTCAAATATCCCATAATGATTGAATTTGTTTTTATCATTAAAACATTATTACACCAGCGAACTAAAAACTTAAAAGTGTTCAACGAACATGATTTTTTTTTTACAAACAATGTGCACAATAATGCAAAACTACATAGCATATCAGAGGGAGTATAATATTTTGATACTATAAGATATATCCTTCTCTCAAGTCTCCATAAATATATAATCTTTTGAAAAAAATTGCACATAGATGTATTAATTCTATGTATCTTTGAAAAAACTATTTATGTGAACTGTATTTAGCACTTGTGAATAAATCATCTTGATTTTCTTCAACAAATGTTTTTTCTATATATTTATATATATTTAAGGTGAAAGCTCAATCAAGTGTACAGTCTTCATAGTTAAAAGCGTTGATAAAAAACAACAGCACACAACATTTTCTCCTACATGTTTCAACTTACTCTTCAGGGAGAATGACTACATTGTCTATGATTTCACGTCATTATGACGTCACAATGCTGGACATGTACAAAGAACAAAGGATTACGTTCTACCTGTTTAATGATGGACAGTATTTTTTAATAAAGAATTCTTCCTTTATTTTGTGCATCATGGGATCATCTGTTGACAGTTGGTAAAAGGGAAAGATTGTAAATTGTATTGTTTTTCCTTTTGCGCACGAGTCTATGTGTGCACTGAGGGGTATACAGCAGGTGTTTGGGTCCTTAATTTGTTGTTTGTGTACCCTCACCCTTCCCCTTAGATACTCTGTTTGGCCAATAAATAAATATATTTTATTTGTATTGATAATTTTAAAAAGTCTTGATTTTAAAAATATCTGAGTGGATCTTTTCAGTTTTGTCTTGTTTTTGATGAGGTATAGTGTTCATTTCAAAACAACGCTGCTAATGGCTGAAATAAATATGCGCGGTGCTAAACAATAACCCATTCACTCACTTCAAAATATCTTGCAGAACTGTAGCACGTAGATCTTTTTCAACTTTAAATGTCTTTTAAATGTTACAAATTCTTCTTCAGAGACTATTTAGATGGATAGTGAATGAGGTTTACAATACAAATGCAAGGTTTTTTTGTAGAAATGTAAGGTGTTAATAAGAAGGTGGAAGGTAAGGGTTAGCTCAGTGTATATTGTAAGCTGAGTGTGTCAGGCAAGGGGGATCACTTGGTCCTGATCTTTTTACTGATAGAGTCTACAAAGCAGAGATTAGTGTCTAAGGATTTGCTTGTTCACTCAGTGTTGTTCTTGTGTTTCCCAAATGGATATTATCACTTCTCTAAATAAGAACATGGATTTAAACCTAATATGGATTATGATTTAAAACTCTGAATCTTTGTGTTTTTCAAGAATGGATGAGTGTAAGGCTGTTTGCATCACAGAAATGTTTTGTTAGAAATTATCCGTGGATTCCTGAAAGTCAACTTTTCATCTTTGTTCAATATGAATGGAAAAAGTCAATTCTTCAAAATCTGATTTGAAAATTCTATTGATTGGTTTACCACTTTTCCTGAGAAGAACAATAGACCAGCTGTTCTAGGATGTGTTTGAGTTGTGAATACAAGGTTTGAAGTTCATTGGACCTTGTGGACATGTTTGATTGTGAAATAACTTAAATTTCCCCAAAGGACAATTTGACACTCATTTCCATGTGGATTATACATGCAGTCACGATATCCATATTATCACCAAAATAGTTTCCATTTTTTCAACTGGAGTAAAGGAATGGTCAGAATTCAAGTTAAGCTGCAAAACTTAAATGTCTTTTCATCTTGCAAATATTTTTAACCCAATGTATTTGTAAAACCTACATGGTTACAGGGATATTCAGTCAGTAACTGGAATAATTAAGAAAAAGGACAAGAACTATATTCAGGTTTCATGTCCCTTTCTAAAAAGAATTTTAAAAATTTAAGATCAGATAAGAAACATAACTTTACTGCAAACAATAATAGTAACTAAATTTCGACAACCTCTGTTCAAACTCAAAGATCTAGATACATATTAGTCTTCAAACAATGAACATAAATGTTCAAATTTCTGTCTGATTTGTATGTTTTAATCATATTACCAGCTGTTTCATTAATATCTGTCAATCAATTCTCTGTGTCAAGTTTTCATGAATAACACCTTGTTAACATAAGAGAAAATCTATTGTTGGTCTTAGAAAGAATTTGATATCTTAGAAAATGCAAGATATGTCAGAAAAAAGTAAAACATTCTCTCTTTGGCATTATTTTTACTTGAGTGGTAAGACATTTTTTTATAGTGTGAACATGCATGTCCATTTTTAGAAAATAAGACCTTTGTCAAGGTTTTTTAAACTTACACCTAGTACCTGGAAACTGCTAAGTGGCCTCTTAAGTTGTTAGCATGTACCAGTATGAACTATGCTTAAATCCATGTAATTCCTGTTTATACAAAGATTAAGATACTGTCTCCGGTATCATTGCTTTGCTATTATTTTGATACCAAGGTTCCTGATCAAACACAGCCATCTTGTTTTCAAGATAAGACTGTGTTTTAAGACATGTTATTTAGTTAAGTATTTGTTAAACATCTTGCATATAAATTTATATCATTTATATTATTAAGGCATTTGGATTATCGAATATGATAAACAATAATGATAAATAAACTATGCTTTTAAACAGATGTTGCAAACTAAAAAACACTAATATTTCAATAAGATATTTATTTAAAGAATTCGTCTTGAACATTTAAAAATATATCTCATCTATAAAAGTAATTTGATACATGATTTGTATTTGGATTGACAAATGAATTGACCATTTTGCTTTGAAAAATTAACAGATACAATAAATTTTTAATTTATCAAACATTTTTCTAAGTAAAAATCATTGTTTAGTAATTGAGAAATTATTAACAAATTAATGCATTTACTAATGAGAATTAGTATTAGATATGTCCACCATATGTAATACCATATGCCTGTTGAAAAGAATAAACTTATGATTGATGAAAGCTACTTTCAAATAGTTGTCGAAAAATACCATCCAAACTTGGTTGCTCTTAACAAAGACTTAAAGTTGATATAATATTTCATTTTGTTTTCATAAGAAGCATTATTAGATCAAAATGAGAATAATATAGAATACACAATTACAAAAATAAAAACATATTCCTCTCCACATAGTCTAACAAATAAGTAATTGTCCATTAAAGATGCAATGTTGAATTATTGCTTATATGCCTTTCATTACAAGTCATACCTGGATGGGAATCATGGCAATGAATAAGTAACATCAGTTTAATAGCATTTCAGTAACATTTCATTCAAGTGTAAATGAATAAATACTTCTCAAGATATCTAAAGTAGAAAACTCTATTATTGACATGGTGATGATAATACTAAACATTATGACATATGTAAAAAGTTATATTGCTCTCTTATGGGTAGAGAATGATTACCTATTCACATTAGTATAAAAGAAGATTGCAATATTGACCCCCTTATGCATGTGCACTTCCTTTGAAGTGTGCCAGTAAGCTAATAAACTGCCAGTAGTAAGCAAATCCACTAGACTTACTAGGACATAATGGGAGAGTTTGGGGTTGAACTTGGGGATATTGCTTTCAATGGAAAGAGGAGAGGTGTTGTAAGAAGAAATAGACATGGACATGAAATGTGAGAGTGTTCAGCTGGCCAGTCTTTCAAATTGGAATTTTCGATGATCGTGTTACGTACGTGATCTTTTAGCACTGGTTTTGAAAAGGAGGTTCATGGTCAATATCAACTGGGCTGGTTTTCAAATTTGAATTTTCTGTGTTAACACTTGAGATTGTTACTTATGTGATCTTTTGGTGCTTACTGAAGTTTTAATGAACATTTATCATTAAGATCGACTGGGCTGTTTTCAAGATTGAAGTTCTGCAACTACTGACTGTGGTTTGTGATATTTTAACATTGCTTGATTTCAAATGGACATTCATGGTGAATTTCAAAAAGACATTTGCGTCTGAATTATCACCGACAACTTTCAGAAAGGAATTATGTCTTTAGAATTGTGTTTTATATCTACAAGGCTCGAAAGTGACATTTTGCAATCAGCTATTACTTGGATAAAGTTGCTGCAGAATAACAAGTGATTGTGGTTTGAGAAGGAATCCAAGTTTTGTTTCAGGTTTCATTATGTTTTTTCTGTGATATTGAATGAATTCAAGAGGATTACCATATAAAGAAGTTTGTTCATCTGACTTTTCAATTTGGATCTACTGTGATTTTGAATTTTCTGTGAAATGCAAATGAGTGGAATGTGTTTTAAATGGATACCTCTAAAAATCTCTAGGTGTTGAATATAAGTACATATACTTCAGAGGGACAAAGAATTTGATTGTTGAATTAATGGATATATCGTGAGACAATTGCTCTTATGAAAAGGGAAACATTTGAGACAAAAAAGAGACATAACTTCTTTATTGCATATAAATATGTATGTATATTTGGAGTATTTGCTTATACTTCTTTATCAAGTGCTGTAATGTGCATTTTACAGACTCAAGAAAAATATCTGATGCTGATAACTTTTTAAACAAATTTGTCTTGTGGTATTGTATTTATTGTGATATGAACCAGTTTATAACGGATTGAATAGTTACATCCATTTTCAATGGTGGTGGTCAACACATTGACCATTAGGCCTGAGCATATGACCAACAGTGATCAATATCTACTACTTTCTATGAAGATTGTATTGTAAGGTATCATATAGCAATAATATCAGAAACATATGAAAACATAATTCTGTGTCTCCATAGTTTATACATATGCTATGTCCACAATTAGAAGTGTATAATATATGGAGGATATAGTGAAAAGCATACAAAAACATACTTACCCGCTTATGAATTTTATCATTGAACCATGAAGATATGACACAATGGAAAGTGATCTGTGTATAACTGGAAACAAAGGTAACTTTGTTAATTAGAACTGTCATTGAACCATGAAGACAAAGGACAATGGGGAATGTTATTGGAGATTAAAGAGGAGCTGACTTTTCTCATTCCTGTTAATTAAAGGTGTCATTGAACCATGAAGGTATTGACATATTTTCTAACAGTCCTTTTATTCCTAGAACAGTAAGGCAACTAAGCATTCACCTTGCAACAGTTTTGTACAAGGAACTGATCAAATACACATGCATGAAGATTAACTACTCTCTATATTGAAATTCGGTCTCTGGACATTGATGGCTCTTATGAAACACATGAAAAGCATATTAACAAACACGTTGAAGAATTTTGAGAATATGAAAACTTTTTTTGGGCAAAATAAATTTTAAAAGCTTGACTGAAACCGGAGAAATTACAACCTACTTTTGAAGATAATTTTTCCTCAAAGAAGTTAAACTTTCATGGAATACGACTTTGTTCAGAGTGTGAACATTTAAAGGATCTGGGAACCATAGACAAATGAACGACAATGAAGGAAGGTCTGCATGTGTGAACTGTTGATATAAGTTTATTAAACTAATGGATTTGTTCCTAAAAAAATTACTCCTTAAAGAAGGAAAATAGACAAGAAAGTGATAACAATTTTGGTGACGAATAGAGAATTATATAGAATGTGGAATTTGTTGCTGCAAGCAAGGACATTCTCAGTGACCATTATACAATTACAACTTAACCAATGGCTAAAGAATGACTGTTACAGGATGTTCATAAATCTACTATTACAATGTGAAAAACATTCAACAAGAACATGGCATAATCAAAATGGTTTTAGCAATGAAACTGGAAGATGTTACTGAAAAACGTTTCTTCTGTGAACAACTGACACAATATAGATGAGTATGGAAATGGGTATGCTTCTTCTGCCAACCTTGGGCTTTATGCCGGAGTTAGAGATTCTGTGGGAAGTGGATGAGTATGAGGTAAAATCATCTAGTACCCTTTTTATAGTTGATTTGTGGAGGTAATCAGATTAATAAGCATCCATGGTATGTACCGTAAAGAGGGAGTAATGTTGTATTATTTATGGAAAGAAAATTCAAGGGGACATTCCTGCATGATGATACACATATGTCGTTAATACATGATTATTCACAATTCATTTCAAGCATGTTTTAACATTGTATGTTTAAAATTTATAATTTGACAAAGAACAGCATGCATTCAGATACATTCAGGAATGAAAACATTAATTGAAAATAGGATGTGAAAAGCATTGCTAGGGGTGCATGAATGATTTAAGGCGTTGTCGATTGGTCGAATAATTAATTTTTAGTAAGTTTGTGGAAAAACAATTGTAGATTTATTTATTATTAACTGTTATACGTTTCTTATCTCCAAAACAAATTTAATTTGATGTGCTTCTTGCAGACTCATAAGCCTATGTAGACTTTAATCTGTTGTGAGATCTCTTATCTTTAGTAAATGTTTTCTTTGACATATACAACAGAGTAAATAGCCAATGGCTTCTTCAGGTCTGTCCAAAAGTGACCTGTTAAGGTTAGCAGTGGCTGATCCAGGAATTTTGAAAGGGGGTTTCACCCATTGAAAAGGGGTGTTCATACTTGGGGTCACCCATTTTACTGTAGATTTTTAAAGGGGGGTTCAAACCCGCTGAACTCACCTCCCCATTCAGTTATTGTTTATTCATGTAGTCAGGTGTAGATACAATAAGCCCTCTTGTTATGAATGGTTCTCTGTATTTAACAATCATATGTGAGATATAGTAAAGTTAACTCTCCCTTGTTTGAATAATCGGTAGTGTAGTCTGATCAATTCCTAGAGCAAACTCCAGATGGCTATAAAAATTTGCTGCACTCTTTGTTATTGCTCTGACTAGTGAGTTGCTATAGGAATGAATTTATTTGATGATGACTGGTTGCATCCTTCCTGAAATTGCCCTTTCTGAAATTTACACTTCCTGAAATTACCGGTGTTCCTTCTGAAGTCTACTAATGTTCCTGCCAAAGTTTACCAATGTTCTGTGTGAAAGGGACGAAAAATCTCTAAAATTACTGTTTATCACCAATTTTGAGGTGTTTGTTTTCTGATTAAACTGCGTTATGGAAGCTTGTGCTTCAATTAGGCACTCCTTTCCTTCAAATTCGTTGCATTTCCTACCATATACTGTGAATGTTGATGATCCTGTGCAGGAGGAATGCCAAGAGTTGTCCAGATTGTTTATTTTATTTGGTAATCATTCCTTTTCTGACGAAATCAACGAAAAGATTGTAAACTCTGTTCATGAATATTTTACCCTTACTAAGCCTTTTTCTGTTAATCTGTAAGTATTTTTCATAAAGTTTGCTTACTTCAGTGATGATGAATTAAGATATGATGTATAAATCTATATATACAGGGTTTACTCTCTTGGCACTCCTGGGTCAGTTTCAGTGGCTTTAAGATTTAACTAGTGATCATTAGTGTTATTGGTTATTGATATAAAATGTTTTGAAATCAAATGTTTTGAATTCTGTATGTATGTATTATACTATAGGGTATGGAGGAAGGGGAGAGGATTGATGGTCAGTTCCTATGCTGGGGGTGCGGAGAGTTTGGTCAGCACTGCCATGTTGACCAGGAAGATGTTGGGTTTGACCACAGTGAGGTCGTTCACTTCTCCGGGACGAGCGAGGTGAAAGTGTTCAGCTGTGGAGCCAGTCACAATGTCGTCGTCACAGGTACGTTCCTTCCCATACCTAACATAGACCTTTAAGTTAATTAGATATGAAATAGAATGAAATTATAGTCTATACATCATTTATTTTTTATACAACGGTTATTAAATTATTTCTTTCATATAACCTATTGTACATGTTGAGCAATTCCGGACCATTGTTGCAAATTTCTCACATTCAGAATTTTAAAAAGTAGAAATAAGTTTCACTTGTATAAATGACTTAAGTACTTAGCCTCTCTGTGGAGAAAATAACATTTCCCTGTGGGTCAAAGAACATTCTGGAATAGCCTATCTTTAGTCAGTGGCAAATATCCTATCATACCCTTAGTTAGTTGCAATTACTGTCAAGTTTCTTTACAGAACAGTTAACCAATCAGCAGCTGAGTGAGTGAGTGAAGTAAAGTGAGTCAGTGAAGTCAGTGAAGTCAGTGAGTGAAATAAAGTGAGTAAAGTGAGCGAAGTGAGTGAAGTGAATGAGTGAAGTAAAGTGAGTAAAGTGAGCGAGTGAATTGAGTGAGTGTTTCAGCAGCCGAGGTAGAATTGATAACAATTTAATAATTGATAATAATCATTGTAGTAACAAATAACATACATGTTATCTTGAGTAATGTACAAACTAATCAAATAATGAAATAATTTATCATAATATATTTTAACATTAATAATAATAACATTGTCCTTCCACCATCAAATGCTAGTCAATTCACAACACTTCTTGGAAACAAAACATTTCAGTGTGAAATACTCTACCTATTGGATAAGTCAAGAATTAAGTGTCATATATTTTCCAGTTATATGACTACTGAATAGGTTAATTTGCTCCCCTAACCTTATCAACTCACTCATTGGAAATGAATCAAATCTTTTTAAGAAAATATTTCTGTCATTGATAAGTATATTCCAAATGTATACATATGAGTTACTTTCATGTTATGTAATGTTTCTTGATTGGTGTCTAGAAAATAAAGTATTCAAAGAAAATAATTAAAGTTCAAAAAAGATTATGGCAAAACAAACAAACACAATAAAACAACTGTGATAGAGAATAGGTATTGGAAATTTTTATTAAATAGGTATGTTTTTAATTGTTAACATCTCCTTATAGTTTATATATATATCTAAATGCATTCTAGTGTTTCTCATAATCATCTTATGTTATCCTAAGTTTAAAGTTGAGTTTAGGAATTATTTCTGTCAAGCCGTGCCATTATCCTGGAATCGTGTGTGTCATTCATTGAAGTGACTTAAAATCTTCACCTTTGCCCCTGGTCTTTGGTTATCATGCCTACATGAGTTGCTTCCCTTGCATTGTTCAATGAAAATATACATTCATTCTAGTTGCAATGTCCTACAAACTTGAAAATAACCATAAAATTGAAAATAACTGGCCATAGAAATAGAATATACGGTAGAAAGATATTTGATTTCCATTTAAAAAATTTCATGAGCAGAATTGTTTTCATAAATTTTGACTAATGATGGTTTTTTTGTAACTCAACATATTAAAATATTGATTAAAATATTGAAATTAAACTACAGTCTGCATGAGACAAGATGGAATTGCTTGGAAGCAATTTCAGAAAAAAACTTGTTTCTTGTCGTAAATTGTACAAGTTGAAGATTGGTGTAATCACAATGATAAAAATGTTAGTTTCACTTAAAGATTTAAGATTGATGATTTTAAAATATATTATTCAATCATAGTAATTGATATATTTTTCTCATGAACTTAAACTTTTGTCAATGCCACAAAACCTCTATGCTTTTTACAAAAACAACACACACCTAGATCTCTTCCCTTAAAAACCTAAAAAGCATGAACCAAATGTTAAAACGTGACGTTTTACATGCAATAAAAAATATGGAATAAAAAATCGAGTCTGACAAACATGACAAAAAAGAAAAATGAAAATGAATATTGGTCTGGCACAAAGACATTTACTCCGTCCTGTCTTTTCCCTTCACTGAGTTCAAAACAAATTACCCATACTAGATGTTCCATAATGAAAAAAGAAAGGAATTTCATCTGTTTCTTAATTTGGTAAGCCAGGCCACTGCACATCAGATATTAATCCCCTCTGAAGGAAAACAATGAAAACAAGAGCAGCTCGTCTCCCCCGCCAGGTTAATGTTCCGTGCCTGCTTTTTTATACGCGAATAATTTCTTCATTTACAAGTGTGCGCCAAGCATGTAAAGTCGTGAGAGTTGTTTTATCATCTGACATCAAGATTGACTCGATGATACATTCCTCGCGACTAACGTGATGACGGATGACGCGATGGTGTGTACACCAGCAAAGGTCAAATCCATGATCAACCGTTTTGTCATTGCGTCATACTTAAAAATCCATCTGTTATGTTTTGTTATGTTAAAATACTATGGATCGGTACTGTTACAATGAAGCCTTTTGTCAAATTAGGAAACTTCTTTTGTCTTGTTATATGTCTATGATAATAATAATGATAATAATAATGATAATGATAATATTAATAATAATAATGTGACTTAGGTAGCTGTTATAATCAAGTTCTTTATCAAACAAGGAAATCCATCTGTTTTGTCATAACTTTATTATGTTAAATTAATGTGAGACTGTTCTTTTAAGATAAATTGTTCAAAAAAGTAATAAATTCATCTGTCTTGTTAGAATAGCTTGTATTTACCTATATTTTTTAGATAATTTCTTTTCTGTACGAAATCAATCTATTATCAATAATGGATTGTTATATATTCCATTATGATAAATGTTATTTTCTTGTGAACAATTGTCTTCCTTCTGTTTTATGAACAAAATAAAGCAGAAATTATTTTTAAAGAATGATTACATTCAAAGGATTGTTATTTACACCTTTAAAACCAAACTAGGGGCGTGATAGCGCAGTGATTAACGCGTTCGGCTTTGGATCAAGAGGTCCTTGGTTCGAATCCCGCCAGGGGCTCTGCTTTTTTGTCTGCAATAGAGAACTGTTCTACACGCAGTCAGGTTTGGGTGCATTGCTGCAATGAATTTCAGCGCAGTAACACCCATGGTTCGCTAGTTCCAGCCGATGCTTGCAGGTTTCACCGCAATGCATAGCCACTAAGATGTTGCCGGCTTTCTCTCTGCACTAATGCTAGCAACCACGATATAAGTGAACTACTCTTGAAAGCTGCGTTAAACCACATATCACCTCACCTCACCAAACTATATTTTCTTCATTCAAATCAATTTTTCCTTCAATGTTATTTGCAAGCCATTCTGGCAGTTGTCTCGATATGATTTTCGCAAAATGACAACATGCAATACATGTGAAATGGTTTCAACTGAATCATTGCATAAGAAACATGTTGGGGATTCTATATATCCCATCTTGATTAATAGCTGATTTGTAGTCAATATATTGTGTATTATTTTGAAATGAAACCATTGCAGTTCACTACTTTGTGTAAATTGTTTTGCCATGAGATTGAAATTTATTCATACAGTTTCTGTATATTTTTTAGGCAAATGTTCTTTCTATTTATCAAATATTTTTACTTTTGTAAACTTTAGGTTTAATAAAGTCAAATATAATGTAGCATAACCTTGTTGATTGTTTATTTTTGATAAATCAAAAGGCAGAATTGGTCTAAAATGACATTTTTCAAGAGTATTGCAGTTGGGCAGAAAGATTTACTGATCGTTTAATTCCTTCACAAATCAAGAAATCACTTTGGATGTATTTATTCATGAATTCAACACATTCTCAAACATTTCCATCATTGTCAGCCATGTCATTAAAATATGTAACAACTTTCATAACCCATGATTTGATAAGTATATAAGCCAACTCCCTATTCTAATGTCATTGTTGTACCAAATAGATTTTGATATTGTCTCTTCAGTTTTTCCTCATTTTCACAACAATCTACGTATGCATGCTGACCAAAAAATGAGCACCTCAAAACTTATTGTCAATGGCGGGAGCAATGTATTATTTGACATATTGAGAATCTGCTAGAAATAGACATTTTGTCTAAAATATTTTCTGAAAAGAAATTTGTTCAGTCATCGTCACTGTAAATTAATCTCTTAATCAAACAAAGTTTTTGAGCTTCAGTTTTAGTTTCAACATCTGGGGCACCAATACCTCTATATTTAGGTGGGTTTTGCATAATATTTCTTTGAATTTTATTTTGTTAACCTTTCCAAAATAAATTGATAACAATTTCATTCAGAGACTTGAAATTTCTTATTGAATATTCATTCAAGTGCAGGGAACGACCTTCCATTCTAGAGAATGAGGGTGTCACTATTGAGATTGAGCCCATGTTAATGGCTTTGATTTTAATGATCATGTTTTTTTCACGTAAAATGTTGAAACACTTAAAGATAAAATCTTTACTGCATTTGAGATGAAAGTCAAATTTCTCAGAGTGCTAATGATTTGGAACGCCTTGTTATCTGTTTTCATTTGTGTTTGATTCGTCATAAAAATAGATTTAAAAAAAATTCATTGATATTTTATAAGTCACGATTAATTGAATTCAAATATTTGCTGTTTATATGTTTATTGATCCACTGGTCCATAAATTGTGGCCTTGTAATAAATGTCGGAAATATGTGGTCAAAATGGTTCTATTTGAAACTTCTGTTCTTCATATCTTTCGGATATTACAAGGGTTGAAATATACGACTGGCTTTGACATTGGGGGTCTAGGACAATAAATAAAAACCATGAAACTGACATAATTTCGTAGTGTATAATAGGTATAGATTGTACATTTATCAAATTATATTCGGAAATGAGTTTGGAGCAGCGAAGCATGCCTTTGGCATCTTTAGGGCAGAAATATATTGACTGGTGTTCAGATTTGTTTCATTTCAAGATTTTCCCTAGAAAGAAATTGATCGAGGAAATAATACGAAAAAACATCCCGTGGAAATTGTACAATATCGGGGATGGCGGAATGACCGCGGCCACGTAAAATGCCATTCCGATTATGACATTTTAGTTTCTGACTTTTTTGTGGTGTTCAATCAGTTATGATTAAACCAGAGCAGTGGCTAAAATGATTGAAACCTCGTCTTAAAAGACCTTTTTCTCTTTGTGGGTCATTTCGGTGGTAACAGGCAAGAGACAATTTAAAATCAAATCTATCATGAATACTCTCCGCGAATCTCTGGCAGCCCTTGAAAGCGCCAATCCAGTTTTGAAAGTTGTGCTTTTCAATTTGATGAAGGTTCCAACGATGGCGTTTTATGGAATTTTTGAGAACTCTGAAATTGATTTATATGGAGTGGTTTTATTTTTTGTGATTCATGGCCTTTTGAGAGGAATATTGTCTTTTTGTCATGTGTGATGGATTCTTACTTCATATTGGCAAGGCTAAATGCTTGCAAACTCCACAGATTGAAAATGTGCAAATGAAAAAGTCAAGTTTCATTCCTTCGCACCGTCATTGATGTTAAGTAAGAGAGGATCGTAATATTTGCCAGAAAAATTTGCAGATGGAAATAGCCTAGTAAAAAATGTTAAATTTTGGGAATTATTTTGATGGGAACCCAGATTTTAATTTTATTCCTTTTGGCTAATATTGAACATGGTTGTAGTGTAAATATTTGAAGAACTAGAAAATTATAAAAGCCCCAAAATATCAAATATTTTCAGTTAATTATTTCATAGTTTTTATTTCAAGTGCACTTTGATAGTGAATTCCTCACACAACTCTCTCACTAAATTGTTTTTTTAAAACAAATCTTTATATGCTCTCAATTTTGAATTTCTTTGTAGCTTTTATATTAATCTTTAAATCTTAAAAATCATGTCTATTGAATTTTAGAAATAAAAAATGTTATATATCAGTTTTATAGCTTATGATAGCAACAACTTTTTACCAAGAATTCTAGATATTTTTTACCTGTTTAATAAGCAATGATATGTCATGAAACAAAATATACTTTTTTAATATTCATGTTAATCATAAAACTCAAATAATGGCATTATTATTATATAATCAGCATTAGAATGATGAGAACAAATGCATATTTTCAGTAGTTCTATATTATAGTCTTTTTAAAGGTTAAAACAAGTCATTTTATGAAATCCTCCTCACATGAATTTGACAAACTTGTGAATAAAAAAGCTACTTAAAATCCTTCTTGAAAAATAATTAAAAGTTGCCTAAAGCTGAATATTAAACTCTGATTGTTTTTCTTTTATAATATAATTATGTATGATCTTTTTTTATAAATTTGCCAAATGATAGGCAGCCAAAACATACTCTCAGTAACATGTTACAACTGGATTTTTCAACATGTGCTCACAAAAAAACATGTTCCCTCAAAATTTGTTTCCATGAAAAATAAGGTATCAGAATGACGTGTCCCTTTAAAGGGGCAGTGACCAGTTTTGTTATAGATTTAATTCTTGAAATTTTCAGCAATAAACATAAGTGTATGCCAAATATATCATCTCCAGAAGGTTAAAACATCTCATTACTCCACCCAATCATGGTATAATAATTATGTATCAAGAAAAAAAACCTGGCCACTTTTGTGTAAACACCTTTTAATCATTTTAGGTAGGTAAATGGATTAAAATTTGCATATCTTAACCGATGATGGTAAGTCTGTTTTAAAACTGCTTCTTTTGATTAAAAACACATTGTCTTGCAATTGGAAACGTTTATTTTTGGTTTTTGTAATATCACTTTATTTATCTAAACAAGCCTGCTACTGCCTCTTTAATTGATCCCAATAAAGGAGCGTCATTATTGTACCTCCATCTTAGCTGGACAATGTGTATCCATCTCTGTATCATCAGATACAGAATCAATGACCATTTAATTTTCAATGAATCGTAGGATATGATGAATTTCCAAAATGACTGATGGTGACTGAATAACATCTTATTATCAATGATATTGATATACTTCCATTAATTTGACCAATTGAGTGTTATATGAAGTTGTAACTTTATCAACATATTGACACTTCAAGAGATTCTCATGTTAATTTACCATTATTTGGCGCCATTGGTTTCAGGTTGTGTAAATGGATACATTTTGTCAAAACGATTCAATATTCAATATAAAAAAAATTTTGTTTAATAATTTTGGTAATGTTATTTGGCATCAATTACTAAAATATACTTATAGATGCATTATAACGTTTGAATATCAAATCTGTATTTTTATGAAATTTTATTATATTTGTTATCAGATGACCTGTACTTTTGTCTTTTAGGATAAATAATTCTTTATAGTAATAGCCTTGTTTTGAATTTTAAAAAACTCACAATTAGAACCAAAACTGAAGGTTCGAATTAAATACATTTTCATGTTAATCTGATGATATGAATTTTTGCATATTTCTATACTGTTTGTATATGATGTTTATCATATTTGTTAATGTAATGTATCACAAAATGTAATAATAATTATTTCAAAAAAATACTTTGTCATTTTCATGTTGAAAGATTCAATCCTAGATACAAAAGAAGGAATTCCAGTGATGAATTATTATAATTCAAAGTTGGTGCCCAAGATTTTTATCATTTTTACATTCTAATTGTAATAAATTTTAAACTTCAAATACCAAAAAATAATTGATATATTAGTCATGAGAAAGAAAAATGTTATAAAATTTTTGTTTTAGATGATTACAATAATTGTTAACAGATGGGTCGTACAATAAAACAAAAAAGGTTTGCTCAGAAATTTTTTTTAATGACAAATCTTATTTTGAATGAATTAATGAGAGCATAGTCAAGATCAGACATAAATTGAAGAAGAACATGATCTTTCAAAAAATTGTCCCCCTATACTTTATAAAACCACAATATTTATTTTATTTGTAATTTGGTACATTTTGTTTTCTCAGAGGAATCTCATCTTTATTCATTAAATACAAGTTGGATACTCGATGGTTCACCCTATTGTCAGCTGAAACCGTTTTTCATGGCATCGACTCTCGATGTTGGTGAAAAGTTTCAAGCAAAAGAGAGTTGTTTCAAGGCACGTCAATTATCCCAAGCGATCCTTTTCAACCGCAAAAAAGAGAGTGTTTTGTGGTACATTAGCTCAGTCATGTTTGCTTGTTTAAACCTGAGCTCACTTGCTGTTTTTTTAATCTGACTTTAAAAAGGGATTAAAATGTATGTTTTAATTTATCTTTAAAAAAATCGCGTACACTTTGACAAATAAAAACCTAAACATAATCTTGATTAAATTATATTGTCAAATATTATTTATATGCATATATTATCAATTCTACTTTCGAAAGTAATCATGAAATTCAACTTATTTATTTCATTTGGCAGACTTGTCTAAACAGTAGTTTTTTATCAAACAAAGAGTTTGCATATAACCACTAGAGATCACAAACTCAGAAAGTAATCATAGATTGAACCCAAAAATTGTTAAAAATTCTATCTGCAGAGTTGAATTAAAACTTTTCCCAAACCTAAATTGGGTTGCGGGAAAGCGAAACCCTAACATCAGTGACCAAGCACTTAGACCAAACCAAGATCAATCAGTGTGATGTTACGTCTGCGGTTTGGTCGATTTATTTCCAACTCGCCAATCTTGTCTGGTTCCACTGTGAGTGGAAGTTACCCATTGTAATCGAGCCGCCCTGTTAAATCACGTTTAATTTCCTCCCTCATTATTCTTTAGATCACCTCATGAGGCCTCTTATGTCAGGAACGATTTTTGTGTAGGACTCGCGTGTGTGTCAATTTAGCTCCACAATAAAAGATTAGCTTATGCATGAAGATACAGAGTGTCGGAAGACTGCGTGATCTTATTCCGAGCTGTCATGGCCGCCATTATCTGAGGTTCTCTTGACAGTTGATGTTAGGTAGTGTTCTTTTTTCCCTCAATTGCTCTCTGGTCGCGATGTTCCTCCTTGGTCGCGGCAGAGCAAACAAGAGGCAGGGGAGACAATTCAGCATTGCTCTATATAAACGCTGCTCATTTCAACGATTGACCGCGGAGGCAAGCTAGCTAATCATGGATCCCTACTCCATAGTTTGCGGGGAATTATGTTTTTTGCGTTTATCAATATCTGGAAAAAGGAAATGTCAATTCAGTCATATAAGGATAACATGAGGCCTATTCAAATAACCCACAAAGCAATTTATGGAAGGCCTTTCGATGGCTGAGTCACAACCCTGTATTTTATCTAGTGTCGTCGGTTTCACCCACTGTCAATGGGATGTCATGAAAAAGATGAAATTGATGGCCAGCTTTATGTAACCAATGCTTTGTGCCAAGGGGGCCCACATTTGTAGGAATTTCAGTAAATATTTAGACAAATTTTATTGCAAGTTGCGTTGCTTCACAAATAGAATCCTTTCACCTCTGTCCTTTGTTGATGCTTTTATTCAAATTGAATTTCACCCCCATATCTCGGGATCTCATCAGCCATGGCAAAAAGAAGCCTGATTTAAGACCCCAGCTAATCAGTTTTGCCTTTCATAGAATCCGCCCATCAAACAGCAAAATATAAATTAAAACCTATTTTGATATTGTAATATCAGCAAGTTTAATTTACAAGGTGCTTACAGATGCATGAAAAGATTTTAATCTGCATGGATAAGCTAGCCATTCTTTGCTGGATATTTTGCCAAGTTTTAAAGCCCTCTTAAAACCTTTGATTATTTTAGTGCAAACTACTAAAGCTCATCTGTAACATTTTTACAAATTGTGAAATTGTGAACGGAAACAGAAATAATTGAATGTCACATTCAGAAAGTTTTATGTTTTATGAAATTTGCATTTTAAAGTTTATTAATGCCGCTCCTGACTCACGGATTGACATGAGGAAGAAAATAACTTGAATTATGTGAAAACATTCATGTTTTACTTGACATTTTACAAGAAAAACGTTAGACATTCTTTGTTAACATTCTTTGTGAAACACGTGAAATTAAAGATCTGGAAATATATTGATGATACATCTGAAACATGCATTAAATAGAGATTAGACATTATATCTGTGCTATACCCTGAAACATGCATTACATAGAGATTAGACATTATATCTGTGCTATACCCTGAGACATGCATTACATAGAGATTAGACATTATATCTGTGCTATACCCTGAAACATGCATTACATAGAGATTAGACATTATATCTGTGCTATACCCTGAGACATGCATTACATAGAGATTAGACATTATATCTGTGCTATACCCTGAGACATGCATTACATAGAGATTAGACATTATATCTGTGCTATACCCTGAAACATGCATTACATAGAGATTAGACATTATATCTGTGCTATACCCTGAAACATGCATTACATAGAGATTAGACATTATATCTGTGCTATACCCTGAAACATGCCATACATAGAGAAATAAAAAAATATCTATGATATACCCTGAAACATGCATGATGGAGAGATATGACAATGTATCATGCAATGATAAATTCGGAAACATGCTTATATATATATGATATCCTTTGTATACCCTGCAACATGCATTCTTTTCATTAAAACCATTTGTGAAACCCCCCCAAAAAAGCAAAAGAAATTTTGTTTTGCCACACCCATTTACAACGTGAAACCTTGTCTGTTCTTTTTTATAAAAGATAAAAGTTTTTCAAACTATGCTCCTTTTGAACAAATTCAACAATTGAGGTTTTGGAAGTGAAGGAAGCATAAAAAAGCATTCTTGATTGTATGTTCCCAATGGTGCAGAGACTCAGCAAAAAAAATACTAAGTTTTGACATTGAATATTTAGGTGAAAACTGCCTATTTGATTTTCTGGCTGTCATATAGAAGTGTCTGTTTTCAAGTTGAACAGCTGAAACAATTATTGTGACATAAGTTTGTTAAGCAAGATGATGTTTATTAATGGAACAGAGTTTAAGTTAAAGCAGGGAGAATGTGTTATAATCTTTTTAAGAATATAGAATTGAAATTGATTTCTCATTACAGAAAGAAGTTTTACTGATAAATATAAAATATCATCACTGCAGGTTAATTGAGAGGGTTTTTTTCACATATAAATCCTAGTGTTTCATTGCTTGGTATGCATTGTTTTTCTTAATCTTCTCAAAGCAAACATTGTGTTCCTACTATTTTTTGATTGACAGTGGGTTTACTGATAGTTTGCAGCATGTTAAGTCAACGTACAACAAGTATATTGTTCCTGATTTTTCCTATTGTTTGAAAATTTATGTCATATTAGAATTAATAATGTGAAATAATAATAGATTTTACAAAAATGCTATTCTTTAAAGATTTTAATTAGAATAAGAATCTTGATTATCAGAACCTAATGCAAAAATCTATCCTGGGTTTTCAACTGTTATTATTTGTTTCATGTCATTTTCACACAATTATTTTTCAAATACGTTTTCGAAAATCAAACAGCACTTAAACTACAAATATTCCTGTCAATATATTTTTCATATTAGATCCAATTGTGAATTTATGGTTCTGATGACACTTTGACGACTGAGATATTTCTGATAATAAACTTGAACCAAATCCCTCAGTGTTTTGAAATCTTATAAATATACCAATTACAATGTTGTTAGCTATGGAAGCCGCTCCGTACAGAATTTGGCATGCAAATCTCGACTTCTGCATCTAAGGTCTGAGATGATATAATCTTCAATTATTGTAACTCACACATCCTTTCCATTTTTCCTTTAAAGATACTGATTTACGATCATAAAGGCCATTAAAATGTTACACCCCCCCAATAATAAAACCAGTTTGGATCAATTTTTTTTTAGAACTAAGACCACTGAAATTAACACTTAATCCAGGGAAATATTCTGTTAAGCTATCTCTATTATTATGAGAAATATGATTTTGAAAAAAAATTGCTATCTTGGGAACAGTGAACAATAAAATTTCAGCATATGGCGTGAAAAACGCTTTCCAATCAGCAACTCAATCTCTAGCAGACATTGTGAAATTTCAAATTTCCAGGTTTTTGAAAAAAAGAAATAAATTTTCCTAGATAGAGTGTAATTGGATAATAAATATCCTGCCTTCTTTTGTTTCATGAGCATTATTTTGCCTTGGAATATGCCTGACGTCTTAACAATATGTCGCACTCTCAAAGATCCTCTTGTCGAGAAGCAAGGTTTATTAAAGCTATAAAACATATGACCCTTACTGTTGGTAGTGTCACTTATCCTTGAGAAGAATTAAGTGTTTCGAAAGGAAGATGGCAGGTATTGGTAGTTTTGAAGTGGTTGCAATTGTGTGTTTAGTTCCTAAAATGTGATACTTCGAATAATCTGCCAGCAGCTTTCAAGATGGGATACAGGCAAGATGCTATCCCACAATTCTTCTGTCACATTCAAGTCTTGTCGTTGATGATGGATTATTATTGTCCTACAGAATCAGAAAGCTCTTCACCGATTTTTCACCTCGTTAGTTGAACAACTTGATTTGAGGGGACTTGGTAACAAACCGACAATTCCAAGCCACAACGAACCATTATTTCTGATGGTTTGGTATAAAGACATGCTTGAAAACAGGCTGTTATTGCTAATAAGTTGTAATGCGAGTAGCACAAGTTGACAGCCTTCTGCACACAAAACATTCCATTACGACCATTATCTGCTGTTAGGGAAACATTGCTTTGTTTTTCTTATCATTAGTTGTCAGGAAAGTGTTATGGATACTTTTTGTCCATTTAGAGCCTTTGCCTTTCATAATTCATTTCATTTATATGGGGGTTTTTTTCATTAACAGAAAGATTATTCTAGAATAATGCAAAACAAGAAAAAATCTGTACAAAATGTAAAAGGAACAGTTGTAATATTTTCCACCTATAGTGAAATTTTCAATTCTGATATTTTTATTCTTTAAATATTTTTCATTTTAAAATAAATTCAACATTTTTCATTTCATATTTCTAATATTGCCCCATTTGAAATGTGTCAGAATCTGTCTTGGTGACTTCACTGCATTTTCACATTACTCACGCCATCTCCTTACAACACCAGCTCCCAAAATGCCTTTAGCAGATTTTAGATTAGCAATTATGATTCAATTTTTTTGTCAGCCTGCAATGAAAATATGGTTCCATAAAGCCAGCTGCTCTCCTTGTTATGAGCGTGTAGTATTCTAGGGGCAGGGCCCTTGTAACCCCTCATAACTCCTCACCAACCCGCTGTGATTTTTTCATAACCTCTTATAACCCCCTGCGTTTCTCTCATACTCTTGTAACCTTTCTGCAACTGCACAACCCCCTTCCACCTTCTGTCCCCCTTGAACACATCCCCTACAACACCCACCTCACCCCTCGATGCAATTTCATCATATCCCTTTCAGAACCCCTAAGATTCCACCGACCCCCTATCAAGGGCCAGGTCAGTTTTTAATTAAATGTGGTGGTTGGTAGATTACCTTTCTAATACAAGGCTTGATAAAGCTGTGATATGGTGGATGTCGAATATGAATTGCTAAGTGACAAGACAGGTTATTACCTCATGACATGAGGCTAAAGGTGCCGTTATCAGGCCAGCGAGGGAAACTTTGCTCATTTATGTGTCGGCCTCGAGCTCTGTGGCATTGTTCCCTTGCTGATTTCCCTGTAGGCTTCGGAGATGGATAATTGAGCAGAGCGATGATTAATCGTAGCCTATCCCAGAGTTATGGAACCTCGCTCAACTATTCATCTGCCCATCAACTGCACTTTCCTGCTTTGCACCTTCCTATATATTGCTTGTTGCATTGCGGAATTTTGTTTTGATGTTAGTTTCAGATTACATGTTGTCAATCATGATGTCATGTCAATCTCAGATATAAACTTCATTTCGAAGCTGTTTGAATAATGATTGTTTATACTTTTTCTAAGTGGCCAATTTACAGAGAAAAAAAATCATTGAACCTTTGGATTGCAAAGACACTAATAGCTTTATCTCATGAAAACTGAACTTAATGTTTTCTTAATGTTTTCAAATCATATTTCACATCAGAATTCTTTTTAGCATGGTTTTCAATTAAGTTTGTCCTGACATGCTAATATGTTGAGGGCAAAATCCTGAATGAACTTTGACCGGGCTGTCAAAATATTTATGGCAGTTTTTGCCACTGATGTCCTAATAGTGAAGGTTCACAATGTGGGTAGAATATGTTGTGTAATAAAATTTTGCAAGCTTGTCAAGTCCATTTAACATAATTCAATAAGGAATCTCTAGATCATGTATTTTATATTGCTTTCAGACAATCCAGGCTTATAAAAAAAAGGCCATTCCTTCAAATTGAAACCTTGTATTTTGTTCAGTTTGGTATGTTTTAACTTTTTTTTAAATATTTAATTTAAATTGACAAATTTCAAACATACTTGGTTTTCTTAAGATGATATACATTGGTAATGGTGAAACTATGCCTCTTATGTTGCATTAAAAATGCCATAACTGCTTTTATTGACTGGTTGCCATTCCCTGAAGATAGGATACTGACAATGGTTTGGTATATTATATACAGAAGTTTAAGGTTCAAGAAAACGTGTATGTTGATCCTCATTTTATTGGATCCTTATTAAATGTTGAATGCCTGATGTATTTTAAACTGATTGCTCCGAAGACACTGAAAATTGTAAAAAGTTGTCATCTTAGTTCATTCATCTTACAAGTCAATCGCTTTCATTTTGTGCAAAAAATCTTTGTGTAAGTTTTTTGTGAGCGCTTTTCAAGTTAATATAACATGTGAAAAGATTTACACCCAGCCTTCTTTAAGAGCATATATGGTACAAAGCACGAAAGCTGTAATATTATGCATACAGAGACAATTGTATATTTGGACAACACTTTTTCAAAATTCACTTTTGACATGTTCAATCTCTCCTCCAGAACTGTTGCACAACCAAGCTGAAATTTTGTCTGGAAGAACCTTGTATCCAGGAGTTAAAATTTTGCACATTTGGTCCAAGCCCATCTCAGATATTGGTTTGGCAGATATTAACCCTATCCTCTAACACAATTTCAGGATCGGCAGAGGAAGCTCATGTTTTCTCCGATTTGCATAAAATCCCCTGTAAACAAAAGTTAAACATCTTCAAAACAGTCCTTTTGTAGTTTAAATTTCTATACTTTGATGAATCTCTTCCAGTTTCAAATGTGAGACAAGCAGGATTCTATTGGAGCAAATATTGTACAAGAAAATACGTCATCTCACAAGAACAGTTTTGGGTTATGGAAACAGCAATTTTTTTTTTAGTATGAGTACAATTCTTTGAAACTGCAAATAAAAGACAATCTGGCATCTTAAAGCAAGTCTGGTTCAAGCAAAGCATCTTATGTCAATAAGACATAGTGTTTGTTTCCTTCACTTTGGTTAAGTACCTAAAGAGACGAACAGGTATCTTTAACAGAAAATGTGCCTCTAGGAAAAGCCTCATCTCATGTCCAAAGTTATCTTTAAATATTAGACAGCCGTTTGTAGTTATGTTTCTTAAGTTGGAGTATGATACTTTAAATCTGCAAGTATAAGATAATATGGCATCCATTAGAGCAAATATGGTACCAGCAAAGCCTCATTGCATGGCAAGGGCTATGGGTCATCAAGACAGCCATTTTGTAGTTTTGTTTTCGCTAGTTTGGTTATTCCCGTGGAAGCGCTGTAGCTGTCAGGTCAATGAGAGCTGTGTTTGTCAGAAGGGCATTTAGACATCATAGAATAACTTAATTTCGCTTTGTTACACTTCCTAACACCACTTCCCTCTCGCGGGATGTCATTTTCTATTTGAATTACATGTCTGTCGAAGATAAAGAAGTAATTTGCTATCGCTAATTTGTAAAAAAATCAATGCTGCTTGGACGATTATGTCCATCACTGCTTAGCTGCAACAGCCTTTAGACCCTTCGAGGCACACGGTAGCAAGTTCAGTTTTTAACAACATTGACAACGGGCGAAACGAAATGCCTAACGTGTGAGTTAAGTATTGGTCTAAGTAAATTCGTCAAGAACCTTTTGTTTGGAAAGTGTCCTCACGAGCGCCGAGTTGTCAATGTCACGAAGGGTGTGAACGAAATAGGCGTTGATTGCCGTCACTATCGTCATTGATTAGCTGAAGAAACAATTTGCTCTCACATCTCTGGTTAATGTTAACAAGCGAAATAGCGCGAGCATGAGTGGAAGATTTTGACAGGTGAATGCTTTCGCGTATCATGGTTTTCTTAAGACGCTTTTCGAAATGGCGTCAAATGAGACATAAATAGAGTAAACAGAACAAGAAGCTTTCACGTGTCACTTGTGGTTGCTTAGAGGACTTATTAACTTGAAATAAAACAATTCGAAATAGGAGGTTGTTTTGATTTCAAAGTTTGTCATTGATTTTTATATATTTGATATTTTAGAATTTGTTCACACTGCTATTTTGGTTTTTTCATTTAGGGAACTTTAAAAAATGAATTATTTTTTTTAATTGGATTTCAATAAAAATTTGCTATTATTCTCCTATCTCAAAAGTATATTCACTGTTATCAACTCGTTTATCAGAATATTTAACTATACCAAAAAGGTATGATTATAGGTGTGTTCGTACATCTTGAATTACAAAATACATAATGTGTGTCATGCTTTTGAAATTAATGTTTTGTTCAATAATTGTACAAATGAATTTGAATTTGGATTTTTAGATTTGAATTGGGGATAATAAAAAACTCATCTATTGGTGTATACCATTTTCAAGAAATGTCACACATGATACTACTGAACTTGAATATTTACATATAAACTTTACAAAAGAAGATAGCATACTATATATCACTCATATCCAAACTGAAATATTTTACCTCAAAGCAAGACATGAAATATTTTGGGAGGAAACGTTAAATAAGAGATATTTGGTATCATATTTTTCAGAGATGCCTTCCCGAAGCATAAATATAAGAGCTTTGTAAATGTCACACTTTGATACCATCTTTTGATTGAGTTTTATTTTCATTTTAGAGTGTGCAATACAACCTAGACGTCAGAATTTATTGCACGTTTTAAGATGGTCATGCCGTGATAACCATCTCGCTGCTACGATTGTTTCTGTATAGCCCTGATGCCTATCAGATGATTCGTTCTTTAATGCCAGTTTCTCGTCAAAGTAGACTCAGTCAATGCCAGAAAGCCATAATGTGTATAGAAATGGGCTGATTTAGCTTTCAAAAATCCAAAATTGCAGTCGATTCCTAATAATGTTCTGTCAGAGAGTGGAGAGTCCGTTCTGATTACCATAAAATCCTTTTCATGTCAGCAGCGAGATTTGCAAGGTTTTGATACCGTTGTACATCAATGCTCTAGTTCTTGTCAAATTTCCTGATTCGGCTGATCGCGGAAGATAATGAAATCTGTAGTCTTCCCAATCTTCAATTTCAGGGGTTATGTCAGTTGACGAAAAAGCAGAATGGCAATTAGTAGAAATAGGAGAGTAGACTGTCGGGCATAATCCCCTTGTCCCTCGGAATGGCCCCAATTTATTGTTTTGCCATAGAGCGAAGATGATTATGTTACGAGGCTTATTCTCTGTTGACAGCTGAGCTCATAGCGGGCCTGACCTATGCTAGTTATGACCTGGCCTGTGGCAGTTATGGTGAAAATTGTCCTGAAAGACTACCCCAATATTTCATCCTGGATTTTGTCAATATTGCCACGATTCAATGGCCATCGACATCAGAGGTTTAATTTTGATCCCTCTAGTTCAGAGTGTGGGACATCCCTGTTATTTGATCAGCGCTATAGTTCGCGATCCTGTGCCATAATCTATCATATCGCAATACAAGTCAAGATTGTTGTCATTATGAATGTCATAGGGTGAATGCCAAAGCCATTTCACTAGAGAATCTTGCAAATGAAATTCTGCTGAGGTTAGTGACAGATTTATTCAAGAGAATATGCCCTTGATTTTTTATTATTCCAAACTCTTCAGATGTATGGAATCTCAGTGGCAAACCAAATTCAAAATGCACATATTCACCCTTCCATTTTGCTCGGAATTCCATTGGCGCCATTGTAAGTTCTGATTGGTGTATGTGGATTGTCAACACATTCTTATTCCAAAGGCAATTCTCAAAATACTCTGATGTGTATTTCAAAGAATTCCATGAAACTTTGAATTGTGGAAAATTTGATAAAAAAAATATGATTTGAAAGCTTTGGCGTTTCCAAAATCAGAGCTTCTAAACAAACTTCTGATCACTCATCACAAACGAAACCATGATGACTTTCAAGTGTGTTAGTTCATATTTCTGCTCAAGGCTAATTGAGCCTCTTGTCATCTTTGTATTAAGCTTTATTAGTTTAGGGGCCCAGCCACGTCCTTACGTATATTCTTCAAGACTTGTCAATATGGTTTTATCCTTAAGCAGTTGCATGGCCTTTGCCAGTTCTGATATGGCATTCAACTCCGCAGTCAAAGACTTTTCTAGAGCTTCCAAAGGCGTCATATCTTTGTCTCTGGTTCTCTGATGTCATGCTTTCATTTGCCAGTTCTGCACCAAAAACAGAAAAAGTTATCATTTCACAACAGAGCATTTCAAAATAGAGCCAAACTTTGAGGTTTTGCTTTAAGAATTATTCTTGTGTTTGATGTCACTTTATGATTTTCAAGTCATTAATTTTGGTTTGTGTAATTTATATCCTTATTGAAAAAATATCTTATGGTTGTTTTTAATTTTTGAAAATTATTTTTGTCGCTATTATTTTTTTGTTCCATATAAATAAAATTTTGATGGGTATCATGTACAGCTTGTTTTTTTAGTTACTGTGTCCGTGTATTTTCATCTTGATGTTTATTTGTTGTCCAGTTTATCAAAAACATCGGCAAAAGGCTTTTTGCTTAAATTTTCATACTAACTACCCTAATTGCTGTGACTGCTGGCATCCCAGTAATAAAGTATTTAAGTGCTGATAGAATTGTTGTATATCTGAAGAGCAAAAGAGTCAAAACTCATAACCAATTGCAACACAAACATACAATAAAACATAAAAAATGTCAAACAATTTTAGATCATTATCAATTACATTCCCTCATTATGTTATTTGAGTTACTGTAAATAACATAGTTATTGAATAAGAATGTATTTATGTTGACCATAATCTTACTTGTGATATTACACTTTAATTTTTTAAATGTAAATCATTGTAGGAATTAATTTGTAGTAAAACCTGTGAATATGATTGTACTGATGATTATAATTATTGTTTTTCAGCGCTGGACGAAATATTTGTTTGGGGCAATGGAAACAGTGGACAGTAAGTTTATATATATACATATATATAAATCCACTTGTTCAATTACTATTATGATTATTATAAGAAACACCTCATTTATGCATCTATTTCTTATTCATGATACTCTAAGCATAAAAAATTATTTAGAACTGTAATGTGCCCACTTCGAGGGATAAATGGTACACTTGTATCCCAGGATGTAACATATTCTGATACTGAGCACTCAGTGCAGTGCAGTATGTACCTTTTTGGTTTGACATACAGCATTCTTTTTTAAGATAATGTTTTAATTAAATGAAACTATAAAAGAATGAGAAATAAATATTAAAATTAATTAGGGGAAAAATTACGTCAAAATACTTGAATTCAGAGGTTCTTACTTTGCAAATATATTTTTCTCAACTTTGCATCAAATCATGTTCACATGCACAGTTCTAATTCATGAACTATTTTATACATACAGATATGCGCTTATATACTTATCATATCAACAGACTTGGTGTCGATTCAGTGGCGGATCCAAGAATTTTGAAATTTCACTTATTTGGGGCGTTCAACCTTGGTGTCATCCATTTTAAGGTTGATTTTTCAATCTTTTCTAGGGGTTGGGGGATGAGGAGTGGGGGTTAACTCTGTGAACTTCTCCTTGGATCAACCACCGATCAAATTCTTCAAATGAATTATTACTTTATTATTTTAATAAAATAAATATATGTGGCAATAAATATTCATATGTGCTTTTAAATCATGACCAAAACAAACTCTATTTGAACAAAATTGCCAAACCAGACCCATTTTGATAAACCATCTTGAAGATAAGTGATTTTTTTCATTATTTGATATCAAATATGAATTTAGCTGTCCTGCGTGGACATCTTATCACATTTCAGAAAATATTAAACACTACGACATAAATCTTAATATGAAAGTGAGAATTGGGGTCGTTTCATTAGATATGGTATCTTGTTCCTTTTGAGTTATAATTAGATTGAAATAAGCTAGATTCCAATCAAGGTCCATGTCTTTCATCCCTTGTTTCTTCAATTTCATTTTGTAAAAATGAACTGTCAATTTTGTTTGTTATCATTCGCAATCCTTGCATGAGTAATATGAAATACAGAAAAATTCTTGTCAGTTGCGTTAGATTTGATGTTTTTGACAGGGTCGTGTAAGGGTTTGTGACATCTGCCCGCCAATCATACGACAATATTTTACCCACTTGTCTTTTGCCGCAATGTCATCGGGGAATTGGAGGCTACTCATCTCACTAGCCGTGCTGAATTACTAATTCCTTTGTCTGTGTCACAAGTTAATTTTCTCTCTTCCCGTTTCAACCTCACTCTTCCCGTTCCCGTTTTTACATCCACCAATATTAATGAATTAAATGAACGTCAATAGCATTGTTTGAAGCCAGAGGCTTGCGGTTTCCAGGGCATGCTTTACAGTTGCCGTACTGTGATGTTAATTTCACAAAATCAAAGCTGAAGTTATCAAATCAAATGGCTACATGGTTCCCTTGCAATCAACGAGACATGATTTTATTGGTGCTATGGAATTGCATGACAGCTCTAGTCGGTATAATGTGTAATTAACAAAGTCGGTAATGCGTGGTAGGTAACTTTTGGTTCTTGACATTGAACCATGGGAGGTAATCTCAAATGCTAGAGAGGTTGCCTGTAAAACGTATAATTAGTCTGAGGGAGGGATGATTTTCAAAAGTGATTATGTGAAATGATTAGCACAATTTTGTGTGGAGCTTGGGGCAGCGGTTTTATAATCCGTTTGACTTTGTTTTAAGCTGATTTTTGTGGTGACGTGTGGTTGACATTATCCTTCAGACAGGTGGAGACATTAAAAATCAAACATGACTTGGAGGATATTTTACCAAATGAAGCTTTCATAAATCCATGATATTACTGTTATTATGGGATGAAGAGGGCAGAGGGGAGAAATGTTAATCATGATTATGGTATTTCTTTGCAGAAATTGAAGTGTTTATTATGTGTTGAATTAGGTTGATTCAAAGAAAGGATTTTGGGGGATGAAATAAAATTTCCTCTCATTTGATGTTTTTCTAGCAGAGATATTTGTATAGAAACATAAAGTAACCCTTTCTTCTAAATATAATAAAAGATGTAATGAGCCAAGTGGAGAATTAAGACCATTTTTAAAAAAAGGATTTAAAAATATTTTGGGGTAACAAATATCATTTTGGAATTGGTAAGATTATTTGTATGTATATATATATACTAGTATTGATGGGTTAAGGTTTCATTTAAGAGGGGAAAAAAGTTATTAGTTATACAAACAAATCATTTTTAGGTTGGTTTTTTTTAATGAAAATTACTACATTGCCACTCAACATTTTAATTCATATTCTAGTAATAAATTTCAAAGAGGAATTTAAGGCTATAAAATTTATATATATATCATATATTATATATTAATGATTAATGAGTAAAACATTATATGTTGGGCTAAAAAAACCTAACATATCTGAGTTTTGATATCAAATACATTGATTTATTCTCTACTTTGAAATTAAATGGTAATGATTTCAATAATTTTAGTTTTTATAGAACACTTTCTATAGAAAATAAGTTCACCATTAACACAAACATTTGATATGAAAATAATTTCCCCATTATAATTCAAAGTGTCAATTTCACATGACAATACCTCAAGTTTGACTATCAATTGTAACTTTGTCATCGCTAAGTGTCGTGGTCTTGTTATTGATGGATGCTGACAGGGTCGAAGAGATATCTGATCGCCACTTTGCTATCAATCCGATTTTGGGGTACGGGAACATCAGAAGTGAGATTGTCGTTTAGCCCCCTAATCCGCCCAGATTACCGGATATGGATTTTATACTTCTTGTTCTCCTTGTCTGTGAGTCAATTTCGATGAAATCGACAAGGTGTCAGAATTTGATGGGAGATTCATTAGCCATATGTAAACAGGCATTAGGACATAACAGGATTGGCCATGCACACCTCGCCCAATCAATGGGAGATCAAAAACATAACGCCGTTTCTATTATCCCCGATCGAGGAAGATCATCAGTTTTTCTACCCACTCTGAAGCGTTTGCAATATTCTTAGCACCAAAGGTCGCGGTCACGGTCTGCCCTCAATCACAAATCTGATGGCTTCTGGTCGCTAGGGTTGTGCCAGGTTAACTGTGTAATAAGAAGATGTCAAAAAGAGGGCTTGGAAATATTGCTTGCTGTGGAATCGGCAATTAAGCAGCCATGTTCTTTGTGATGAGTGAGCTGTTCGTGGTCCGATCTATGACCCCAAGCAGGGAGTCTGTACCTCTGTATCGACCCCATCTCTTCTGTGCTACGAGTAGATTAAAGTCCCAATTACTACGCTGTATGATCGCCACTTTATTTCACAACAATACCACACGAGCTCTGGTTTGTGCCCTGTGATCTCTGGACTGGTATAATAGTGACCTGATGTGGCTCCAACTACCCTGGCTGGAGTCTGGCAAGTACTCCAACACAACACAGATTAATTAGAGGAAAATGAGGCAGGACAACCCTCCCCAGGTGCAGACTGTAATCTAATAAAACAGTGACATACGCAAAATAAAAAAATTCCGGACTAGCCTTGTGGCACTTGCCGGTTCTCGAGGTTTCACCCGGGGAACGCTAAATTGACATGTGGGGCTCTACGTTCAATCATGCCGAATTAACGTAATAGATTTCCTGGCTTACGAATGCAAGGAGAAGTTAGTTTGTGTTGCTGGTCCGTCCCGGGGAGGTGACTGGGGTGATATAATGTGGTTACGCCTCACTTAGCCACGATTACATTAAGGTCAGGTGGGATGGAGGGATCTGAACTTCTTTAGCCACTGGTGGACCAATTTGCTCCTAGAGATCCTTTTCTTTCCCTTGAGGCCAATTTATTTCTTTTCAGGGCTCTCTAATCCTCCGCTAGCCATTTTTACATGATTATTTTCGACCACTATCCCTACATTTGAGAGAGTAGTAATTTAACTTGAATGTTTGTGCAGGGGAAAGTGTCCTGTTCAATAATGGCCTTAACTGCGGACTTAATCAAGCGAAAAAGATACTCACGAGCCAAACCATTTAGCATACACCACCTTAATGGCAAATTTTATTTATACGTTCATAGATGAGCAAGTGGAAAAAGAGAACTGTGAGATTAGGTTTAAGTGGATGAAATGATTTGGAAAGGAAAAGTGTGATAGAGAGAATTGGATGGGAAAATGGAGACATCTTTAAAAAACAGTCTTGTTTCCAAACAAGTCAAATTAACTCTCGTGCCAGAAGCCAGTGATCGGTGAAATTTAAGTTAGATACTCGGAAGCTTCGGTCTGTAGAAGATCTTTAATGGTGGCCAGTACCACAAGATATTGTTAAGATGCTCTCACTACTGAGTCAGAGATCTTCACCTTTTGATGAACAAAATTTGTTTCACGCCATTTGGGTCTTTTTACAAATTAAAGATACATGCAGCTCAATTTGTAATTGAATGAATGCTGTGAAAGGAAGATGCTGTTGGGTTCTTAGGGATAAAGCAGCGCTCAAACCAAAGGGTAATATACTTATACAAACGACTGACACTACGTTGGATTTAAAAGGCAAATTTATTTTGAAATTGTTCAAGCGTAAGGGTTGCCGCCATGTTATACTTTGTAATTTAACAGCTAGTAACTCTTTGTGGTTTATTTGACTGTCAGAAAAAAAGGAATAAGATTTAATAGAATTGGTTGTGAACTTTAGTTGTGTTTCTGCTCCATTGCTGAATAGTCTGGATATTGGATGAATTTCTGGTTCATAATTAATCCCTATGAGTTAACCCCTGTTTGGCTAGTATTCTTCTTAAAACTCTGCAAGAACTAAGGTGATGTTGGTGTATTATGCTGCTTTAAAGATTACAAACATCAACATGATAGGTACTGAGCGCTCTTAGCCAAAAAGATACAAAACCAGTACCAATTATGAATTAATAAATAACAGCAATACAAATTGGATGAATTTTGTCAACCAACTTTTATAAGCACTTTTATACAGTGTTTCATGTTTACCCAATTGTGTAGCATTTCATAGATAAACAAGGAGCAGGAACAGATGGCATGAGTTCACATGGTTTATGGTTTACAGTTATTGCTAGGAGGCGGTGCTCTGTATTCTTGATGTATTTGTTGGGGCAGGCCTACAAAAGTAAAATCAAATTGCAATGTAAAGCAGCGTAATGAACACATTCACAGATCAAATTGGCATCCATCACAATCTAGCAAAATATGCATTTAAAAGGTGTGAAATAGCATGAATTCACAACAAATAGCACTTTTAAATAAGCGACAATTCAAGATTTGACACTCGAAACGCAACACTGTTACTTTGCAGGTAAGGTGGGCATTTTCTTTGCTGCTTTTTATCAGTTTCAATTTTTTGTTGATTGGCCTTTTATTAGCAAGGAGGGTGCTCAGTAAGGAGTTTTAGTATTTTATATCGTTTCAGTCATATCGGTGGAGGTTCTCGGAGCCCTTTACCAATCACTCATATACCTCACTCATGGATCAGCCTCTGCAAAATGTAGATAGACAGCTGTCAATCCCTTAAAGAGAGAGTGATGTCAGCTATCTGAACACCATTTTTGGAAGAATATTTCATGAAAAACTGTTTACAAATTTTACAAATGTTACAAACCAATTTAAAAGATATATTTATAGAACATCCACAAACTACAAAATAATAAATGAGAAGACAAATCAGCAATAATTTGTCATACTGTAACAAGGCTTTCCATACTCGTAGCGCCAATATCTGGCCTTAGTTCTCAATGTTTCTCTGTAAACTGGCCATGGAGCTATCTTTTGTCAAATGGAATTTACAATTTCTATTAAGTATTTTCTGAATATCATATTTCTATCATCAAGGGAAACTTCAATTGCCTTTGAATATCCCTGCATTTTGTAGACTTGGCTGCAAGACTGTTGACACAAGACTGGAACCAACACAGATCCACTTGCCGACCTCTGACCCTCGTCCAATGGTGAGGGGCGTGTCCTGTGGGGGGAGACACACCCTCATCTGGCTACAGAACGGACACGTCTACAGTTTTGGCAACAACTTCTATGCCCAACTGGGATATGACTTCAAAGTGTCCAACTACAAAGCTAACCAGGTGATTATAATTAAAGAACTGTGCATTATTTCATTTAGGATCTATGTAGTATTGGTATTTATTTTTACCCATATGGTCATTCATAAGCGGTGACATATTTTCAATATGAGCAAATGTGCACATACCACTTTTGCCTAGCAATGATTGTCTAAGCGCGAGTTACTGTATTTCGACCTCTGTGATGTCATAAAATCATTGTATGTGACGTCAATGTAGCGGGCCATCAAAGGGAAGGAGGACGTTTTCTGAATATTTCCATGCGTTTGAAATGGAGTAGAATCAGTAATAAAGAAATTATTATCCTTGGAAGTGTGTGATATAACTTTTACGAAACTCGTGCGAATTTATTATAACCCTCGCTCTCGCTTGGGTACTTTTACGGTAAAATTTACGCTTATTTCGTAAAAGTCATATGACACACTTCCACGGTAATAATCTCGAAGTTCTTTCCTACTTGTTATTTTAACAACCTATCTTCCGTCTTTTCCCTCATCCATTCGATCCCTTTTCTCCATCTCTCCACTCTCCTTTGGATTATTTTCATCCACGTGTTTAATAAATAGAGATTAATACCCGAGCGTGGATGTCATATTGTATTTACAACACGAGTGACTGAAAAATGATATTTTTTCCGAGCGAGAGCGAGGGAAATATCATTTTTCAGACACGAGTGTTGTAAATACAATATGACATCCACGCGAGTGTATTAATTTCTTTATTATCCATCTTCTCTAAGAAAATTAATTCCAAAATGATCAAGATATTCATATTCAGCCGCGATCTAAATATAGCAGTAGGCGTATGAATACAGTGTCGACAAGGTCAAGGTCGCGGTGCACTGACTTTGTTGTGATAAGACTAAATTTAGCGCCAATTTGAAATCGTCATAACACGACTCTTTCTCGAAAACGTCACATAGTTTTCATTTCATTTATCATTTTAACTTTCAAATTGAGTTTTAGAAAAAAATATAAAACCAGTAACATTCAAAAATCTTAAATATTACCTCACATTTGAGAGAATCACTTCGATCACGTACGGTAACTGTTACGGCATTCGAAAGGAACTCACTGTCGGAAACTCTGACACTAACAACATGAAAAGTCAAAAAGAAAGGTGACAAGATTAACGACTGAACAACAACTTTAGGTCAAACGAATGTCAGCACTTGATCGGCATGTGGTATTTAATCGTCATCCGAAGAATCTGAAAAGACAACAGGACAGATTCGTCAACGCTTCGGGTTGGGTTCACTCGCACTTGGGTGATCAGCTGATTGAACGGCACTGGCAGTCGCACCCGTTGCATTTCCAATGCTGATGTTGGAAACACCTCCGTATATTGGCCCAGCAAAGATTGTACAGATAATTTCAGAGGGAATTGCTTTGTTGTTGTTCTGGACTGAAAAAACTTGTGAATTTTGTTTCGACGGGAGAATGTTTTGATCAAAATTGACTGGTAACGCGTCAACGTCGTGAGAATTCGGGAGTGACAACTGCCTTTTTGCTGGAGTTTTGGCCGACAGAAGCGAACCAATATTTCTGTGTTGGGCATCCGACAATCTGGAATGATTTATTAGAAACGATCAAAGTTTCGGAGGACACGAGATTAACGCAAGTCATAGTATAAATTTTGTACATAGTAAAATGTTATGAATGAAAAAAGTAGTCCCACATTCCGATGTCACGTGGTCAGCCAACTCGACCAATCAAATTGCCGCTAGGGTTTATTATACATGTGCAACATATCGGAGTTTATGTCATGACTTATCTCAACACATATGGATAATAACTGAATTTCTGTTGAAAACACTTTAAACTCAAACACACTCGCTATCTATTTTAATAATGTAATTCCTAGATTTACAGTCAAAAACTTGATATTAAACCATCATTTGTTCATTTAAACCAATCAAAGCATTCCAGCATGGTCAGTGGGCTAATGGCATGGCGTCCGGCCTCTGTCCGTCTGTTTTCATAATTTCAAATTATTTTGCAAAAGCATTGACATAAGCCATCTGAAATCCTGTATACAGACTCTATGACTAATGAGGTTTTTTATTTACAGATTTGGTGTCTCTGTGATATAATAAAAGTCATATGGGCCATGCCCTGAAATCCTATTTTCAGTGTCTTTTGAAGAAGCAAAAGGGCCAAAGGGGCCACGCCCTCAAAACCAATTTTCATTTTCTTCTCTAGAAAGAAAAGGTCTAGAAAGCTTAAACCTTGTGTTCAGACTTCTTAGCTGACAGGGATTCCAATTTATAGATTTAGTAATCATGTGACCCCTTCAAAGGGCCACAGAGGTCATGCCCTAAAAAAACTATTTTCATCTTTATGTAACAGACATGAGAATGCATAAACGTTGTGAACAGACTCCTTAGCTGATTGGAAGTTTTAAATTTGGTGACCCCTATACATTTTTTTATTCCTTTTTCCAAAAGAAAAAGAGCTAGACTTTTATGCTGATGAAGATTATAATGAATGGATTTGGACATCCTTGGGCAGTTCATATGGTAACATGTCCCTGAGAGCATCTATAAGATAGATAAACTATTAGCTCTGTAGCCTGATGAGCTACAGAAGCAATGGTTCTATTTTTTTTATTTGCTTTGTTTAGTTCCATGTCCACAATTATATTGTTTGTCAAGTGAATTCAAAGCTTGAGCTACATGGCATGGTTTGTAAATGTATTAAACTAGACTGTCTGGTCTGCAAGATGATTTAATAAGTAAACTGTACGTGAAACAGGTTCATAGAGAGATGACTCACATCACTCCAGTGTCGCACTTACAGCCAGTGTGTCAGTATAATAAAAAAATCAAAGTTTATCAGTTCTGAAATTCCTCTAAAAGAACTAATTAAGTTGTCTTTTTCTATTGCAATCCCAAAACGTGAAAACCAGGAATACAATGTATACACTTTTCATTTCATTTCGCTTTGTTTTTCTTACTTATATTGTCAACTTAATTCTTAAGATATATATAGAAATAGAAATATTCACTGCTGTGCAGTGTCCACTTTTATAATGACAGCACTTACCTGTTTCCAAATGTTCCATGTAGAGTTATCTCCCTTAGACCACATACCTGTAATCAACATTCACACCTGGTTTTCTATTTCTTTATGTAGAACATTAATTTCTAGTGATAAGAAAAAGGATTATTTATTATTTGTTTATATAATAGTGGTATATAAACAAGTGAGCAAGGCAGTGACCATGTGACCATTTGTAAAATAAATCATATATAGCCTATTGATTCTGCTTTCATTGCCTGAAGATTAAAGATGTATAAATGTTGTAACAGTCTGTGTCCCTTAAGCAGAAGACAACATTGTATTTAAGAAAATAGAGCCATTGGTTCTGAAGGTCAACAGCTTCTAAAGGATTGTATTCAAGATTACTGCTTTCTGGGCCTTTTCTTTTAAAATAAAAAAAAGTTGATGAAAATAATTTTTAGGTAGTGAACTCTTTGGACCTTTTTACTATAAAATTATAATGCCCACCAGCTTTGGTGTCTATACACAAGGTTTTAGCTTTCTAAGTCTTTTGCTTCTGGAGAAAATAGGATTTTAGGACATGGCCCCTGTAGCCCATATTAGAGGTCACAGGATAACCAAATCTAGGCATAGGTAAACAAGGTTTTACCTTTCTTGGCCTCATGCTCCAATAGAAGATTAATATAGGAAGAAAATGAAAATAGGATTTTAGGATGTAGCCCCTGTGGCCCTTTTTAGGGGTCGCAAGTCACCAAATCTATAAACTTACAGCCTCATTAGTCAAGGAGTCTGTATCCAAGATTTCATATTTCCTTTGCCATTGGTTCGAGATAAGAAGATGAAGTAGTTGAAAGTTTACAGATGAACGCTGAAAACATGCCATGACATAAGCATGTCAGGCCTTTCAGACTAGATGAGTTAAAAATTCAAATACTAGGTGGTTGAATCAAACAATTTTTTTTCAACCAAAGTTCAACTCCTTTTTCAGCTTCAACCAACCCTGGTTAAATTCCTGATGTATAGACAGGTGAGCCAAGTGAGCACAGGGGACAAGCACACCGTCTTCCTCTTCTCCGATGGTAGTCTGGCGGCAATGGGGTATGGTTGCATGTTAATTCTTTACCATCTTGTTAGTCCTGCTTCATGACTGTGTATATAAAGGAGTCTTTTATACAGTCTAGGTCTGTATTCAGCAAGTCTAGATTGACTGAAAAAATATGAAATAAGGAGCCCAAATAAAAAAAATTTATTGATAAAGGAACATTTAATTATTAAAATATTTCATAGACTAAATTTTGGTCTACCATCTTGTCATTGTGTAATGAAATTAGAATTTTGGGTTTATTCAAAGATGCTCTTATGTTGGGAATTATCTCAATGATGCCAAAAACATTTTTAAACTTAAGCCTTGTTTTTTTCAACAATAATACTGAAAGTAATAAAATTGGTCAAATCCTTTTTGCACAGCAAAACAAAATTGTAATTTCCAAACCAAAAATTATTTCAAAGAATCTTTAGATATAAGAAATCAAGCATCACATGTTTGTTTGACAAAAAAAATAAAATTTTGGGGATTTTGCCAAAACCGATACATTATATATGATTATATTTCTCTGAAAAAAATAATTAATTTGCAAACTTTTTTGGTGTAAAAGCAATAGGATTTCAAACCTTTTTTTTAAAACCAAACCAAAAAAGTATAGCTTTTTTTTAATATTTCAAAAATTCTTAGAAAACTCTTTAGAAAATGTCATTTCATTGCACACTGTATCCTGCCCTCACGCCACTGGGTTCACAGATGGTGTCTGTATGAACATGATTGAATTAATAACCTCGTCAGACCGATATGATGCGAAAACATCGTAATGAATCTCTATATGTGCAATCAGCGCCCTCTGCTGGTCATAGGCTCAGACCTAGTTTAGCCCCGATGCTATCCGAGAGATTTTTGTTCACATGCACACCCTAGGGGAGCCAAATTGGGATTCTTGTTATTAGTGGAAAGGCAAAGTTAATTTAGTGACACACTTTGTTAGTTCGATCCCGCCATATATTAATATGGTTATAGATTTGATGAAATTAATAAGAATATCATTACCTTTTGTTCGCGAGAAGCTTGTTGTTTGACATCTGAAGTCCAGAATTCATTTTGGGATAAAGATATTTTTTCCCTTGTGTATTGCCTTTCCTTTATTTTGCGTGTTCTTATTTCATGGTTCATTACATGCCAATTTTCAATTGTCTGTTTGTGATCAAATGTTTTTGAATGAAAGGGAAACCTCTTTGACTTTCAAACGCTTGATGTTTTGTTCAAAACTTTCAAGTGAGAAATTGTTTTGTTTTATTTTTAGGAATAATGCTCATGGTCAAATTGGGAATGAGAGCAGGGAAGAATCGGTTGTTCCTTGCAGCGTCGATATCGATAAGAACGTCACGTATATTGCATCTGGTGCTAACCACAATTTAGCCATAGCAGGTTTGTATCTTATGTTTTGAATTAACATTATAAAAAATGGAAGATTCCGATCTGCAAAAGTCTTTTACTCCTTTGTAATGATCTAATTTTAGGATTCATTTTTTAAAAATTTATGAGGATGAAAGTTAAAAGTTTAAGCTATGTTCCTTCAATGATCATATTAATTTGGATACATTTTTCAATGAGAAATGATTTTTTATTCATAAATTTATTCATCCAATTTTCATTTATCACTAACTTTCTTCAGTTTATAAATTCCTTCGACAAATTTTGAATGTATTTATATTTTCTTGTTTTTGAATCACATGAAATATTCTTTTTTAAAATCCAATATGTCACAAAAATTATTAAATTCACTTTCCAACATCTTTGATATATATATATATATATGAGGAAGAAATATTTCTAAAATCAATTATATGAGTTGATGGAATTATTTTTCTTCATAAAATACTGAAGTGTAAAGATACAATTGGCCAACTGGAGTTGCCTCCCTTAGGCTGTAAACTCATGGCAGTGTGAAACTATTGATTAATGTGGTAAAAGCTTTGGTAGCAGCGAGAGGAGCCTATACTGCTAGTTTTCTCTATTGTGTGGAAAGTCATGGTTTCTTGCATCTGATTTTCTGACAATTTGGGGAAAAGTGTAAGGTTGATGTCATCATATTAGATAATATTTGTTTGTCTTTTATGATACCTTGAAGAGTAAGATAAAAAAATTAAAACAGACATTACTTGATTGTTTTTCTCTCTGACAATCATATGAATATTAAAGTGGGCATTTAAGCTACCCCAAATTTCTGGCATTGAGGTTTGAAGTGTTTACCAAAACAAGCAATTAATTATAAGTTTTTTCAAAGAAATCTATAGTGTGACAAACGGCTTTTAAAAAAGAAAATATTTATTTAAAAGGTTGTGTAATTCCTACATATTTTTTCATTTATAAAACTGTTTTCATGTTTCAGATAGATTTATGCAATTAATATTTATCAGTTCAAAAAGTGTATTAATCCGTTTGCTAAACTTTTGAGCAATGGTTTTATGGTTGACGATTAAACAAATGGGTTATATTACTTAGAAAAGAAAACATTGATTGGCTAAATAAAACCTCTTTCAGAAGGAAAAAACCCTTTTCAGACTCTCCCTTTGCCATTCTTGGGTGGTGCCTTGTATGTATTAAATGGAACCAAATTTAGTATTCAGTATAAGGTACAATGTTCACAGATACCTAAATATCAAGATCATGATATTACTGTCCCTGAGTGTCCCTTAAACTATACTGTTGAACAGTTAATTGCCACTCAAAAGTAATCATTCATGAAATAAGCAGATAGTCTTGTTTAAATAATATGTAATTTAAGTGAAAAAGTTTGGCATGAGGTCTTTCATTCTGTTATCATTATTGTTTCTTTATGGACAAAAGCTCCAAACATACTAAAATCATAATTCAAGAAATTTTTTAAAAATGTTAAAAAATAAATGCTGTGATTTTGCTGATAACTATATATGCCATAATCTGTTTTTAAAGTTTGGACTCTGATCACCACTTTAGTTCATTTTGATTTTTAAAAAGGATGTATTTGTTTTAGTCAATGTTATTCAGAAAGTCTCGCATTTCTTGTCCTTTCAAAATTTGAATTTCAGTGGCTGTTCTTTATTCTCTGTTGTTTATTTCTCTTTTTCTTTGACATAAAACAAAGAGTTTGTTAGTTTGATGCTTTTATGACCTCATGTGTTACAATATGAAAATATATCTTTCTTACACATCTGTAGTGATGATATATTACTTTCAAGAAAATCAAAACCTGGTGATAAACATTGGCACAATCTTTGATGATATTATTCCATTTTCTTTCCAAATAACATCAAATACAACCCCTCGTAGACACAAAAACAAGAAACATCAACAGCCATAAAGGTCCATATTCTGACAGATTCATCTTTCATTTGAAATTGATATATTTTATGGGACATTAATAATTACATTTCCATTAACATTTATATCTTAAGAGAGTGTTTGTTTTAAGAGAATGCCACACGAAACCCAAAAGAGTTTCGAAATGTTTGATGTTAAGTTAGTCAGATGTTACGCCACAGTTTCTGAATAAAGGTTTTGATAATTTTTTGTTAAACTTATGGTTTTAAAATAGGAGTGGAAGGCAAATGATAGCTAAGGTTGACACATAGACAAAGAATTCCAAAATCTCAGAAGGAGCGTTAATGCAGTCAGCTCCTTTCACGGTCTCGTATGAAGTGGTTAATTGCCCTGTTAATTCTTGCTTATTGCCACCTGAGTCTGCATTGCATTGTGGGATATTAAATTATTAGTAATGGTCTTATTGTTTTCATACTTATTGCATAACAAAACAAAGCAATCAACCTTTTCGTACTTTGTGTGAAGTTGATAGTGATCGCCATTCAGCCACATCATTGAAATTAAGTCAGATATTTTCCAGAATTCATTAGATATGATTTAATCCTTTTAATTTAGCACAAATACAGGCTGATGTTTTTAGAATATTCTAATTACTACCAAAATATTACTCATAACAAGCATACATTCTTGTCTTTTCTTTTGCATACATTAAAACATAATAGGAATAATTTTGACAAAAGTTATTTTTCACACGATTATATGTGCATGAATGTTAAACAATAAAATTTCATATAATATCAGTAATGATCGAGTACAAACAATGGCATCATTCATTTCTGAAGAATCAAAACGCTCATCAAACTTGTTTGACCCCAAAAGTAATATGATTTTTACATAATTATCACTTGATAAAAATAATAAACAAATGGTTAGCAAAAAATTTCAAATTAATATCAGAAATCAAGATGAGCATTCAGAATGGTGCTTTTTGTTGTAGTCAGAAATCAATAAGTTGAAACATATAACAATTAGGGCTGCACTTGAGTGACCCTTTGCTTCCTTGTACGTTGGTTATGATTTCTAAATGAAATAGAAGATACTCTGTAGAGGCTTAAGGGTCTTCCGTAGCAGTTCCATACACTTCATTGAAATCAAGTGGCCTTCGGCAGCAATATTTGTTGTATGTCGAAAAGTCTTTGTTTGTACATTTGGAATCTTTATTCAGTACTTGATGATGTGATTGGATTCCCCACTCGAGAGCGGAACGCGGGGCTAGAACGATATTGTTTTATGACTCCATATTGATCGATGATGGAATGCTTTTGTTAAGAAAAAATCATCGGGTTGATCCCTATAATGGGAATGTTGGTTTGGTACTTGAGGAATAGTTTCCAACGATCGAGTATGGGAAACACGATGGACGCAATCGATTAACCTCTCTTGTACATTTTGTTTCTCAATTTTCAACAAAGGCCATGTACATTTTGTACCTGGTCTTTTAATTGCCGTGTAATTTTGTTGATATTCTCTCAAAAGCGTTTCATCTGTGCCAAACACGACACAAATCTTGTCATGAATGTGAGCAAAGTGGCCTTCATTGATTCCCAAACGACTTTTGCCCATGGATAATTTCTAAACTGCTCTTACATTGTTTGTAGAAATTATTATGACCGTCACTAATTGTTTAATGTGAACTCAGTGACATAGAGAGAGGGATCAAACGTGCTTATTTTCAATTGATTGCTCCTGTGGATTGAGTTTATTTCTTCCATTGTATATCGGTCTAATTTGGAACTTTGATAATTTGGACCTTGAGCTAGAAGTTATTCTGGTTGGTTGCAACTGAAGTCGATGATGCCTATGTATATCTGAGTTGGGTGACCTATGAAACTAATAATTGAGGATTTGATTGTTATTGGAACTGTATAGAATTGAATTTTACTGATTTATTTCGGATTTCTAAAGTGAACACTTTTTTAATTTGTTCAATTTGTACTTTAATATTGATATTTTGATAAAATATAGGAATTTTCAAATTACTTGAATATGAATTTAATGGTTGTCTTTTTTCTGATTATCTGTGAATTAATTTTTCTATAACCATATTTGATAAAACTTTGCAACTGAATGTTCAAAAGAAATGTACAATAAATAAGTATGATAAACTATTCTCTAGAAATAATCAGCGGTGATACATTAAGGGCATTTTATAAAGGGAACAATGAAAGAGAACATATCTTACGAGCACAGCTGATTTGATACATCCAGATCTGAAGTATACACACTAAAATATTTCATCTCTAATTAGAACATTCAGCGTCCGAATTTTTTAAATCCTTAACAGTTATAAATAATGAAAGCCATTTAAATTAATGTATCATTTAATAAGGTTATGATAAGATTGAAATATTTCATTTTTCATTTTGTTTCACAATTGGTATATTCTATTTATATTGAATGGTCATTGAACAATTTGAAAAGAAATAAGCATCAGAATCTATAAAAAATAACCCCAGTTGTTACCACTATCAGTTTATAATTTTGATTAAACTGTAAACCATATTTATGTGTTTTTGAAGTTTGTCTTTGAAAGTTGACATTGACTTCAAATGTTCTTTTACAAATGGAGTGTTCAATATATTTACATTAACTCTGTATCTTGACTTAGAGTACAGATCTATTTGTTGTTTTCAATGTTTTTACATGAACTGCGCTACAAGGTATTACTTGAATGAAGATCAGGGCTACTGCAAATACTCAACAGCTCGTTGAAAATCAATAAGTATTAGGCAACCACTGTATGTCAAGAGCAGAAATCTATGAGTGGATGTAGTGGTCATATCTAGTTTATTGACATATTCTGTTGTGTTGTACACAACAGTTTGATATATGTGATACTGGTGTTACTCTGTTGTATTGTACACAACGGTTTGATATATGTGATACTGATGTTACTCTGTTGTATAGTACACAATGGTTTGATATATGTGATACTGATGTTACTCTGTTGTATAGTACACAACGGTTTGATATATGTGATACTGTTGTTACTCTGTTGTATAGTACACAATGGTTTGATATATGTGATACTGGTGTTACTCTGTTGTATTGTACACAACAGTTTGATATATGTGATACTGGTGTTACTCTGTTGTAATGTACACAACGGTTTGATATATGTGATACTGGTGTGACTCTGTTGTATTGTACATTTGTATTGTATTGTATTTTTTATTAAACTCGTTAATGATTAGGTATCAAACTCGCTTTCGTTTGAAAAAACAGTATTAAATGGAAGGTCGTTAATTAGTATCCTCTATATATCTAACACCAACTAGGAAAAAAACGTAAAATGTCTTCTATCGGCACCTTAGTCTCAGTCTAAGTGGTTCTGAATGGATCAGTTCTAAAGCATTTTGAAGGACCTTCTGCCCCCAGTAACACCAACCCTTCCACCAGCATCCTCTACTTCTGCTTCTAATAAACACTTCAGGCCTGACAAATTTCCGGATGTTGTAAATCTGGAGACTGATTCCAGGTGGGTGATAGGTCAGGCAGATTGGGATCCAACCACAGAGCCCCTGACTTGTAGCCATAATAAGATGCAAGCCGACCCTGACTTTGATCTGCACTCACAGCGAGGGGTACGTCTGCAGCGATATGCCCTGCCTTCGTAACATGATGTAAAGGGAGATAACTCCCAGCTGCAGTCTGCCCTCAGACGACCTTTGGTTGATGGTCGTAAGGGTGGGATTGGTTTTGTACAGTTACTTTTGCAGTCATAACACCGACATGTGTGTCGAATAACCGTAGCATCCCTAAAAAAAATTATTTTGATGGTTTTGTTTTCTGTTTCAGCCATTTCTTGCATTTTAAAGGTTTTGGAAACTTGATTTTCATCAAATGTCAAGGATAGCTACAATAACTAATATTGACTTAAGTGTAATCTTTTGAATGATATTGAATAACACAGTTTAGTAAGTGTAATCTTTTGAATGATACTGAATAAAAAAGTTTGGTAACAAATGACTACAAATCAAATGACATCTACAGGCATGCTTGAAAATGATACAAGAATCTGTTTTATTACCTTGCGAGCTGAGAATAATGTGCTTAGCCTACTTATCCACATTCTCTCCCAACAGACGTACGTAGCTCCTTCATATATTCCTATACAACCTAATACAAGCATTTCTTGGTGTAGAAATGTAGAAATCTTATTTCATGCACTTAAAGTTAGTTGTGCAATCAGCGACGCAAAAGTTATCATTCAAAACGCCTCAGATATTTCTGCATGCTTTCAGAAAGCTAAAGTTTATTTGAATATGAACTTTCCACTTGGAGTCTTCTTTATGCTGCACATTTGCCTTATTTCGCAATTAAATCACTGCATAGGTCTGTATGACGACAAATATGTTAACCATGTATGCAGTGTTTTCATTGGCTGAAATATTGCAAGGTAGTTTTTGTTGCAATATTTCGCCGCTAGGGAAACCTGCCGAAAACTCGAGAAAATTCTATATTAGAACAGAGGTTGTATAGAAATTAATTACTTGTACCTCTGAGGGGAGAGAAAGACTTATCCAGAGAGAACTTCAGTGTGACTTTCATTTTCTAGAAGCCACTGATAAAACGAAATTCTTTCCATTTTCTTTTCTTTTGCAGCAGAACACTTTAGTTGTGTTATGAATTGAAATTTAGAATTCAGTAGACAACTATTAGTTGAGTTTATGAAATTACTTGAATTTAAGTTTAGATATTTGAAATTTATGTCATATGTGTATTTCATATTCTTTATAGTTACCATTTTCTGAATCCAAGTTGTACAGAAAATTCAGGATTTTCTTGTGTGTTTATTTTTGTGCTGTAAAGAGAATAAACTGATTTTAGAGGAACTACTGTAGGACTGCAGTACATCAGCAGTATCAGATTTACCAGGACAGGGGGTCAAGAAGCTAGATCTACACTTACCTATAGGTCAGTGGAGTCAATGAGGGGGATCTAGACTTGCCAACATTTTCTAGACTTGATATGGTACCATTGTCCATAAACCTCAGGTATAGATATTAAATGGGAGAACAATATTTAGGATACCAATTTTAAATTTGAGCTTAATCTATGGACTGTTCCATTATACCAATAGGTGTTACCAGGTTCATTTTCTGGTTTAGTGTCTGTAAATGGGTGTCTGCTTGCTGGGAGATGATGTGCAATAATGATGTAAAATATCTATCTGTCATACTGTTATAGAACACAATGGACAGAAGGGGTCATGTTTGCTACACAGTACAGATTTCTTTTGCTGCACAACAAGTTTTGTAACAAGGACAATTGCGAGAGCATATCAATGGTATCTGATTAACCATAGCAAAGGTGTCAATAAGGTAGATTAGCAAATACCTACATGTCAGTGAAGTTAATGAGTAGTTTCTAGACTTGGTCAGACAACCTTTTTACTTCTAATTCAGGGGATCCTGCCAGGGGCTCGGCAACTTTGTCTGCAGTAGAGAACTGTTCTACATGCAGTCAGGTTTGGGTGCAATGCTACAATGAAATTCAGCGCAGTACCACCCATGGTTCGCTAGTTCCAGCCGATGCTCGCAGGTTTCACCGCAATGCATAGCCACAATGGTGTTGTGGGCTTTCTCCCTGCAATAATACTAGCAGCCGCGATATAAGTGAAATAATCTTGAAAGTGGCGTTAAGCACCAACTCACCTCACTCACCTCTAATTCAGGGCTTTAACTTAATTAATTGAGATCCTTTTCATATTTTACTTCATTGTGTTTTAACTTTGTGGATTATTTTTAATGTGTTTGTTTTCAAAAGTCTGGATGAATTCTAAACCTAATTGGGCTTTAGTCCTATTTTCCTTATGTTGTTGCTCCACAAAACAGTTGTATGGTTGTGATCAATTGTAGACAATTATGTTCACATTGGTTATGATTTATTGTAGCCTAGCTTACAATCTATTGTAAGTGTTTTGTGAAACGGGACCCTGGAATTTCCTTGTGTTAGCTTTAACCAGTGGCATACTCTGACTATCCCCTTGGATAATGAGTTTGTTATTTCTATAATTATTAAGCATTTTATTGAACAACTCATAAGTTAAATAATAGCAAGTATCAAGGTGAATTGAACGGTCAATAATAAAAAGTGTTAACTTGGATATTTTATTCGCTTAATTTCTTACTCAAACATATGTATCATTTAGCAAAATCTGGAATTTATTCTATTTACGGCCTCCATGCCTGTAACTAAATTAAAGACGAATGTGTAAGTTTCGATATTTTCATTCTGTAGAGTAAGGGTTGAATACAATTCTATTTCAGGCATACAACTTGCAGCTGGGCAATCTGGTATTTTTCTTCATGGTAATAATTAATGATTTCTTACTTATAGTTACTGAGGAATGGTCTAGCTTAGTAAAACTGCAAGTTTAGGGTTAAGCAAAATCAATCAAGATATGTGCTTATCAATCTTGTACTCACCAAGAATCTTTTTGGTTTTATTATATTAAATTCTGGCAAGTAAGGAGTTAATTTGTTTAGAACTACTCCTTAATTTTTTAAACTATGCTCATAGTCAAAGATAGCTCATAGTTATGATTGACAGACTGCAATCAAAGAAACTAGTGAGGTATTGCTATTCACATCAGGTAAATCTGATTGCCATGCTGACCCCATGACACAGACAAATTTGCACCTACCTATAGGTGAGGGGGGTCAATGAGAGGGGGGTAAAGATCGGTGTTATGTCGGTAAGTCAAGGAGAAGGGGATGTTAGGTCTGCCCTCTCGCTATGTACGAGCTCTACACGTACAAAGATGTTTACTCGTCAGTTTCGTAAACACAACATATGCTATGTACACACACCTGGGCCTACAAGCAGAAATAGACAACATGACTTATTGGTGTTTTGTCATGAACTTCAGCAGGTAAAAAGTTAGTGTACCAGGGCTGTGGACTTTGAGCCGTTGGTCTGCATTTGACATTAAAAAATTTTAGGAATTTTTTAATTTAAATTCCACTGAAATGTTTGAAAATGTTGATATCTTCTAATCAAACTCAATGTTAAGAAGTTTGATATTTTGGAGTTATTCTAAGAAAAAAATTTGTTTATGAGATTTGTTTTTTCTCCTTAATGAAATAACAATTTCTTAAAATTTCAAATAACATAATTTAAATTATAGAACCTTTTTGAAGAGAAATTTAGAAAGATTTATCAAACAGAATTTCAATTGCATAAATCTTTCAAAGAAATGTTTAGTTTTATAATTTCATGACCCAAAATAAATTTTAGGAGATATAAATAAAGTATGACTTAAAATGAATTGTCCTGAAATTTGTTGAAATTTTTAGTTCTGATTTTATCTTTAAAAAAAGAATTCAGAAATTTATATTCAAATGTCTTCTTATGATCATCTTCAGCACTTAAAGTATTTGTTTCATGATAGAATTTTTTAAAACTTTAAAAAGAAACATAAATCAGGTTAGGGAGGATAAAGGTTTCAAAGCAATTTACCTGTACAATACCTTTGTTTACACCTGGGGGATCTTCAGGTAAGAAAGCACAGATGCAATCTCTCTGATTGCAGAATCCGATATTGGTCAGGTAGTCTAGTCATTCTACCTAGTTGTCACCTGCTCTGATTAAATAACATGCAGGTATTAAGTAATCATTGTCAGTGTTATCTACCTGAAACATCAGGTAAATTGCTTCTGTCACTCTAGGTATTATGTTGTAAATTTCAGTAAAGCTGTTGTTGATATTAATTTCAACCTAAGTTTACACAGCGACTATACAATGTCAGTTATGTAATATTTATGTATTTATAATCCAATCTAAAATGCCTTTTGTTCCAATATTGATTACTGGTTTAAAAGCAGTGTACACCAGTGTAACTGATATTAGTAGTTCATAGATCAACTTCCAAAGCTTCAGCTCTTACTCGAGAATTTACCTGATTTAAAGTGATTCAGCATTCCAGGAGTATGAAATATATATATATGATGCTGTATCATGTCTGGGAGAAAGCCCTCAAATACAAGGTAGCTTTGTGTTAAATTCATACCTGTAAATGTTAGCTGTAACTTGTGAATTTGAATGGTATTAAACTTAGTTTCAATGTAGAATTGCAAATGTAAAGAGATGTTCACATTGCAAGACTTTACTAAAACCACTGTCATCCCAATAACTGGTCTTACTAGATGAATACCATAAATCATTCAGTTCCCCTTGTCTTTCAAAGTGACCAAAGTTAAAGATATAAATGATATGAAATCTTTGACATTGACCTTAAAAGTTAAGATGATTGCTCAATATTTAAAGAGTTCATCACATTATTTTGAAAATGATTAAAGGTAAGTTACATTTGTTTGAAAATGTTAAAGCAGAATTTCAGCCTTAATCTCTCGTCGATCTGGGTTTCTAACTTGAACACTGTTGTTGTCAAATCCTTATTCAACTCCTTTCACAATTTGAACATTTGAAGATCTGTAGCTATATTCTTCCCTAGTTCACAGATGTCACTAAAACTGAAAAAGTATCATATTACTTTCTTTGCTAATTTTTTGTAACTAGATGCTTAAAGTGAGATGAAGCTCAAAGATCAAGGAACACTCCTAATTATTAATCATATATCAAAATTGAATTTTTAAAAATTATTTGGAACCTTTTAAAGACATGGTCGCACAGCAGTTAAGCCTATAGTTAACAATATGATTACCCTAAAGATGAAAAAAACCCACAAACATTTATAAAAGAATTCCTAATAAGATGATGTTAAACCAAATGGCAAGATGTTCACAAATTCACAAATGTATACATAAAACCAAACTCAATATTTCATAGGCAAGTGTAGCATTTCTTGACATAGGTCTAACATACATAGAAAGGTTTGCCAAATCAGTGAACCCTACAACAGATGTGAGATACAGAGGGTACATCTCTAACCTCTTTGCTCCTCAAGTAGGGAAAATATCATTTAATATTTATACATGCTATGGCATAGGTTGGCTTTATGTCAGGGGTCCCTATGTTTCAATGCCCAGGGCTCAAATGACACTTGTTGACAGCAGATGGTTCCTCTGTAGCTCTTTTAGCTGTTCAAATCATTGTCCATCCAAGCATTTCCTTAATTGTATGGGATACTTCTTTAATATTTTATTAAGATGATTTGATTGTAAGCACAGCCTTGCTAAACACTGACTTCTAAATATTCTTGCTTATGTAAATGAAAATTGTTATTTATGATTTCTGTTGAGATTTTTGTTGTTTATGTGTTTAATTTGTTATTTTGTGAAAAAACATTTGGGACCAGTTTTGTTTTTTTAATGCTTGGCGTGATAAATCGTTAAATATTTTATCAATAAATGTTTTTACCTTTTTCATCTTTTGCAAGACAATTAATAATTTATTGAATTTTTATGTTATTGAAAACATTTATGAAGTATTGTAAAACACTTTTCATATTTAAATGATTTCACTCTAAATTTTAAAATAACATCTAGATATTGTGATTTCTATTAGAGGTACACGTCTGAGATATACTTATTTTCAATTTTCAATTGAATTAACTAATTTTTATCATATAAAGTAAGAATGTCCATGACATACTATGTTTTTGACACGAGGACCTAGTTGTATATGCAAAGAGAGAGGGATATAGTCTTCGATCGTTTCTGACGTCAAAATATATAATAATAAAATCCTACTCCAAATGGATTACCTGCGTTAACATTTTGAACGCAATGTCATAATTGAACAAAGTCAAAACATTATGATGGGTGTCACAGTGAAAGATAACTATTTTGTCATTTTTTAAAGTTATTTTGCTAGTTTTGTTTTCTCTATCACATGTATACTTTTTATGAAAAGAACAATTTCTGAGTTACATCTATTTGTTAAATGTCTGTTCATCAGTTAACAGTTTTAAATGTCATACCTCTAAACAAGATCATCAACATTAACTACGAATAATTTCATATTTCACATATAAAATTTTTCAACAATTTTCAGGTAATTGAGTGAATATTTCATGTTTTTCTTTCATTTGGCGCAACAAAGAAAGTTTGGCTTGAAATTGGAAACGTATGTCAGAGTTCATACACATTGTGCATATTAATGAGGTGAAATCGACAGCCAACTGCTTAAGTGTCATAGATGTCTTCCCAGGTGAAAGATCTCCTTGGTCTATAAACTCTATGGTACATGTGGAATCTTTATCATGTGTCAAGGCAATGCTGCGACACCAAGGTGTCAAATTATATCATGCACATGACTTTTATTGACAAGCACTCAAGCATGTTAACCAATACCTTCCTTTGAAGATGAGTAAACATTCTGAGGAATAAATATTCTCCTTTAACCCTCCCCTAGCTATGGTAAACCCAGAATGTCAAGAAAACCTTCTAAAACTTTTAAACCTATAAACCTTTAGATTCTAAATTAAAGAGTGTCAATTTTTGTTTGGAAATGGCAAATCAGAACTTATTATGTATCATAATTGATTTAGGGATAAAGACAGCTTTTCTCACTTTTGTTTTATTAAACTAGCAGGTAAAGGGTTAAAACACATGAATATTTTAGATGATTAAAATGGTTGTTGCCTTGTGAACATTAATAGCTAAAGGTGGTTTGTTGGGAAAACTTTGTTGTTTATAATGTGTTTTGGTACGTTTTGAAAGAGTCACATACTAACAATAAGATTAATATTTTATCTCTGTCAAAGATTAAAAGTGTCATCTCTACTTTTCTTACAATGTAGTTTTAATTATCAAAAGATTTGATCTTTTAGAACACATTGTGTCAATATTGTATCAATTAAATGATAATTCTTAAACATTTTAAACTAAATAATCATCATAATTTTCTTTTAAAGAACAATGTATGGGCATTTGTATGTCATGTCAAACAGTGTTTGATATATGTTATTCAAACTAATTTTCAGGATTAATTATCTATCAGCAATGCTTTAAAACAATTTTTTTAACAATTTCAATGAAAGTATTGAGGTGACAATGTCATGTCAAATTTATAGAGGTATAATTTTAATCAAATTTCCTCACCAATTATATATGGCACTTCCTTAATTATCAAACTCTTATTCATAAAAGCTTACATTGCTTTGAAACAATAACTTAAATAATCATCACATGTCAAAAATTAATTATACAACATACCATTAGTTCATATATCTGAATCAAACCTTGAATAAATTCCTATAATTGACCTACAAGGTCAACCATGAATTATCTGACTTTTCCAAATCTACCCTGAAATTATCAACAATTTTCTTTTAATACTGCTTGAAGAAGAGGTGAAAAGATCTCATTTCAAGAATTAGAGTGACAATTATATAGGGAATTGTGTTCAAAAGTTTTGCTGTTGACTCCTACAAGGTGCCATGCTCTGTCCACATCCTTTTCATTATTTTGTATTGTTCATTGTATGCATCAAGTTCTGTGGTGTCAGACATGCTGTATGATCTCTCTCACCTGCCCTCCATGCATCACCTGTTCCCCTTCTTCCCCCTCATCTTCAGATTCTCTCCAAGGTCCCTTCAAACCCCCTCAATAAGGCATCTCCCCTTATTGCATCTTTATAATTCTTCAGACTTTATATTAAAATAAATATAGTCTATAAAATTATTTTTTTTACAAAAAATGAAAACCTTTTCTTGAATTCAATTTCTTGCTGATGTTAAATCAGTGACGATATTGACTTGCTGAATGAGGATCAAGACTGTATTATTTCCTATACCTGTTGCACAATCAGTCAGCAGGACTAACTTTATGTGAACCAGTTTCTAGTGTTATTGTTTTAACTAGTTTGAAATTTTTAAAATGATAGCATCTATTAAACTTTATAATTTTCTGAGACATAAGTTTTCAAGAGGTGGAAGCAATATAATGGCTGATTGAGGCTAGTTTTTTCATGCATTTTTCAAGTTATTCATGCAGTGGTGAGCCAAAGAACTTCAAAGGGGTGGAGGGGTGGCTTACCTGTTGTACAGGATGGGAAGTTTCACCCCTTGGATCAAAGTTTTATGGGTCAGAAAAAGGTAGTGTGTGATCCAACACTTGAACAACTTCTTGGATCTGCCACTACCATGCATACTTAGAAAATTTGATACTTTGTACAGCTCTTTAATGTCATTTTAATAATTTCAATGTTTTAAAGTTCTGTACATTCCAAACCTTCTACCTTATCGTGGTGTGGTGGTTTGCGTGTTTCAGAGACCCCGAGAGCTATGCCAGCTGGAGCTAACATGCTCCTGGTAGGGTCACCCACGCTGGACAGGTCGACGGGGTAGAAGCCAGACCAAATTTGAGTCGTTCTAAAACCTGTTGTCTATCTCTTACTATGCCTTTCTTTCCGTCTTTTCCCTCATCCTGTCGATCCCTTTCTCCCTTATCTGTCCACTCTCTTTTGGATGCTTGTCATCCACGTGTTTAATAACTGAAATATTGTTCAAAACACGTTAAACCCCAACTCACTCACTCACTCACTCCAAACCTTCTAATTCCACCATAACCCTCAATCCAAACCCTGTATGAAGTCAAACACCCCTACGCCTTATACATCCAAAAAAGACGGGGGTAAGTGATCTTTTCTAAGCTTCTATGCTCCACTTATATTTCAAAAGCCCCCCCCTGACATCTGTGCACATCCCCCTCCTCCCACCCAGGTTTCTATCACAAATCAGTGATCCCCGTCCAAAAGACTACAGCTTATTAACCCTTGACCTGCGCCTATTCACACCAGCTGTTGCATACATTGACAGATCTTCCTCTATTATTTCCTAGCTAAAGAGTTTAATACACAAGACATAAAGCTGTTGTGAGTGGAATAAATATTTAATTATGCCTTTTAAAGGCTTTGCATTAAAATGACTTTATCTGATATTAGATTAACATTAGGAGATATTTTATGATTATGTAGGAAAAAGACTAGATATGTAAGCACATGTTTGCATATTTTACCATTGATAAGAATGATGTATTAGTTTTTGTTAACATGTGAATATTAATTGTTTTGAAATTTTGTATAAAAGTATTTTTTTGTAAATTTTGTAATTGTTCAAAATTTTGTATTAAATTAGTTCCAATGCCTTGACTCAGTAACAGAATTTGTTGTTTATCTTTGCTATATTCAGTCATAGAATTGCAATGATAATTTATTTAGAGATTTTTTTTAAGGCTTTCATTGTGGTATGCCATTTTGTTTAGTTTGTGCAATACATGAAACACTGCAAAAAGCTTTAGCTAGTTCAAAATTATTAATGAAAAGCAGTATGTAATGGAAGAATAACCCAAAATTTACAAATAATTATTATCTTGGCTAATTTTTAAAAAAATTTGTCGTGCCTTTAAAAAATAAAACTAACCCTCTCTGATAAATGGCTTTTTCTGAACATCTCCCCTTTTTAATGGAAAATACTTCTTTTACTATTTTTAGTCAAATTTTCAAATTTGAAGCACTCAAAATATTAACATAGGTAGCAATTAACATAGGTAGCATGGTTCAACTGATTTAGGAAATAAACATTTAATGATGAATGCTATGTGAAAACAGGACTCTTTCCCTAAGTTTCTTTTCCACAAAACATATATATGACTTGATAAGACTGTAAAATACATTCTGTGCCGCTATTAACACTCCTTTCCAAAAGTTGCATACTCATTTCACACATGAAAGAAAATCAAACTGCTTTCTATTAAAATGAGAAACAAAAGAAAGTCTATTTCACAGATGGAAAGCGATTTCCTTTGACCCTGATCTTGAATAACTTGAAGGAGACTAAATAACAATTTAGGTATCTGAATAGTTTACAAATGATTTCTACTGGAATTGACATTGATATGTCAGATCAGTTAGACTGATAAAATAATTGGTGGCAGATCTTAAGGTTGAGGAGGGGGGGGTCTGAATGTTTTAACATCACCATGTGCTTTTCATCATTGAGTGATGAATTGACCACTGACAGAATGTCCTTCCTCCAACATATAAAACCAATGACATTATTTTTCAACCCTCCCTTTAAGATTCAAGGATCCACCACTTGACATGCTTTTCATTAATAGTGCTAAAGATAATATGGAATAAAACAAATTTTCTTATTTTGTTTCAAAATTGTCAAATTCATTATGAGTTTTAGAAATAACATCTTTAGGGAACAGTTCAAATGGAATATTTCTAATTAGATTGTTTGGTTTATTGATATCACTTGACCACTTATAGTGAAGGTTTGGTGAAGTACATCAAATGGTTTTGTTTGATGGCTGTACAATCAAATAATTTCCACACTGAGAGGTAACTTGTACAACTTGTCATTTGATCTTTTACTACATCCATTACCTATACCTTACTAAAGTAAGTAATATGATTGTTCAGTCATAGAAAAAAAGGGTAACAAATATTCATTCTTTGTCATATTGTACATTGTTTTGTTTTTGTCTGTCTAGTTCATTTGGCAAGCAACTAAATCCTAAGTTTGATTCTGGCAAATGTGATTGTATAGTTGCTCGGTTGCATGATGGAAATTTGAAAATGTGTATCTATTCTATTGAGATTTATTGTGTTCATTTGAAATCATATATACTTGAACTGAACTACAGTGATGACAGTACTAACAGATATGAACACATAATCTATAGTAAATTAAAGGAAGGCTTTTCAATTAAAGGTCAACAAAAGATTCTTATCAATATCTTATCAAGGAGCATGTCTTTCCCCATCTTGTCTATTTCTTTACATCAACCAGTGCTGTTTACCTGAGGTCGCCTTGACCCAGTTGAATGGTTTCTTAAAGATAGTCATTAAACTAATGTACATTATATAGACTTCATTGTATAGGTGCAGGTAATATAGCTCCCCACTGATTTAAAGATTTGAAGATGTTATCTCTTTCTGATTCAAGGGTAGGATTAATTCTACAATCTACCCATCAGCAGGATAGTCCTTCGCTCTTAATATAATCTTTCTGTACTTGGGGAATGAATAAAGAAAGTGTTTGACCCTACCCATGAACCAGAGGTAATTATTACAGGCCTGAGTTAAGGTGAAATTTCAAACTCTTTTTCACTTTAATTTGTGCCTGTCACGGTGCAATAAGATACGACCCATGACCCTCATGACCTGAAGTTGTGAGTTACATCACGGCTGACCTCTGAGGCATCAGGTCAGACTCCCATGCTCTTGTATTCACCCAGGTTCCCACGCAGGAACTGTAAATATCCTTAAGTCGCATTCATGGAGAGACAATGATTAAATAATGGATCCATCGATAAATTGCATTCCATGGCAGATGATTTGGGGTGAGTTAGAGGGAGGATGGTGAGAAATAGGAATTTAGAGGGGTGGAGGCACGGAGATAGAGGTAAATTTCAATGGAACAATTGAAATTGGTAACAATGAGAGGGGATAATGCCCACTTGTTGCTGATTGCATTTCGTGAATGGGATGCGCCAGGGTGACTCTCCCTGTCCAGTTCTTTTTATGCAAAGTATCAAATGTGCTTAATAGAGCTTGCTGGCCACTTGATTCAGTGATGTCTTCTTAAAGGATTAAAGAAAATTGTCAACACTAGACAGCTGACTTGTGAAGTTTATGAAGTTCTTAAAAGCAATGGTTTCAAATCAACGGAAGTCATTTGGCACATGCAACAGAGACCTGTCAAAGAAAACAACAAATGCAGGCTGTGACATTTTGACATGATCATTTGACTTTGATTCATGATTTGGTCATCAGTTTTAATAAGGCATGATTTTAAAGATTTGTTTTTGTCAAATATTTAATCATCGAAACCCTAATATACTAAACAAAAAGGTTAAGAACCACCAAAAGATTTAATATTTGATTATCACATGGATCATTGTAAGAACTATAGAATATCTTATTGTTGGAAATTGGGATAGTTCTTACCTATTGTGTTGAGTATGCTTGAAATGTCCCATAGATAAATATTTTCTGAAACAGATAATTGTCAATGTTGATGGTTGTCTGTTTCTGTCTTTTTTAATATTCAAAACAAATAAATTTAATATATCCCACATTGTCAAATGGGGTATAGGGCAATGGCCCTAAAAAGTGACAGGTGATCAGTACTAATTTCTGAAAAGACATCATTTAAGTATCGACCTGACCTCAAATTATATTAGAATTAAAATTAATTAGAATTAAGCAGGCACACAAAACCATATTTTAAAACTACAATTCATGATACTAAATCAAATAATCTATTTACTTATATAATGTCACTTATTAATATAAGACTAATACATGAAGGTCAGGCATGTATTTGTTTCAAAAGGAAAAATAATCATGACAGATTCTCTGTATATAAATAAGTCTTCACTTATATACATAATAAAGAAATAGAATAATTGTTTCAAATTTAAATTCAAACAGGTGGATCAATTTTCATTTCAGGAACTTCTACAGATAAAATATAATGGATAATTCTCATGTTTAGTTTTTCAATATAAAACATCTTGATTCAATATTTTGTGATTTCCTTAACTTGAGGCAATTATCATCCAATTAGCAAGCTGTGTAAATAAGGGATACAAGGAAAATCTTCCCATGGATTCAAAATCACTGCCCAGCAAATGTCGCAGGGATCTGTTTTCTTTCAAGACTTGTTTATGTTGTTACAAACCCCCGAGGTTTGCACATGCTCTGACTGTCTGGCGTGTAACATGATACACTTTTGTCTTTCTTGGAATCAAGGCATTCTGTGAGAAAATTTATTCCAGTGTCTGTATTTTGGTTACCTTTCTGCTTGACCCCCAATCAGCTGATTTCTGACCCCCTGAACTCCTCAGTTTCAAGAGCAGTTTCAGCCTGTATGTGATGTGTATCATTTCTCCTCCTCATACCGTGACCTGCTATGTTTGCTTAAATGATTATCGTGTTTGTAGTTGAGGATGATAGCAGATTAGTTTAATGATATTTGTAGAACTGTTTCTTTTAAGATTTTGATGGTAGTATGGTGTGAAGTGGGAGATTTTCCCTAGAGAACTTAACAAGAATTGTAGGGTTTCGGTCAGAGGGTAAAATTAAGGGAACCAATGTGACTGATTGAAATTAACCCTGTTTAACTATTATTGGAAAACCTTTAACTTCTCAGTAATTGGAAGAAGAACATTTTCAACAATATCTAGTTTCAGAACTTTCTAAAAATCAAATGTCACAGATCTATATTTTTGTGAATAATAATTTTTACAAACTTGAATATTCTATCTAATGAGTATCCTCTTCTTTCTCAAATTCATTGAAAAACTGTTGTATCATTTTAGCATTAGAAACCCCAAAAGATATGTTTTACATTACCTGTTGAAAGTAAATTGAATTATTGTTTTTTCTTAGCAAAATGCATTTGAAACCTGAAAATACTTATTTTCATATTATCAATTGCATTTAAAAAAGAAAATTGTTAAATTTTTATTTCATAGAGTAAGTCTTCTTCCCAAATCTTATATTGAGTCTCTACATTACCCTGCCAACCCACTCATGCAGTACCCAGACTATCTATGAAGTCTCAGATCATACATTCCAAGGATAGTCCCAGGATATATGGGCGGTGGGGATCTGATGGGTGCCATGGAGTATTTCTCAGGAACTCATTGAAAGTGGTCTGGGTTAAGAGACATGTGCTTGTAATCCGGTGTCACATTTCACTGTTTACCTAAGTCTATTCATTGAAATCTACATTGTTGAGTCTCAACCTGTGAATTGGAGACCCCCTGCTTGTAGTGAATAGTCTAGCTTTGGCCCATGGTCCAGGAACAAGGTGTTGTTTGCCCGTATACAATCACATGGATCACAAGCTGGTAGGAAGATTGCATCAGGTCACTTGAAACCAGATAACATGGACAGTGATTCGAGGTTGTTGTTTACATACACGCTGCTGGGTCACATTGAATATATGTCTCTCATCATGGTCTGTTTTTTGATGAAAAGAATTTTTGGTTTATTTCATATTTCCTGCTGGATTAAATTTTGTGGATGTTTCATTTTTACAGGAATTGTTAAAAAAATTGGTGACTAGACATTTTCTTGATATAGGCTTCCCAAGAATTTTCTAATCCAAGCAGATGAAGGGTTAAACTCTTTTGTATACTTTTTCTCTGTTATGAATATGATAAATCAATCAATGTCATCCGACTGAGTGAAATCACTAATCGCTCATGCATTGTAAGTAAGGCGAGAACTGATATAAGCATATTTACTCAACAGTTCTCGTCAATAAATTTGTACCCTCAATTGTCAACTATGATTGATAACAAATCAAATATGTTTATTATTCAAAGACGTCGGGTCACTCTTTTGGTAGATATTTCATAAACAAAACAATGCAGTTGACGGATTGATATTGACGCTGCCTGTACATGTTAATAGGTTCTATGTTGTTTTTATCGGTCAATGGACATAATCAAAGCCAGGCTAACTAGGTGATCAATCATATAATTATTAAATTTTAAATCACACTTATGGAAACAGCTGAATATGATCTATAAATGCCTTTGATCTTTCCAACTGTCTGCCTGCTGTCAAATTTTGTTCTTAAAGTACCACTTTTTTAAAGAATCATATTACAAATTGCATATAATTTTCTTTGTCTCATATTTCACCTATAAAAATGCTTATGTTTCATATGCATGATGTCAAAATAAGTAAAAGAAATTGACAGATGTTCCTTTGTTATCATTATAATCTATTATCTGCTCTTGATGCATTCAAATTTTGTGTTGCAGACATTATGATCAAGTACATTTTTATTTTTTGAGAGATTTGATTAATTGTAAAATTTTCATGTTTTTTGTAATGGCATTGGTTCTGAAAATTCAGGATTGATTGTGAGCACAGTGTACTCCCTGAAATAATGGAAATATGTATGTGATTAAAGAGGTGTCGAGTTGTTGAAGTCTTGGCTTCACCATGATGTGGCTCCCTTAAACTCTAAGTTGAAATGGGCCGATATCGCTCTCCTCCAATACCTGCTACAGAAAGATTTTGTAAATATTGTACAGATCGAGTTGAAGACGAGACCCACTTTCTTTTATACTGCCCCCTCTATGACGATATCCGCACTTCTTATTTCCACAAAATGTTTTACCACACTCCTGTTGATTTTACCATTTTAAACAATCATAATAATCTGCCACTTTTGGGAAGCATGTGTTTTAAAATGTTTATGCGAAGGAAGTTGTTTTATGCATAATATACTTTTACAATTTTCATTCTAATTATATACTATGTCTCTTTCAGTCTGTATTACTTATACTTACCTTTTTAGACTATACCTATGTTTACAGTTTGTGTAATCCTTTGTGCATCTTACACTACCTTCTTAAATTAATTTTACATGTTTTTACCTAGAGCTCTTAACAATGATATGTAGTCTCTCGTAACCTGTTTTGGGTGGCATTTGTACTTTTATCTCAGTTGTATATTTAAAACAAACATTGTAATCCATGTTGTACAAATGGTGAGACTTTAATAAACTATATTGTATTGTATAGTAATGTATTTCATATGTAATCAGTGGTCCCACTTTAATCAAGAAGTTTTTACGTTTGTTGACAATTTAATCATTTCAAAGCTAATTTTTTTGTACAATGACAATTTGGAGATATAGCTTAGATTGTAAAATAAGGATTTTAGTCCATTTTATTTACTCAAACATCATTTTGGAAACATATAAAAAGCAGTCAGAAGGACATTTTGAAGACGATAGTGTTTGATCATTTATTTACTTGCAACTAGGATCCATGTAAATTACTCATGTGATTTTATCTTCTGTGCATATATACAACCATTTTTAGATTTTCATTGAAAATAAGTAGTTTACATATATTTATCATTTTAGGATATATGTACATATTCAAGATGATTTGATTTTTATACCATTTTCTATGGCATTTAGGTTTGTGTGAGAGACAAACAATAAGCCAAAAAAATTGTGACTCTTTAACTGTGATGTCATTACTAAACTAATGGCAGTGCATTCTGTGTTAATCATCTTAACAGCCGATGCTCGCAGGTTTCACCACAATGCATAGCCACATGGTGTTGCGGGCTTTCTCCCTGCAATAATACAAGCAGCCGCGATATAAGTGAAATAATCTTGAAAGCAGCGTTAAACACCAACTCACCTCACCTCACCTAATCATCTTAACAGAATTAGCAGTCCTGGCATTGTTGAGATTTTAATCATATGCAGAATGGTTCTGTATGTGCACCTTAAATTTCTTTTCATGTAATGTAGAATCCACTTGTAGTAATAAGTTATGGTGCAAGATATGTGTCATACATTCTGTGAAAAACCAAAACCAAATTGAACGCTTAAATGTCATTACTTTTTCTGTGAGGACAAGGAATTCCTCTGGCTCCTTGTTGCACCTAGCTGTTGCAGGGTTTCATAAATATAATAATTACTGAGAACAAATTAAAACAAAGTTTCTTCCCAACTTGTTTGCAGACAATGGAGATGTTTATGTGTGGGGTTACAGCAAGGGGTGTGGTCACCGGCGCCATGATCTCCTCGCCCCCAAGAAGATCCTTGAGGGACACAAGGTGGTGCAGGTAGCGGGGGGAGGCATCCACAGCATGGCACTCACAGGTAGGCTGCTCTTTCCCTGGCATTGTCACCTGTTGTATATACCCTTCATATTGCAGTTTACTATTTGCAGATTAGTTTAACTTAAAGGCACTAGTGCACACTTATATTATTGAAAACAAATGATGCACAGATAATGCATATCTCTTGATATTACCAATGACCTTCACTCAGGTAATCTACCATATAAGTTATTTTGATAAATATGCACATTCATATTATAAAGTTATAAAGGCCAGAAGAATTACATGAAACTTTGCTTTTTATCTTAGTCACAATACAAATTAAATCTGTTTTGGAACAATTTTGTAAACATATAATAAAACAAGACTTAAAAAGCGGCCTGTCCATAAACTGGTAACTTTTGTTGTGGGTTGTTAACTTTTTCTGTTCAATTTTCCATCTCTGTTGAGAAAATCACACTTTACCACTGACTAGTTTCCAAGCTCATGTAACACACTGATTTTAGAGTTTAAAAATACTCAGTTATCCTTTAAATTTCTTTATGTAAATCATACAAATCATACACATGTCAATATCATAAAGGATTGATAAACGCATGTGTGGCAAAAATGACATGACAAATCATGACGTGTGAACCCAGGACATCCATGTCACACTGTCTGCAACATGCCTTATATGTTAATTTCAAACCCAGTTCACATTTCACTGATAACAATGATTTCAATGGAACAGCTGAGTGAAATTGACTACTCCAAAGCAAGATCTATATCAATCTATGCCTTCCTAATGATGATCCTAGCAATGATTGTTTTGTATAACTGCCCCTTCAGCAAACTGTCATCACCTTACAATTAATGGTATTACTTGTCCATTGCCCTTGAAGACTGACGAGTCGTCGATTTCAAATAGAAAGTTTAAATGACAGCTAATAGCAGGTTGTTGAGGCGACAACAGTTGGTTCAAAGAGTGGCCTTGGTTATCGAAATGTGACACCTATGGTGATGTTCGGTGAGGTGTAAGGCAAGGTGATCGCCTATTACACTTGTCCTTGTAAATTTCCTGCACCATGTTCCCCATCAATTTCCTGTCATTGATTTACTAAAACATTTCATAATGTACGAGCATGGAGCAAAATTAACATGCGTAGATGTCGTTTTCACTGTCTCTGATAAACAAGACGTTTTTGCTGTGTTGATGTTTTTAAGAGAAGATTGATATTAACATTGATGAAAGACCATGAAGTTATATCAAAGCACATGAGATACACATGATTTCCATAGATGAAATTGACACATTATTTGTATGAAATATCCAAAAATGATAAATATTTATTGAAGTTGGTCTCTTGTTTCTGACGTTTAGAGTATGGTGTTTGTATATTTACTGCTAATTATTTGGTTAATGAATAACTCTTGATGATATTTTTTAAGATTTTATAGACATGAAATCTTTTGATATGAATTCGAGTTCACTAGCAGATAAAATAGAAAGTCTCTGAATGTTTCATGAAGAATGTTAGAATGTATATGACCTATTAATACAGTTATTACATTTAGCTTATGCATGATATAACTAAAGGTGTATTTTTCTCACAAATCATTATAAAAGAAAGTATGGATTTCCCTAGATCAAAATGGTGACTTGAGACAAAATTACAATATCTGTTTTTCATCAGATTACCTCTAAATTTGGATGAATTTTCCATACAATATAAACAGAAAAATTAACAATATTGAAAATCTTCATGAAAATTTAAATTTTTAAATCTGTATCATCTGTTATTCTTCAGGAATTTTCAGGTCAGCAATTTTTAAGAAATTTGAAATTCTTGCTCTGCCCCCTTTTAAAAAACTCTTGACAAGTACAACTGTCAGTTTCAATACAGCTAGAAAGTGTCAATTTCACACTGATTTCATGTAGTTTTCACCTGATATATATGACAGCTCATGTGAGAGCTTGTTAGTTTATCTGATGCAGCTAATTGGATTAATATGCTTATCTCCTGTACTTTATGGTTCTGGCTAGGCAAGCCCTAGGTTTGCCTGTAGGACATGTCTTGCCAATTATCCTTATCAAACAATGGGGGGTTGTTAGTGCTTAAAGAGTTAACTGTCTCACAAATCACACTGTAAGGATATCCATTAGATGTGATAGATCATGTCAGCTGGTGTTAGTCTTCTAGGGGTGTGATGCAAGGAAATAGTCTGAGTCTATGCTTTTTATAAGAAAGTGCAAAATTTCATCCAAGAAAAGTAAATTGTTTATTCTTGTTGAAAAAGGCAAAAACATTTTAAAAAGATGTGATGCAAGGAAATAGTCGTTGTCAAAGATTTTTTTAAGAAAGTGTTAATATTAAATTTTTTTATAATTTGTGTTGAAAAAGGCAAGAGTATTTCTATACCATATATAGTTAAGCCAAAGGATAATTGTTTGTGTGTTTTTGTTTTCATGTGTACCAATGATAATGACCTTATTATAAAAGACGTTTGTAATTTTCTATACCATGTACTTAAACAAATAAGAAATGCTTCAGCCCAGTAGGTGCACCAGGTTATGAATTAAGCAAATGAATGTATCATGGGCCTATGGCTTTTTACTGAATAAACTTGTATCTCTGTCTGTCTATCTGTCTGTCTATATAGGATGCAAGAGAATTGTGAAAGTCTTGAAACTGTGAGCTTCAAGAATGTATGAGACCTAAAAGAGTGTGAAATGTGTAACATTTAAATTTGTGTTAGGTTTGGAAACATAAGATAAGAAAGTTATAATAGTTTGATGAAACCAAAAAATGTTTAATTGGGACAATGCTTTTCTTTAATTTCTTTTGGAAATGGCCAGGCGATGCTGTGAATTTGTACAAAACCTTTTTTATGCTGTGATATAAGATAAAATATTTACTCACATAATCTTAATGATTTAAAACCCAATCTTTTTTCTTGTTTCCTGTTAAAAGATATGGGGCGGCATCCATCTGCAATAAGTGGGCAATACCAGACGCTCCTGAAAGAAACTGAAAGGGCATGATTTACTTCGTAATTTCGTCTCATGGATAAGCGTATCAGCGTATCCTGTTTTCTCCCCAATTTGCCCAAGCAATCTACATATGTATCATTTCACTATTACCCATCTCTACTAGCAAGAAGATAGGTATATCAGCAAAGTGCTGAAAAGAGATAACTGGCCTTTGTTTTGATAGCCGAGGGGATATAGTTTCCTTCTATCTTCATGGCTAATCACCGTTCCTCGCTTCAGACTAGTTAGAGGTCGCCTGGGGTTATGTTATTTATGACCTCGGGGCAGCTGGCACTAGATATGTTTTGACCTCTGATATAGGAAGGTAAGAAGGCCTTCAGAGTTTGATCACAGTGCCACGCAAAGTAGCTACCAATTACTACATTTATCAAGAGGTAATTGGCATTTTGGGGGTGAGAAATTAGTGCCTCGTAAGTCATTTTGGGAGATTTTATTGGTGTTGATACTGCTGTTGCCTTACCCGGCAGTAAAACGTAATCTCTGCACTTAAATGAATTTCCCCCGGTGCCTTGGGGATTAGTTATCCTGTTGACGACTTGTCAAAACAGAATTGTTTGCCTCAAGCACCCAAAAAATGTCATCCGTTCATGACAGGTTTTTGATGATGGGCTTGTTGCCTATGTACAAGATGACAAAAGAAATGTGATAGACGTTTAATGATATTGACAACCTCCAGGCTTCCCCTCCTTTTGTTTTCTGCCCAATTTGTCCTGTTATGGCATCTTCGCCAAGCTATCTCAGCTCTATTTCTTCCTTGAAAATATATTGTTGTAACACGATAGGATGTGGTTCTCTGATCTCTGTTTTCTAACAAAAAACATAAATCATTTGTGATAATTAATTTTTTGTAGTAAAACTTTTTTAAGAGAAACTTAATTTTAATACTTTAGCCGCTCGATTAGTATAAAATTCAATCAATCTGTACAGTAAGTAAAAAATATCATTAAAATACAAATTCCTAATTCTTAAGTTCTCAAACAAATCATGTACCATATCTGAAACTCTCTCTCTCAGATGAAATTTGAGGTTATACTTGCATTTGTGCCATAATGTTGTTGTTCAACAGAATTCATTCTTTTGATCAGACAAAAATGATAACTTGTTTTTCAGATTTAAGAAAAAAACATGAGTATAAGGAAGGGGAAACTCATCTGTGATCTAGTGTATATTTAAAGTGGCCTGAAATTTTTCATTTTTTACATTTTTAAGTTTTAATGAAAATTTGACATTTTAATCAACTAGGATTCTGAGTATATAGCACTTTTTTCCAAGTTTTTCAAATCCTTTAGGAGATTCTTCTCAATAAAGTGAATAATTTTTCACCTAGGCATTGAATATTAATTTAGAATATATTGTCAGTGTTTGAAAATTGAAATGAAATGCATAGGAATTTCTATACTGAAAAAATCCCGGCTTTGTCGAACTGCTCCTTTTAGTTCCCAGGTTACTCTTGTTTTTAACCATATGCATTAAAAAATTTGTACAAAGTGAGCTTGATTCCAATCCTAATGCACAGAATCACCATGTCAGTATTGTATGTAAACATAGACATGAATGTTTTGTAAACAACACTTCAAACAAATTATCCGCAGGTAAAACATCTTGAGGAGTGTGATACATATAAGTAGAAACCACTTAAATGTATATCAGGTGATAGTGTTCTTTTCTTTTCTTTACCTATGTTGATCTATGTGTATGTTTACCTAACATTTATACCTCAAAACATTCTGTTGTCCCTATGCAACAAAAATGCTGTACTATGGACCTATATTTTTCTGTTTGTACTCTTTGAATTTTTAAATTTTTATTTGCTATTTCAGTGTGGCATTTTTATTTAGGTTCTTAAATATACAGAGATTTTTGCTCTTGGCATGATCTGTTGTCTTTGTCTGCCTTGATAATGGACTTTTAAACATTTTGTACTATGGGTAGTATTAAACAAATCTTGGGTGACAAAGATCCATGAGCTCTTCTGGGATCCTGTTCCAATTTATGGATGAAGCTCTGCATAAATTTTCTGAATTAATTTCTTTGATTCCTCAATTATTGTTTATTGGAGTCTTTGCTATCTTTGCCAATAGGTTTCATCTGCATTTAAAACCTCAACATCATACCAGGCTTTCGCCCTGCAATAATTGTAGCCAATTACCCAGTAATACTCTCTTTCTTTATAGATTTGCTAATCTTTCTTAACCCAAACATAGTGAGAAATACTATACACTGACAGAAGGTTATGACTACGTATCACTTTAAAAAACTTTGAGAATGTAGACCCAATCCAGTTTTGAGAAAATGCTTCCAATCTTGACTTTCTACACACTTCCTTCATTACCGACTAGTTCTTCCAAAGTGAGCAAATTAACTCTGGTTTTTGTGCTTCGCCCTTTGGCTTACGAGATCAAGGGATAGGCAAGGGTTGTTGAGATTTACACGTTGGAATTTTAATAGACTCATGCGAGAGTTTGTTTTTTTAAAAGAAAAAGACTCGACTCGTGTGCCAAATAAGACGCAGATTATCCCTCGCAGGCTCCGGATTTGTTTAATTAGGTGTCAATCCCTCTTTGAGAAGTCACGTGGGTTACAAACATCGCTTTTATTGACCAAGAGCTGTTGGTCATTTTCCACAGTATGCTCAACACACCTGAGATAAAACACACCTTTGGCGGTAACGAACAGGGATGGCACACAGTTTTCACAGCTAATAAAATAGATAGGTGTGAAATGTTGCTTCTCGCTAAGGGTTCGTGGTCATGTTTAAGATATTTTTCAACTGTTTTGTGTTTTTTGGCTCATTTATGGTTCAGATGGACTATTTTGCTGATAATGAAATTTGTTGAAAATCTAAACTATTTTTCATTTGAATTGTTAATAGAAGTTTTTTTGTAAAGTTTTTACTGTCTTTTTCTTACAGAGCACAAACTGAAGACCGAAAACCCTTTTTTCTGAAGAAAATAATTTTATTAATTATAAAGAATAAAAAGTATATAGAATTTTATCAAAATGTTATTTTTACCTTACCAAGCCTTGATTCGATTCAGATCAGAATCGAATTCTAAAAAAAATATTTCATGTTGGTTTAAAAAAAACAGCCAACATTAGTGTATTAGACCAAAAACCTCATAAAGTTACATAACGTAATGAAGATTTTTCTACTTAAGATATGATATTTGCGAGAGTTAATTAACTATGATGATAAGAGGAAAGTCGTGTAGCAGCCTCACTTTCATCCCGCAGGAAATCAAAGTGACAGAATATAAGCCAATCATAGCGATAGAAGATGGTGCTCTTTTGATGTTGTGCCCATATTTCCCAACGTGCCCAACGTGTATCATATTTCTCGTAACACCCTAATTGATCCTTGGCGCGCTGTAAGTGTGCCCAAATTGGAATTTTTGGTAATTGTTTTTGCCGTTTTTGACTCTTTAGCATCAAAACTCCCATGTGACCTGTTTCCTCTCCTGGTCCAAAGGTTTAGCTTTTTCTAGACAAGGTTAATTTAACAAGTTCTTTGCAAGTGCTTTTTATAGTCAAAGGTTAATTTCACTCATCTTTTCACTGACGGCAAGTGCAAGCCAGCACTTTAAGACTCGTTCATTTCCATACCTTAGATGTTTATTTCATATTTGACAGGTCTTGTGCAATTGTGGGTCGGTCGTCAATGTCATGAGTCAAGATGTCAATGGAGAGTATAATTGAATGGTTCCAATGGAATAAATTTGTAACTGTAAAATAATTTCCGTCGCTGTTTAATTGACGTCAACTTGTCAAGTGCATGGAAACATTTCAATTTGTTCTTTCAGTCCTTTCAACTAACCCCCAAAATGATTTTTTATTATCATGGTAATTCTTTTTCATTTATGCCCATGCCCTTATGTCAGGAACTCAGTAAGTGTGATTAAACCTCACAAAGACATGCAAATAGACTTGTTTTTTCCCCGTCAAAACAAAATGTTTGATGGAATTAATAAATCCTGTCTGTCTTCTGATTCATTTTTTTCTCAAAGTTTATATTAAATTTCCTTTTTTTTAATGCAAAATCTGATGAAATTAAATTGATAATTAAGCCAGTTTTGTTGATGGCTATTCTTTGAAAATTCCTTAAACCTTACAATGAGTCCACTTGATAAATTGGATTTTTAATAAGTTTCACACGTAAAGAGTATTAGAAGTTTGTAATTGAAGGAAATTTGAATCTTTATCTTTTTCCCTCATGTGATAAAGTTATTGTTTTAATTCACTCATTAAACCTAAATGTGTAATACATTAAAGTTTTTGAATGATACATTCCTGTGCTTCTGCAAAATGAAAACCATGTTGTATTATATGATTCAATTTATTGCTTAATAATATATATTATTTTAAATTATGATTTTCAAATAATTTAAGTGAAAGGTAATAAGGTAATTGTGCCGCAATGATTTAACAAAAATATCTGCATTGCTAGATTTTAGGAATCATAACTCAAAGGAAATCAACTGATACTGTCCAGGTGCAAACAATAGACCTAATGGGAATATTATCTAATAAACAGGTGAAGGGTTAATTTTGCAAGCCTTTTAAATGGGTTAATATAAAAAATAATATCACATAATTTTCTAGAAATGAGGTCATTTCTCAAGTGTTAAGGTGTTAATTCTTTTTGCTATTGAGTCATCAGTTGCCAGACAGAAATCCAAGACGAATTGCAAATCAGCATTCATTCATTTTTAGATAGGGGGCTTTTAGCCTTTCTTTCCTTTTATGTTATACTTTCTATCAACATTTCGCTCTGTTTTATGTTACCTCCCGTTTTATCAGTTGAATTTCAGGGGAATAGTCAATTCTACTTATTTCTCTGCATTGTCCTTTACCCACAGCCTCCATGTTCAACAGTTAATCTGTTCTCGTCTATATTGTACAAAATGATAACAATGTGCATGTTGATATTTTAGTTTTTAATGATAAATCTAATCAGCAAATGATATTGCTTTTCCAGTATCTAGATTTTAGCCTCAAGTAGTCATAACAGAAATCATCTTTGACATCGGGCCAAAGGAATTAATGACCTTTGACACGTTATCAAAGGAGTGATGACCTTTGACATGGCACCAAAGGAGTGATGACCTTTGACATGGCACCAAAAGAGTGATGACCTTCGACATCGTGGCAAAGCAGGAACAACCTTTGACATGGCGCCATCATCTAAGGTGCCTTGAAGGAAAGTCCAATAGCGAGTCTCTCCCTCGTTTGTAGCAGAGGTTTTATCTTATCCTTCTTTTGATGTTGTTGTGATGAAACCAAGGCTAATCATATTTACATATGGAAAAGCTTGCAGTGTTAATGCCAGATGACAGAAATTTACCATTTCAAAATGGCAGCCTCACTTTTGAACCCAGATCTTGTTTCTTCAGCCCGCGGGCACTTAAGAAAACCTTTGATTGGAGAAAAGGTCTGCGTTGAAAGAAGGTGCAAAAAATGGTCCCAACACAGTCAGTTTGAAGAACCCACTTTATAGTTTATCGATTAATTTTGAATTTTTCTTTTTTTGATATGGCAGAAACTGGTCTTAGCTCAGAGAGTCTGTCTGCAATAATGTTGCAAAAGATTTTTCAATTCATTTTTACAAAATATTTCAATTTTTCAAAATGTGTTATGAAACAGCTTTTCAACAATTTTTAAATGTCATTAGTGAAGCTGTTTTCTTTGAGGGTTTATTCCAATGAAATTCTTTTGTTTATTTGGACTTAAAATGATTTATACCTGTAGGTAAATAGACTTCAAAGAAATGTTTGCTGTGCTCTTCTTTGATGGTATCAGGTATAGGGGTCTTAATTGTTACAGGTTCTGACGGAATCGCTTGCTTACATTTCTTGGGTGACGCCTTTTCTTGTTTTTAGCGTTTTTCAAAGCTGTTTGAAAGGTTAATCTGTTTGAAAGGTAATACAAGTGAATTCCAGGAACTAATTCTTCATCTTTGAAGTTTCCAAACCAAAATGTTTCATTCTGGAGATTTGTTTTGAAGGAGGAACTTCTGTAATTAATGGACTAACATAAAAATGTTTTTAGTTTAAATATTATGCCAATTGTTATGTTTGTCTGGAAGTTTTGTGTTTGTCACAAAATTAATTAATGTTTTCCATTGATATTCATGTGTGTAAAGAAAGTGTTTTATTTTTGTTAATTTCAGGATTTCTTTTTTCTTGATTGATTGAATTGCTTGGTTATTATCATCCTGCTTGAAAGAAATGAGTGGGGATTAATTCTTAAAGTTATAAAATTCAAAGAAATCTTGAAGGGGCAGTAGCACCTGTTTTTAAAGAATTGTTTCTTAAATTAAAAAAAAAAAATTTATGCCAAATGTATTATCTTCAGAGATTCAAAACATCCCATTACTCAAACCAATCATCAATAGTCATAGAGGAAATAATCAAATATCAAGCTGTAACCACTGGCAGCCATTTTGTATAATCATTTGAGGTATGAAAATGGATGGACCTGTATAGGTAAACTGATCATGGTACCTTCGTTATATAACTCCTTCTCTTAATTTAAAATTTTGTGTTGCAATTGGCCAAAGTGATTTTCATTTTCGTAAGATCACATTTTTTATCTAAAACATTTGCAACTGCCCCTTTGAGACATAAGGAAAAGTAAAAAGATATCATAAAGATGATATCTGAGTTTTTAGACATCAATTTAAATTTTGTCAACATGAAATTTTCAGTTAGTAACATCATTACTTATTAAGATAACCTTATTATTTTACCTAAAACTAATAACCTTTTCAAGTAAAGATCATAAGAATCAATGAAAAGCAAAAAATTTAAAGAAAAAAGTTCACTTTAAATTGATGACTCCCCATCAGTCATCAAAGACTTGTGCTGCGCAATGAGTTTATATTAATGATATACCATCAAACAGCCATATTTCTGCAGTGATGTAATCTCCTTCAAAGACTCCTTCATTTTTACCAAAAGGCAGAAATATGATTAAGCCATTGCCAATGTAAATGTAATGATGTAATCTTTCTCCAAGATAATTTCATTTTTTCCATAAAGGCAGTATATGATAAAGTAATTTTCGCCTTGAAAGATATTGACATGTTTATATTGCAATGTACATGCTATAAGCAATGTTGTTACTCGTTGCCTTGTGTGTACATGCTGCAAATTAGCCATGTAAATATACGTATATGCCTTGACTGATATATGTCATTTTCCTATTGAGAAAAAAAGCATGGCAATAAAAACATCATCAAAGGTAACTAATGACGACCATTAGGAAACAGGTTTTGCGTTTTGACGGATTTCATGATATTTACGAGCCAATGCAGGATAATTATCATGCCAAAAAAGTGATGTTCAAAGTCATTGGAAGATAGATGGGTTCTAAAGATGATGTAACAAACAACTAAAATGATCACGAACTTTGAAATCAGAGATCTATAATTGAGTTTCCTGACACAGTGACAGAAACATATCTTTTCATCTTTTTCATAAAAATGTACTTTTGAAAAGTTTATGTTGATTATGAAAATAACAAAAATTTGTTTTAATTTTGTCCCTAATTTATTTTTCCATTTACATATATGTAAAATGAAATTCACTGTTCTTAATTAACTGTACTGGTGTGAGGAAAAAGTGTTCAGAATTTTCATTCATGCTCAAAAGTTTCATTTCAAGTGAAATAATGCAGTGATGATAAATTAACTTAAAATGAGATAAACTCATGAAATGAAACATGAAAAATATGAGTAGATAAATCACAAGGTACTTAAAACTATCAAAATAAGTTGAAAATAAAGAATTCACTGATTTATGATGTAACTTTAATAAAAATATCAAAAGTGACATGAAAAAATGTAATAGATCAATATTTACAAAGCTAATCTAATCTCCTTTACCAAATGTAATATTGAAAAAATAAACATGTACAGATCTCCCTTAAGTCAATTATATTTCAGCACACACAAACGCCTTTGTTTTGATCCTTTCATTGAAAAATGATTTCTCTTTCAATTATCAAGATTTCATTCCTTTTCTTTTCAATATATAATCTTCAAAAAGACTCAATGAATCTTATAATCAGTCACACATTTTATAAGTATTAACATCCATTATAAAGCCTTTCGCTAATATATATTTACACTATCACCTTTCTGTTATCATAATTTCCCTTCCTAATCCAATATTTACAAAAGCAAGCAAATCTCCAGCAGTGTTAATTCCATACAAATAAACTGCAATAAAACTGCAATGAACGAGTGTCAATTTCACTTCCTTATCAGCCATCAGCAATGATCTAGGATCTCCAAACATACGTGTTTGTGTTTATGGGAGATTTATTTGTGTATGTACAAACACCTTGTATTCAATGTGATCTGGTCACTCCACAGGTGAAGTACTACTTTCCTCTCAACTACCTCACTATGTCTACTTGTAGGTGACGAGAGAGACACTTGACCTTTGACCTCAAGCAAAGGACTTCTTTCTACGTAGGTCAGACAAGCTAATCTCAATGACACGCTTGGGTTACTAACTTGTGTATAGGTCACACCCCATGAATGTATATCTTTCAAAGGCAACTTTAGGCATATGTTGTGAGGCAGATAGTACATTACTGTTGAATGTGGCAGTATGGTTTATAAATTTGCAAGAATTTCTTGCTGGTACTAGACAGACGATTTTAAGGCAAACATTTCCATTTTGTCTTTGGAATTGTATCAGTATTTTTTAAAGGAAAATATTGTAGGAAGGCTATACACTTGACGAAGTGATACACTTTGTTACATGTAAATAAAATTCAATTATGATCTTTATTTATTAAAATCTTATAACAAGTTCATGATTAATTAAGGTTTAAATAAAACAATTTCTAGATAATGTATCTCAAACTGTTAATTTTTATTCAAAGGGTTAAAACTTTCTTTTCGTAATACAAGTTAATAAACAATGTTTGTTCAAGTTATCTTTCATATATTTTCAAATATATCATATCATATTTCAGTTTATGAACCATTTGGTGAAACATAGAAAGTCACATATTTTTCATATGAGCCGTGTCTCTTTAGCATAGCACCGATTGTTTCAGCCAAGGTCAAATATTTTGTCATCTGTAAGGTCATAAAACTCTTGTTCATCATAAAACAATTGGGTAATCAATCAATTATTGCACTTGACATTGTGTCATGACTTTTATTAACACATGCAAATTTGTTTAGGTAATATCAAAATGCACACATCTGTTTGTAAAAGTTATATCTCTATATCTCAGGTAAAAATCTTAATTTAAGAAATTGGTTCTACCAATAGCAAGTTCAAAAATGTAACTGTGTCAACATAAACAATAGATTTACTATACACTATTTACAATTAATACACTACACTATCCCTTTTTTTAATTCTCTAAAATCATGAATCCTAAAATATTAAATCATGTAATTTCGGAAAATTTAAAATTCATTAAAAGTACAGCTGGGAACTATAGATATCCATAATAAAAAAGCTCAAGCATCAATATTTTTTAAAAATCTAACAAAGACATTCGAAAAAATATTTTTCACCATTTTAATTGAATAAGCCAGAGGTGCTTTAGAAAGACCTAGGCAGCTTGGGTTCAATTATCATGGTTATTATGCCACACAATGAAGAGCGGCCCAGCCCAGTATAGAATGATAGCAGTTAAATAAGCCTGATCCCCTCAACTGTACCTGCCTATGTAATGTAAGACCCCTCCTATACAGACAGGTATGTCAGGCTATTAGCCCACTGACTGTTCCAGTGTTTGATGTGGTCTCAAGGAGATAGGTGATATACAGTCTGTCTCAGGTTTAGGGTGTGGGTGGGGGAGCTTGGGATGTCTGGGTCTGGTGGTCTGGTTGAGGAGGGAGGGGGGAGGAGGGGGGTAGATAGTCTGGCTAAACTCTGAGGTGATTTTAGGGTCGGGTGGTCGTGTTGTCTGGTTCAGATTGAGAGAAAAAAGTGAAGATACAATATGTGGCTCAAATTTGAAGTGGGGTTGTGGGCATTGACTTTGAGGGTATATTGGGGAATTGTTTGGTGTTTGCATATGAGAGCTGGGTTGCATCAAGGTGGGAGGTTTTGGGAGGTGGAGACTGAGAGTTTGAGTAGATGTTTGGGTGTAGATTGGCCGAGATTTGTGAGGATGCCGATTTTGGAGGATTTGAGATGAGCTCAAGGTGGGGTATGCATCTGGTGTTTTAGAGAGGTTCCACAGGGTTGTAGGGTTGTGGTGTTAAAGCTTGGGGTGTGGTGTTGAAGAGGTTTCTTCATCACTGGGGGGGGATTTCGTCTGGGTAAGGACATGGTGTGGAATTGAGGATCTGGTATGCCAAAGCCTTTTTTAAATTTAGGGGTCAGGATATGAAAGATTAGGGTTTAACTGACATTTATGGAGTCTTAACTTATACCCTGATGTTTATCTGAGGTTTAGGGATGCAGTCAAGATGGAGTTGAATGATGATGCTTAGGGTCAGTCTGGCTCACTTTTAGCAAGAGTTTTTAAATGCTGAAATAAGTTTTTGTCTAAAACTGTAACCACTTAGGTGCTTTTGCTGACATATGTATTGGGTTGTCTAGACCAATAGTGTCTACATATATATATTCAAAGACAAAAAACAACACATAACCACATGTTGTCTATGTGTCAATTTTTGTCTTTGAGTATATAATATATTATACTGTATACTTGTGAAATCTTTTTCAAATACTGTCCATATATTATATATATATTTATTTATTTATTTATCTATTTATTTATATGTGTGTATATACTAACAGTACTTCTCTTACCCACTGACGGACCTATGAAGTGTACACAGTCATGGCCAGGTGGAAGAGGCTAAGAAGGGGGAGGGACCTGTATAAGGGGATTGGGTATCAGGCCAGCTTAGATGTGGGGGAATTTAGTTTTTGTTTTATGGGGGGATATATGTAATAGGTCACTCCAGGGGGTAGAGTATGTAGGAAGTGTGCAAGACCAATCTTGTCACCGTTGGTCTTACATAGGTATGTACAAAACCTTTTTGTTCAGGTGACATTTTTACATCTTTTGAAGTGGCTGATGATAATACAGGCAATTATTTCATTCAGCAAACCAGAACAGTCTTTCAAAAATTTTTGATCGAAGAGTTTATCTTAATTAAATAACACGTGTTCCTTTGAGCAGAACATTACAATTAATTATTTAACAGTTCAACACATAAAAATGCATGTCATTTGAACAATATTTTGAATAGCGTTAACATTTTTCTTTGAAATAGAATATATCAAATTTGTACGATTATTTTAAACACCTTTTACAATTCAGCTGGCTTATGAAAGTGCCAAACTTATGTGCATCACACCCATATTTTGAAAGGGAATATTTTGTGACTGCATGGTCACAGGACAAAGATAAGCTATCAATACAATTTTGATGCATTGGGAGATAAAAATAAAGACTTTGACTTCTTTTATAATTATTTTTGAAAAAACATACTGACCAAATTTGACTCAATCATATTGAATAATGAAAAACATAATTGATACTTAAGATTTCTTATCATTGCTTATCCAATGAAAAAATCTGTTAAAACAGAAACATTTTCAAAGGTATACAGTCAAAGAAGAACTATTGTCAAAGAAAATAGTTTTGTAATATTTTCAACGGAAAGGGGATGATAAGTAGACGTTCATCATTTTTCTCATTCCAAGGAATATGAAGTATGTCTTTGACATCTTCGTTATAGGGCTAGATAACCCGCAGGTGAATGTCTCACCTGATGAAAATCTACCTGCCGTGAGATCAAAGGGAAACCTATCTCACCTGTCAAATTATCATGATACAGGTGGGTATAAGAAAGGTAAAGGTCTCCCACTTACTGTAGTTACGGTGAAAGGTGACTACTGGTTTGTCGCAGGTTGTGTTTTTCGGGGGCACAGTGTCAAAGCTTTAAACGACCTTTCTGTCATTAGGTTTGTACCTATGTAAATATACAAACAAAGGGGACTGGGGTTAAAGGTCAAGAGCTTACATATTTACTTTCGGAACTTCAAATACGAGAAGTGTCAATTTAGCCTTTTTGATCTTTGACAAAAAGGAATATAGTCAAACAAATTATCCTTTTGAAAGGGAAAAGATGCTGGATGAATGGGTGTACAAGTAGCAATTTATTTTTAAAGTTGTCATCTAAGGGTCTCATTTTTGTCTTTGAATCAAATAATGTTTTGATTAATTGTGATTATGTCGTCAGTTTGATATGTTGATTTAGTATGTTTTTGGTATTGTTAGACAGTAATCATAATTTTCTTTGAAATTTTTAAATTGTAATATTTGTTTTTAGTTGCAACTTGTTTTGATAACATTCAAATATTTTAGTAAATTACAATTTGTAATGATAATATCAATTAAAAATTAACGTACATTCATGCGAGATCTCAATCATTGTTGACATCAACGGTATGTTTGCATCCGATGATTTCATTTAATTCTTATAATTATTACATTTTGTTTATCATGTATAAATTTGTGGTTATCATTTTTGATAATACAAAACTTTCTCAATTAAAAAATAAAAAAGATAATGAAATTTTAATTTTTCTTCTGTAAGATGTTTTATTCTGAAAGTCAATTAATATATGATTTTAACAAGATTTATACCCGACACCCACAGAGATATCAGATAAACTTCAGATGAGAAAATTGAATTTCTTCTTGTGTCAATAATGAGAAGAGATCACTTCCATTTCCATTGAAACACTTTGCTTTCATTTGCTTTAGGTCAGGAGATAGTTACAAGAAGAGTGACTGTACATACACAGGGACAGATTATAGTCGCTGGAATACAATTGAGGGCATCAATACCTATTGTTGAGAATGAGCCATGAGCCCAGGCCAATCCTCTATGTGAAAAAGTAATTAAAAGGGTTGAGTCTATTGTACAGGATGTTCAACCTATAACCAAACATGCATGATCAGCATGAACGCAGATAATCAGAACTGATGGTCATCTTTTTTAGGATAAAAGACAATAATTTTGTCAATTTCAGTAAAAAACTTTTTGATTTCGAGGTAAGACTTGTCAATTTCGGTGTAAGACTTGTCAATAAGTCCTGTATTTCAATTAATAGGCTTGTTAATTTCAAAAGAGCAAGGGTTTTTATTGTAAGACTTGTAGATTTCATGGGAGGTGATGTGGGGTTTATTGCCGCTTTCAAGAATATTTCACTGATATCGCTGCTGCTAGTATTATTGTAGGGAGAAAACCAGCAACACCATTGTGGCAATGCATTGCAGTGAAACCTGCGAGTATCGGCTGAAACTAGCAAACCATGGGTGGTACTGCACTGAATTTCAGTGTAGCATTGCACCCAAACCTGACTGAGTGTAGAACAGTTCTGGACTTCAAACAAAGTTGCCGACCTCCTGGCGTGATTCAACCACAGTCATCTTGATCCGAAGCCAAACCAATGGGCTTAACACCCCACCCCCCAAATTTCATAGGAGGAATTAATGATTTCAGATTTGTTTATTTCATTAAAGACTCGATGGTTTCCTGAATGAGTTATCTATTTCAGAATATTAGTTAAGTTTCACTGAAAGAATTTACAATCAGTTTACAACTCATTTATCTCAAGAATCACTGATCGTTTTGAACAAACCATCTGTTTCAAAATAAATTAATAAATTGCATTGAAAGCAAATTCTGAAATTAAAAGCACTTCATATTTCTCCCTGAAAGAATTCTGTATATTTCACCAAAAAGTGAAAAAAAAAAGATATGTATATCTCATTGAGAGTCGCCAATATTGTGTTCATTTGTGGAAGCAGTGGTTGATGAAGAGATCATACTTTTTCCCTTAGTTGATAACTCATTGTCAATATGAAACTTGTAACTTTATCACAGTGGTGTAAAGTCAATAAGAACATTTTGACGTTTTTATGCCTGAGTGTTTTGTGATGAGATTTCGACGTGTGGCAATATTTGCTCTCGGCGATGATTCAAGATCGACCGTGGTAGTGATTTCCAATACATAGGCCACAGGTATTGTGGCAAGGGCGCTAATGGTTGGGGGAACCACTAATTAGCTCACTGGCTAACGGGCTTCTCCTTAATTGGTCCAATGTGCCAACTTGTGGAGATGTTTCTTTCTTTCAGATGATTCAAGTTTCCTGGCCGTGATCGAAGCCATTTTCCAAGTCATTGTTCACATAATGCCATTCCATAATTGGTCATTTCACCGGAATTGGAGCTCTCTTCCACCATCTAATTAGACCATAAACACAATTTAACTTTTTTTTAAATGTCCTGATTTGTCTTCTGTTGACTCCACATGGATGCAACATGCTGTAATGTGACCAGAAACCATTAGATTTTAAAAAAAAAAATTAACTGATTTTCTCAGAAATATTTTTTTAGGTCGAAGTCTGCACTTTTTTCTAATTTGTTCTTTAAGTTTATTTTCTGAAAGTTTGTTTTCATTTGAACTTGCAATAAAATTAAAATAATTGTTGTCATATCATTTTATTTTACCTTGTAACATACGTATTTACAGATTTTTGTTTACATGTGAAGTAAGTACCCTTGACTGCCAAAAAGTCGTTGATGTAAAACTTATTTAGAAAATTTGGCTAAAAATTTTATATTTGTCCTGTCAAGTTAAATACATACGTTATGATTAACTATTATTCCTTTGGGGGGGGGGGGGGGGGGCTGTTAAGAACAAAGCTTATAAAAAAAATAGAATCCTATGTTATTATGATAATGAGCTACTGAGAGAGATTATGAAAAGAAATCATGAAAACTGAAATTCTGTGAATGAAACCTTCTACATCAGGCTAATTGACCTACCTGCTCAATTAAAAATCAAATCACTATTGAGTGACTGTGTTACAGGAATCTGAAAGTCCATCAAGGAATTATTCTTGCTAAAGTAATGTGCTCAGATTTTTCTGGTAGGTAAAGGGTGAAGACGGTATCTTTGTAACATTTCCATGTATTATCAGCTTAACAGTAAAACCTCAATAGTAAACTCAAGTATTCTTTTTGTCTGAAACAGATTTATGAATAATTCAGTTTACATTTGACGTCTTTGATAAAGATATGAGATTGAGATATCACAGCTCTTGGAGATCATGGCAACCTTAAACCCACAAGTCTGTTAAATCCCTGTTAAAGGGGTAGAGAAGATTGTTCAGGGTAATTCAGGGTACTCATAACTGCCCTCAATGTCAAAGGTCGACCATACGCATATTCTGCGTGACATAGAAGCTTATGGATGTCTGGCTTGAAATGTTGAACAAATTTGAGCGCATGATATGAAAGAAAAGGTCTTTTATCGGGCACCATCAGTACTGACCTCTTAGCACAAAGGGTCGGGGCTTAATAAATTCAGTGTTTATTGGACTGTGAGGATTATGTGATTAACAGGCGGCCATCTTGTTTTTTGTGGCCCAGACCCTCGATAGGATCTCTTGTCATCTCTGTGACATTTGACATTCTTGCTTTGTAGAGGAAATGAGTGCTGACTGAAATCGAGTTGCTCCATTTCCTGACCAAAAGCCTATACCTGATAATAAAGCCATCTAGACAAGAGATCACGGAAAATGTTTTGTTCCCTGGGTGTAAACAGAGCCTTTAACTGCTGTGAATCAGAGGAAATATCATTGTGATAGAGTTAGGGAATTGCACGCATTGGTAGGCGGATTTTATGTGTCATTTTTAGGAACTCAGTGTGTTTCATACATGAATTTAGATGACAGGCCAAAATTTGTTTACCTAGGATGGTGAACTTTATCTGTATAAATCTGATCTGCAAGGTTAAAACTTTCTATCCAGGTTTTCTATATTACAAAATCTACTAATTATGTTCAGAATAATATGTTATGACCAAATGATGGCAAAGATAATACCTAAGCAGCTATGAACACTAACTCAATCACCTGATATAAAATCATTTGATATGAATATCAAGTATCATTTATTTTTATATTTGATTTGCTATTTTATTTTGAGCAAATGTTTTCATTCCAACAATATATATAATAATATATATAATAATATATCAGTTGTTCATATTCATGCTTGATTTGATTTGAATCTATCGACTTGGGCATTTCAACTGATCAAAAGTAGAGTTGTAGAGTTTTTTTACTAGTTTCGGCTTGTTTAACTTTAGATCAAGATCTGACTATGGATGTACTCGTAACTTTTTAATCCTTTCCAGCTTGTATATGTAATCTCCATAAAAGTATGTTTCATTGTGAAATTGCCAATGACAGCTGTGTATGTGTCACTTCCTAGACACTGCCCAGATAATCATTTGAAGTGTTTTTGATTGCTAACACATGTGTGTAAATTTTGAAGCCCATATAAGTGAGCTTGATACTTATGTTATTGCCTTGACATAGGTAGTTATCAGTGTTAACACAAACTTCAAACAGGTGTGATGCAAACACATGAAATTGATTAATGTAATTAAAATCAGACATAATTCCATTTTCCATGATGGCTGACAAAGATTTTCACCCTTAGCAACAGGTGTGCAGCAGTTATCACTCCAAAGGCGAAAAAATGACATGTTTAGGTAAAAAACTTCTTTCTCTGCACATGAGTACAGGAAGCAAATGTCAGAACGACTCTGACACGTTTGTTTTGACAACACAACCTCTAAACTGTGCAACACATAGACTAGACTGTCTAACGCAGATATTTTTTGCTCCCCGTGAAATACTATCCTACCTGTCTGCCCTGGCTCTTTCCACTGGTGAAAGAAATGTGTATAAAGCAATATTTTTCTGAAGGTAGATGTTTATGAATCTGTTGTGCACTTGTATATGGAAAGTGCCAAGGATTACGCTATGGGCCAGGGGTGTTGTGATTTATTTCGGAGATGGAAATAGATTGCAAATATTGTGTCGAGTGACGATTTTTTTCTTGCCATGGGTTAATTTCTACGCTGTCAGAGACAGTCAAGAAGGTGATATTTTGTCCGTGCATGATATGAAACTATAACGAAGTCTGTTGTAATATCTCAAGTTCTGAAAACTGATGAGATCTAGGAGGTTTTTGTACACGGATCAAGTTTCTCGCTAGAGACATCTTTATGAAATATTAGTTCTTGTTTTCTGGTCTGCACATTGTTATAAGATAGAAATTCAAAACGCTTGCAAATGTTTTTGAAGCCTGCTGTTCAGAAGATTTTGATTTACATTAAATTATAAAAAGAAATTGTCAGATATACAAGAGTTTTGGTTTATTGAATAAGTCATTGGATTAAATGACATCAAATCTTTTCTTCTGTTCATTACCATAAGACCTCCAGGGAGAAGAAGATTTTTTTTTCTAAATCTATAAATGATAATCTGATAAGAATTTTTTTGTCGGAACCATAGATTGTGCCACCAAGTGAGAAGATTTTCTGAAGCAAGGAATTTGCTGCTAGATAAAATTACTAATTGGTTATTTGCAATTTCAGTGTTGAGAATGTTTTTACCCATTTTCATGCCGTACAATTTTTTAGGTTTGAGGAGTGAATGTGATGGTTAAAAATATTTTAATTTCAAACTACAGGAGTTCTAGTTCAACCTTTTTGTCATTGTGACAATCAACTTCTTTGATTTTACAAAAGCAACATTTTGACACTTTTTACATAATTCTGGTATTCATGGGTCAAATGCAGTCTTTTTTGTATATAGAAACATTTTGATATGCTTTTAATGTACATACATGAAATAAAATTATGGTAGTTATAAGTAACAATTTGGTTTAAGCACCTTCCTTCAAGCCAGAGAAAATAAAATTCAACAAAAATTTAATTTTTCTTCAAATGCACTGATTAAACCTTTAAGGGCGTATTTCTGTAACATAATCCTAAAACCGTGAACAAAACGAGCTTACTGTTTAAAATGTTGCAACATATACTTGTCTAATATGAACAAGATGATCCATTTTAAAGAAACATAACCGCTTTGCTTTGAAATACAACCTCCATAATCTTAACAGCTTAAAGTATCAGTAGCGAATTGCTAGCGTGGATATTGTTAACTGAGGTCTTGAATGAGTTACAAATCTATAAATCTTGTAAGGGAAATGTTAAGTCAGACAATTTTATGTAATTGACAGAGATAACAAAAGAAAAGTTTCTTAGTTTACAATGGAGAGATTAGTGCAATGAAATTTACAGGACAGTTGAAATGGACTGAAATATGGATGGGGGTCTAGAGTGGTGTTAGTTTCTAGCAAGTATGATAAACATTTTAACATCAATGTGAATATTTTTTTAAAACTAAAAAGTTTTAATACATCATTTTCTATTTTAAATGAATCACATTTTTCCATTGTTTTGATATAATGTAAGTGTTTTTTACAATATTTCATTATCAATAATTGTGCGTATGAGGATGCGTCATTTTAGATAACAAAAATGCCTCTTATCTTTCTGTATTGTAGTCATTTTCCCCATTCGAAATGACTGATATTATTTCCTTTATAAATTTTTTTTTTTTTATGGCTTTATATACATTATTTCTTGCCATGACCAAATTATTAATCAACAAGGCTGGGCCAATACATCTCAAAGCATGAGCAAAGTTGTAAATAGTGAAAGACAGAGCAAAAGCTAAAGTTTCAGAACTGTAGCAGTCATGTAAGGTCATCAACATCGTTAATATTTCTGATTATGCAACTTTTAGTATGGCCAATTAAAATATAAAGAGGTTAATCATAAAGTAAAATTGATAAAGTATTTCTGTTTTTGCCTATGTAAGGTTCTTGGGTGATATTATATTGGCCCTCAATTTTATCTGGGGCCAATACATTGGACCTCTGATTGTATGATTCAGTGTCCATATTTGTATTATTTTATGGTGTCTTTTAGGCAAGATATTGCCCGGAGTTTGTAACTCATGACACATACATACACTACTTTTTATTACTATTTTTATTATATTTTTGCATAAATGGAAAAAGTAAATAGATAGAATTCTATAATATTTACTTCATTCATAGTTGTTACTTTCGAGGGTTTTGAGGCTGATTTTCAAAAGTGCATGTATAAATTTGATGATACGTTACAAAATTCAGTACTTTTAAACCCATTTATATATGATATGGATATGAATTGATTTAAGCCTAGCTTATGTGAAAAGATTTTTACAACAATATCTTTTTTGTAAAACTTTAACGTAGAGTGCACAAACAGCTATTGTAACTTAATGTTTGTGTCAACAAAAAAACCCTGCATGTTTGTTGTTTAGATGCATGTTATTGGATATGTGCATGTATATAATAGTGAATCAGTGTCTATTCACCAGTGACAGATGTCTGTTTCAGCTTGTACATTTCACTGTTGTCTCCCTTAGCTCACACATTGCTTTCATTATATATTGTGTAATATAGTCCTTTGACTATCAATCTACGTTTTTGCTTAAAAGATGTAAGTAAATATTTTGCTGACTACCTCCTTATTAGTTTTATAATGTTATGCATATTTTAACTTTGAAACATGAAAAATATGCATGCCTATAAAATAATTGTTTTTTTTTGTGAAGCATGCTGGTGATAGATCTTATCAAGTTATTGTTGTTATCACTCTATGTACATTCTGGGTTATGTAGACAGAATTTTAGCCCATGTTTTCTATCTCTAATTTGTTAGTTTGTGTAAGATTAATACCTTCTTACAGAGAAAAGCAATAGGTTCCGGTTTTTATTGTAAAATTACACAATGTTTCAAGTATTTGGTCACTTCATCATCAAATAGACCAGTGAATGAGTGATCATAATATGCTTTGAATTACATTTCCACAATGAAGAAGTTGTTATCCAAATATTCTTGCTTTTCCAAGGTATAACACTTTTAAATACTCTCCAACATTAAATTCATGAATTTTCATGAATATAGATAGGTAGTCATTCTTATGTGATCTGATAATTGCACCCTTATGGAATATCATAAAAATATGTAATTATTAATTTTTTTGGCTTTTCTGACTGTGTCAGACAAGTTGTCGATCTGTGGTTGTCATCTGACATTTGTGTTTGACCCCCCTCGTATTCCAGACTCTTGGAGCTTGTTCTCCCTGGGGTTGGCACCTAACTTGGCACTAAATTATCCCTCTTCAGCTTGTTTGTCTTCTTCAAGAGTGCAGGATGCCAATGGCGCCTCTTCCTTACAATTATGGCCCTCAAGAACGAAGACCTATTCTAGGTGTTTTTGTCACCTTTTATATATTTTGTGAAACCGATTTGGCATTTTGTGGCATTTTATTTGGCTTATAACCAAAATATTTGTGAATGAGGTTATGATATTATTAAAATGTGTAAGATTATTTCATTATCTTTTCTTAATTTTGAATTGAGATATGTGGAAAACAACTTCATGATGTGCAATTTGGCACAGGTTCTTGTGTTGTTATCAAGAATAATTGTCTTTCATCTAATATCACAAATAAAGAAGTTGTTATCCAGTTATAGAAAATCAAAGACTAATATTAGCATTAAATTGATATTGATTTAAAAATTTTACTTTTTCAACAGGTAATTCAATTCTCTTTTAACTTTTTTTAGAAATGTTTTTTCCATATATTATCTATGAAATTTTTTTTTAAATATTACATTATCACAAGTAAAGCTAAGAATGTTAACTAATAAAGATTAAAAGAATTACAACTAGGATATATCCCAAAACTTCAATCACTCACTGTTAATTCATTTCATGTTTGGCCTTAACACCAACAATATTTAGTTGGTAAGACCAATCCCAAATCGGGACACGCACAATAACATCTACATGACCCATTACATGAACAGGTCACCCCCACTAATTAATCTTGAACCCAGGAAACAGGTGTCAGGGAGAGTGGAACGTAAAAACTAATTGTTTAATTTACAATACAACTGATTAATATTTTGTCCAGAAAAAGTTTCAAATGTATCCTTGTTAAGTTTTTAAAAATAAAGTATTCAAATTGATTAACAAAAAGCAGCTGAAAGAAATAAAAACTTATTTTTTTTATAAAAGATGAAAATGAAATTTTTGTAAAGAGATAATTTTAGAATGTATATACATTGTCTTGTTGCAAGATGGTGATATCACATTCAATAGATTAGAATTTTTTCAGATATATTTTTAAATTTTTCATGGTATCTTATCAGCATTCATGACTCCTTCATTGATCTAGCTACCAAATAAGAAAATTTCTTGCACTGAATAATTGCCGAGTCAAATGTGTTTGAAGTTATTGATTGCCAGGTGATTTAAGGAATTTTTGGCAATGTATGTGAAAAAGGGCCTTGAAAAGTCTAGATTCTCCACCTTGGTATCTGTACCAGATTCTTGCAGATGGATCTCAGTGGGTCCAAAGATCTTCTTTCAGTATTTCCTGTGCTACAACAAGTGTTAACTCTGCACCAAGATGCATGCAATCCCCGGGGCTAATTCCAAAAGTCAAAGGTTGGCCCGAGTATAGTCTGAGAGTGACTTCTATTCAAATTCTGCATTATGAAACAAGAAGATTATCACAATCCTAAAGGTTCCTCTTCTTGGCACCAATTCAATACAAGCCCTATGGATGAACTTGTGATTGGTCCTTAAGCAAAACATCTTTGTACAACTCTGTCAATACAGCTGCATCCCAAAAGTTTGTTACACACCTAAACATTCTGGTATTATGTTATTCAAGTTTGGATAATGGTCAGCCCATCAAAATGATTGGCTTTAAATTTTGTGGTCATTTCTTAATTATTGCGAAAAACCTTACCTCTAAACCAACATTGACTTATATCTCTCTTTCGGAGAGATCGTACAGAGCGTGAGAATAAAAATGATTTTAGTGGTGTGCGTGTTGTTCTTCCCCAATTATCTCCCCTGACTTACCTCCCTTGATTTTCAAGCTCAAGCTTATTTGATTCACAACAGGTTCGTGTCCCCAGAGTTGCCTGTATTGGATAAGGATTTTGCTAGACTTAACCCCCGTGCCCCGTCTGCTAATCAATTTCAGTTTTCGAGATTGGACTTGATGGAGATTGATCGTAATGTACGCCTATCTCAGGATTTAGCCTCAGCCTCTTCGAACTCGATGTCTCGCATCCTTTTAGCGGAGAGGCAACAGCATATCTCGCGAGTTCGGGATCTACCTACAGACGTAAAGGACTCTCTCTTAGCTCAACCTGTTCAAGCACCGTCTCTCTTTAATGGAGCATGCACTCAGGCTAGCGAATCGCAGGATGCTATGACTACCAAGTCCCTCAATCAAAAGCTCACTCAAGCCTTGATATCTTGAGGTTCTTTCCAGGGACATCATCGTGGGAACTCAAACCCTTACGACTGCTTCCGTCCCTCGACATATCCTTGACAATTCCCTTCCCTCAGCCGACCTTCCACTCTGCAGTGGGGGGCCGTCTGGGTCGATTCTTACGGAATTGGGAGACAGTGTCCGACGATCAGTGGATCCTGTCGATCATCGCCAGAGGCTATATCCTTCAGTGGGATCGAATTCCGCCAGTTGCCGTCCATCCTCAAGGGGAAAGATTCTTCCTTCAAGGGCCCAAGTTACAAGCCGCTCTTACTGCCATCGAGCAACTCTTGGAGAAGGACACCATTACGGAGTTGGATTCCGCCGACGTTTCGCCAGGCTTTTACTCTCCCGTTTTTCTTGTGCCAAAGAAGGACACAGTAGAAATGAGAATGATTATAGATCTAAAAGTGCTCAACAAATCCTTCCTAAGCAGACCTTCCAATTAAGTTCTCTATGGAATCCCTCAACAACATCCGCCAACTGATTTTTCCACAGTCCTTGTTTGCCAGCCTCGACTTGAAGGATGCATGCTTACACATCCCTATCCATCTCAAATCCCGGAAGTTCCTTCCTCAACAACCGCCGGTTCCAATTCAAGGTGCTTCCTTTTGGGATCTCCATTACCCAATGGCTGTTCACCAAAGTCACAGCCCCGGTTCTCCAGTTCCTTCACTTAAATTACGTGTTCATTCGCGGGTACCTAGACGATTTTTTGCTACGTCAGGATCAATCTACCCTCCGATACTACCTGAGGCTGGTCAGTCATGTTTTCACCCACTTGAGCTGGATTATTCATCCGGACAAGTCGGAGTTCAACCCGTCTTTTCGGATCAAGTTCCTGGGAGCCATGTTGGATTCGACAACCTCAACCATTGCTCCATCGGAGGCCCGTTGGACAACAATACAGTCTTCAATCCAACGGATACCAGCAAGAAACATTCTCTCAGGAGATGGATGTCTCTGGTGGGTTCTCTTACGTCGGTTCAGGCCTTCACCACGCGCGGTCGGCTAGACCTGCGCCACATTCAATCTTGGATCAACAGCTCCCGTCATCTCCCTCTGGACTCCAAGATTGTGCCTACGAACCTGGTTTGCCGCGAACTTCAGTGGTTGACCTTGCGCACGCACGTCATGTCAGGCTGCCCATTTATTCTTCCTCCGCCTCAACACACGATCTACACAGATGTGTCGAACGCGGGCTAGGGTGCACATTGGAATCAGCACATTTTAAGCGGGCCCTGGGGCCAATCAGATTCCCATCTTCACATCAAATTGCTCGAGATGAAGGCGGTGATCTTGGCTCTCTCCAACTGGAAAGCTCTACTCCATGGTTCAAGTGTTGTGATTGCAACGGACAACTCCACTGTGGTTGCGTATATCAACAAGTTAGGAGGCACGAGATCAGCTCCTCTGATGAAACTCACCAGGGATCTTTATGCCCTGGTAGACGCATGGTTCATAACTCTTCAAGACAGGCACATTCCCGGGAAACTGAACTTCCTAGCGGACTCTCTGTCCAGGAAAAATCTGAATGGACGATTCACCCTCAAATTTTGAATCTGATCGCCGACAGATGGGAGAAGCCTCAAGTAGATCTGTTTGCGACGGCACTAAATTTCAGACTCCCTTGTTACGTGAGCCGGTTCCGGATCCCAAGGCTCTGGCAGTGGACGCGCTGTCAATGTCCTGGGACAATCTCATAGCCTATGCCTTTCCTCTATTCAAGTTGATTCCAGAGGTTTTCAACAAAGTGAGGCCACACAATTGCGTCGTGTATCTGCTAGCTCGCGTGGCCCAAGAGGGCGTGGTTTCCATCAATGATTGATCTACTCATGGAACCCCCGTTAAACTTCCTCTGTGGTGGAATCTGCTCCAACAGCCGGGTGGCAACCGGACAACATAAACCTCAAGGCATTCAATCTTCACGTATGGAAAATATCCAAAGAACGCTGCGAGAACGCGGTTATGCGCAGGCATCTTCTGACGCTATTTCAAGATCCATCAGACCTTCCACGTCTGCGCTTGAATCAAGTTCCAGCAGTGGAGAAGAGACAGAGGATCGCCTCAGTCACAGATCTCGATGGTCTAGGTATCGGCTCGGACGTTACTCTCGCTAAGCTAATAAAGTCGTTCAAGCTTCAGGGCATTAAGTCGCCAAATACTTTCCCCAAATGGGACCTTCTGTTAGTGCTGCAATCCTTGCAACGTGCTCCATACGAACCCTTGTATGCCATTTCTCTCAAGTTTCTCGCATGGAAAACAGATTTTTTGATTGCCTTTGCTTCGGCCACCAGAGTCTCCGAGATACATGCAATAGATATATCCTCCATTGATTTTTCTCATAGATATACGTCAGTGTCGTTCAGAGCCTTGCTAGAATTTCTTGCAAAAAATCAGTCTACGGTCGCTGGTCCCTTGGGGGCCAGGGTTTATTCCTTTCCGGCTCTCCCTGTGCCTAATGACTCAAAAAACAAAGCGCGTACTCTCTGCCCAGTGCGAGCTTTACGTTGGTACATGGATAGGACGCATTCCATCAGGAAAGGTAGAAGACGTCTCTTTATTCCCTGCAAACGGGGTCTGTCGACAGAAATTACCAAAAATACCATTGCTTCTTGGCTTCGTAAGACCATTTCCTTAGCCTATTCTACAGCAGATCAAGAGACAGTAGATGCCAAGTTCTCACCTCATGAGATTCGAGTGCTCTCGACTTCTCTAGCAGCCTGGAAGTCTGTTTCCATCGACCAAATAGTCGCTTCATGTCAGTGGAAGTCCTCTAGCGCCTTCACCAGGGCCTATCTTCGGGACATGTCCTCCTTGCTTGGAGGCCTGTCCTCGCTGGGACCATTGGTGGCGGCTCAGCACCTCTCCGCCTGAACCCCCTCCTTGGGGAAAAAAGGGGGGGGGGGAGGGGAAGTTCCCGAGGGCGAGTGATTTCCAGTCCCATCCTATCGCCGGAGATGGTGGACTTCAACCACTACGTCAGGGGGGCATGTCTTCACCCCTGAGTTATTTCGCACAATACTAAGGAGTGGGTAGTTTCGCCATGTTCAACCCTAATATCTCGTTGAGTTAGTGGTTTAGTGACGTGGTATAATCACTCTTTGGGATGTATTAATCCGCCTTGTTCAAAGTTCAAGTATTAATCCTCCCTAGCACCTCCTTCCTTCTTAACATAATAATTACGGAGTGGAGAGTACAGACTAGAGCGGGAAAGTTTATTGTAATTGGAATTCCTTTCCAACCATTGGCGGCTATTTTGTGCCGAAATTATCCTGAAATACGTTTTCTTCACAATCCTTATTAGGATTTATAGTAATTGTACCCTAGAAGAGGTAAATTAGCCTTCGGTATGATCTTTTTCAAGGTTTAACCTTGGGAATCCTCGCCAAAATTACACAATTATTGCGATTTTCCCATAGTTTAGGACTAAAATTAAGCGTTATTTGGGATATTTTGGGACGAAATTGATAAATTTACCGTTATTCTTAACGATTATCTCCCCTAGTTGTCAAGTTCTAAGCGAAATTTCGCTAGTTTGGAGAGTTATTAAAACTATTTACATACCCTTTGGAGGTCTGGATACCGTCCTCCTTACTTGGTATTCTGTCAATGTTGGTTTAGAGGTAAGGTTTTTCGCAATAATTATGAAACAATCACAATTATTGTTAGTAATTATAAGAAAACTTACCTCTAAACCAAAGGTTTACTCCCACCCTCCTCCCCGTTATCCAGCTCTCCGTACTTCGAAAAGAATGACAGTTGAGCTTGAAATTCAAGGGAGGTAACTCAGGGGAGATAATCGGGGAAGAACAACACGCACACCACTAAAAAAAAATTATTCTCACGCTCTGTACGATCTCTCCGAAAGAGAGATATAAGTCAATGTTGGTTTAGAGGTAAGTTTTCTTATAATTACTAACAATAATTGTGATTGTTTCATTGTGAAAGTTCATGTGGACACGAAACTCTTCTGGTTTCTGTAAGATCATAGGTGAGTGACAAGTAACAACCAAAATATAAGACTTGGGAGCAAATCAATGATTGGATTTCAATGATACTGGCTCTGTGGCAAGTGAGCTGGTTGGAAGATGGTTTCAGAGTATATACAGATGCATCCCAAAAGTTCATCCAATACTTCCAAATTCCTTTCTGTTTCCCATACTTGCACCCAAAGACTAGTGCAAGCCTTCGCCAACCAAATTTTTGATTAAAAAAGATTAACCAACTTCATTTAACAGACCCCATCCATTTGTGTTCAGCATCATTTAGAAATTTGTAATTCATAAACTAATTTAAAAATTGTTTTAATTACAACTAATCTTGATTCAGACCTTGGTAGAGAGAAAGGCTTCTTAGGGCTAACCCACAGATGAGAGGTTGCTTCTTTACCTTAGCAATGAATATACCACAGTTTTTCACATTTTATGAATAATGCATCAATTAATGGTATAATTTTTAATTGCTTTATGTGTGTCATGTATGCTATGCTTTGTAGTGTGTCGATATAGCAACTCCCCTGAGACAGTTATCTATTAATCTCTTTATCTCTTAATAAACTTAGAGTTGTTGAATACACACTTGTTCTTTATCAGTTCATATTTTTCATCAGTGAAAAAGTAATTACTGCATACAGTACAATCAGTTTAAATCTGAATCCAAGATAGATGAAGGAAGGTAAGAAGTTGACTATCCATAAACTTGCTTTTTCTTCAAATATACCACTTAAAAAGTCATCAAATGAAAATCTTACAATCAATTTCAGTATTTAGCAGTAAGATAATCACAAGTGTCCTATGGTAATTCATGCTTATGAAAATCTTAGCATTGAAATGTTTTCTAAAACCTGGGCCCAGATGATAGAAGAGTACTTCAGTTTCACAGCCATTGTCTCTTTGAAGTTGGAGCTTCTTGCAAATATACACTTCTTCATTCCTTTGTGTGAAATTTATTTATTGAAATGGGTTGAAGGAGAAAGTGATAAAAGGAGGTAGAAATGGATATTTTGAAGGTCTGGCAATCCCTCAGCACTATCAGGTGCTGAAAAGTCGTTACCTTTTATTTACATTCCTGTTTGTATCATTTCTCATTTTGGGTTAAACGCTAGTTTGTCTTGTTGGAGATGTTTTTGAACCTTCTCAGGAACAACGTGGATAAATATATTTGTCAACACTGCTGGTGGAAAAAATAAACAAATTGTCCCTGTTGAAAGTTAACAGACCCAAAAGACCAAGCAAAAACTGAACTTGTAACCAAACCCTTTCTGAATTTCTTAAAGAATTATTTTCAGATTTTTTCCAAACATTTTGAATGCATCATTTAAACATGCAACAAGACCCTTTGCTTCCCTTGTTAGCAGTTTGGAGAAAAACTCTCGTATCAGTCAGTATCAATGAATAAATAAAACAAAGAGTATCATTTACCGTTACCGTTTCTGTAGGCTCAGTGCCAGTAAGTTGCTTTGCAGACAAGCGCTTTCTGTTTCAATGCTTGTAAACATGCTGAAGGATTTGTGTACACTATACAGGGTTGCTTCCAGGGAAGCTATAAAACTGTTGATAGCCTGGCCCCCCTCATAACACTCGTTTTTGTGTGGTAATGACTGAACACATCAATAGAACTGTACACATCCATAGAACTGTACCCATCTATAGAGCTGTACCCATCTATATAACTGTACACATCCATAGAACTGTACCTATCTATAGAACTGTACACATCCATAGAACTGTACACATCCATAGAACTGTACCCATCTATATAACTGTACACATCCATAGAACTGTACACATCTATAGAACTGTACACATCCATAGAACTGTACCCATCTATAGAGCTGTACCCATCTATAGAACTGTACACATCCATAGAACTGTACCCATCTATAGAGCTGTACCCATCTATATAACTGTACACATCCATAGAACTGTACCTATCTATAGAACTGTACACATCCATAGAACTGTACCAATTTATAGAACTGTACACATCTATAGAACTGTGCCCATTTATAGAACTGTACACATCTATAGAACTGTACCAATTTATAGAACTGTACACATCTATAGAACTGTGCCCATTTATAGAACTGTACACATCTATAGAACTGTACACATCTATAGAACTGTACCCATCCATAGAACTGTACACATCTATAGAACTGTACACATCTATAGAACTGTGCCCATTTATAGAACTGTACACATCTATAGAACTGTACACATCTATAGAACTGTACACATCCATAGAACTGTACCCATCTATAGAGATGTACCCATCTATATAACTGTACACATCCATAGAACTGTACCTATCTATAGAACTGTACACATCCATAGAACTGTACACATCCATAGAACTGTACCAATTTATAGAACTGTACACATCTATAGAACTGTGCCCATTTATAGAACTGTACACATCTATAGAACTGTACCAATTTATAGAACTGTACACATCTATAGAACTGTGCCCATTTATAGAACTGTACACATCTATAGAACTGTACACATCTATAGAACTGTACATGTATGTATGCTTTACCAGAATTTTTGCCTTGTTGAGCACACTTGATACATTCATTTTCTGTGGCCTTGCATTAGCCAACTGTAGAGGTACAGTTTGACCACTCGATCTATACAAATGAGTGGGACTTTCTATAATCTTTAGACAAGTATTGTTTTACTTCTTTGGAACACATACTTGTGTACATGTCCTTAGAACTTTTCAGGTATACATATAACATTAATGAAATCACAGAATTGATATGTTGCATAGATTCACTTTTCAGTTCCTGGCCTTGTTATATGTGGGATGTGTCTTATACAGTCCTCAAAATATGAATAGAACCAAATTGTGCTTATCTTAAATTAGTAGTTATAGAAATCAACTAATACAATTCAATTGTAAAAGAATGTGAAATGTTTTCAAATCAAAATTTTGGAAATGAAAACAAATTCCTTCAATTAGGAAATAAATGGATTTGTTCACATACAATGAAATTTTCTTCCTTGTTTATAAATATCAAATGATCTAAACAGTAAAGTTCACATATGATTCTAGCGCAATCAGACATCTGTGTTGCTGTATGAGTCATTGACAAGCTTGTGGTGATTGACGGATGACATTGAGTGACATTTATCAATGAAAGTGAACGTTCTCACAAAGGGCTGAAAACTTTCATTTAGCCAACATTACCATACATAATTAACAAATGAGAGGGACATATCAAAGAGATATACGACTGATGCTCAACCAGCGATAGATGTGATTCCCTTGAAGATAGAATGAATGTATCTCTATTCTTTTCCCACAGATACTGTTCAAACTTTGACGCTACAATAGTTGGGATAAACCATCAGTCAATTTTGATTAAATGTTCAATCTCCTTACTTATTATAAACGTTTGTGAATCTCTTGAAAATAAAATAGATATGGTTTATACCTTTCTCTACATATGGTTTTGACAGTCCAAACTTTTAGTCCAGTTTTTCTACATCTTTACAGAATTTGTCCTCCAGCGTACATTAAATTCATCCACTTCACCACTAAAGATGGATGCCTTTAAGTCATAATAAACTGTGATTCCCTTTAAAAAGCAAAGTTCATTCAGTTTTCTGGGGTCTGCCATCTTGTTTTATGGGAATTGACATGAAAAATATGTTGTTGTTTGACAATTTGGTTATATATTGTATGTATTGGTAGAATATGTAACCAAAATTAGAAATAATCAAACCTTTGATTGTTAAAAAATGCCTTATACCAAAGCAAGACTTTCCGGACTCATAGCTAACACTAGCTGATGACTCCCTTCACTTACTTCAGCTTATGGTTTATTTTAATAAACGTGCACTATTTTTGTCAAATTTTCAAATCTACGACAAGTAATATCTCATCATTAGAAAGATGTTTCATCTACTTTGAAAAATGATTATGTATTCATAACAGGCATGCATTAACAGCAATAAAAGGGTCAGTAGCACGCGTCTTTTTAAAGAATTATTTCTTCAAATTTTCCCCAACATATATATTAGTTTATGGTATTAGCTTCAGAAGGTCAAAACTTTTGATCACTCAACCTGATCAACTGTAGTCGAAGAGGAAATACTCAAGCATCAAGCAAACTTCACTGGCGGCCATTTTTATATGATTTCCTATTGATCATTTGATGTAGGGAAATTAATTTAAATAGCTAAACTGATCATTGTACATATTTTTTAAACTGCTTACTTTGATTGATATCATTGTCTTGCAATTAAGAACTTTTATTTATTTTTTGTGAGATTTTTTTATTTACCTGAAAAATGTGCTACTGCCCCTCAAAGATACACTTGTTCTCTTCCGATCTTTTCCACATGATATATTATTAATACTTTGTGGTTATGACTTTGTGGTTTCATAACCACCTCATTTGATCATGGAAGAGTTAATAAGTGCCATTTGCATTATGTTTAGTTTGAGAACAGTATGATGTATGTATCCTTCAATAACTTGTATAATCAAGATTTTTTCCTATAAATCATTATCATTTTCAAAACAAAACGTCTATCTTTAAATATGTATACAATCATACTTAACTCTTAATTCCTTAATGTCATCTTTTGTAGTAGTTGTTACCAATTCGGTGACATTTTACAAATTTTGCAATTGTATGACAGATAAGTACATAAAAGGTGTAATTAGCATTAATTGTGTTAATTACAAATCATCTTGAATTATCTCGTCTTATTAGAAGATGGTATTCACGATGTCAATTGCTGACATTTGAAGCTAATATCTTCTAAAAGACATGCCATGTTCATTTTGAAATAATTGTCAGTGTCTAAAATTATCTACATAAAGTTATCGTGAGAACTGATTAATAGTCAAATGTTAAACATTGCTCTTCATAAGTATTGTACTAATATCAGGGTTATTATACTCAAATGGTAATTCTTGTAATTAATGGTGGCATGTTCAATTATTTGTCATTCTTGTTCTTCATTTTCAAAGTTTGTTTTTATGAAATGAATCTATATAAATTGAATTTTTATCTTGCTCTGCTAATGAAATTGTACCAAGCACAAATCATCTTGACATCACTCTCTTCAATGTATCAGATATTTCAACAGAGCCCTTTGTGCCTCAGAATATAAAAATCTCTTATACCAACTTTATGGACCTTTTTTTAAGAAAGGTTTCCAGAAGCACATTTTAACATTTAAAAGAAATATTCCAGAAACACATTTTAACATTTAAAAGAAATAATGACAAACATATTTTAACCAAATATTACCATTCTCAACATTAAGCAAATGAAAAAAGTGAGTGAGTAAAGAAGTTAATATAAATGAATGTATATCTGGTGTGAATATATCAAAGCAACCAGCTGCGTACATTTCTTTTTTATTTAATACGTAACCATGACACCGGACCTGATATATTTCACTCCCCATGTCAGTGGAGGTAAGGATAAATTTCTTCCTATCAAGGGGGATTCTACAAATTGGATAGGGAGACAGTTTCAACATAAACACCAGTTGAGTTGAAGGACTAAGTAGATTAGATTTGTAAGTTAAGAAAGGTCACAAATGTTGAAATTGGTTGTTATATGATTTAATTGGACATTTTGATTGCAACAGTGAATTTCAGTAATCAAGAAGATAAGATTTGTCAGTTAAAAAGGTTATAAATGTAGATTTGCTTGTTTTATGATTAATTAGTCATCAGGACAAGATAAAATAGGGGGCGGGGTAGCGCAGTTTTTAGCGCATTTGGCTTGGGATCAGGAGGTCTGTGGTTCGAATCCCGCCAGGGGCTCGGCAACTTTGTCTGCAGTAAAGAACTGTTCTACACGCAGTAAGGTTTGGGTGCAATGCTACACTGAAATTCAGCGCAGTACCACCCATGGTTTGCTAGTTCCAGCCAATACTTGCAGGTTTCACCGCAATGCATAGCCACAATGGTGTTGCGGGCTTTCTCCCTGCAATAATACTAGCAGCCACGATATAAGTGAAATACTCTTGAAAGCGTCATTAAACACCAACTCACCTCACCTAACCAAGATAAAATACTTTAATCATTAGTATTTGAGAATACAAAATAATTGAGGGTTAGATTGCTGTACCTATCCTATTTTTTATGCTTAAAGGATGCATGAGGAAGTACTGTGGGAAAATTTAAACCGTTGGGTTATATTTAGAAAATTTTATATGAATAACATATAAGTAAACTTAAAGTTAGTCTATAGATTTTGAAAAATGGGAATGAATTAATCTTGTTTAGCTAAGCTCAGCATAAGTAAGCGTGATATAGTTCTCATAATTTCTAATGTATATTTCTAACAAACACACCCATTGGAAGATGAAGTGATATGATAAATGTGTGATGTAATAATCTCCTTTTCAGAAGAGCTACATTCCAGACATAGCCAGGCTTATATGTAATATGAGATGTTGCAGGTGAAAAGAGGGTAGGGGTGTTGACATATCCCCCTGCCTTTTCAAGGGGGGGGGGGGGGTTATAGTTAGAAGAGGGCATGAAGGGAAAATGGAAATGAATGAGACTGACTCTTAATCCTAGTACTGTATTTATGTTTGACTTTGCTTGATTTTTACTGTGAAATCATTCCTGATTAGCTAAATTACAGGCAAGGGGTGTTAACATAGTCATATACTTTGTCTCAAAGTTTAAAATTCTACAAATTATTTTAATGTTTTATTTGGCTTCATTTTTATTGTCAAATCATTCCTGAGTAGCTGAATTGCAGGAATATCAATTATGTTGACAAAAGCAAAAATCCAAGTTCAGCCATATCAAGGTAATTGTAGCTATAATCTCCATACCCTGACTTCCAAAGATATCATAGTGCTAAGATATTATCATAAGATATTATGTACATTTTCGTGGCCTTTTGACTATCTTAGAGCCAAACTACCTTAGACCTATGAAGTGCTGGTATGCTGATGTATTAGCAGGGAATAAAAATAATAATGATAATAATAATACATTATTACCCTGAAAGGAATTTATTTTGTATCATAATAGAGTTGGTGAATATACAGATAGAGCAACACAAGTTACATGTGATACATAAACAAACACATTCTATTAATCTCAAGATCATTTAACAGTAGAACGCTGAAAAGAATAAATTTACTTTTATCTCTATGGTTTTAAAACAGGGTATTAAAAAAATCAAATGAAGAGTTATAAGATTATTTCAATATGATTTAAATTTGGAGGAAGTAGGTATTGAAATGGAAAGCTTTGTATTAAGGGATGTAGTGAAAGCTGTTATTAAATTTATGAAAAAAACTAAATATCTTTTAAATTTTGTTAAATAAAAAATATATCAGGGAAGATAAAGAAAATAAAAGATAAGGGGGAGAGAATAGCTTGATAAAAGGGGAAGAGGGTAAATAAATAATTTTAAAGATAAATCTAATTTATTAATAGGGGCAGATTTAATCATATTGGCAAGAGCTATATATGATACCTCTGTCAATTACATATGTTGTACAGGTGTGATAATTCAATGAAATATGACTGCCATTTATCATTCAGTATTTGAGCTCTGGTTCTTGAAGGATCTTGTACAAACAAGATAATATCATATCTTGATAAAAAAAACATTCTTAGACTGTAACCCCCCTAATCTTGATAATAAGGGTTTCAACTGATGTAAAGGACACATTAAAGAAATAATCTAACTCTGACAGATTTAAAAAATTACCTGTAAAGATAAAAGCAATTCTTAGGTCATCTTGAACTAAGAGATTTTCAATAGTGCAAGTATACCTAGTGTTTCACTTGAGGAGCCATACACTCACATATACTAGAACATGTTCTGTACAAGGGTCACTGGCAGATTAAGGGTTAAGAGATTTGAATTAGATACAGGTGTTTATTTGATAAACTTCTTCTTTTCAAACCTGGAATCCACATGTTAATTTGTGCCTCTATCCACTTGTTTCTCCACTCAAGAGAGTTTATCCCCTTCCACCTCCCCTCCCACTCCCAACCTCTCAAACACCCGCCCACCCATAACATATCTTGAATATTTTGGCTCATTTCTTCTGCCAAGTCTCACTTGCTCTTAAAAATCTTTTATCTGTTCCAATCAAGAGGTATCTCAACCATAGATAAATTCAAAAACTTTTACCTTTTGGAGATCTATATTGATATCAATAACCCCACAGATATCCCTCCCCAAAAATGTCACATATTAAGCGTTGCGGTATGGGACCTCTTTCTTTTGTCTACCCCTCTAAAGGACTAGGGGTCATTACACAAAGCATATTAACACTCATTTTAACTTTAATGACATTTTTAAACATGGCACTAAGGCGATCTTAGTGATTTGAGGTTACCTCTGGGACCCAGATCTTAATCTCCCTTCCCCTGTCCTATCCCCAAACTATAACCCTGGTATGTTCTGAATAATATTCTACTATTTTCAGTTACCATCACCACAAATAAACCTCCCATAACAAACCCCTTTTCAGAGGCAATGTCCCACATGAAGAAACTAGCTGTAAGGCTTCCAACTAAAAAGAAAACCTACCAAAAACTCCCCCTTCCACTAGCAACCATTCCTAAGAGGTAGAAATGTACACCCATGTTTGTCACCCCCACAGAGCAGCTCCCAAAAACTATTCCCCCACTCCCAGAAATAATTCCCCTGGGGTGGGGACTTGAATACAGGAGACAAATTTAATGATAGTGACCCATGTCAAGTGTTGATGTTGTCCGTCAGTGAAGGCTCTAAGATCAAAGGCATGTTTTCGTAGCCCGAGGGATGGTGGTCAAGTGTGAAACTGACCAGCAGTTGTTTATTGCAGAGTGACAGGTAGCTGTCATCAGCTGATTGAGGGGACACCTCCGATGATGTCTTTGATCCCATGTTCATTTCAGTGTGCATTTCACTTGAAATATTCTGGAGTTTTTAAAGGATATTCAGAATACTGTTTTAATGATAGTAAAAGTCTGTTTTCAGTTCATGTGTAATTCATTAAAAATTAAATTTTAGAATAACTTCATTGTATGTTTTTGTTGTTAAAAAGAATAAACTTTAAAGATAAATGTGATGTATTTAAGAGAAAATGACCTAAACTTCAATCTGATGATTTATTTAACAGGACAAAATTCAAACATAAATTTAAAACAATTTGTAGATTTGGTCATGAAAATTGTCATAAACAGATTGTTTTATTATATAGGTGAACATTGAAATTTCCAATATTTCCCTTAATTAATTCAAGGTTAATTAAATTGAGTTTAATAGTATAACCATTTATTCAAGTTACTATCTAGTTGATTCCATTAAACAGGGGCCACATATACACCTACATGCCTCCCTTCATGTAAATGGGACAGAAAGAGTGACCCAGGTCACCCGCATAATTAAAAAACTGCAGAGGAGAGTCTGTATGCATATATCTTGCCTAAGTAGATGACAGGGCAAGTGTCTAGAGGGAGTTATGACAGGGGGGTAACATTTGTACATGTCAGGGGCAGGGTGAGGGGGTGCAGTGTGCAGGTGGGGGAAATAGATGACCCCCATTCGGGAAATTGATGGCCCTCAACCAGAAAATGAGCTCATTTGTTGGTGTAGTGTTTTAGTGTAAGGGTGAGGAAAGAGGCGCTAGAAATCAAATGGGGGAAACTGGTGGGGGTCAGGATGATGGAAGAGAGGGGGGGGGGGGATTGGGGTTACAGACTTAGCTATAGATGTAATGTTAGTTAAAAAGATATAGATTTTATTGTTAAGGGAAGGAGGCCCTACAGTTATACAATGAGTTGATAAGAAAATAATAAAAAAGAGGATCGCAACAGCCTGGGGGATTATATGTTAAGAAATTAATACACTATTGGTGTGAGGGGGAGGAAAGATAGGGAGGGGTGAGTGTGTGATGTTAGAAGGATGTATACAACCTTATCTGGAAGGGTTTGATGGTGAGCATATCGAGGATGGGTGATAGTGGATTCATTATGAGAAAGGATAGGTTGTGTTGATAAGGAATTGAGAAAATCAGACTTTGAAAAATAGGAAAATTTAGGAGAAAGGTTGGAAGATTGTAAATATTAGAAGGTTAAAGGGAATAAAGCTTTAAGTTGGAAGGTATGAAGATCCTATGGTGTGAAAAGAGTCATTATACATTAATACCTTTAGTTTAATAAATTAGATAAATCGTATGGCATATGAAAGTTCATATATAGTTGAGACCTTTCCTCAAATTTTTCCCTTTCTAAACCTCTCAGTCCAATATCAATTTCAATTAAAAGTGTCTTCACAGACAAATCTCAAAAAGGGTTTACATTTCAAGATAAATCAATTACAGCTGCTTCATATTTCAGGATGACAAGTGTTGTCAATCAAGTCAAACCTTGTCAATATTGGCAGGTGAAAACTTTGAATGCATGTCAGTAGTTCTGGAGGTAAAATAAAACTCATTAAATCCAAACTTAAAACAATTTTTCAATTCCCCTGAAATTCAAATCCTCTCCCTGTACAATGAAATCCGACTGCCAGTCTCTCAAACCCATTAGCAGTGCAGTCTAATTTGTTTTATTATCCGCAAATCCTTCATTAATTGCTTGCACATTCAACAAGTCACCTTAAGAGATTATGTCCATCTTGAGTGATAGTGAAGATGCCTCTGTGAAAGTTGTAAACAATTGAGAGGGGAGAGATTCCCACGCTATCAGACAGGTGGGTGTCATAGGACCCCTTCTTTTCAGATTAAAGCTTCCTAAATTTTCTGGCACTGCATAAAACAGGCTTGACCACTTGTGCTGGTCAGTCCAGGTGGCCGTAGAGACTGACCAGTGGCCAGTTCTCAATACACCCGGTCAAAAGTGCAGATCTGACCTTAGGGTCATGACCTCATTAGGTGACCTGCGACCCAGGCCTGTCTCATGATTAATTCCTCCAAAACATCTCTTCTTCCAGAGCCATATGAAAAATAAGAGAACAAAACCAACTGCCCTAATTGGAGTGAGCAGTACTGGATGTTTTTATTCTTTGAGATATTGAATGACCATTGTAATGAGTTCTTTGTCTGTGCTTGACCAGTGCTTTTCTGTCCCTTGACCACTGCTCTATAGGTAAAGTAGTTTGAGGTCCACCCTGTGTTGGTCAAAGGAGCCACAACTGATTAATTGCTCCTAACAGCAGAAAATGAATACCTCTGTCAAACAAAAATCCATTTTGTCCGGAGACCTAAGACCTTTCTGTTGTTTAGTCCAGATGACTGGTCAAGGATATATTTGAAGTTTTGACCTATGGTCACTCAACTGTCGGACTGACACTGTCCAACAGCTGGCATGGTCATACAGAAAATTCTCTTTTGTGTGTCCAGAGAGTATTGCAGGAAAAACAATAGTAAGATGAATTGCCTATCTGTCTACATGACCACTCCTCAAACCTTAGGGTCAAAGTTGAAGAGCATTTGAATGTCAACAGTTTCTATTGTACAATCAATTCAATTCTTTATCTATTATAAAGGGTAGGCCCAACATACATTTTTTGTGAACAGTTGCACAATGAATGAGATACATATCATATTTCATATCAACACATGACTAAACTAACTTGTCAAAGAGCACAAGTGATAAATCACCAAAGCCATATGAAAACACAATTGTGAACTCGTCTATTACATGGCCTCTTTTATTTGCGTTACCGAACTTTTCAAGGATAATATATTGAATCCTAATTATTACCATTGTTAATGAATTGTAATTTCCAAGAATTGACCTCTGATCCTCTATTTTTCCACTACCTGATTCAACAGTTCAACTGTTGGTAAGGACTAACCTCCAATGCCAGGACTGCTAAATGGCTGCTTCTGAGTGAGGTACTTCCAATGTTCAGGTACCCATTTATACAGCCGGATGCATGGTCTGATTGCAATGTGGATGAAGTGTCTTACCCAGGGATACAACATAGTGTAAAGCCTCGGTCAAACAATTTTGGTATGTCTACCTTGATTTGAACACTTGCACGCTGCTAATGGCTGAAGTATTGCCCAAGTGGTGCTAAATAATAACTTTCTGAATACCCAGCATGCTAGGTACTACACCACCCTGCCTGATAAAGATGATCATTCAAAAGGTCTCAAGTTATTTGTCGTACAAATATTTATATATGTATATATATATAGTCATGCAAGACTTAAAAAATGTTTAAAGAATTATTTAACTAGTGGCAATAATATTCTTAAGTTATAATGATTTTAACTTTAAAGTTCTGGTATTGAAAGTTATCTTTTTGAATAGATTAAATCTAATCAAAATATAAATATTTTGTTATTTCAGTATTAGTATTAGTGTTTTACATTTATGTCCTGCAGGAAATTCACTAGTAGATTTTATTTGAATTTCCTTGCCCAATTTAAGCAAAAGAAGAATGAAAATTCATTTTGCAAATCATTTAATTCTGCAATGACCATATATATTTGTTGTTGTTGAAAATTTTCCTTTTAAATTTCTAATCATTCTTTCTATTTTAATCATTAGTTTTAGGTTTCATTGATGTTCCCCTTAATGTAATGTTAAGCTTTAGGTGTAAAAATATTATATATTAAAGCTTATCTTATTTCTCTCTATGATAAATGAAATGAAATGACTTGAAAAGAAATAAGTTCAATTTACTAAGTTGAAAATGACTCAGATTGTTTCAAGCAATTGGTTAAAGACATGTTTGTTCATTTTTTAAGTTTGTTTATATCATTGGTCAGATTTCATCTTTATCCCGCTGACCTTGCCAGAAAAAAACATCTAAAACATCAGAGGTCAGTGTGGCGAATAACAGCGAATGTTTGAAGATGGATTTGATATTATTTATCCACACGATGGACAGTATGCTTCTTCATTGATTTTGAATATTTTTCCTGACAAGTTGTCCAGTTTGTTGCTTTAACCCTTTGCCTGCTCACAGCAGAATATTCTCGACATTATTCCCAGTGGTGGATCATTATAATAAAGGTTAAAGGGCTTTGAAGTCCACCCCAGGTTTTCTAAAATCACCCATAAAAAGGTGACCCTCCTATCCCATCAATAGATAAACCAGTCATTTTTAGAGTTCCTGGATCCAAGAGATTATCTCTAGAGAACGGTTCATCATACTTGTTTATTGTAGGGTTTCTTTTTGAAAACATTCCTTTTTCTGCTTTTGTGAACATCAATTGAGAAAAGTAAATTTAATGCCTGTTAAAACAAAACTCGACATCAGATTTCCAGAATAAAAAAGACTTCATCAACTTTCGTCTTCTCCGAAAACTATTCGATTTCCCAATTAACAGTGAACTGTTTGTCTACGACAGTGATTGTAGACTTTTTTCAACGATAACACTTCAGTTGTTCCCAAGGCATGCACTGCCAACAAGAAATAAACACAGGACTTTGCCTCGTTAGGGAACAGGTAGAGATGTACACCTGAACGAAAAACGAGGATTCATCGTCTCAACTCTTGTATGCGCTTTCACTGAAACCAAATATTTGCGGAGGAAGCCACGCTGAAGCCCAGTGTGTGCTCTGCCTAACTTGTGTTTGCCGCGGGTTTTCAATGCCACATATTTGCCGAATAAAAGCATAATGGTAGAAAGAATGAAACGCGGGAAGAACAAGAAAGGTATATTTACATATGCAGGTTGGGTGAGCGAGCAACTAAGTGGATTTTCTATGCTAAGCCCAAGCCTATGTGCAAGGCCTCAAATCTCTGTTTAGTGTTTAATTTGGGGTCTTTCATGAATTTACTTTTATTTTCGGGTCAGATACTGCTCGTGTTTTAGGTCAACGCTCGGATCCTGTTAGCAAACCACAAAGTTTTTCCGATAACTTCAAAGACAAGCACGTTTTGTTTGCTCTAGAGCGAAAGGTGAGAGGGAATCACCTTCCATCAGTTTGCAATCTGTTAGTTTTTTTCATTTACTTTCTCTTTTGTAAATTAGATTAGGTGTTTGCATGGCAAAGGTGGAAAAAAGGCTATGAAAGAATGTCATTTTTTGTTCGCATTATGTTAAAAACAATGTTGAACATGGTGGAAGCTAACCTCTCTGTTGTATTGCGTTTTTTTAACTTTATAAGATTCAGATGTTTTTTGTACTATATTGTTCACCTTTGAGATTCAAGGAGATTCTGCTTTTAAGCATGAATTGACTTCTTTTGTTGAGATAAGTTAAATTTCTTTGAGTAGAATCTAATAGAAATTTTGCATATCATACAAAAATTCAAAACCTAAAATTTTCTCAAAATATCATAAATCCTAAATTTAAGAAATCAGTTGTTTAAATCCTGAAAATATATGTTAATATTGAAGATCTATATTCCTAAAGACAATGACTAAATAGTTGCTTGTACTTTTACACTAACAGCATTACAAACGGGTACCAGGCTTAAAGGGAATATGAGTTAGAGAACAAAAATAGGCAGCATATCGGTTATGCTTGCAAGATTTGTAGTAAAGTTGTGTTCTGAGGTCTTTATAATGTTTAGAATGTTTAGTAATTTTCAAAGAGTGTTTAGAAAAACAATTGACAAACTGAAATCAACATTTTGATTTTGACATATATTGACAACAAATTCATTATAACTATATTTTTCAATTGACAGAAAGCAAAACAATTACTATAAACCTGTTTGTGAAGTCAAAGATTCAGCAAAAGAATTTTGTTCAAAAGAATGTTGATGACATAAACATTTCTACATAAACTGAAAAATTGATATAACTGCAATACCATGATTATCTCAAAAAGCAACAAAATAATTAATTTTATTATGTAGGCTTATTTTTCCGGCGATCCGATTGGTCGAGAAGCGGTCACGTCAAAATAATTAATTATGGCCTTCATAATTGCTATTTTATCAGTTAATCATTTAATTGAATTATAAATTTTGAGTCCAAATTTTGAGACTTTAATTTTTGTATGCCAAAAGTCATGAAGAGTGAAGAAACTGAATAAAGTGTATGAATGAATCAACTGTCATCACAAAATGTTAAAGGTCATCTCCCATCACTCATTGTGATCCTGTATAGTAAATAAAAGTTAAGTTCATACTAAAAACAATAGATGATTTACTTATTAGACCCATTGACCTATGTCAAAAGGTTTATTCAGGTCTGAGTTTAGTTCATGACATGAAACTTTCAATGCACTTTGACTTAATTCTTTTGAATTTAGTGAACTTGATTGTTTAGTTGTATTTTTCTAATTGCTAAATTTCATACATACATTTTGAAAAAAACTCAAAAGATGTTATTTTTTTATTGGTTACACATGTCAGATGTGCATTGATCAACTTCTCTCCTTCTTTAGAATTACAAATAGTCCAGTTCAAATTTACTTAAATTTCAGAAATACGATTATATAGCTTGTTACTTAAACACTATAAATTTGTAAGAACTTTCTGAGGGTACAGTGGTTTGTTTGATTCGCTTAGGTTCAGGAGATCTGGTTCAAATCTTGAGAACTTTGAAATCAAAAGAGGATCGAACGAACTGAAAGGGATTTTTTGTCAAATTTGAAAAAAAGTAAAATCTAAGAACAGTTAACAGACTTGGCTTACAGCTTACATATTGTATTGTTGATGGACGTTGAAGAAGTTGTAAGTTGATAAAAAAAAAATAGATTTTTGGCTGTCATCTTCTTTATAGTTTACACATATTGTCTCACAGCAAAGTGTTACCATATCGCAAGGTAAGAATGAATTGCATTATGGTTAACCTTTTCTTTACAAATCTTAATTTGATCCCTCTCTACCTGTTTTTTAATTTATCTTAAACACCATTTTTTTTTAAAAATAAAAAACAATATCATGTGTTGATAATTTGATTTTAAAAATTACACAAATTAATAATCCTAATTAATAATGGACATGATTCTGGAATAGTTATCTTATTTCATATTTAGTTTTAAATTGATAAAAAAAATATCAAAAAAATATGGACAAATATAATGAACATTGTGCATACTGAGATAACAGCTGGTAGATCAATTTCCATGTCAGTGCTCCTGCTGTTTGTGATGATGACGATTGTATTATGATGATTGTTGTTGTGGTGTGGAAAATGATCAGGATGATAACAATGATGATGATGATGATGATTCTGTAGTAAAGACTGAGGATAATGATGATGTAATAGAAAATGACAATGATGAAGTAGATGATGATGATGATGATGATGATGATGTAGTAGCAGTAGTAGATTTGGATAGTGATGATGATGATTATGATTTGGATGATGTAGATGAAAGTCTATATCAACGTAATCTATAATCATATATAAATCTTTCCAAAATTAGTAATAGATTTATATCATGAACTCTATTGAGAAACCTGAAGTTCTTTAAATAAAATAAATGATTTTAATCGGAATACTAATCAACTACCCCAATGAGGAATAAGAATAACTCAATCTCTGGAACCCCTCTGCCCTTGTTAGTGACCTTGCATTCTCTTTCCCCTGAAATGCCCTCTGTGAAGTAATGTTGTGTGCTGGATTAACAACCTCATGTGGAGCATAGTGTTATCGTTAGCCAACAAGCTTACATAATCTAGGGTAAGAGGTTGTGAGTGTTTACACAGGCTGTTGGGCCTGTGCAGTATAATCCCGGTCACCCCGGCACATGCCTGTACCCTCAAATTACCAGGATCACCTGCTGTTAATATCTGGTCGGCAGGTTTTCATATGTATCAAGATTATTAAAGGGCATTATATCAAGTTATGAGCATCTTGATTAAAGTGATTGATATTGACTGATCTGTGTAGTTATACAAGTATGTGACAATTTCTAGTAAGTGATGTCATTTATATTTTATTTGTTCTTAGTGACTTTTGAATTTCTCAAGCATGTTATATAAGGATAGTTACATATTTCATTCATGCTCGAATAGAAACAATAAACTGTATGGAAACATTGTGCTTCAAGAATAAAGAAGTTGTCATCCATAAAATATTGTCTTTATCTATTTTTTGGTTTGATTAATACATACTGTTTTATTGATTTGTGATTTGTTGGTTATTTGTGACAAATAACACAGTTGGTGGATATGACTGAATTTGGTGATTCAATAAATAATGTTATGTTTTACCAATTTTGTTTTACCAAAACGTAATATAAAATTCATTAACGCTACATACATATATATATATATATATATATATATATATATAAAGTAAGAAGTATCAATCATGGAGAAGCATATATATATATATACATAATCAAACTTTCATGAGTAGCCAAGGTTCAAAACTACTATGTAATATTTGACTTTCCATTTTAGTGATATTGTTGTGATAAAGTTTTTAATTCTATTTGAAATATTTAAATGAGTTTAAGAGAGATTAAGAGTAAATTGACAACTAACATGGTTTTCAAATGTTTAAAAATAACAAAAAGGAAGATTGTTAATGTGTGTTTCTTAAAAAGAAAACATAACAGGCTGTTGAATTGGAGATAAGAAAGTTGGAGATTTGATAGGAAAAAATCAGAAATACACATTTTTTTTAAAGTTTTAAGTTGTAAAGAAAACCTTGTATGTTTAGAAATTTTTTAAAAGAGTTTTTAAGAATATCTATTATTGTAACTTTTTATATTAAAAATGATTCAAAATTCTAATGCCTTGAATATAAATCCATTGGTAAGAAAATATTTACCACAAAGATTGTATAGCAAACTGATAGACATGACAGAAACTGGCTGCAACTTTCTGTTTTTCTCGTATAGTTTTTGATCACAATATTTTGTGACATGCTCAGATAAGATGTAATAAAAAATATATATAGATTCTTGGAAAGTTTTATCCCTATATTTAATGTCATTTGGTACAGAAAGCTATGATGGAACCACAGCTAGAGTCTGTTGGATTTGGCGGCAGAGTTTTATATGTTTATGTTGAAATATGAAGACTATCGTCAACACGGTATGGCGTCGAACTTCTCTATATATACAAGTGGCCTTTCTTTCTCCACACTTTTCATATAAACATTACCCAATTCGTACATCAAAAACATCACGTAATAAGTACTGTGGAAAAGGAGATTTTCAGACAATGAATTCTTTGGAACCGAACATGTGAATTGAATTTTGACTTAATGCATTTTGAACTGAACCGTTTCCTGAATTTTATTTTTGGAAAATTGAAAGTTGCTTTGTCAGGGTGGACTAATACTTATTGGCGGGATTCAATACGAAGATAAATAACATTTTGTCCGTATATATGTTTCTGGTGTGTTGATAAAAGCACAAATGCATTTTTGGTGATTCAATTTCCTGAAACCTGTGTTATGTCTGTATGAGAGTCTCTAGTAATGTAATGAAAAGCACCTCAATGTTTTTTGCAATGGCAAGATTTCTGCATGACATCTATGTACTTGAATACAGTATTTAGATTTATACAGAAATAACACTGTTGAAATAAAAAAGTTGATCACTCAGATAATTCTTGTCTTTGTCTTCCTTTGTTTTCTTTGGTAGCTTAATTTGTATGTCTTACTGTATGAAAAAATTACCAATTCCAATTTTTTATTATTGATAATTTTGATTCTATTAATTATAAGCATATCAAATTTATATTTGGTCTTGCATACTAATTTCGAATTTTGTTATTCATGTAAATTTTTAGTTTGAATAATGAGGAATATGGTTATCATTCTTATAAACAAGGAATTAAAATGTCACAGATTAAAAAACAAACAAATAATTCTTTATATTAAAAATTTTAAATCTTAAATCCATTTTTTAACTTTTTTAATTCATATGTCATGAGAGACATTGTACAGGAATATTTGGGATATCATTTCATAGATAGCCGACTGCTCATATGCTGGGGTTATCAAACTAAACAACAAAAGGGCGAGATAAAACTGTGACTTAAACAATAGAAGTTTTGCATGGCAAGTCTCACACACAGTGATATACTGGCCGATTGTTCCGGCATTGTTTATGCGGAGACAAAAAATGTGAAACTTAATCTGTGTATGGCTAACAACACCAAATGAGATCTGGGAATTGCTACATGGAATGTCACATTAAAACAGCTGAGCTTAAGTGCTGATGATTTAGAAGTTTGGCTTGCTGTGTGATCCTCAAGATTGCAGGTTTTTATATATTCACTTGTCCTCATAGTTTCAATCTGTGAATCTTTTGGTTGTAATTTTTGTTTTTTATACATTTTTTTGCGTTTGGGTGTAAATTGTCTATATTGGGTCCTGTCATTTGGCAGACTGTTTTCTAAGTTCATACTCACAAATTCTATTTTATAATAATATTTTGAGTTCAGGTTAGAAATATATTCGTCACCTTGGCACATAGAAGATGTTTTTTAAAATGGTTTATGTGCTATGGTTGACAGATGTTTTTAAAGTTCTTTTAACAGATGATGCATTCATCAAGTAATTCTGTAATTATATATGATATTTGAAGTGAACTGTGCTTTGTGAACCAAATCTGATAAACCAGTTGATTAAAGTTTCCTTTTTTCATAAAGGAGGATGTGTTTATGATTAAGGCCGCTGAAAATGCGAAGTACAGAAGCATTTTGTATTGTTGTTTTCCTTATAAATTTGCAAACGATATATCAATCATATCCACAAATAATGATAAGAAATTTAAGTCTTTTGACAAAAAAAATTAAAGAATATGATCAAGTCATTAGTAAAGCAAAGTTTTCTGTTTTCACAAGTTTCAATCTTTTATCAATAATCTACAAAAGTATATGCATGAAGAAGTGGCAATGACAGTTATTACCATTGTAAACAGTATCGACTTTTTTACAAACTTAATTTATCATACATATTGTAATGAAATATTGGATTATACAATGAAATAGAATCCATATTGAAACCAAAGCAGCAAAAAGTCATATTTTTATTGCAGTGAGAAAAAGTAAGACTGCATGTATTGTCTCCCTTTGAAACAGAATTATCTCCCTTTGCGGTATCGAATGCCAGCTAAGGGCTATGCATTAGGCGTTCATTAGGACTGGCAATAAATGACTTGTAGTGAAGTTCTCGTTATGTAACTTTTAAACTTCAATATATCTTTCAATATCAAAATGTTCTGAAGTTCTTTAGTTGTTGGTTTATTTTATGTTACAGTAATTCAATTAATTTTATTGTGAAAAATCTGACAAATGGGGATGTATTTCACAGGCATAACAGTTTCTCTATTATATAGTTCTCATCAAATCTTGCTGTCCTAAATGCATACAAAGCTTTTATATCTCTCAGTGGTTCCTGAAAATAGATTCTGAACTTTTCATTGTAAACATTCACAGCAGATACATTTTTTAAAAAGATTTTCCGATTTTGTATGCATTATTTTCAATTGGAACTATTTCCTCATCACATTTACTGTGCAGCGGTTAGGGAGTTGTTAGGTTGATAGGCTAGTCAAATTTTCACATAGCCTATACAGCATTTGAAATGTTTTTATGATAATAAATAGTATATAATTAATAGACTATTTCATTGTTTTTGCCAAATATAATTTCTATCTCATCAATTGGAGTGCCAAAGTTGTATTTTCACGAGTGGCGCAGTCACTCTCTCACTTCACTCGATGAGAAAAAATAGATATTCTGCAAAAACAAAGAAATAGTCTCTATATATCATTAAAAACCGTGCAAAAAATAACATTACGTGCTGTACAAGTGTGACCTCACAATGAAAGCGGCTGTAATGGTGTGTGTCAAACATGCAGGTCAGCATCATGTTTGTTGTTAAAAACTGTTTTTATTGACATGTTATCTAAATGTTATGCATTGAGTTTATTTTATAATTTTACAGCCAATGGAAACATATACAGCTGGGGAGGGGGTATTGACGGTCAACTTGGACATCGGTCAGCCTTTCTAGCCCATCCTAAGAAGATAAGAGATGTTCAACTGGCTGGTCAAGTGGTCAACATTGCATGTGGTGAATCCTTCAGTGCAGCTGTGACAGGTAACTATACCTATGTGTCAGAAATGAACATCGTTTTTGAGGGAACTGATATAGACAGTATCTGACATTGACAAGCAATACATATCTGTGGGTGGTGTTATCGACAACCCCAATGTGCATGAAGCGACTGTTTTCATTTGTGTTGTAGTGACATAGAGATCTTTTTTAGCTTTCAGTTATCTACATGCAATAGACAAATGTTTGTCAGAGATTTACTGTGTTATTGATGGAACTAAACAAGCAATAGGTGATATTGACAAGCAATAAATCGGTTGTAGGTGATATTGACAAGCAACAAATTGGTTGTAGGTGTTATTGACAACCTCAATAAGAAAAGTGATGATGTTTGATTGTCCGTGAGTCCTTTCACCTTTGTGTTGTGACATACAAAAAATCATACATCCTAAAAATACTCTGTTGTAATATCATAATAAAAATAAGTAATGCCCTTAAACTATCATACATTCTATCACAGGATCCCGCCATTACAAAACTTATAGCAAGATTTTTATTTGTCCTCAAAGATTATATGTGTGAAAATTCTGTGAATTTTAGCAAACAGTATCTAGTATGCAAATGCTAAAAAAACTTTTTAGATTTTTAAAATGATTTTGGTGTGTGTTGATAAAATCTAATGAACATGTTATAATTTAAATCATTCTTACTCAATAAAGAGAAATATATAGAGATCCTGATAAGATTGAAACTTGTTTTATCCATAGTCTTTGCTTGTGACGTAGAAATTTACAAAACAAAAAAACAACCGACTTTATTGCTCAGTATTTATTAGGGTGAGCATTTTCAACAGATATCATATAGTAATAATCAAGTTGTACATGGAGTGAAAAATATACTTATATAAATATACTTGAAGAATATTGATAAATGATTTCATTCTACTGTCACTGGATGTGGAAACTGATATCTCAGTGTTTCTGATATTCTAAAAGTCACTCAATCACAATTTACGTCAGAAAAACGTGTAAAAAACTCTGATTGATCCAAAATCAACGAGGATATCTCCTTAGTGTCTTAAACAAATTGGATAAAATTTGGTCACTAATTTTCTAAACAAATATAAACGAATCCCTCCAAGGCTACACACACTCGAAATCGACGCACACTTGAAATCGACGACTCGCCTATTTCAATCTCCTTCAAGCATTTAATGTCCTGTTTTTGCTCTAATGAAACTTGTGGTTTTTCATGCACGTTCCCTTGCGCTTGTTGAGTTTAAAAATCAGTGCTCAATTAGGGAGCGCAAAGAAAAGATTGACGATTCCATTAGTTGTGTTAGCCGTATTCAAGACTCTCTTTGTTTGAAGTTATTTTGTGGTCTGCCGCGGAATGAATCATAATAAGCTGCTCGTTACTTCCCTTATATTGTGTTTCTAGAGTTACGTTTGATGTTAAGACGCGATTTTGTGGTTTGGAGAATTCTTCGTCTTAATTGTGCCATTGCCTGATTGAGTGTCTGAAAACCTTTTGTTGAGTTGACGGATCCGAAATTTACACTTGTATATTGCTGACAGGTCCTGTCAATCTTTTTGGGTTTCAGACGTCAATAGCATTGAGATGACAGCTGTATAAGGGCCTATATCATCTTCTGAGATTTATGTTTTAATTTGAAATTAATTAGTTTACATTTCATTTAGTTCGAGCAAAGGGTGAAATGAACGAGGAGTTTATTTGAAATTTTGAACCTTAGAAGTTTTGTAATATGTTTGAAATGATCATTGAAGGACCTGAATTTTCACACAAAAATGACTTTTTTTCTCATTTGATATTTTTTTGCCATTTGTCAGCATTTAATTTGATTTTATGATTGAAAAAAATTAAAGACTTAAACAATTTATTTTCAAATATTTTTTTTCATCCTTAGTGAAATCATTAATGACATTCTCAGTTGATAATAGTTTAAATGAGATTTTTAAAAACCATTTTATTAATACAACCATGTAGATACTTAATTGTTATTCAGGATTTATGATTTCAAGATCGCAAAAGGATTTTTTAAATGCATTCCTCATCATATTTCTGTTCGTTTCTTGCTTTTTCTACAGCAATGAATATTGTTTAGTTCTCACAAAAGTAATTAGCATTTATGAAAAATAATAGTCATGTCATTTAATCAAGATGATGGATGTTGCTAATGAAAGGTCAAAGGTCAAATGTTTGTGTCATGTTCATTGTGATTGACAAATCTGAAGAAGCAAAATGTAGACGTTTTTATTATCAATTTGGAGATGAGCAAGTTCTAGTTGATTCATCAACAGTGAATGGGACATATCATTCTGATGGTTAATTTGTCATCATAATTTTATCTATTGTCATGATTACACTCAAACCAATCTACCTTTCTTATAATGCTTATAATAATAATGATTTACATAGCACATTTATCAGTGTACATTGTCTCAGAGTGCTGGTTGACATATAAGCTCTGGTCACAGTGTACCTTATACTACCTGAGGGGAATACCAACCAATGCCTGTAAGGCACTCAATGTTAAAATTTAAAAAACAATTTACAGTTGATATAAACCCGGTCCCCATTTCACTGCTGGGTGGACAGAGTCTTATCTTACCCAGGGTGACACCTAAAGTCTCTCAAGTCATGTATCATTGCCCTTCAAGAAGTGTATGCTTCAAACTCTTTAATTAGCCAAATACTCATGTGTCACCCATCCATTTTGAAACTATGACTGATCTTGCTGAACTCCACTGATAATCATCAAGAGAGTAAGTTAAGGACAGCATGCCGCCATCCTCATGTAGACCTGTGAAAGGAAAATTGTGTACCTTTGATTAATTTTGATAAAGGATTATTCCAAAATAATGTTTTTGGCTATTATAGATTAAGCTGTCAAATGTGATTTGAAAATAGGCTTCATACCATTTAATTATCTCCGAAGATTTTGATATCAATATATTCAAATATTTCTTGAGGGCAATAATTTACATTTATTGCAATCTTTAAGATTTAGTAAATACAAAATCATCTTTAGTTGATATTTGTAAAATTTTGAAATTAGAAGTAATGGTTTCGGAGACAGAATGTCTGAAATTATTTCCTTTTTTCAGGAGCTTTTTCCTGACATTAAGTAACGAAAGATCATTAATACATATCTTTCAAATTGGATGAAGATAAATGCAAGGCAAATGCATTTAATTGTCAATTATGAGCATTTAGTTTCATTTTCAAAGCATTTGTAGTCATTAAAGACAGTTTATATAAGAAAAGCATTTGATTTATTTTTTGCAAAAGAGTTTCATTTTTATTTCCTCTAACATTTTTCAATGATAAAATTTTCAATAATTTTTCATTTGCATATTGTCAGATATTGATTTTGCATGTGTATTTATCAGATAAAAACACAAACCTCAAAATGTATTAAAAATTATTTTTCATTCGATCTGTATGGTAAATGGCTTTATGAGAGAATGATATGTTTTTCTTTGGCAAGCCATGTCATGCATTAATACAGAAGTAACTATATAGATCGATGCCATTACCGCACTACTGTGCTAGGGAGGGGATTGTTCCAAATGGTGATTACGGTTGAATAACTGACGATGGCTATAAAATGATAAAGAGCGGCATCAAGTTAAAGAAAATTATTCAATGGGATTCTCATTGATTATGCGAATTATGTTCTCTGTGAGCGTTGATTTCAAGCAGGTGACATATACGACAACTCGACAAAACACACTACAGGTATTTAGTGGCTGTATTGATTTGGTTCTTTATGAAGGTAGAGTCAATTTCGTAATCAAAGAGCTATTGACAGATGTATTATAGAATTACCGCTAACTTTGTGGGTTTAAGTCTAATGCAGACTGCGAAATTGTCTCACTCAAAGCTGTTAATTGATAATCTATTTTCACTTAGTCGCAATTTGTGTCATTTCTGTGACAAATAACCATGTTTAAACAACTAATTTACCACCAAAGATTCATGTTTAAGAATCGCTTTTGTTAATATTTGCCACGTACTTAAAACTTGATTCATGATGTTGTTGACATTGATAACAAAATAACAAAATTACCGTCTCATCAAAACCAAATAAACAAAATATTGATTTGAAAAATTAATATTCATTAAGTTATAGAATTACATAGGTTTAATTATTTGTCATCGCTATTGATTTTGTGATTTGTATGTCTTTTGTGTGACGTTAATATTCTTGTAGTATGATAACTGATAATGGAAATAATACAAGGTTTTTAGTGACCAAATAAAGGAGAATAAAAAAGCTGGAATTATGTGAAATTTGGCAAGAATTAAGTTTTAGAACGATTGTCCAAGTATATCACTGAAATGGGGATGCATTTAGGTATTTGTTAGCCATCCATCTAACATAACTGATTATGAAATTTGTGCCATTGGGCTAAGTCCCATAATATGAAATCAAGGAATTGAAATGTAAGGATTTATGTAAAAATGTTCAAAAAATATTCATCGCAGCAATTAATTGATAATATATGTTTTTAATTTTTCATAAAAAAATTCATATCTTTAAGGAATCTTAAATTGTCATCAAAAATGCTCAAAATCAATTGTAAAAACTACTGAAACACATGTAAATTTCAATAAAAAATCCAATGTTAAAATCCAAAATTTTATTTTCAGTTTCTGGAGAACTGTACATGTGGGGAAAAAGCAGTCACACAATAATACCATGTGAAAAGTCTTCACTACGAGTGAATGAGATCACCTGTATTAATGAGGCAGGTAAAACACCTGTGCAGTCGGTACATTGTGGGGCGTGGCATGCAGCTGCACTGACAGGCAAGACAGGTAACTATAAACACAACAGAAACGCTTTATATGTACAACTTCTTGCATCCACTTGCACTTTACTTACATCTACTTCAGTATTCATATATATACTCCTTTCATAATACACTGGTTTTAATGTCACTGTGGTTTTAGCTTTTCTAAAGAATGGATGATAACATCTTAGCTGCGGAAATAATAAGTGTCGTGCCATTCTGAGATGCACATTTACAGGAATCACAAGTTCTTATCAAAGAGAATTCTTCAGGATTAACCAAGGGACAAGAATACTAGTTATTTTTGGGATGTTAATGATTGGCAAGTAAATGTTATGGCTATGCAAAATTTTATACAAAGGCATCAAAGTGACATTAACATCATTTTCTGATGAAATCATTCACAAAGTGCCCACTGTCCACAGATCGAGTGTTGACCGAGGAGGAATCTGAGGAGGAGGATTCCAGTGATGAGGATGGGACAGTCAGTCTGGTCAGTCAGGCATCGGTCAGTGGAGACTCCGTTGCTAAGGTTGGGAACTTATGCTGAAATATCAAATCAATTATGAAATAACAAACCTTAGTTATAACTCATTGAGCCATTGCATAGATAACTGTTGTCATCATCAAGGGATGTGCATGAAGGAAATTTCACTATTACCGTTGTGATTTCTGCCAAAGTTGAGGATTAGTTTGTCTTTTTGTTTCTCTATTCTTTTGAACCAATGTGTAGATAATTGTTGACATCCATATGTGATGCAGCACGTCTCCTAATTTGTGATTCCTTGTATAAAAGAAACCCTTTTGAAGGAAGTCTATAAACAAAGTTCAAATTCCCAAATTCCTTAATTAAAAGACTGCAAAAAAATTAGGCTAAAATAAGGTTAGTGTAGGATTTAGATACCCAGTTTAAAAGTAATTCTTTCATATTGATTCCCAAAATATAGGTCAATTTTTCATGCAGATTACCAGCAAATCTTTCATAGAGATTCCTTAAATAAGTAAGTCCTGCATATAAATTCTCATTATATACAGAAAGTTCAGCATTTGAATATATAAAGTAACTCTTACATGAAGATTCTCACTATATGAAATAAATCTTATGTATAGAGTCCCACTTAATTAGATAAGTCTTACTTATGGATTCCAAGTATTTAAAGTAAGTCTTGCATAGACTACCTTTATATGAAGTAAATCTTGCGTACTAATTCTGATTAGAGTTTCTGTATTAAAGTAGGTCTAGCACATAATTTTTCTGTAAATAAAGTGGGTTTTTTAAAAAATTCCTGGTACATAAAGTAAGTAATGCGTATAGATTCGCAAGGATATAAAGCAAGTCTCGCATAAAGATTCCCAGTATATAAAGTAGGTCTCACATATAGATTCCAAATATATAAAGCAAGTCTCACCAGGATATAAGTAAGTGTTACATACATATTCCCAGTATATAAAGTAAGTCAAACTAAAAGGTTCCCAGGATATAAAGTAGATCTCACATATAGGTTTCCAGTATATAAGTAACTCTCACATATAGATTCCAAGTATATAAAGTAAATGTTAGATGTAGATTTCCAGTATATAAAGCAAGTCTCACTTATAGATTCCAAACATATATAGTAAGTATAACATATAGATTCCCAGTATATAAAGTAAGTCTAACATATAGATTCCCAGTATATAAAGTAAGTCGCAAGCCCTCTACACCAGACAGACAGATACAAGGGTGTTACACACAGCAGCTGCCGCTAATGGAGTAGTGGGTGGACACAAATTCTGACAAGATAAACTGACAGCAGAAATGCGAGGAAAATTTCTTCTTTACAGGATGAGAGCATCTATTGTTTGTTTGATAAACTTTAATTATATTTCTTCATGTTATTGAAAATGTGAAGAAATATCACAATGTTTATTAGATCTGCAACCTTGCTATTTTACTTACTTTGTTGTTTCATTTGCTGATTCGAACAATCTTATTGAAAAAACAATTTTTTCTTAAATGAAGACCTTAAATAGATTCAAGAGTATAGTTTTGCTTAAGCAAAGTTATTGGCAATTACAACTATTTTAAAACTAAGATATCTTCATGCTTGTGTCTTCTGAAGACTTGAGTTTTGATAAAGTTCCACATATGTCATTTTTTAACTGAAAATAATTTTCATAATCACTCATGTCAGGAACCCCCCTGCCCCTATCCCCAAAGTTTACTTTGAATAGGATGGTTTTTACTAGAATAATTATGCAAGTTGAAAAAATACTCAATTTCAAATTAGCTTAATCAACAAATTTCTGTAGCACCTTTGATTATGAAGGTGTCTGATAACGTCTATAACAGACCTCTGCCTGCCAATCACCAAAAGGTCATATACAACTACACGTTAATATCAATAAATGTATGTACATTATGGAGAGTATAAGCGTCAATATGAAAATGACATTGTAAATACAAGCTTATTATTGTGATAGGATCATCTAAAGCCAATATCACATCTCTGAAAGAGTCAGTTTATTTGAATTAACCCTTCATTAAAAGGATCAAATGACCTGTGAAGGTATGAAACTGAAACCTAACTTTGAAGATATATATGTTAAAAGGTCATCTGATTAACTTCAAAGAGGTCAATATAAGTATATTACTTGAAATTGGAGGTGAGCGCCAATTTCATTTGTCTATAAGGAAACAGTGATAATTGAGCTATCATTGAATTCAATTCTATGGAAACACCGATAAAAAGAGATAAAGACCAAACGTAGATTTGATTGAAATATACGGGGAAATCTATTTTATATTGGCATATAACTTTTAATTAAGGGTTATTGTTTTTATTCTGGTGATGAAGATCATAATCAAAACACATGTATATATGTTTTTTGTAAAATAATAAGATCATGTTAAAATAAATTCTTTCCAAAAAGGCCGGCTTCTTATAATTACTCAAATTCAGATTAGTTGGATTTGAGAATTTATCTATTTATCAATTTTATCAATAGATAAGAACTCTGTAACTCCTGTTTTACTTTCTTTGAAAACTAATATTTCATTTAATTTCAATGCTTTTAACACTTTCAAACTATCTTTATTATTTTAATGTTTAAAACAGTCATAACAGCCATTCCAGTAAATTTCAAATTAGATAAAATCAATTGTTTCAATATCAATTTCAAGACATGTACATTTCATTGTTCATTTCAAGCATATCATGTCAATTTCACCCCATGATTGACATCTGTGCGACAGGCCCGACCACTTAGTAGTTCACATAGATATAGAGCTGCTCTATGACTCACATTGTGATTATGTTATTATTATTAATTTCATATCAGCACCGGGCACGAGAGAGGCAGTCTTGTGATCTGTAGCACTTAATCTGATATTGGCGGAATCAAAAGAGTAATGGCCAGGATATGTCCCGACTGTAGAGCTCCACGCTTTGTCTTTCGGTCATTGTTCATTTGAAGCGGGCTCCACTGAATGCCTTTTTAGAGGATGAGATCCAATTGATCGCAAATTATCCGATCCAGAGACCACGGGGTACGCCTGTTGGTTTTGAAGCCGCCCTACCCATAATCCCATGCAACCTGTGTTTGATGTCAGGGCTTTAAAGATAACTTACATCCGCGACCCCGAACCCATCAGTTCATCTGTTATGAAATTATTTACTATGTGGCAAATCCCTAAAATACATGCTGACCGCTGGGCCACTTTGAGTTGTTGAATCGTGGAGCTGGGCTCTTTGATGTTACGTTCAATCTAGATGATCTGTTTCATATCAAGCACTTTCCAATTGCCTTATTGTTCTAGTGCCAGCGATAGGACTCTACTCGAGGGAAACTGCACATTTAATTAGGTGATGTGTTGTGACGGCAGTGCAAGCTTCTAGCGGAACTAATTTATTTGTATGCCTTCCGTTCCCAAAGCTTGGAAAAGGACTTTCAAAAAATATTTTAATTTCAAAATAACCAAAGAACAAAAGATCCATTTTCTAAAGGGTTTGATCACGACCGCTGTGAATTATCTCCCCTGTTGATTTAGGATCCATCTGATAGATCCTGTGGACCTGTGGGAGATCCTTTGGACCCTTGGGACCTTGATAGAGTCCTAGTCCCGACCACAAGTTATTTGTTGTCTTTGGACAGATACACTGGGCAGAAAATGGGATTATATCCGAGTCAATCAATATCAGAAGTTCCTTTAATGCTCACTGACAGCGGACGTCGGCTTATTTGTAAAATTATTTGAGGTTTCTGAACAGCTGACTCTTTAGAAATGGAAAATTTGATAATAGACTAACCGTCCTTTATTTGGTCTGATGGTTCCAGCTTCATGCTTTTGGGCAGAAGAATCAATTTTGAGCTGGATGGTGAATGCACAAAGCTTTGACTCTTTAATGCAATCAAAAAAGTGCCAAAAGTCACTTCTGATTTAACTTCTGATAATTTTCATTTACAAATGTATAAAGATGGAGCATTCACTGTGGGCTTTCATTACCATGGACATCATTCTGGGAATATTGATGAAGTGAATTAAAGTTAAGCGTTCACGTCATTTGAATAAACAATGACAAATATCTGTTTTGAAATGAGTATTTTGGTTTGATTCAATTTAGCCGAGCACTCCTAATGTGTTTTCTGTTTATAATCATAAAGGAGTTGAATAGGTTTTTAGCACTGATGAGTATGTTTTTTAAGGCAAGATGCTTTTATCTGAAAGATGTCATTGTTAGCTTGCATATTTCACTTTAATGATCTCATTAGATCATATTTTTTAAAGATTTAAAGTACTTAATCGTATTTTCCCATACATTGAAAATCAAAATCTAAAAATTTAAAAGTTTGTAATATTGAGAATTTTCTAGATTATGAATGAAATTCCCTCAGTGATTTCATAAAGGTTGTTGTCATCAGGAAAAATTCGGTTTGCATATATTCTAGATATCAAATGGAAATTTCAATGTTGAAAATGATGATAGCAATTCCATAAATCGATAATCCAAGATGGTTATATTTAGATAACTAAAAATAGAGATTATTACTCAAGTTTGTTTCGCTTAGGACTGCATGGTACAGAAAGAACATGATTTTTTACATTACTCAAGTGAGAAGAAAGAGTGATATAATATGAACAAGCATATTACAATCCTTTTTCACTCTTTGTTACTGATACTTTCTTTGGTCAATTTATTTACAGAATTTGAATCGGATATTAGGAATGTCAGACCTCTATGGTAACATTTCAATTTTCTTTTTTGATATCACAGAGACATATACAGTGAAAAACAGAAACTACCAAAACAATGGTTGCTAGGGCATTTACTAGGGCATAAATGCATATGTGCACATATGAAATATAGCATGGCTTACATAGACTTTGTGGGTAAAAATTATAATATTGCTTGTAGTTTGAATATGCTGTCTTGCACAACATTTCCCACAAGAATTGCATTTAGAGTAACTGTTTGAATGCCTGAACTCCTAAGACATCATACAACTCTTGCTGCTACTAAATGTTTTTAGTCAGTGACAGAAATATAAGCCATAGTTTGTCTTAAAATCAGGAGCTTGTTGCATTGGTGAACAAATACTAAAGTACTGTTACATTTATATCAGTGATATGAAAACCTCTTGGCTCCAGTACATAACCTCATGTGTACAGTACACAACCTATTGGATGCAGTATAAAACTTCTTGGAAACAGGTCTAACCTCTTTGGTATAGTTTAAAACTTTATTGTTACAGTTCATAACATCTTTCTTTCAGTTTACAATCCCCTCAGTTCACAACCTCTTTGGTATAGTACATAATTAAAAAAAACAGTGCTCAACCTATTGGATGAAGTTCATAACCTCATTGGTATGTAACACAACCTCTTTGGTAGAGTACATAATAAAATAATAAAAAAAACACAGTGCTTAACCTCTTGGATTAAGTTAACAACCTCATTGATACAATACAAAATCTCTTTGGTTTGGTGTTCTACCTCCCATGGTACAGTACACAACCTCCCATGGTACAGTACACAACCTCCATGGTACAGTATACAAACCACAACCTATATATGACAGGTTGATTCAGGACAACCGGTAAGGTTGTTAAAACTTCCATCACTCTGTGCACCAACTTGTATGTTCCCAAGTGACTTATTTCTAAAAAGGTTTACATCATTGGTTCAACAGATCATGGGCCAAATGGTAAGCTGTTAAGTTATTAACACTGTAACAGGAATCACACCGCTTCAACCATTGGAATAATCTATAATAAAGTCATCACTTCTCTCCAGATCTGTACAGAATCTTCATGATTAGAGTTGATAAATTTATATTACAGGTGGAACTCTTATGGGAGGAGACAGAGCTGGAGATACCTGTTGCACCTGTTTCAAGTAACGAACATCCTGCCCAGGTGGGGGAGGAAGATAATACCCGACTTACATTGGCAGAATTCTATGCCCCGACTCCCGATATTGCAAACAAAGGTAAATAAGTATCTTGATGAATTGTTATACTGGGCCATTAGTCTGTCATGTGAGGAAACATCTTTAATTATTGTTTTTGTGGTGGGGGGAGGGGGGATGTAGAAGCATGAAGATAAGTTATAGTCGTTATATAGTTTGAATATTGTAGTAGAGGTTAATATTTGGAACAATGAAGGACCTTCATATAATTGATCATCTTTCATTTGTTGTGATGAGGAATAAAGTCAATCTTTGTGTGTATGACCACAGTTTTCGATGATTAATCAGCTGAGTTAACGCCATTGCCTTGCCATTTAACAAATATCATTTTCATTATACATAATTGATACTTTAAAATCCAAACTTTTCATAGATATATTTTATAAGCCAATCTCTAGAATATGTATCTCTTTTAATAAAAATAATTTCAAATCTTTTCAGTATCATATTAATATATTTGTATTTTAACCCTTCCAGCAAAAAGAAGTATACAAAACCCTGCTGACCCTATGACGCACAGGTCACATGACTCTGAAGGAACAAAAAGATTAGTTGTCCAGGTACCAATATCCCACATTGATCCAGACAATTCGTCGACTTCAACCCCTCCAAGAACTTCTTCTAGGAACAGTTCCAGGGAAACAAAACCTCTTCTGGACCAAGCTGAGGACCTCCCCAGCTCCTCCAGTAACATCATCACTAGTTCCATTCCTCCTCATAACACCCATATAGATCTGAACAAAGAACCTCCAAAAACAGAAGTGTCAAGACCACGACCACCCTATAACAGGTCCAAGACAGTTGCTGTGGATCAAGGGCATCATACTGTTCAGATAAGCAGTCAGACTGCAAATAACTATACTCTTCCTCGAGAAAATACTAAGATGATGTGCAGAAATGTTTCCTTTGTGAATGCAACAGAACTGCGGACAACTTGTCCTATATACCGCGAGACTGTGAGTCCGACAAAGGCTGAGGAAATTCATATTGTCCCGAATGGAGATGTCCACACAGTGACCATAGAGAGACAAAGACAGCACTTGACCGCTATACTCAAACATGGTCAGCAGTCAGAGTCCCCGGTACAACCTTCGCCATCAGTTCCTGAAAATAGAGTGAGTACATTGTTTCAGATGTTACAGTAAGTATGGTGTATCAGAACAGTTTGAGTTGGTGTATCAGAACAGTTTGAGTTGGTGTATCAGAAAAAAGAGTGAATATGGTGTAACAGAGAATACAGTGAGTATTTTGTAACAGAGAATACGGTGAGTATTGTGTATCATGCAGTGAATACAGTGTGTATGGTGTATCAGATTTTTAGTGAGTCTGGTGTATCAGAGAATTTAGTCAGTATGGTGTTTCAGAGAAAAGAGTGGGTATGGTTTATCAAAGAATAGAGGGAATATGGTGTATCGGAAAATGTATTGGGTATGGTTTATCAGAGAATAGAGCGAATATGGTGTATCGGAAAATGTATTGGGTATGGTTTATCAGAGAATAGAGCAAATATGGTGTATTGGAAAATGTATTGGGTATGGTGTATCAGAGAATACAGTGAGTTAGGTGTATTGGAGAATACAGTGAGTATAAAGTCTGTGTGGTGTAGCAGAGAATACAGTGAGTTTGGTGTAGCAGAGAATACAGTGATTATAAAGTCTGTGATGTAGCAGAGAATACAGTCTGTGTGGTGTAGCAGAGAATACAGTCTGTGTGGTGTAGCAGAGAATACATTAAGGAGGGCAAAGCACACAAAAAAGTCTTGTGGCAGAATATTTAGTGACTATGGTGTAACAGAGAATTGAGTAAGGATTGTGTATCTGAAAATGAACTGAGGATGTTGTTTTAGAGAATATAGTAATTAAGGTGTGAGAGAGAGAGAATAAAAAGAGTATTGTTTAAGGTTTACACAATAAAGAGAATACATGGTGAAGTTCTTTTACCAGGTACCCATTTGGACCACCGGGTGAACAGAAATACATTTTGACACTTGACAGAATGACACTTCTGTAAACAAAGGGTAACACTACAAATCTCTCCACTCATGTGTCTGTGTATTGCATGGAATCAACTGTCAGGTGCTCCAGCCATTAGGTCACCCACACATTCAGGCAGCTGAGCCCAATGTTTCTGACATTCACTGATAGTGGTCAAACTGAACAATCAACAATCAATAAATTGTTTGTATACCTTTGTCTCCAATATTGTAAAAAAACCAAGGATATCAAAAAATGATTTAACTTGAGGATATGCTGTCATTGATATGAGCACAAACAGTAAAACTTTTTTTAGTCGTTTAATGCTTTTAACAGCAATGATAAAACAGTCGATACAAGGAATCAAAAGAGCTTTTAATGTTTTTTACTTATTTCATACATTTGATGCATTAATCTGCAAGGATAAACATACTTTTTACAGCAAAACAAATATGCTTTTAATCTGTATATTAAGCAATTATGGCATTGAAATAATTCTGAACTCAACTGAAAGAATAACATCATAGTTACACTAGTTCATCACTCACCAAATATTTGTCTACCTTATGAGAATTGGATAGTTGAAACAATTATAAAAAAAACTTTTGATGCAAGTCAGTTCATACGGTTTGCCCAAATCCCCTTGATAATTAATGCACATAGATGATAATTGAATGTAATTAACTCAGTGTTGACATAATGACTGCACAGGTTAGCCAGTATGACATTGTCGATTTCAGGAGAGAGATGTCTATAACCCTGATGATTGACAGGCCATCAATTAACACTGAATTAAGACCTTTCACATTCCTTGTAAATGTCATCAGATTGATGTATGCTAACCTTTCTGGTAAGATACAGGCAGGTGAACAATTAGTGAAATCTAACATTCCCCTCTCCAAACAATCCTGGCTACTGTAGTAATTAGAGCTTATTGGGTAGTGATTAATGCAAATAATCAGCATATTTACTGATCAATCAGGGCCATTGGTTTCTGAATGTCAGACTATTGGTTTTATATCTCCAGTGTCCACGTCTATTTCACACTAATGATGTCAATTTCAAATATACTTTGATGGGGCGGTAAGCAGCTGACTCTTTTGCACCCTGAATTTAATATATATGTCAAACAATTGAACCAAACTCAAGATTGTTTGCCAATGTAACCAGAGGCATGATTATGTCTCTTAATATTGATTTTGGTGCCCAAAAATGATTTTCAGCTTGTGAAATATGCTCCCCCCCCCTCCCAATCCTTTCTCCTATGTTACATGGTTTACATACATACAGGATTGTAAGTGTCACATTTTCATGGCAACTTTCAACAGTAAATCAACATTTAACCATTGTTATCATCAGCCTCTTTTCAAGGGCAACAGGAACAGTTATTTTTAACAGATGACTTTTAACAGATGACGGACTATGTGTCACAATTAATTAGTTTTGACCTCCAAAAAGATGAAATAAGAGGGCTGGGGGAAACAGCGCTGCCACAATGTTGTTAGGCATGATAATAATTGTGATCATATTTAACCAACTTGATAATATTACTACCTTTCTTTTATATACTTTCATCTTGCTTAGGTATAAAAAATTTAGCTGAAATATTTCAAGAAATATGATGTATATGTACCTTGGGCTGGTAGCCTCTATAAAACCTTTGGAAATATCGAATTTATTATATAGATTGTGTATGTTTGTATATGTCACTTTTATAAATTTTTTAAATCTTCATAAATAACAGCAGTATTAATTCTATATCAGGTATATATAAGGTTTCAAATAACTCATGTTTTTAGGGACTAAAACTCAATAATGAAAGCATCAATGTTAAAATATATTCAGATTTAAGACACAAGCCTCTTAATTTGCTTGAATTTTCTTATTTCCAATTAAACAATGAGGTAACCACAGGGGTTCGAAATCACACTAATTTGTTAGATCTAGCGTGAAAACAATGAGTCACTATGAACTGTTCCAATACTGGTATTAACATGCACTTGATTTAACCCGACACGTCAGTTTTCTTCATAATTCTTAATATCTTCAATCTTAAATGACGGCAAGCTCTTTGCAAATGCAACAATGGAGAAAGTTATTATTTTCAAAATTAGTCTCTACAAATCCTTTGATGATAATCGCGTCCACAATTAGCATTGTTGATATTTACGGATCCCTATAACGGATAATTGAGCATTTAGTGATTATTGCGCTGACATCACCCTCAATTCGTTAACAGCAGCATCAATGACATTAATTCTTGATATCGCTAAGACAGGACGTTTAAGCCTAACACGACAATGTCCACAATTATTTTCCAAAGATCACGGCGTTTGGGAACGGGAAAGTCAGTTCACTTGAAGATTCAAAATGTAACATTTGAATGACGCAATTAGAAGTATTTAAACGAATGAATTACGTATATGATTAAGCCTGACTCACTTCAACAAGTTAAGTTTGAAAGAAATTATTCATCAACGTCATCCACGAAATTGCGACATTTTAAACCAGGGTCTTGATAGCGTTTGTGGCCTTTGTTTATTCACGATGTATAATTTCTTGATTGTACAAATTTACATTCATCAGCAAATATGCATTCATTAGACCCAGTCATCATTTCTGTCAACATTAACGCTCTTCTTATTGATCCTCTGAATTGGTTATAAAGATTTGATTTTTGTGGACACAAAATCCGTAACTTAAGGAATATTCTTAAATTTGAGATACAAAATCTTTCATCCGAACTAGCTTTAAGATTGATGACATCTGATTAACAAAAAGTAATTTTCTACAGACTGGAAATGCGATATAATATAAGAGTCGTTGATTGACATTTCACAGACTATGTATATGTTTATGGAAGACCGATGCTCTTGTTTATTGGTGTTTAACCTTTTTATGACCAGCGACCTTTAGGAAATTAATTTTATATATATATACCAAAATTGATTCGTAATCGCATCCACAAAACCTATAGATAGGGCAAGTGTCTGTTACGGTACTGTCACCTTCAAGATGTCCTTTGATCCAATCATCACATTGAGATTGATAGTGATGTGTCTATTGCCATTTTAAGCACTTGTACTGACTAAAACACATTGCTTAAGGATGAATCCTCCCGTTGAATACATGAAATGATGCAAGTGTTCAACCTTGTAATCGTTTTATTCAAATGTAAGATATTTGTACTATTCGCTTTAGGCTATATACTTTGTAAACTAATGTAAGACCTTTCCGATTGTGAAACATTCTGAAACAATACCAGCAATGATAAAAATTTTAATCCTGTAATAATTCCAGCAATGACTTATCATAAATTCGGAAATATACCAGCAATGTCCGTAATCCTTAATAGAGCATGGTAACCCCTTATTAAGTAAGTCAATGTCAGCAATGATACATTCTTTAAAACTATCCAAGACGGATCCTAAACAATGTCATCTTACAATCGGTTCTAATTGTAAATTAAAATGGAAATTGTAAATGTGTCTCATTGATAAACAAAAGTTCTTTATATGTCATCTTACTTCACTACACACTTCTTACAAGGAAACTGTGAACACAATTCTTCATAAAAAACATTCCACTCCACGTTGTCTTTACCAAATGCATGTGGTAAATTATTTTTATTTCACATCAAAAACAAAAAATGACATTCGACAAAACAACGTCACCTTAACCGATGCTGCAACAGTGTCAATGATTAATAAAACCTGATGAACTAGAAAAATTCGTAGATATAAAACTGACCACGAATATTATTCGTCCAAATGCTTTAAACCATCGTCACCTTTACCACTGGTGTCAAATTAGCATTAAACACCGTTGTGTTTAGTGGCAGCACTGATAATTCGTTAAACCTTATTACAGCTATTAATGCGACACCTAATGACACGAATCAACTGAAAATGCTGTGGCACTTATCTCTGATATTAAAGATTCTAGCTTTTTGAGAAAACATTCTATTAAATGCAACCCAGGTGAAAGGAGACAATCTCAACAAGATGATCGATCGTTTAAGACGCTGGACTGTCTGACTTAATTGGCCAATTTGGGGGGAGGATAGGTCGATATTCGATCTCAAGTTGAGTTTTATCGTTTTCCGATCAATTTCTCTGGAAGAGGGCGTTTACCGAGTTAAAGGCGCAATTTAACTGGGGTTTGTGGCGTGCCATTTGCCCTGAAGAATCCAGAAGGGAGGGATAGTGAAGCATTTAGTCGATGATCTTCGTTTTTCCATGCCTGTTTTGTATAAAGTCTTCGAGGAACCTTGATAGAGAACAAACCGATATTAAAAAATGAAATGTCCATTAACAGTCTCATACTTAATCCAACTAAGCTTCAGACTTTCGTAATTTTTTCTATTATCTTTAGAATTTGACGTACTTGCTTTTATTGCAACCTGTGTAACGTAGATTGAAATTCTATTTGCTTGTTTGCCTGATAAAGGCGTATGTTAAAGGGACATTTGTGAAAAATTTATTTCTTCAAATATTCCCCATTAGATATTGCCAAATCGTCAGAGGGTCAAAACATCTCATACCTCATCCCGATCACCAGAGCCGCAGAGGAAATAATCAAGTATTCAGCAAACATCACTTTCTTGGAAGACATTAACTCAAGTATAACGAAACCTTTTTACGTAGTTAAATAAACTTCCTGTGAAATAATGCAACATTCGGCATTTAAAAAAAGAAACCATGCGTTATTCATATTTCTAGCTATATCCCGAAAATAAATTCAAATAACCGTGCAAGTATCATAAAAAGTCAGATTTAGCTTGGATGTCAAATGCACTGCTAGATTTCGCACTTATCATGAACCATGTGTAAAATGATCTTTATCAAATTCATAATCGCATCATCAGTTAGGTGGAACTTTGGCAAGAAGAAAAAGACAGATGGGCTCACCTTTTCAAAACCCTGATCGTCTATATTTCTTCATACAATTGTACACAGCAACGTATTGAAACTAATTACACCCTGAGTACATTATATGAGTATATGATGAATTACATGACTGATGTTTAAGGTGTCGATCATGTATTAGATCCTTTACAAAGAAATGAAAGTTTGCGTTTGCGAATTTTGACTTTTTGTCACTTCCACGAGCTGTCGAAACTCTGTCAGTAAACTGTGTGATAATGCCATGTTATTGAATTCTTAGTTTCATTTCTGATCCTTAAACAGACCACTGTCAATTTTAATTTCTCAATGCTATGATGCCCGAAAGTAATTCCCAAATGCATGATACTTGCTCCGAGATGGAGATGTAAGTGGATGTAGCTGTAGTTGACTTCCTAAAACCCCATCAAACGTCTATTTCGCTTAGCTCGCGAGGGCGGTGTTAAAACGAATAAGCTATACGCAGCCTTTTTATCAATCCAATGTTTATTATCATATGGAATACCTTAAATGATAAATTCACTCATAAACCAATTGCAATTTTTATGAAGCAAAATTTACCATGCTGAAAAGTCGAACCGTTTGAAGCAAACAACACTGCCAAGGAGGGTGTTGTTTTTTTAATTACATTGTGTACTTTTAACAAATGTTGTCTGCCGGTCACTTTGAAATTTTATTTGAAATTTTATTCCATATCTCGCCAAGAGAAGTAAATGCGTGTGTTATGAATCAGTCCAAGTTTTCGACGATATTGGTTTACCCTTTAAAATACCCTTTTTGCGTCTTAGAGCACGTCCATTTGATAACATGTCTCTTGCATAAAGGAAATTATTGACATATCTTTTTAGATTATGACCGTCTACCTCAGTATTAAATTTCATGTTTACAATCTTTGATTCCCAATTGATTTGATTAAACTATCATGGAAGGTCATTGTGTTGAATTTCATGTATTCTGTCTTTGAAGGTAATTCGAAATGTGTACAAGTTTGAGTGATATTTCAGTGAATTTATCTATATATTTCAGTGAGTTATATAGAAGTTGGAGTTGATATTTTAGTAAACCTATTTTATAATAACTATTTTAGAGAAAAATTAAATACCAATTCAAGGGGTTAGGTAGTTTTGTAGTTTGATTCATTAACCTTTAGGTTATAAATTTCAATTGAATTTGACAAATCCACAGTGGATAGTAATTGTGTTTGATCGATGTTTTCTGTCTTTGATTTATTTAGAGTATCTGTAACTGAGTCATTGCGGTAACAGAGTATGATTCCTAAATGGCTTTAATAACGGCAAAAATAGCATATGTTCTGAGTTAAGTTCATATCCCCCCTTGCATATTTATCTTTAAAATGCCAAAATTATGACATTTTCTTGTTTTCAATCATAATCGGCCATATAAGTGTTAGGAAGTCGAAATTCTGGTCCAAGTTACATGTATATCAGTTTAATGACCTACTTAACACTACCAACCAATGTTTGTCTCTTTATCTACTGTAAATGAGTTTCAAAGAAAAATACGTTTGAGTCATTACCGCGCACCATTGTCCAGTTTTCGATCACAAGTCACGACTTCAACCTGTTTATTGTCACTAAACGGATGTTAGGCATGAAGATGCCTATTTTCAGAAACTCTCGATAAGGTGAAACTATTTATGAAGTTTGACATATTTGACTCAACATACCCTTCGTCCCTTTAAGGCCATCGATAATCTCTGATCTAGGTAACGGTATTTTAGTTTGATAAATTTTGCATTTCCTTTGGGCGGTAAACGAAATATTGATATTTTCATTCAAATAAAATTTGAGAAAGATTCTTGTACAACATGTTCGTTTTGACAGGTTTGGGTTAAAGTTAACCTTTAGATATTTCGAACTTTTTTGAAATTGTTTAAGGTATGATGATGATTTCACAAATATTTAACCCTTCTCGAGGTAAAATCAATTCTTTAGAGTTCACATTGTTACATATTTGTTTTCAAAACCATTTGGATAGTTAATCAAATTTCAAGTGTAAGATTTCAACCGATAAGGAGCTTTAAATTATGTTAAATGTGATTTATCAAATATGATGAATGTGAGTTTAAAAAGATTCATTGAAATGGAAAGAACATCTTCCCTTTAATATGTTAGACGTGTGCCAATCCTCACAAGCTACTTTTAATGAATTGTAAACGTGATACACAAATTATGTCATTATGAAATTGACAGCAAAATGTTCATATTTGAAATAAAAAATGAACTGTTTCCCTCCTATAGAAAGAAAAAGAAAAAAATCACCATTTATTGGCATAACAAAAAGAATCGGTGTATAATTACAGAACCCTGTCGTACGCCGGGTCATAAATATTCAATTGCTGCGATTTTCACCTGAAGAATGATGTAATCCGTTTACCAGACGGTGATTACCCAGTAAACACCCCCTCGCAAATAGTTCGTATTCTCCACTGAAAGACCAAACCTTTTCTCTCCTCTAACAAAATGGCCACTTAAGTCGTCATTAGGCGCTGCAACATGTTTGTATATCGGCGGAGGACGGAAGACATTCGCAATTGAAGCCTTGTCTGTTTAATCAGCGTAATATTAAGTGATCAACATTTCCCTACTTGCCAATGCCTCTATTGCGGCGATTAGAACCAGTACGGAAGACATTTTGGAGATTAATGAAACAGGCTTTCTCCTGCGTCGCCGCATTTGTCTGAATACATCCCCTCGCTTAACCGTATGTTCTCTAAGATAGCAGGCCTACTCTCCATATTAAAGGAAATCGTCTCAGATTAGCTTATTTCCCCTTTCTGCTTCGATCCATCAAGGGGATACATTGCACTAGCGGACGCCTCGGTGCCTTACCTGCAAGGTGTGCACAGATTGGCAGTAGTCATGCGGCAAATGGCGCGTGGCTTGCGCACGTGTTCCCCGCCACAACAGGCATTACTTAGTTTGCCCTATGTCTGCGGGTGTAATGCTACATAATCTGAAACCCTGGACACGTGGAAGGTTCACTATGGTTGCTGTCTATTGTCAAAAAGTTATTTTTCATATTTGTGAGACAAAAAACCCTCTACGAATTGGTGACATCGGGGTGTTATAATTCATATCCGTCTACGACCCGTATATTGGTGATCATATTGCCCATACAAAGATAATACAATAGTCCTTCCGGATAGCATTATCGAATGTCTTTATTGCTCGTATGTTAGGTTATTTAGAAAAAATTATTCTGTTTTGTCCTTTATTTATTCCCAAGATTGCGTCAGTTAGTTGGCATTTGTTTTTCTTTTCTTTTTTTGTCTAGCTTAACACCGGTAGACCTGTGTATCGTGGCCTTAGTGCCTAGACAATATGTTCCGATTCCAGTTTTATACGGCGAGACGATATATCATGGAAGGAAGCTGAGAGACGATTATCATCACGATACCATGGTTGCGACACAATAGTATCCCGATGCTCTACAGTTTTATAGATATCACATAAAATTGACATTATTTTTCAGGTACCAGCCCGTCATAAACATAACATGAATGGAAGTCGTAAATAAGAGAGACTGTGATTTTTTTAATATGTTATATATTTTCTGTTTGTCTAATCCTTTTTAATCTTTCTAAAACAGAATAAAAACTTAACTTTATCATTTTTTAAATTTATTTGTTGAAAAACAAATTTGGTAAATAATATCAGGATATATTGTCTCTTGTGGCGTACATCGATGTATCATGGACCCTCACCATATGAATATTCCGAGATATTGTTTTGCATTGATAAACTCCTATGGCTTAGTAGACGATGCAAACACCGTTGCTATCGATGAATCTTTACACCACCATGTACCGAACTAAATCTAAAAATTTCAAACGTGATCGTTTCATTTAACATCGGGTTTAAAGTTGATAAGAATTTAAATTTTAAAAAATTTAATCCTTATTTGGGGCGAGCGTGCTCATTGTTATTCTTGCAAAAAACTGTCCTAGTTCCCAAAATTGACATTTTAAATCTGATGATTTGTCTTAACATCCAGTCATTTGCATTTTGAATAATTCAAATGTTTTGAACGTATTTTGAAAAACCGCATATCCAGACAAACGTCAGCAAATGATGCCGATGAAATTTGCTTAGATTAAGAATGGGCATATTATCGCACCTTGCATCAACCCAGCATGAACTAGAATACCTGAAGTAATGGCCTCCGGTCGTGCTGTTTAGACCGAGTGGAGACCTATAAAACCGCTACAGTCTCAGGAAATTATTCTGTTGAACATGAATTAATTGAGCAAAGGTAACCATCTCAAAATTTGATTAATGTTCGCTAACGTAGTCAATTTCTTGGAATTACCTCTGTGGCAGTTATTCGAAACCTTTGACAGCTGTTTTGGTTATAAAGATTTTTTAAACTGTTGTTAGCACGGACTCTCATTACTTTTGTTTGCAAACGTTATGTAACATGTGATAACTTTATAATTTTAGGAAATGAATCACGGAGATTGCTTATGAAAACGCGTGGCGCTTATTTTGCACCGCTAATGCCAATCGTAGTAATTATGTTGTAACTTTCTATGATACTGATTGTTCTGTATCCTAAACTTGATATAAGATGATGATTATTTTGACAAAGTCTTATGACCGGATGTTATGAAATGTGCCTCTCGTTACCGCGAACTAAGGGGTAATATCCGTATGGTTTTTAAGACAATTACGATGTAAATTGAAACAAATGACGAAATCTAATATATGTATAGTTAACATTTTACAGATTGCTGCCAGTTCATTGTGAAAATTCAAGAAATATTTGAATATAGTAATGCTGATAATTTCAAATTGAGTTAAGGCACTTTTTAAGTTTTTCTATCAATTTGATTTCAGTGAAATGAAACGATAATTCGGCTAGAACCATTTCATTATCAGAATAACAAAGATGTAATGCAGCTCATTTTGGAGTTGTCAACAGAAGTCAGTGATTCATTCGCATTCATAGGTTCATCATTTAGTCTCTATCTAAACCCTTTCTTGTGCTTTAGTGTCAAACCCTTTCGTGTGTTTGTTTTTTAACAGTTCATGAACTCCCAGTTGTTGATTTTAATTTTTAATTATCCATTTAACTTCAGATACATCGCTCAAAAACACAGTTCGCGCCCCTACCTGGTCAGATTACAAGAGGAAATACTCGATTCTTTTACAAGAAACAACCATCTTTGAACAACCTGGCAACAAGAAATGCTCAAGCACGTGCCAGACTCCTTAACCCAAAGGCATTAGAGAGAATGACCACAGTTGGGTGGGGTTTGGGTGAAGGAAATGGCCCTCATCGTAAACCGGAAGTCAAGGATCCTTCTGCAAGCAAGCCCGTGTTCTCTAGTGCCGCATCATGGAGAGAAAGAAAGGATGTTTTGGTAAATGGAACTCCGAAAAGGACTTCAACAGGCCAGAAGAGTTCCAAAACTGACGTTGATAAAGAACAATGGTTGATGGTTAATAATGTAAAGCAAGGCAAAACTGTTTCGGCCACTGGAACATCATCGGTTCCGGTGCCTGGGTCAATTGGGCGTAGGAACCAGCTTATCAAAGCTTCGAGCTTGTCGAACATTTCGGTGCCACCTAGAAAATCTTCCCGGGAGGAGTCCAACGATAATATCAGTCCAACGTCTAATAGACGATTTCATGACGACTTGAGCTCACACTCAAGAAGAACAACAGAAAATGACTATCTTAACTTTGTCTTAAGACATGACCCTGGAGACATCAATCAAAAGAATCCAACTTCTGTTTCAAAACCAGGAATTCATTCCAACGATCAGCATCTTCAAAGACAAATACGAGACAGTGATGCTAGCCCAGTTTCACCAACAAGAAAAAGAGATTATAGTCTCAGTCCAACTTCAGTAAGAAAGACAAGAAGTAACTCCCATGATCACCCTGGTCGTACCAGAAAGACACACGTCCATATCGGGAACTCAAAGACTGCTCCGATACATTCCAGAGCAGATTGTGATGGTTTGGAAATACGCACTCTTGACAGTGTTGGTATGGACCCTATGGGTCTGGAATATCATCAGAAACAGGTAGCGGGTAGGGTGCATACTGGCTAGGGTGCTGGAGTTCGAACCCGAGGACAACCACGTGTTCTTCGCATGCGCACTCTAGACATTGAGCTTAGACGCATTCGCAGTTTAGCGGCTTTAGCTGAGCTAGGACACTTCTAGAGAGCTAGTCTGTTTGAAGCCTTATGCAAATCTGTGATAAAGAATTTTATTTTCAATTTCAGATAAACTGTTTTTGATATATCATATTCATGTTTCATTTTTACACTCAGATTAAGAATAAACGTCAACTGTTTGCAAGACTACTTTGAAGTTCATATTGATGTTGCAATTGATTATTGTTACTCTTTAATACCAACAGGGTGGCAAGAGTGTAGTTTCCTTCAGCGAGGTAGTGTATAAAGAAAGTTTGCCGCCGAGGGAATTAAACATAAACTTGTATAATGACTCAATTTGAATGACGTGAGATGTCTTCCCGTTTCAAAATCATTATCTTAACCTATGATATTTATACATGTCCAATACTTTTCGACATTTTCGTGATATTGCTTAACTGTCTCTTTTTAAGGTGCGTGTCACGTCTCCGAAACTTTTTATGAAGTTCCAGACAATAATGATTAAAGTGTGCTATACAAAGATACCTGGGCGTTGTAGAAAGGCTTTCCGTCAGAGAACTTAAGACTCAAGAGCAAATGATCCTTTTATCATATGATAATAACTAAACAGCTTCAAATCGCCATGAACCGTAACTCTTAACTGAAGTGTTCTTTCACGCAAGCGGAAGTGCTATCTGACTAGATATGGATACAGGTATCGATCAATATCTCCTGAAAGGAAACTTTATGACGTTACGTCGATAATCATTTCCATTATTTTTCCATTTGTCTTTGCTAATATTAATATCGTTATTGCACGGAATACATATTGACAACAAGGGTAAGTTGAAGGCTCTTCCACTCGTAGGTAAATGGCGTGATCTTGAGTTGATGACTGGCATCTATAAACATCGCTCTTCTTTGAACCGGAAGTATATTATATCTAAAAGCCTATACTGCTAAATGATGACGTTATATAAATGGCAATATGCTTTGTTCCTTCTCTTTCTCTCTCTCTCATTGTACAAAATCTACGTAGTTTTCAGATTCTCAGTTTGATCGATATATATTTATGAAATATTCAATTATATAATTCTGTCAAAAAACTAAGAAATCCAACGTTTCAATGTCAACGTTAACAAAGTAAAAGAATACTTATGACATTTGATTTTACGATGTGTGTTTGTTAATTATGATAAGAAAAATTATGTGGAAAGGGAATCGTTAGGATAACGCTGCATACCGAAGAAAAGGTGGCGTGAAACTATAATGACAGATCGACTGCAGTATTTGTGAGATAGAATTCTAAGGAATACCTCCGTGTGTGAAATAGTGCTAAGTGAAATAACATCCTAGGCGATATCTATTTTAGTGGACAGCGTTTTGATTAAGCATTCAACGCTATTTTCATGGCCACAAAGGTACTCCTATTGTTTTGTCCTTTTTGTGACAATGAAGATGACGATAATCCTGACAGTAAAGAGACCAATGACACTATTTTGATGATGATGATAATAATGACGATGATGATAAAGATGATCCAAAACAGCGATGGCAACGATCACAATAATTATTCTGATAGCATAACACGTGTAATGACAAGGACGATTATGACGACTGATGATGTAAAGACGTTTAAACGGACGATAAACTGAAACATTAGCCTACCACCAAAAACCAACGCAAAACCAGAAGGTTTTTTAGGCTGTCACGCGTTTCGAGTATTTATGAATTTACAGTCGAGGGGGATTACAGGGGACAGCTCCTCATTCTACACCCAATATCGAGTTCCCCTATTCAGCATATCGGGAGGTAATCTTGCTTACCGTTTCAAGATAAACTAAAGCCTGCTCTTATACTCTTGCTATTAAACTGTCAGGGTGTCTGGTGGAGTTGTGTGTTGTAGTTGTGCCTACTATTGTTAAGGGACCTTTGACTTGGCGGACCTTCTCGTCACACTGTGGGCAAGGCTTAGGGGGATTAGTTAATCTCAATGGCTTCATTTTTGCCCTCCCTTCTTTAACGCTGTGAAAGTGTCAAAGCGAATTGGACTTATTGCAGTGTTCCTAATGACGTTTTGAAAGTGCAAAATGACGTTGACGTTAGGCGTTATGACACTTGATGTTATGCTTCGTCCACCGTTCAAGTTCGAGGATATTGAAGTATGGAATAGCGTCTTTGAAATATATGAAATGATTCTATGTTTGATCTTCTCTAATTCAAGTTATAACACCACTTTTGCAAGCAGTGTTAACATTAAATTTGAAGTTTTAAGCCGAACAGAATTCTTTCATTCCAAACAACCGTTCTGCCTTTCATGTATATTATTTTTATAAAGTAATAATTTGATATTATGATTTTTGAATATCGCATTACGTTTCATTAGGAGATATCGTTTGGGGTTTTTTGGTGTCATTTTTTTTATTCAGTTCGTTATTTATGATCCCAAATTATTGAATAGCTTGTTGAAAAAGTACCGAAATCGTGTCTCTGCCAATATCTACACAACAAACTGGCGATACAGAGTTGTTAAAGCTCACGTCTTATATCATGAATTAAATTTACTGTAGAAAATTAGATATAACAATCTAGATAAATATTATATTTTTTCTTCATTCGAAAAAATGACTATTGGATGATTGAAGGCTATTGCCTCAAGAATGAAACGAAATGTCAAAATTATGTGTGTCTCCTTTGCAAATGTCGCGTTATGATTCTCAATTATACTTATTCTTTGACTTCAAAGAAACTCCGTCGCTGTATAACGTTCTTAAATGAAAATACGCATATGTATCATCTCTTGAACTATTGACAATGTAATAAGGCGTAATTGACCTTCAGCGAATTCTGTAAATCAAATAGTCACCATTATTCTTCAACGTCTTTGAGTGACACACAAGTGGTCTCATTTCTATTGAAACAAAAGATAAGGTCAACGCGGTTTTATATTATTAAAGACGAACAATACCCGCGAGACGCTTGAATGTCTAGATACTTTAATATATGATTAGAAAACAGACTTAATATCATGTTTTGAATTAATAAAGAATAATTGTCTAAGCTTTGACCATTTCTCCTTTCATATGAAACAACCGTTCAATCAAATTTGCTCTAGATATAGATGGATTGTTATAGTTTGATGTTTATCTAAAAAATACAAACACCTTCAAAGAATTAAACTTTTCAGTTTATATAGAGTATTTTCCAGTGTTCTGTTATCCTGTAAACACATTTACTTTCATTAATTAACGCTAGATGATATTGTTCCATTTTCAACGCTTCAACGCTTAATTAAGCAAAGAGGTTTTTTTTTCATAAAATAAAAACAATTTCATTTTTCTTAATCAACATTAAATCAAAAGAAATTCTTTCAATTTTGGATAATTTTAACACTGATATGATCTTTTTTTATATTGACCATTATTTTCATTCGATTACAGAAAAATAATTGAAATATTACTTTGTGCGTGGCTGCAATAGAAGAATAACAAACCATTTCATCTGGTGGTCACGACAGAGAGCCAGTTCGCGTGCTTCATCAAGAAATGTATAATCACTGCAGACCAAATCCGTGCAAACGCTAAATGAACACACAAAAGTGGAATTATTTTCCAAAATCATATGAAATAATATCAATCTTACCATTTTGACATGCCATGTAGTAATGGGGGTCATATACATGCCATGCGTGAAAATAAGAATGTTTCATAACATAGTAATTATAAAAATGCTTACCAATTTTGCATGAACATGTCTTTACCTCGGTTAATGTAAAACGTAAATTAAGTGGTAACTGTTCAAAATATGACATTTACCTGAAACTATATCTCTTAATAAAAATATGAACTTTAAATAACATACAGGGAAAGTCGTCCTGTTGATGGGAACTCGTTGACTTTATTTTGGTTCATGATAACAAGGAGCTATCCTTTGCGAAGAATTCTTAAAAACAAACATGTCAAAATCAAAATCAAATGAAAATTATTTTATTTTAAAATTTTCAATGAAAAGGGATTTTAGTTAAAGCATTTCGTTAACGAACGTCAATTATAATCTCACGCTTTGAAATTTAGATAATCAACTGTTCGGTATTTGAAAACACAGGTTCTTGTGGTCATCAATCCATTTAAATCGTTCATATATTGTCATGAACCCAGTAATGAATATTCCGACAGATTTTATCATTTTTGATAAAGTTGCTCTTGAAATGAAGTAAGCTTATTACATCTTTACCAAGTGACAACAAAATGATTAACTTTTTACCAAAGAATAAAGAATAAATGCATAACTGATGTATTTTTCACAAATTTCATCATGCGTAGTCATAACTTCAAAATGTAAATTAACTAAATTATAGGTAATTTTTATTTTTTAGATGTTTATATGATCTTATTATTTTGTGAACGAAAGAAAGTTGACGCTAAAATAACTGAATTCCGATTTAAGTCTGTCGTGTGAAAACCAATGTTAAGGCAACCTTCCAGTTCATACACGAAAGCTCTTATAAAAACTAACACCATATCTTTCTTTGTTGTATGGCGGTATATAAACGTTTGAACATAACAAATGTACCTTTGTAATCCGATATGTCTAATTTCATTTAACCCCGCTTGTCAGGATAAAAGTAATGGTTATTCGCATGCATACAGAACACACAAAAAAACCTTAAACGGAAAGATAAGCCCGCCTGACCCCAGAATAAACGACTATCATTAATTCCGCCGAGAAGTGACTGATAAATAAACTTATAAACTTTAAAAATGAACTATATTGGTATAGGCAGTGATCGGTGATCTAACCTCTACAGCGTTCACGTGCCCGGGCAAATAACCATCTTATCAGGCGTCGAATTCAAAGACACCCAGTTGACATAGTTGATAAACTCTCGCTCGAGGTTGAAGAAACAATTAACCTTAGAAATATTCAATCGCTTATCGAGAGTATTTTCGGGGGTGGTGAAAGGCCATGATTGAGAGTGAATTAGTGAAATATATAGGCCTAGAAACTGAAACATATTGATAAGAAAAGTATTTAGTGGCTCGAAGTTTCGAATAAAGTTTTCGTTTAAAATATTTTTCTTTTGAAAGACTTTTCTGTCCATACAGCTGTCATTGTCTTGATTTTGCCTAACAAAACTGGACAAATATCCTTTCCTATCTTAAGGAACAGTACGTTTTTTGTCGAAACGACATACAAGGGACAACCTCTTCTAAATCGTTGACAATTTGATAAAATGTTATTGTTTATGAATGTAAACATACCCTCGAATTTCGTTCCCGTAAAACACATTTTCATTGGTGTACACGATTTCATAGTGACTGAATATTTTTACAACTGGTATCATCATATATTTTTAGTATTTATCTTATATGTTTTTCCCATTTCTTTGGAAAATTCATAAGATTGTTTCTAAAATTATTTAGATCGATCAGGCTATTATATTAATAATTTGCAAAGGTCGATAATGACAATGACTAGTTCCTTAATATATTATTGTCAATGATACTCCGAATATAAGTGTATACAGTTACTTTCAACAGGTAATATTAACATTCAACGGCCATTGAGCAAATACGTATATCAAGCGTTTCAATTAAGAAACAACAATTAACTAACAGTGTCGATTTTGTAACCTCACCACCTAAACATGAATTTTTGACATTTGATGTATGGTCAGAGGCCAACTTGGCTTGCGCAATCAAATCTGTCTGTCTGTAAGTAGTACTTGCCATAACATTAAGACAACTACACCAGTTGGTAAACCAATACCTATCTGCAAGCCACGATAAAGAGTCGACGTTCTCAAGGGTGTACATGTACCTATCTATTGACAAGAGCTATTGGCGGACAGGCCGCTCGCCACATACGCCACATACACCACATACCATCGTCTAGTCTCTAACGAGTTAAGTATATATAAAAGCTTACTCTAGCGTAACACGCGCGCTGTAAATCGCAGAGCTCGGGAAGCCAAGTGTGTTTGTGGGTCAGGAAGGTGGTCAAGGGTGGTTCTCCTTTGGTCCGAAACGCCCCAGAGCTGTCTGGGTCAAGGAGGTAGCGAGCAAGACCAGTCTGGGTCAACTAGAGGCCTTGCTCCGGCCACCGATCTCACTTCCATGTCAAAGGGCGAAACGAAGCTCTGCAAAGGTCCGTCAAGCTGTTAACCTTGGTATATTAGATACCTCTGTACATTGACGTGGGTTCGGGAGGGGTTGTCTTCCTAAAACGTTACTTTGGGGGAAAGGTTGACCCCATTTAGCGGAGATTAGTACTGGGAGATTGGTAGCTCTCGCTGGTGACACCAATACGCCATGAAGCAGTGGCCCTTGACACTGAGTCAGAGAGCGGTGACGTTTTGGTTAACCTAGCCAATGACGGCTTTGTGACGTTGACGTTGGTTCAACAGCGTTGACCCTCCTGGAATAAGTACATGCTGAGATAAAGAACTTTGATCCTGGCCACTCGGATGCTCCATCACACGATGAGTACGTTTAAAACGGGGAATTATTGTATAGAAGAACGCTTTAGCGTTTAAATTGGAAATTCGGGTAATGGATGGAATCTATTGTGATCTTCGGCAATGCTTCTCCGACGCGATATTTTAAAATCTGTAAAGGGAATCAGTCTTGGCATCAGCGTGTCTGACTCAGCAGTAGTAATGAAGGATTTGGAATATTGCATTTGTGTATTCATAAGTCCAGTAGGTTAACAGAATTGCATAACCCGGACATCGAGATTGTAATCTAATGTTTTTCTTAATGAAAAGGCATATCGCACAAGTTAGTTACAATATTAGATGGTGTGTATCTTTTGTGTTTTCAAATCTTCTTTCGATGTGAATAATTTGGTACTGACATAATATTTATTTTATTTACAGAAGACAGGGAATCCGGAATTTGATTGTCCAAAAAAGTTTATTACCATCTTACCGTTACTTTTCTGGCAGGTATTTTAAGGGCTTAAAGTCGAGCCAAATGTTTATAGCCTTGCCTCTAAAAATGAACAAGGCTGACAGTACGTTAAAGCATACATGTATAACACGCACTATAGTATGCAGTTTCAACTAGAACACTCATCAAAGAGGTCAATATTTCAACTGTATCCACTCTAAAACATGGTTATAGCATTTCCTGCAAATATAGATATATTTAGTAAGTATTTTCCCCGGCCATATTGTTACCATATGACATGACAGTCAGTTATATTTCATCATAAAAATAAGTAATATTCATACTAAACCTACTAAACCTACCTAAACATACCTTATCAGTGTCCTCACTGCACAACGGGGTTACGCAAGGCTATCGCTCTGACCCTTGAGTTTTCTGTTGCAGTGTAAACAAGTTCTGTAGATAAGTATGAGGTAAACTGCACCAGGTTATGCCAGGTCGCGAAGCCAGTAGTGTTGATGGTGTCTTCTCCGGGGGAAAAAAGGGCAGGGAGAGTGCAGTTCGTAACTGAGGATCAGGAAGTGGTGAACTCCAATCCCAAACTTCGCCGCTGTAGGGAACAGTTCTTCGGGCATCATCGATTATTTGAGCGCAATGCTATATAGTCGGCTTGACATTAGTCTCTTTAGCTGGTATGAATTGTTAAAATTTAGAAATGAAATGAAAAATTAATCAAATATTGGAAAAATTCAGTGCTGTGCAATAACCTTAAGATACGGAAGTCAAGATTTGTTCAAATCATTTTTATGTAAACTATTCATATTTTCAACTTCTCCAGAACTACTGCACTCGAGAAACTGAATTGTGTGGGGGGTATACCTTGCATCGAAAGTAGCAATGTTTTTTATTTGATCCTGGCCTAATTTTCACAAAAACCTTTACTCAACTTCTTCTTGGAGACCAATGAGCATAGGAAGTTTAAAAAATATCGTTTAAACATGGAAACTGATTTTTTAAAATAAATATTGGTTATCCCATGGACGGTGTCTGCGTATAATGCAGTGTTATAGAGTGCAAAGATCGATAACCTCAGTAAATTAATTCGAGCAATCCCTTTAGGATTGATGATTGTATCAAGAAAGTTAAAAATGTAGACCACAGGCAGGATTTGTGCAAACTGCGTTTATCTTCAAACTTGCTATTCATAGAGACAGAACACGTTGTTTTTAATTCTTTGTAGCCGTGTGGAAATAGAGAACGAGTTCTACTTAATATTCGTTTGCCCTAAATATGCAGAACTACGCATAAATTATGTCAAACTAGTCTATTCCATCCAATCATCGTATTACAACTCCACTCTATTAATACATATGACCAATGTTAAAGACATGAAAATGTTAGTGAACCATTGTTTTGAAGCATTTAAGCCCCTTTACTAATCATATTCCTGCACATCCTCCCTAGTAATAATAAATGTGTGTGTAACGGCCAGAGAACATATGATTGTGCTGATGCAGGTATCTGTCAGTCCATACGTCTGTTCATTCCAACAGTAGCTACTCGCATAGCCAGATTGGTCTCTCTGAAACTTTACTGACCAACGTCAAACTCGAAATACACTCTTAACGTGGTTAGATTAAAAAAACAGAACACCTAAACTCTACTTGAAGAAACGTTCAATACTCACTCGTTTAAAACACGTAAGTGAGTCAAACGACAGGTCAAAGATGAGGGCAACAACCTGCATCGCGATTAGATAAAGCTGAAGGTTGCACCAGTAACGCTAATGGGCTTGTTGTTTTTAATTTCTATTTTACTTGTGTAAGGATATTCTTTTGAGGACTTGAGGTAAGGGTGGTTGATAACTAGATAATAATCGTTTTAATAAATGTTCGTGGGTTGTTGTTTGTAAAGTCCTATTTATCTAGTCACTGAATGATTTGATACAAATGAAACGGAAGGGTACGATAAAGCATTGACTGAGACGGTCGGTGCTTGAGAAGTGAGACGCTTTATGACTATTTTACTTATTCATATGTAACAAAATAACTCCAAACAATCGGAGGTTTCACAGTAACGAAGCACACTATTCATCCTATAGGCTTTCCTCCGACTTTTCGAAATTAAATAGAAACACTATTTGAACAGAAAGCCCTTACAGTCTTATCACCTCATCTTCTTTGATGGAAGATTACACAGCAAATACTTGTACATGTTTTAAGCACTAGTTATGCATGCTTGTCGCCTTTAAGAAGGACGACGTCACATGACTAAAGATTTGTCCTTTTCGATCTGTCATAATCTTTTTATCTCCCTAGGGGATAAAATTTAAATTCCTAACATTTAATTGAAAACTACACGCTTCAACCGCAGCATATTGGCCCCGTAGGCAATAACAGAGTAGATCCTTCTTAATCCGCTCACATGAACAGAAACAAAGCGTAAAAGCTTTGGATTAAGAGATAGCCCCCTAGATATCAAATACTCTGAGAGACAGTGCTATTTATCTTAAGAGAGAAATATTAAACAAATATCGTTACATAAGATTTGTCTATGCGTGCACGATGTTTTACAAGGGATTAGAATCTTAATCTGTTTCGTGTGGTAAGAGGACCAAAGCATGTTTTGGCCTTTTTGTGTTGGAGTCATGTCTTGTGAAGTAAAAAATTCTAACCCAATTCTATTGGCATATCTTTATAAACACGACCTTCAAACGTTAGTAAGTGACTGCTTAGAAAGAAGAAACATCATAAACGCATAGTTTTAGTCGGGGAGAAATATTGTCTTAAAGGGGCTTTGGTTTCGAGAATGTTTCGTATTTAAGTGGGATACATATATTGGGCAAACTAGATATGTCAATTTGTCGGTTTATAGGGAGTTACTGGCTAGAGAGATGTCGTTTTACAGGAAGAGCACTGTGTGATATGGCACTATGATAAAAAGAGCGGGATAATTATAAACTTTTATCGTAAAATTTAAAAATCATTAAGGATGTTGAATGTGACGTTATTAGAGATAAACCATAAGCATTGATTCTAGTTAGCAGCTTTTAAATTTGCAATTATACATACGATAATGGAGAGCGATTTATGATAGTCATTCTACAAAAAATGATGAATGTTCATGTAACTATATGGTTGTTAATTGAGCGAGAAACGACTATATTCATAACTTGATTTAAGAGCATAATAAACAGGTTTCGTTCTTTTATATTTCATTTACTTTTCATATTTACAAAAATATTTTCTTGATTCAAATGAAAATTTTTATGAAATCAAAGAAATCGGATTAATTGGGTAATTCCGGGGAATTTACAGGTATATAACCAAACCTCCTACCTGAGATAGTTAGATACAAAGATGAGATGATTAATTATACTTACCCTGGTGTTACGAACGAATTTATCAAATGCCAAAAACATTTGATTATCTTTAGACTTGGATATTTCAAAAAGAAAATTTTCAATGTTATTTATTAAAGCTTTTAAAAGTGTGAAGAAATTATACTAAAATTTCTAGTACCTCTTGATTTCTCGATAATTTTTCAAAAACATTTTTTTCGGATTATTTATACGGTTGTTAGAAATAAACTTATTAAGATGTGTAAGGACATTAACTGAGACACAGAGTAATAGACAAGTCATGACAGACATAAATCAAAAGACCTGTCACATGCCCTTAGTCTTAAGCCTTGTCCATCAAGGGAAGCCGCAAAATAATGAATATACCGATCCGCATTCGGATGTTTTCCAATTCCGCAATATAAATAACCCTGCCATTCCTTGTCCGTTTTATAATAGATTCGCAGATTAATCGCCTGTCTTTGGCAGTGCTAATCCTCTGGTGAAGCGGAGAGTTTCCATGTTTACCCAAATAAGATTAAGCTTGACATCTGGCATCGTAAAAATGACATAGGTTATGACTTCAGGCAATTCCTCATAAAATTGCTTCTGCCCATTATCACGGCAACATCTTCAGCAATCTTTTATTTTTTGTCAAAACTTGTCGCTCCGATTGGCGGATTTAATCTCGTTCCTTAGAAAATTGACGCACTTCTTGGCCAAAATGTGAACTCGGCTTAATTTATTATATCCTAATTTTTAGCTGCATGTTTGTTCGGGGAACCTGTGCCCTCACCCAGGAGTGCGGTCCCCCCATCTGGCCCATCGGTGGTGGTGTGAGCCAACCCCTACACAAGATCGTTGACAGGCAATTTCGCGCGGATTTATGTAAACCGCAATACAGAATAATTATTATTCATTGAAGTCCGAAAAATTGATTCGATTGACTTTGATAATGTCTCCCGTCGATGGCGGAGAGTAATGAGATAGCGACTCTCTTGCGGTCGCCCGGCGGCTTCTTTGAAGAATTGGTCGTGAAAAAATGCTCTTGCTAAAAATTACTCCGGAACTAAACGACTGGATTTAATTACTCCGACCGTTAATAAGAAGTTAGGATCTTTCCTTGGCTTTGAAGAATACGATTCTTCTGATAATTTATGTCACTGTGGAGCAGTTATTGAGACTGAAAATGACACTGCCTTTACGTGATTGGAACTGTGGTTATACGTTGGAACATAATACGGTCTTTGGTATGTAAGGGGTTAAAACATTATAAGTTTTTACTCAACTATTTTTTTCCTAAATAACGTATTTATGATATATATATTGTATTTAAATGAATACGTTTAAGCACATGTGAATGGTCAGTGGTCGTTTATAACTAACTGAAAAAGAAATTAAATCGTTGTTAATACAAATAGTGTATAAGGGGTAAAATATCTTGTTGTATGAAGTAAAACAGGTTGAATGTAAAGGAGCTTTCATTTCCGCGAGTATATATTTTACATATTTACGTATATGTTATTCTAAAGTACTTATAAATTGATAATGTAACAAGAACGTTTAGTTTGAAGCAGTCATTAGCCTATTGCAGGCAGAGAATTGAAAATAATATAAGTTTCAGGTTCTGATAGCCAACCACCTACATGTGATTTGAACGAAAAAAGCTAGAAAACACTTGGAACTACAACTGATTACTATTTGTCATTTTTAGATATCGTTTTATAATGATATCGAAGTCAATTCTAATTTCGCTGGTTTTTAACACATTATTCATTGATGATTAAAAAACGAAATGACACTGTACTCAGAATTAACAAAATGTCCACAATCTTATTAAGGACCCTATATGGTTTGGAGGGTGAAAAACCTTTTTTATGAATGATATAAAAAAAAGTTCTAATGTTGTTTCATGCATCTTATCTGATTTGTTTAGAAAATAATAACAATCAGTCTGCTTTTCTTCTATGATTAGAACTTCACTGTGCAGTCAGTATATTTAAAATCAGCCTCGATGTCATTATTTCGTTCCATGGCAAAAAATTATAGTTCCCAACTCGACTGCGTGCAATCGTTTTCTACAGCTCGGCCCGATGTGGCTTTGTTCAATTAGCGCAACTCGCTGTTGAGAGAGAGTCGGGGATTATTTATCTGTTTTCGTCAGGAATTTCCGTATAAAATATCGCCAGATCATTCGAAATAATTTTGTGGCATGGATATTATCTCGGCGGGCAAGCTTCAGCGTTGATAGTTTGGGAGTAATTATTACTTTGGGCTTCCTCGTGAAAAATAATATCCACCCGTTCGACGCATTAACAATACTTTACCACAAACTACGGGGGTCTTAACGTTTCGTGCCGTCGTTTCTTTAGTTTTTGTTTAAGTTTCCATATAATTATTCAGAACTTGATAATGAGTTGATTTCCTCAACATCCTTTTGAATTTTAAAAACTATTTTCAAGTTTTAAAAGGTTTTACATGACAATGAGTTGACAATTTGATTATTATGATTAATATGATTGCAAATGTACTTTTCAAAGATTTTATTAGTTTGCATGGCATAATTGATTTTATCTTGATCTTTTTTTCATTATTTAAAAAAGGAATAGATGTTTTGCCTTATAACTGTATGCCCGAAAGAAAAGTTGAACCTGAATGTATAATATATTCACAAATGCTAATTACTTCTATAATATCACCGTATATACTTTTGTATACAAATAACACGTCTTAGTATTTCTTTGGAATATTGTGTTACGTAGAATTGTTTATGTCTAAACTTGTTGATAACAGTGAATATCAAAATATCTTAGGAACTCTGATCAAGATATTGTTGGTAAATTTAACCAACGCATGTGTATCCCCTTCTTTACACCCATGACTAATTCTGACGCCAGTCCCAATGACTTGCTAAGAGAGGCTTTGCCGCATTTTCCGTACTTTTCTGTGCTTGTCGCCACGGCTTCTGCGACGAATCGCGATAGTCTAGACCAAAATTTAGTCTATGAAAAATTTTGATAATTAGATGTTCCTTCATCCATGATATTATGTGTATTCAGTCAATCTAGACTTGCTGAATGTGGACCTAGACTGTATTAAAGGCTCCTTGATATACAGTCATGAAGCAGGACTAGCGATAATCCAATGAGAAATTATATGACAACGTTTTGCCGAAGGGGGCGCTGCACTCAAAACACGAATTTTGACTGGTTGGCAGCAGGGTTTTAGTTTTCCAGTGATAGAGACTGGTGCCATGCGGGGAAAGATGGTGTATCCTCGAGAAGCTATTAATATATTGTTCATAAGAAGAAGTCGTTGAAAGGCTATGGACATATTGTTGTGACGCTAATAATAATTGAGAAGCCATCAGTATATCGTTGATAAAGCTTGAGAACTTATTGATATGTCGTGTAGGAGCTCTCGTGTAAATGAGAAGCTATCGATATATCTTCAAAAAGCTTAACGTAGAAACTGTCAATGTCACATACAAAAGTTAACATATCTCTGAAAAGATATATATGGTTGAGAACAAATGAATAGTTGGTAATTTCTCAATATATATTTTAGATGGTAAATTATAGGTAAATTATATCGATATATCGTGGGGAATCTATTAGATCACTGAGGAACTATAGATATATAGTAAGAAATCTAGTAAATCACTGGGACACTATGGATAAGTCGTAAGGTATCTTATATATCATAGAGAAGCTCTGAATATATCTTTAAGATGCTTACACATTGTCGAAACCCAATCATAGTATCGCTTAGTTTGGATACGTCGTAGAAACAAATGTAAAATGTCATTTTTAAGAAAAGAAAGTTCAGAATTTGAATTTGTTTAAAAATCAACGTTAAATGACCCAGTTGAATCTTTTTTAATTTGAACGATATATCGTAAACGTCTGATTTATCCTTTAAACGCCATATATTATATGGCTGAAAGGAATTGAATATATTACTTTTATAAAAAGTATGAAAACCTAAACGGTAGAATACGTGTCACGCGGAACCCATGAAATCCTCGATGAAAAGAGCATTTGCAATGGAATATCCTTGCGATGTTGATATATCGTTGAGAAGGGTAGAAACCTCCTCATTACGCATTCAATAGATGCGTATGACCAATATCATTGGCGTATTCAACTCAAATATTTGATTGTTCCCTCTCGAGCACCTGTCATTTCGAATTACCAAGAACCGCCGGCGTAATTTGCCAACATTAACCCTAGCATCTCGAGAGAAAAAGAAATATCGTGGCTCACTTGAACTTTGACCTACGTTGTGAACGTATTCCGCTTGTCAATTTCAACCACGCGAGACTTCAACGAGAACCTCATCTCTTCGCATACAAATGGCTGAATTTGCCGTTTCGTGATCGGAGGTTAGGACAAAGTTGAAAGCGAGGGGATCTAAGGGCGCATACCGTTTGTCGCACAAATAGTCAGTTCACGAGTCTTAGTTAGGTTTGCTACTGCGTTTTAACCTTCTTAGACCCGAGAAATTGAGTTACCCGACACTTCATTTAAAACTGGCTCTCTGAATCAAATCTAATGCAACCTCACGAAAGTCATACATAATATTTTTCCAGCGCCCGTGTCAAATGTTGTAAAATCCGCCTTCAGCTTGCGGTAGGTGAGTTAGTGATAGACAATTAATGTTTGTAATTTGAGCTTATCAAAAGCAGACAAATGGTTCTTTATGCTGCAACAGAAATGTCATCTTTATTTTAGTTGGACCTAATGATTAATAAGACAACTTAATATTAACGGTTAAGACCTCATTTCGAATTTTCGATTTCAAATGTTGTTCACATGTACATTAACAACGTCATTAAAAGTTTGAGGTCAAAATTTTTACTTTCTATTGATTTGATTGATTTTATCAAATTAAAAGACAAGTTTGTGTACACTTGAGTATAATCAAATAACGATATTAGTTTCTACATTTGGAAAATATACAAGTACTCTAAAAGAAATAGATTCAAATATGTCATACATATTGCGACTGCCCTTTTGAAGAACAAATCTCTGTGTAGTTTATTCAGATACCAACTTTGTCATCAAACAAGTAATAGAATACAGATGAATAAGGATATATAAACAGATTTTGTTTCTACAATTACCTTGCTATTGATCAGCATGTGACCATACAATATAATGAATGAATTAATATATCGATATAAAGATTGACAATACTAGTACTTCATATCAGCTTCACTTCACCGGCTTCTACAGTGCCCATAAAATGAATTTAGATACTAATGTTTTAATTTTACTTAACTTCTTCAACTACAGAAATCTTAATTCAGGATAATATCTTAATTCATGGTGTAACGCTTCTATGTATAAAACAATTCATATTTTGATCTTAGTGATTTAAAAATCAATTTGAAATTGACATAATTTTGCAACATACACACCTGTTCAAAACTGAATTCTTCTTACTTGCAAGCATTTATGTTTTTATTTATGTCTGTTGTATGAAAGTAATAATTATAAAGAGACATTTATTCGCTTTGTATTAGTAAATTTAATTACCATGGCTTTTATTGAATATCTTATATATAATTAATATTGCCTTCTTTTACAGTTGCAACAGTTCTACATTAAAAAAGCCCATATATATTCCATATTAACACATCACTTCATATTTTGCTTTCAAGTTCAAAAAGATTCATTCAAAACATCCCAATGCTTCTCATTTATTTTATAATAATTGAAAACTTTATAATTTACATTACATTTTATTCAGTAACGGATAGAATGTAACTTTTCTATAATGATTTCATTTGAACATTAAAATATAATTAAACATTACTTGATTGACGATTTTGATATGTGTTTAATTTCAATATGTGTCTTTTATCTTGTTATTCTTTTTAAAAAGCCATTGAAATACAATGTTAAAAATATGTCGCATGGTAAGTATTTTATCAATTAAAATATTATATTGTTTGATTTGTTGTGTTACTCTGCACAGAGTGAAACTATGTTTGAAATAAATTCTCCTCTTTATGTTTCATATATAGATATTTCTTCAATAGTGTTTGCTAGATTAAAGTGTACTCATATACATCCACGCTATAAAAATAATGGTTTGCTTTGCACAGTAATCAAACTCGTTGCATTGTCGTTGTCCTTTCGATCAAGTGTCATATGCCATGTCGCACCCTACGTCACTACAAAGAGTTCAAACATTCCGTCAGTGAGAACTGAATTTTTAATTTAATAAATTATCATATGGAATCATGAGGAATATATTATATGTTAACATGCAATCAACATTTGTATGATCTTATATATTGACCAGTGGAAAAGTATAAATAACCTTTGATGAAACACCATATGTACATTTTGTAATATTTTGTCATATGTATCAATGTTAACCCTGTTACATATTTCCAAAAGAGCCAAAATAGACACAACAATTCTTAAAAGGTAATCCTTTAAGGTAAACATATTTATATCAACCAATTAAGAGTTGGAAAATTATATAAGATTTGTTTTAAATTTGAAAAGAAATTCTAGTTTTAAGTTTTAGGTATTTGGGGACTGCACCCCCTCATAGTTAAATATCCGTTTTTAACTTTGATTATATTTATCTAGTGTACCCCTTGGATGTTCTGTAAGATTTATCCTTTTACAATAAATATAACTTTCGTTCTCATCAATAACAAGAGTTCTGTGATTATGTAGAAAAAGTTGTAAGTATTTGGCAAAGCATTGTCCTTGTAAATGTACAAATAAATAAAACTGTCAACATTGTCCAGAAATAAATCCTTTGAAAAAACGCCCGTATGTCAAGACTTCTCTTTTAACCTTTGGCATTTGACCTCGACCTAGCACGCGCGAGTAGGACCGGGGTTAATCTAGCACGAGTTGTGAGTGGTGAAAACAAACAAGCCCTCATTCGGTGTGTTTCTTTTGTATGAATAAGCTGTGTTATATTTTCTTTGACCCCTGGTCAAGGGTTTACTGACCAAACTCGAGATAAGCCACTTGTGGTTGAGGATTATTGGTCATATATCTAAGTTATTTATTTTTTATTGGTCATGCTGAGACAGTTATGAGGGTCTGTAGGAGTGGTCGCCTATCTTTTTGAGATAAAACTACTGGAAAAATATTAATGACTTATTGAATTATAGACCGTAGTAGCAGTCTAAAAGAAAAGATTATCTCTTCAGTATCAAACCTTTGTTTAAAAAATCCTGTCTTATTTTTGTGAGGGCATTTACAATGGTCACCGAAGAAAAGATGAAATGGATATTTTCTCATATCTGATATTATAAGAGCCGGGTTGTATTTTCTTGTTACTTGAAAATGTGTACGAATCCATCCTCACAGAGGTAAATGAATAAACATCAACATTTGCTAGTAGTGGAAACAAATTTAAGCATAAGTGCCATACGCAATTGCTTTCCCTTAAGAACTTCTATTGAAATGAAATGTATGTAAATTCTTAATTTTTGCATATCGTACCCCATTATTATTTTACAATTGTTAACATTTGATGTTACGAAAAATTTTGCCATTCGCAAATAATGAGAGTTTGAGAAAACAATTAAAGATGCTGTAATCGGCTCCGGCTGTTATTTATCAAATTCAAATGAATAATTCAGAATGTATTTTTTAATTTGTAAACCCAGAAAATGTGCCGAACCGATAGTTGCGTGACTTTTTGCGCGTTATAAATTTTCCATTTTGCTGCACTGTTAAATGGTTTTTAATTCGATTTGGTTATGGATGACACTATATCAAGCTATAGCAACATTATAAAACTTAACAGAAAAAAGAATTACCTGTTAATATTAATACCTACAAAATACATTTGTCCTACCCTGTTCCAGGAGTTGTTATCGAAGCCGAGCTCAAGTTTCCAACATAAAACAAACACACATACAGCTTTAGAAACGCAAATAATTAATCATGTTATTAACTTCAAATTTTAAAAAACATTAAATGTAATCAAACCATCATAATCATTTTACAACCATAAATGCAGTTTTTGAAAAGCGATAAATATAAATTATGTTAAGAATTTCAAATTTTGAAAACATAAAAAGTAATGCAACCATTATGATGATTCTTCAACAATAAATGCATCTTTTTAATAAAGCAAAACAAATAAATCGTGTTGATAGCTTGAAATTTACTGGTGCTTCAGACCCGTTTTTGCAGGAAATCAATCAACACCTATACCATATTTACTGTCAGAGTGTTTGTATATTTGTAGCTATGGTATAGGAAAACTGGTTTGTCATGTTGATATTTCCTGGAACTTATTAATGAGAATTCCTTGACAGAGTACGTAGAGTGTATTACGGCTGATTACCTGGGAATTGTCTCTCGAGTATCGGAGACCAGTTTCTTGCCATTAATCGTCTGTAGACCTCGTCTTTATAGTCTCCAACGACACATAAGTCAGAGATTGGGATCACTTAAACGAGTATCTGTATAACTGATTGTCGAGCGCGACGATGTTTGTGAACGCGAGAGATGAGTGTATTGTGTTTAAACAATTAAGATGTTCATTTTTTGAGCACCTCGGCTACGTCTTTGTTGGAGAACAAACGAGGCGAAACAGTTTACAGGTATCGAAAAGGCGAGGCGTTTGTTAATGAAGAGATCGTGAGCAATCACAATGCAGAAAAAACAATACCGTGGTCGAATTACTTTTTGTTGGAAATCAGATCCCGACGTACGAGGTTTATTTGTCAAAAACAAAAAAACAACAGATTTTATCGTCTTTCCGTTGTCCGCACAGCGACGGGCGATCTCTACCAAGATAACGCGCTGATGTGGAGCTTGGAGAATGTTCAGTGTCACACATGCCAAACTTGTGAATGTTTGTTTTTCAAAAAACATGTCTCATGTGGAGGAAAATACGGCTTCTTGTAACCCCGGCACGCGTGTTGAACGTGTTAAAGGCTGTTAACGCTACCCCCTGAACCCACGGCCCCCCTTCAATGCACGTGACGTGACCCAGGGTGACCCGCCACGCCCCGGGTGTGTGGGTCAATTGCTAGGTCGGCGTGACCCCACCTGCTACAGGGGGTCGGGCCGGCGTGTCGACACCTTATCACCCTGCCTACACCCCCCTAAATCCCCCTCAACACCATAATACTACCTTTCACGGACAAAGTGGCATTTCTGCCGAGTGGAAAGGGATTCGATTTGACGTCGACTTTATCCTTTAATGTAGGCCGGTAAAGACTGTTATTATCCAGGTCCTATTTTATATTGCGGAGTTTACCTCAATAACGTTGTCGTTATCAAGCTTTTAATATGCTCATTTACGTGTTTAGAATACAGGGGCACAGTTGCCACGTCTTGAGGTGGTAAGACGCGCAAGAAGATTTAGAAGTTTTCTCAAACATAAAACTGGTTTTAGGACCTATGGACTACTTCTTTAAATAGTCGATGAAAACGGCTGCAGTTTCAAATTTCAATTACTTTCAGCGAAATTTTTATTTCCCGGGTGTTTCAGTTTAATGGAAAATAAATGATTAGTAATTTATTGAACTTGCTAATTTTTTCTTTCACGCTTTTTTATACTGGATTGCTTTCCTGACGGACAAGCATGCCTGTCACGTGGGACTTAAGATGAAACTGTAAATTCCGTCTGTTTCCCTTCAAGACCATAAACTTTTCTTGGAGCAAGTCACAATTCATAGCCCAAGTCCCCGAAGACGTTAGCGGAAATTTATCACTCTTTTTCCCGGTCTATGTTGCGATGAAAGGCCTATCTTATTGGTGATATCCACTCCTAAATCTGTCGCAATTTGACGGGCAAGATGCGGATTTCACTTCTCAGTAAATGTCACATATCGGTTAAATGTCCTGTTTATTAATCTCACTAAGGTGAAGCTGGAGTGTGCCCTATCGTTCTCGAGGCCTGGGGGTCGTCCCATGCTGACCCCCACCCCCGGGGACCAGCCCTGCGCTACCGAAGCAGGGAGAGATGGGGAAAGGGCGCCCAAGGGAACTCTTTTGCCATGAAGGTAATCTTGCCTTAGCTCCACACAGGGCTCTTCAAGGCGGAAGGTCGCCGTTGCTCAAGAACAGTTGTGACCCCTTTGACTTGGGTAATTTCAGACGGTGGTTAGACGTAAGCTTGCATGAAGAGGGGGAAATGAGGGACGGGGTTGCCCCTCCCGAGGGATCAGCTCCGAACGTTAGGTATCGTTTGAGATGAATTGAAACCCCGACCAGACGTCTACAGACCGCGAGAGCAGCCTGATATCACTATAAACACCAAGGATCACGACAGCGGCTGATTTATGAATGCAAAATGAAGAAATTTGAACTTTTGTGGTAAAGTCAAGCTTGAATTCGAGATGCAGTTGGGATGCGTTTATATAGCTATTTCTACAACTACGTGGCAGCGAGACTTTCTTTACGACTGCTAACTCCATACTCGTTGCACGCGATGCAGTGATTATCTCCAGAGGTGGCGTATTTAGCCCATCGTTGTTGCGATTTATTCATCTTTGTGGGTGGCGAACAACCGTTATTCTGACGCAGTCATAAAACTAATATTGCCACCTTGGCTCCTGGGGGTTTATACGGAGCAGAACCTAATGATACAACGCCTAGAACAATCAAAGACTTATAGAAAAATTAAGATGTATTATTTGAATTCGGACAGTATTCTTGAATTACATTGAACTAATGATAGCGTCAGTGGTTTCCTGATTTGTTCATGATTGTGTAATAGTGAAGATCCGATTGTGTCCTGATTGTGATATGATGTGATATGATTGTAACATTATTATCGCTTGATTTGGAGAAAGGAAAATGAATAGGGTAAACCTCATCACATTCTTGTGCCATCGCAGAAAGAGAGAAAGACAAAATATGATTTATATAAAATGTATCGTTTTCATTTGTCAAAATTTTACTTTTACAATTTTTTTTGTAAAATAGAATTTTGAATTATTTTACACTTGGTCGTCAGTGAATTACGATACCAAAAAGTGACTGGTTAAAGTGTTAAGATGACAATACTTGGGTCTTTGGTATGGCTATTAATTAGATGATGAAGTTAATTTATGCGTGTCAGTAGAATTTTTCAATGCTTAGCTTCTCTCTGTCACATCGTTTTCTTTTTTAATATTTCGGAGACTTTTAATGTAAAGAAATGTGAATTAAATGAAGTGACAGATTTCTAAATTTTGAAGAAGAGGAATCCTTTCCCAGGAAATGTCGACCTTGTGACAAAAAGATCTTAAGAGTTTAGATAGAGAGTTGATGCATTGCCCAAGCATTTCAATTGTTTTATGACCTTTTTAAAGCAAGATTGACGTACTTTAATTGATCCCTATGGTCAGAGTCAAGGAACACGACGAACTCACGTACATTATCTGTAAAAGTGAACTCTATTGATGAGTCCGTTCACTAGGCTACCTTCTTGTATGTCATTTCCGTCACGTGACACCGGTATCCACGAAATTGTGAATTGGTACATGGCGTGGAAACTGAATTGCTAATAATGGAAGGTTGATAGTATGCAGTGCAAAATATGAATATTATGTTGTTCCTGTTCGTACTAAGGGTTTACATCAGAGTTTTGCATGATTAAAAAGTTCCACTCTGCGCTCTTACTATACTTAAAACGCGTGTTCATAATTGATAAGGACTTTGACAGTGGGGAGCAATGGCGTTTCGTGTGTAAGGACTTCTTTGCAGTTTGTTGCGTGTTGTGTACGCAATTCCCCAGATAGTTTAACTAATTTACTCGAGCGTTTTCGCGAGACTTTTGATCTTACCAGACGACTCCGATCGCTCTGTGTTGATGATGATAAATCCTCTCACGAAAATATGAAGCATCCTTTCCCCTCGAATGAATGTTTAATGATCGCAGGCCTTAATTCAAGCTTGATCGCTTTTCATTTATTATAATTCAAGCCAAATCTCATATCAGTATCTCTCAATGAAGAGTAAGCATTTGACAAATTGTAGAACGTAATGTGTCTTCATCACAGTCCAGCTGTCTTCGCTGTTTCTACCTTGGAACTTATTTAATACTCTTTGGCTGATTGTTTGACTCACTAACTGTCTGTCACTTTCTGTCTTACGTATACACTTACTGACTGACGAATTCCCTTAGTAACTGACGAATTCACTTACTGACGAATTCACTTACTGACTGACGCCTACACTTACTGACTGACGCCTACACTAACTGACTGACGTATACACTTACTGACTTACGTATACACTAACTGACTGACGCCTACACTTACTGACTGACGTATACACTTGCTGAATTACGTATACACTTACTGACGCCTACACTTACTGACTTACGTATACACTTACTGACTGACGCCTACACTTACTGACTGACGTATACACTTACTGACTGACGCCTACACTAACTGACTGACGGATTCACTTTCTGTCTTACGTCTACACTTACTGACTGACGTATCGATTACTGACTTACGTATACACTTACTGACTGACGTATACACTTACTGACTTACGTATACACTTACTGACCGATGGATTCACTTTCTGTTTGATGTGTTCACTAACTGACGTTCTGGCTGATTTGTTGTGGCACAATCTGAAAGCCTTTCTTACTTGCTCACTTGGAAACTAGCCAATTTTGAACTTTCTGACCGATGAACTTGCTGACTTTACCCACTGTCTGACTTACCTTTTCACTTATTTAATACTAGTATCTGAATAACAGACTCTGTCTTACTTTTTATTTATTTACTAGCTTTTTCTGACTGTCTGAGTTACCTTCTGACTGATTTACCAGCTGACTTACAGACTGTCTGAGTTACCTTCTGACTGATTTACCAGCTGACTTACAGACTGTCTGAGTTACCTTCTGATTGATTAACTGTCTGACCATCTGACCAGAAATTTCCCCCTTTTATTTTTTATACACTTGTCTCGTTTCTGTATCCCCCTTCGTGAGAGGAAAATTGTTTAATATTTTACCAAGTATCTAAAGAGTGAAATTAGTTAGCACATCACTCACTAGCGATCATATCTCTTCCTGAAGCTGCATAGGCCACTATTGACAAATCTTAATTGAAAAGTGCTAATTAATTAAGCCAGATGGACCCGGTCTGGTCCATAACATAATAGCCTAGGTTAAGATCAATATGAAACTACTGTCATCTTTTGTAATTTCAAGATGGCGGCCATGACGGGGCCTGACGTGCACGGAGTATGAGCAACGTCAACAAGGAACGATGGTTCATAATTCAGGGGCCACATTAACGCGTAATGAAATTTGACATGGTGGTGGCGCTTATGATAAAGGGAGATAATATTCTGATGAAGTTTGATAAGACATCAATGAGTGACTTCATTTAAGGTCACGTGTTTTCCTCCCTAACAGATCACAAATTTTCAACACAGGGCTGGTCTGATTTTTCATTGGAAGATTTTAATCAATTTTCATCACAAAATCTGAACCGATTTCGTCTGTGTTCGTCCATGAATCGGTGGTTTTTCATTATATCAGTTTGGTTTTGTTTAGTATTTGCTAATATGAGTCACTTGCAAAGTTGTGTATGAAAGGGGTAAATATTCTTTTATTCGTGGTAAATTATGATGAATTGAAATAACACATTTGCTTTTAAATACCTTCGATTTTTCTTGCAATTCGATGATATTGAAAAGCGTCTATCTTATTTACCCAGACATCCAATTAATTTATTCAGACATTTTAAAAAATACAAGTAATAATGAAACCTTATACATTTGCTAAATTTTATTATTCTTTATTTCTGAATCAAAATGAAATATTAAGGATAATAAATTATAATTATAGTTGAATCATCGAATGTACTTCTGTTATATTTCTGAATTGACTTGATTCACAACTTTTTTAGAAAATGATATCAAATGTTGCGCTAGATATCGTTTCGTCATTCTGTAATTTATTCATTTTCCCAATTTTTTAGATTTCATCTTGATTTTTATCTAGAAATTGTACATGCCTTGCTATTTGAAAGAAAATTCGTTACATTCCAAAAAATAACAAACATGAAAAAAAGAAAACGAAACTTTATTTGAAATAAATGAGAAAATCACGATGTCATTACACATGATAAAAGTTACCTGTTAAATTATCTAACATTTATCACTCACTATAGTGTATAGTATAAGTGTATGTAAAAGTGTTGTTGATTAATTTATGTAGCATTTGCGTTGCCTTAAGTGTTTATTGAATTCAGTGTGATCCAAAACGAAATGCAGTTTCAATATTCCTTTCTTGAAGGAACACTTTACCAGATTGGCTCTGTGTATTCAACAAATTAAATCTGAGGAATAATTTTCCATAACTGACCGTTCCAAATTAATGTGTAAGAATGGTTTAAACAGGGTCTTCATTAAGAAAAGACAACAGAGCAAAATTTCTTTTGACTCTTTTTGAAAAAATGATTATCACCAAAATATTTTAATCATGAGCATAATTTCCATATAGTAACAAATCAATCTCTTTGTATTATGACTGTACGTAATTTCAGCCTACCTTTATGAGGGATGTCAATTACGGCAACCCTCTTGCCTTGTTTATACATCCCCTTACACACGTGTTATAATATTACATTTCTCGCTTTGTCACATGACAACGAAGAAATTTTCCCCTTTGTCCTATGACAGTGACATATAGGAGGTACGGACCTTTCTTGTCTCGGCAATATGGAGATGACAGTAAGGTTGTGGTGGTAATTACATCTTGTAATTAACCAATTCCTCTAATTATTTCTGTCGCGTGTCGTTAATAATGAGGGGAAAAGCAGTGTATCTTATTGTAGTGATTAGGATATATCCGTTATAGATATCACTCGAGTGTGGTTTAAAAATGACATCACAGCTTGAGTGGATTGTTGGCTATACTTTCGAAGGATTCTTCGTTTGTGCGTATATGCTTTAAAAGTTCAAAAAGTAGTTAAGTTAAATACATATCTGAGGGGCTAATTGTAGTTGAATCAGACTGAGAGTAAAGTGACAGAGAGAATTTTTTATGATTTGTGTGTGTGGCTTAAATATGAGTCAAAATACCATATGTGCTGTGTTAAATTCAAATCGCTCCTCTAAATTAGAATAAATTAGAATATTTTCTTGTTTTCAATGAAAAACGGCCATATAAATATTAAGAAGACGATTCTGCCTCAAATTTACACGTATATTAGTTAATGTCCTATTAAATATTACCAATCAATATTTGCCTTATGTCCTGGTAATTATCACACTAATTAACTAATAATCACTTAGATACATATATAACAACCACTACTTCTCGATAAAATAACGCCATTTTCATCTTTGACTTATTTGACACAAACAACATAATCTGTGGCCCTTTAAACGTGACTGATAGATGAATGTTGAAATGGTCCACAAACGATAAAGTCAAAGGTTAGAAGCAGAAATAATCTAAGTGTTCTTCAGCAAGCCCTTATACGGGTTAGTTTCTTTCCAGGATATCCTCAGGAAAGTAAGTAAAGTCCACCTCGGGTATTCAAGAAACCGATTATATAGGTTCTCGACTTAAATAGCTTACATAAACAACACGTGAGACCCATTAGACAACACAACCTATGAATAATTACATAATCATAACAATGTGTATAAAGAGTTTATCCCTCTAGACTTTCCGTAGGAAGATTGAAGATTCCCGATTGAAATAATCCTTTAAAACAATTTTAAGAAATACTTTTCCGTCTGAACGGTATGGTATTGAGAGGATCACATTGTCACATTGTCTGTCTGTCTGTCTGTCTGTCTGTAACAAAGGGAGTCATATTATTTAGCCCAAAATGGCACTTTTTGTATTTCATGATTTCTGAGATTTTTAATATTTTGATAAATATATCAGAAATTATGCTTTTTGAAAATATTCACAAACCTATTATTAAATTGTTTTATTATGAATATACACGTCTATGAAAATAACAAAACGACCTTAATTTATTTAAATATATTTTGTATATTCAGTTCATTGAGGGTTTCTTTCTAATAACCATGTTATTGTAATCCTTTCTAAACGTTTGCTTTTAAAAATCAACATGAAATCATATATCTTTGCAGTATGAACATTCAACACTTTTTGACTTCACTTCAAATGTTTATTTAAAAAAGCAAAACTCCGACTTCTTTATTCATAATTATCAGCATATTCATTTTCATGGAATAAATTCATATTTCTTCTGGTTATTAAAGATAAAAGGTTATTCTTCCTATAGATTACATTAAAAACCCATTATGATGAGATAAAGCCTACTGAGCTATCTCGAAACAGTATCCATAACTTCCCATTCATTAAATCAATAAGACCAACTGCGACTCTGGTTAAAAACCAAGCAGCAAGTTCATCAAAAGCCACAACTGAATTTGATACGCTGTTATTAAAAATCAGAAACACATCTTTACCGGTAGAAATAAATGGCATTTGAAATTGACTCTTGATGAAAGAACGGTACCTGGCGTCCGATTTACCTGAGCGAGAGAGAAAGACAATGGGTGATTACTTTTAAGGTGGGAGGGTCTTGCGGTTGTGGCCATATTGAGTTTCGACGTCATCGCGTGTCGCAAAGACGAAGACGTCGCGTAAGGAACCCTGTTGGGAGCTGATATCGTGTCCAATGCATGTTTGCTTCTTAACAGCACAATTATGCGGTTTTCTTGTAATTAGTAAGAAACCGCAACCTCGACCACACTTAAGTTTTTTTTATTAACTGAAATAATAGGACACCGTGATGCCACTAACGACGTTAATGAACATGTGAATTCAGAGAAACCGCAGAGTGGAATTTGATAGGGTTATGTTAGATTTATGTTTTCTCTTTTTATTTCACTCATTTGTAGGCATATAAAGGTTGATTTATATTCTTGAGTCATATCATAAATGTAATGAAACATTTGTGCTTTGTTTTCGTTTTATTTATGTATTCTATTCTTTTTTAATGAATATTGTGACCGATTAATATAGATAGCAACTTAAAACAATTTTATTCAATACAATTATGTTTTTGTCTTTATTTAAGTAAAATATGCTGGTGTACTATATCATCTGAGCCAATCAGCTATTTTGCTTCAACATTTAATCTAAAATCATGTTTCAATTCAACATTCAAAATTTTTTGATCAAATTTATCAAGAAAAAGAACACAGGAAGGGCGCTTCCACTTTATATGATTTATGGCAACAATAAGCACCTATCGTTTATCTTGCGCACTGGATTCAGAGAAAGTCTTATGAACAATACCGTATCATCCCGAAACCATCATTTTCATATGCATCCATCATTAAAGGTTACTGATATTTCTATCAAACGAGGTGAAAATTGCTGGAAGAAATCCTTAAAACTACTGACATCAAGGCATGTACAATTTGAAAAAGATAGTTGGATTAAAGGAGATAAAATAATTATGGGAAACACCTCTCAAAAGTCCAAAAACATACTGAACATGCGCGACATGGATTGAGGGGGCGTCTAATGATATATCCGCTGACTGAGATAGATGGGATAATTATATTATCATATTGCCAGATAGATATCAAAGTCTTATTTTTGGACTCGGCACACGCCACAGCCTGCCTCCAAGGGATCAGGGAACAAGGAAAGAAGAAAGGGATGATTACTTGCTTCCAGGTGTTTTGTTGGTAAAATACCAGAAAAGACAAGGTCCAAGAACATATCCTAGTCGGACACCTGCCCTGAAATTAATTGTGTTTGACACTGACCGATCCCTATACCTTTTGTCCGTCCATGTTCTACACTGGTCATCAATGATGTCCATGTTGAGGACTGGTCATCAGTGGTCAAGCAGGGATGTAGCTTATTTCATTATTTCCTCTAATTTCAAACGTCCAGTAATGATGAAGTCGAGGCAGATGCATCCTTGTGCTTCTGTTTGACATAGGAGTGGCATTAAAGAGATAGGGCAAAGTGATAATAGACAAGAAAACCACACCATAAAGCCCAATTCATAAAAAGATAATCAGAGACCGTGGAGACCGACCTCAACGATGACCTGAGACAGTTGTCCAATGCCCCCTGACCCTCCCCGGTCTGACCCCGACCCCAAGCGCCCTGGTGCCTGACCCCAACAAAACTGACCATGCCCCAGGCTACGCCCTATAGTGTTGACCACATGTCCTACCCTTGGGGTTGGGTCTCAGATCACCGTTCTTTGTTATAAGCCACACTTAAACCTATTCTAATTGAAAAATTTGTGGTCAGGTTTAATCAAACGTGAAAGTGAGAATTCCTGCTAAATTGGCTATGAAAACTGCGTTTAATATGCGTTTCGGTATATTTTGTCATTAAGTCAAATATCAGAGAGATAAAAAGGCCATAAATTCTTCAAAGGAACCGACACTTAAGTCCATAATCTGATAAATTCAGATAAACGTCCCCCATGACATATTGAGATAAAAGAAAGCGAATTCGTTGATACCTATGTACGTGGTGATACATTATTCTATTTATCGTGTGTTTTCATAAATTGGTCATTCAGGTTTGAATAACATTCATGAATGCTCGCTTCCAAAACGTGAATGTGCATTCATATAATTTTGAACATTAACTACAATACTAAACATCAAAATTGTGATTTTCTCTTAAAAACCACATCATAAAAATACACATATATGTACTTAAACCGAGTTCGATTGCACAACATTCAGCTTATCTTTATGAAACCAATAAGACAGCAATAAGCACACAGAAATGATCATTTTGAAATTCTTTTCCTTTGAAATCTTAGCAGTTCGAAAAGTTGACATAATATTTCCTGAATTTAACGTTTACAATTCTCCCCGTCAGCAATAAATTCAAATCTTTCAATAAACTTCGTCATGGGATAATTCCATAGTTATATGACGTGCATGTGAGAATTTTGATGTCCAGGGTAATAAAGTTGTCAAATTTGTTGCGTTGTTCAGCTTTAGTGGCACTCTATCGTGACAATCATCTTCATTTCGACCAGATTTGACAATTTCACGATGTCCAATCTCCAAGAATAGTTTATGTCAGGAATCGCCATAAAGATCAGAGCGTATTTATTCAACAGAACAAACACTTCAATAGGCGTGGATTTCTCCAAAGTCTGCATTAAAATTGGATGAATCTGTAAGTCGTAAAATACACTAAAGAGGCAAGTGTCCATGAGCCATTGTTTACTCAGTGGTCATTGCATGGAAATCGACCATCAATAATTGAGCCGTCCAAATCCATGACTGTCGTTTAAGACGAACTGATTTTATTATCATTTTACTACCTTTTAAGCTCGGGATTAGTTTAAGTGTTCAAACACCTGCCATGAACTGTGAACGTGGATTCTCATATTTTACAATGTAATAACAGTGGTTAGAATCATCTGGTAACAGAAAAATGACAGAATGACAAGAAACATTGTAAATCAAAGAGTCCTGGCTGAGACATACATTGGCAACTTACATTTGCCGTCTATGATGCGATGGCGAATGTCAATAAGAATGCTTTGTCGATGAGCATTTTTAATCAATGGTGTCAAACCGACCCAAAACTAATGCCTAGTGTTTCATCTATGTTTTGAATGGTCACACGTCTGTCTAAATGAACCATGTCGTGAACAGCATTAACTTGCACGTCAATGGCGTAGGTTCTTGGCCGATCAGATTTGGCAACATCTTCATCTTTGCTGACCACGTTTGAATTCAGCAACCAACTTGGCAACTGTGGAGCATGCAAGGGAGTCATCACCCAATGTATCGACCATGTTTTCATGGATTTCTTTTGCAGACATTCCTTTCCTGAAAGAATACTTGATGACTGCACGTTTCCTCACTACTCTACAGATGGTTGCCATGTTTTGTAACTAGCTTTAGAAAAGATTGCTTTCCAGGTTTATAGATAATTTAGATGTAGTGGCTTGTTACATCATGCTTATTCTGCGAATTTTTTTTATGTAACCTCGTACGTATCCACCAATGTGGTGATAACTTCCATTATTCATTCACCATTTTGATTACATAGATGATGATTTCATCAGTTTGTGTTTTTCCTGATTTTTATTTCGTGTGTCTGTCCAGCTTAGTTATCTATTAAGGTAACGTTTTCAAATTAGCCTTATGATTTATTCGCCAATCCACATATTATTTTGAAAAATAAAGATATGTTTACACGAATTCCAACATGCATTTTACAACGGACATGGATTATGGCCTTACTTTATTTCTAATGTTAATATTAGAGCAGCTTTTGTCGACTGTCATTCTTAGCCACAATTTCTTTTTTTATTGTTGTTTATTATAGAAATGTATATTTTACAAGAAGCATTGGCATTAAGCGATCTCTTGAGAAAAGGACATAAAATTGATAAATTTAAAAAAATATATTAGCGTTTTATTAATCAACGATCTCATGTATATAATATTGTTATTTGATACATACACTTTCAAAAAACACTGGTAGTACATTATCCCGTGACCAAGGTTAATATGAATGCATATATTGGCATCGAAAGGTTTTATTACCACAGTGATTTACTACACACATGTACGTTAACAAGGAAGAGTGGTATCAAGCGACCTCATGACAAATTTGATATCTATATATCAACAATGAGCCATTTCGTAATCAACGATGTCATTTGTATTGTTATTGTAACAAAACTTTACTAATAACATAGTACAAGATATGGAAGCTAGTATTATTAGTATTATTACCATTATTACCATTATCATCATTATCATCATCATTATGAAAACTCCATTACCGATGTTGATACGAATGCGTATAATTGACTTGTTGAATGTTTGTAACGTTCTAACGATTAAGAACATTCGGTAAAACGAACATTGTTAATAGAAAATAACATCGACACTTTTTACATATGAAAAAATATAGAAAAAGGTAAGTGTTAAATAATTTGTTTTAATGACATGACTCATATCATTATAGACGCATTCATCGATAAATGAGCTTTGAAACCGATGATACAGATCCAATCATAAATGTTTACCAGATGTCTCACACTTACAAATAATATAAAAATACATTATTTGTACTGACCGCACTAGTAAAAAATGTCCAGATGTTGGTTTTTAATTGGCTTTAGCGGTCAGCGAGAACCTTAATCCCAAAAGACCCCTAGGCCGCAGTGGGGGATCAAATTACTTGATCCTCGTGAAATCAAAAAAGCGAAAAGGTCCTATAAATGGGTCCTTTCATTCGCAGTGGACACGTCAAATGAGATGTCATAAATCTTTGTCCGTTTTTTGTTTAGGATTTCGGGTTTTATAACAATCTGACCTACGATTGAAATATCTTTATCAATGAGTTTCAGTTAATGTTTGGTACTGAAAATGGTTCTGTTTGTATCCAGTAGGTTCGGATTTCATTATGTACTGACCAAGTTGTATATAGTTGTTATCGAATTGTTTTTTTCTTATAGTAAATACTGAATTTTTTTGTCCAGTGGTTTAAGATGCCATGATATACTGATTCCTTATGGAGCTTCGCGTGTCTTTTTTTCTTACATGTATTAAAGGATCTGTACACATTTATACATTTTAATTCATTAAGTGATGAAAATGACAAATTTTAATGGACAATTAACTTCTTTATTTTCATAATAGCGACGATTCATGATATGTCCTTATAACGTTCCCAAGCATCTCAGTAACGGACTTTAAGCATTTAGAATGAGATTTAGAACACTTCAGTTAATAGATATTGTCTTTGTATATAAACGGCCCTTCTACCCTTCTACATATTATATAATTAATCTTTGTTCATTTTTGTTCAGGAGCTCTGAGTTTCATAACATACTGCCCTACAACAGAAATATCTTTATTAATGAGGTTGGTTATTAGTTTCTGGTTTCGCCTGAGGTTTCAGACAGCACTGCCTTGATTCAGTGTCAAGATCATCATGCTTCTCCAGTCATGCAGAAATAGACAAAGACAATTGTCAATCATCGTTAATGTGGTTATTAGTCCTGAAATGGTACCATGACATGATTTAAGCTTTGATGTGTTTTTTGGTGGTGTTTGGTCAATTTTTCACTTTCGTTTTTCCATTAGTAGATTAGTTTATACTATTAGATATTAAAGTTATTTATACCATGGTTTCATCAGACTTATAAATCAAGTTTATTGTATGATTATTATTTTTAATTCAACCGTATATCTTTTAAATACAATATGATTTCATACAAATGTATTTCCTTAAGTCATTTCATGCAAAGAAATTGATTTATACATATAACGGTAACAATGTTTTTCCATACAACTTAACCCTGATGCTCGTCCTAACGACACCAATGTTTGGCACGACTGTATTCTTGCTCTTATAAACATGTGCCTTAATCAGATAAATCTTTCATATTGCAGTTAAAATCAATTTCATGTTCAATACTTTTACAATATGCGAGTGTCCTTTTCGGTCTGTGACTGTTTGATATTGTATCAGGTTGCTTGGTTGCATGATCCTATAGGAGTTATAGTTGGTGCCGTGAAAAATCTTTGTAAACTGAATGATTGAAATAAACGGATTCAAAAACAATTTTCAGTGTTTTCTTACTTCAGTGAACATTTTGTAATATGAAACCACTTTTATGAATTAATGGTTAATTGTTAGTTACAAGAGCATTGCGAAAAGACAGGAGTTTTACTTTGTCATTAGTTCGTTATCATGTCGTTTGTTTTAAAAATTACATAGAACTTGATTTTCTACCAATATATATTCCATTTTAATTCTTTTAGTACATTATTTGTATAAAATGATATGGCAATCATCATTGGTCTTGAAAATATCATTGTCACTCTTTAATAATTGAATTTCTTTAAAATGATGATCGAATGCCTATCCTTAAATTCCTTTAAGCCAGCCTTATGCAAGATTTCCAAGTAGAGATTGATAAACGACTAAATGTTTGACAACAAATCACAAATCAATCCCCGCATGGACAGGAAACCATACTTGAAATCACCAGGCATCTTTTTTCAAAGGCCTCAAGTTCAATTTTGAATTTCAAATTAATCACGATCGCTCAAACCCTCATTATATTCTTTAATGTATGATCACTTCATTTCGGCTTGACCACTTGAAGGGACATCAGAGGAATATCAGCGATGACCGCAGTGGTCAGTTGTGACCATGGTCGTGACATGAAGGCCAAAGGCTCTCGTTGTTAGCTTAAACTTGACACCGTAAAAAGCGATCGCAATGTTCTTTTCACTGATTCAAGTTTGTCTAGAGCGCCGTTAACAAAGGGTCTAAATAGGGGTAGATTGGCCGGAGAATATCTTGACCCCATGGTGACTTGTGGTCAAAGGACTCCGGCCACTGTGACCCTCGCACGTTTTTTGCACGCTTTGTGTGGTCATGTCCAAGGGAGGCTGGCCAAAAAGTGATAAACCAGAACGGTCACTTGATGGTCAAGCGAAAACAGTGATAGTAAGATAAGCAGACATGGTAAATTTTCAATGTTTCTTGTATCCGGTTTTAATGGGGTTTCCTGCAAAGCTAATTAAAATGTTGCCTCTTGAATTAGGCTGGCATTTTAATGTGTTGACATTAGAAGACGAATCGAGATTCCTTACATTTTCCCACATCGTCTACTCTTCACATGCCGTTTTGTTTATAGATGGCTTAGAGGCGTTGTACTCGATCCAACACACAAATGTTGGAAAATTTATTTGAATTTTTATTTTCACAAGTGATTCATAATCCTATACATAAGATGTGTTAAAAATTAATCAACAGTTTGTTTTCTTTTGCACTAATTAATTAAAAAAATTTGGAGACATAAGAATATTAATGACGTCTCGGAGTAATTGCTTGGTTCTTCATAAACCATGCCTATTAACAGACCAAACCGGACTTTTTTTTAACAAGAACGCTTGCTTTTTCCGAATTCTTCATTTTCTTCACTGAGGATGTTTATGATGATGATGAAATTTAACTTCTTAAATGTTGAGATACCTTTGGAAACGATGACATGACAATAATGAGTATGTAGTTTCAACATTCTCATTTTAGTCTTAATTAGATATGTTTACGTTTTCATCTGTTTTTTAAATTCAACACAACATACAAAAACATTATCCAAAATATGTATTCTTCCTACTTTATTGAGCAGATGTAACAAAGGAATACCTAAAAAAATCAACATTGAGGATTAAAACTACATATTGTACCAATTGAATGAATAAACGTATTTGATCTTATGTATAATCAAGTGATAGCTACATTGCATGACCAAATGCTTAAAGTATAGAACTAGTATTAATTTTAGTACTTTTTATTTTCTGAAAGAGAAAAAATATCTTTTGCCTTTTTCCTATTTTATGGAAGAAAACGTTGTTTTAAAAAAATGTTTTAAGACTTTATCAGCAAAAGGATCACATTCAGAAGTCATTCACTAAATTAAACATTTTGAAATGACAGCGTGTCGCTGTTATAAATTACAGTCAAAGTGAAAGAATACTAGAAATTCTATATTCACTCAAGCGGAAACGGATCAAAAACTATCAATCGGAAGCCCCACAAGTGCAGGGTCATTACTAGAATTGCGATTCAGACAAAAACGAAATGACACTTGACATGTTCAATGATATCCAGCAAGTGGCCGGTATGCGGGTTATGAGTTAAGATAGAAAACAAAGACATTTTAGAGATGAGTAAGACAAACGAATCGTTAAGGGCTCAAAACATTTCCTTGTAGTTTCCCAATGATAACAACTGAAATGCACTGCGGGTACTATTAAGGGGTTCCAGGCAACAAAAACATAATGTTTTGTGGTTTTGGTTCCTTTTTAGAGTAATTCCAATTTATTCATGAGGGCTTATGGCTTTGACAAACTCATTTCATGTCTACGTAACAAAGAGGACATTATTCATAGCACTATATTTGCTATCTTATGTTACATTAATTTGGAAATTTTCATTAAAAAAATATCAACTTTGAAAATTGCATGATTAATTTAAATACATTCCATTAATTCTTGGATAATCAACCGATACCCAAATTGATGGCCTCAAAAAACATGTTTTGTTAGATACACGACACAATCATAAAAGCCGAAGTGTTTATTTTAGCTTTAATTGCAATTATCAATTTGAAACTTGTAGACAATATATATGTAGATAATATGCAAATGAGATTTTCAACTTCAGCTGATATAATTGTAAAGCTTTATTTTAGGACTGAGGAATTCTAAAAACATTTCTGAAAGGAATCACTTCACATTTTCCAATCCGTAACTAGGTAATTTGCAATTGAATATTTTTTTAAATTTCATCATCATGTTTAGGAATTTCATATACAAGGGAAAAAAATACCGAGCCAATCGTAATGCATAGCATCATTGATAGGAGACTTCTACTTCTAACGCAAGTGTTTTTTTAAAAATTAAAGCATTGAGCATTAAAATATGGTAACTTCTGAAAGTCGCGCTCAAATTTCAAATTTCAAACTAAGGTGTTAGGTGACACATGAAGTGAACGGATCGCTGGTTCGGTATTAAAGGAAGGCGTTCAGGAAAGTTGACACTTAAAGTGTATAAGGTGGGTAGAAAGCCTTCACCCTGTCGCATGCCTACTGACCTATCTTGACCTATGGTCAGTCCAGGGTCACTGATGAAGGTTATCGTGACCTCCACGCGCCGAACGTCATCATCCATCAAGATTTTTTGTCATTTTCAAAGCATACAGCAACCAAAGCATCTGTTCATTGACCCTTTGTGACCAGAAAAAAATCCTCCTCCGAAGTCACAATGGTGCTTTGAGGGCCTGCACTTTCACCCATTGATGTGTGCTCCAGATTATGATATTTAATATCATCAGCCTGACAAATGAGTCGGTAGATTTGTGAATTATGACTCTTAACGTGTTGATTAACGGCCCACACATGGGTTTATAACAAAACCAAGGCTTTTCAATAGCATTTTGTACTTTATGAAGAATCTGATATGTGCATCTGGATCGATGTTTCTTGATAACCGTGGTCGGCGTAAATAGAAAAAAACTCAATGAAAAGAATATTTAAGTAAACATGACAATAGTAATTATGCAGGAGAGACTTGCATAGAGTTCTAAAATGCTAACATTTTATTTTTTATAAGTGCTGTAAATCGCGAGTTTTCACGTATTACGAAACGTTTCTTTAAGTTACATGTTTCAATTTCATCACATACTGATTTATTATTTCTAAATGACATTAACGATAGTGCCTTAAATGCATTAAATAAATATGGAGAATACATAAAGAAAACGTTCATTTGATTAAATAATTTACAAAGCAAATCCTTTTTTAAAATATAAGTTTAATAATTTTATTCGCTAACTATTTTTTAATACATAAATGAATATAAAATAGATAACTTATATCAATGTCTTATATCAATGAATTTTAGTCCGATCAATATAACCTTCTATCGTTATTTTTCCTGAAATAAAATTATTTGAAAGCTGACTTAAAGTCTTTGGTATTACAGGGTGTTGGTTCAAATCTTTAAATTTTGAGCTGACCACGGTTATAAAACAGCAAATAAAACATATATCTTACGTTAAGTTTGAAAATTGGTCGACAAAGTTTCAAGAATTATTCATCAATGACTTGATCTCAGTGATTTGCTTCATCGTGAATTTAAAAAGTAGTTGTATTTTGATAGATTTATTTGTGTATGTGAAAGGGCGTTCTCTTTGCTTCATACTCACTATCCCCAGAATACCACAAGAGACCAGATTGACCACTATGGCCAGTACCGGACGTTATAAACAACTTCATTATAATGGTCACTTAATCAAACCAATGACTTTACCCAGGTGAAATGAATGAGCGTAACAAAGTCTATTTCATCTTGCAGATTTGGGTTTGTTTGGTGAATTACTCTTCTCAAACCCCATACAGTCACAATCAAAATCGACCTTTTGACCCTAAGACACCAAATTCTACTTTTTCTAAAGAATTTTGCTTTCTTCAAGGCTGGAATAATCCCTTTTAACCCCCGCGTCTTTTCCCCCGTAAACAACCCTTCCCCTTAAACTCAATCATCCTTGCTTCGACGGGACAATACAGCAATGATAAGCTCCAAAAATTCCATCTCGGGTCCCCCGCAATTTATTGTCATCTCATCCGAAAACTTTTCAGTGTTTAAAGGCATAATGTTCAAGAGGACAGCGTTGATAACTTGCCTATTCCTCTTGCTGGGACGGGGACAAAGGCTCTGCGCGTTACGACATAGGGACACCTCAAGCGGAAGAAGTTGTTCCCATTCTACCTCATTCCTATCCTATTCGTATTGTTACCATTCACTCTGTACCCCGATCTCTCAGTAGGACCCTTAGCCTGATATGAAAAGGGGAATCTGCGTTCGCGATCACATTTTGATTTAGCATGCAAAGGTATTGTTGCGAAGCATCGTTTCCAAGTGCTGTTGTCGTTATTGGATGAAGTATAGTCTTCTCCTACGTCCGCACTGAAGCCATTGATGGCGTCATAACCTTGATTTGCATTTCTTCAAGTGGCCTTCGTCAGGGTGAATCCCTAAGCCCTTCATTAATCCTCTCGACAGTTGTTACAATACACAGGTGGGAATCCTGGCCATAAAACACACAAATGACCAATACTGACCCCATGGACAAACGTGATACTAAAGATATTTCACGTTATTTCATCATTAAACGATATTTATTACCTCCAATTAAATGCTTGCCGGCCATTCTAATTTGTTGCTATTTTGCCTTCAAAGGTTATCACAATTCAGCAATAACTTAAACACGTTAAGAAGATTAAGTGCTAATTCAGATGAAAACGTCGTGTCAAATATATTTGGATTTAGACAATGGATTAGAGAAAGTGGTTAATCCGCGTTACCAGATAATCCAAACAAGGGATGGAAACACAGACCAGATGTTAACATAAAAGAGAAAACACAGTATTTGGTTTAAACATATTTTATTCATTGTAATGAAAATGGGTTGGAAAACAAGCTGGAAGCTTATATTAATGCCGCTCCAATACAAAATTATATTTTGAAACCATCAAACATGTAACACAAAGTAATGACAAACCAATAAGATGTACAGTTGCAACACAATTTAGTTAAGATATTCAATATTGCAATGGCTATTTCTTCACGCTAATTTAGAGATAAAATATTTCAACTCATTTCTTATCAAATCTACAAGAATTGGTGATAAAAAGGTAAACAGATTGTTGAATAGCCATGTGTTTACCTTTTTTAACACAGTATTTCCCTATCAAAGAATATGTCCTTGGACTTGTCATGATATGCTTTAAACCTTTCCTCACTTGATAAATAATTCTGATGATATTGTTCTACAGGTCAGCAAAGTTACAGATTTATGAATAAACAATTACTTTATTTGCCTAATGCTATATGTATTTACAGCGTGTAACGGTCTTATAGCGAATGTGTCTGTTTTTGGCCCTTCATCATATGCGATATGCTGTCTAGGGTATCGAACATTATTCAAAGAATATTTGAAAAATAAAAAGCCAGTTTGTCAAAACCTTCCCGTAGTTGAGAGTTCATTTTTACGATCGATGGTAATCTGTAGGCCAGAACCTGAAATAAGTTAGAAGCCTAAGCAAGTCTACAAAGACTTTGGAGCTTGATTTTAGAAATTTCAGATTTGAAGTAATTTCAGTCTCCTTTTCATGTCATTTTATATTTTAATTTTTTTTCGAATAACTGATTTTCATTTCAGAGTCTAATTGTTAGACTAGATCGAGTGAATCTGGTCGACAATTACGATCTCAGTATAAATCATTGAATCAACCACCTTTATCATCATGTGCCCCTTTCCGATGAATTCAGTACGAGCATATCAGCATAAGAGGGTCTTCCATTTGACATGTGCGAAGAAACAATCACCCTGCAAAAGTCTTCAATATTGCGGGAATAGAAACAAACTCAGGGAAATGTTGCAATAGTAAAAGAGGACAAAGCTTTTGCAATATTTTTACTGTCGTGAATGTATGTGTGCCTTGCCAAAACAAAATAGCGTCTCTTATTTAAAGTTTATTCTATATAAGAGTCGTCTTACTAAAGGACGCTTCCTCGCTTAAAGAAGGGAAAGAGAATATGCGTTGCTACTAAAAAAGGTTGATAGTTTTTGTTTCCGATATCCACAATTTGGACTCGATGAAAAACAAACAAACACCATCGCCTGTAGACAAACCTTTGTGGTCTTTCACAGTTTCACATGGTTTTATTGGTCTGCAAGTAATCATTGCGTAATTAAACCACATGCCTTTGTAAATAATTTGTTTGCAATTGACGTAGAGTAGCTCTGGCAGATACGATTGGTTACACATGCTGAGTTGATTACATCTTAAATACCAAATATTGAAATTGAAAAAGGGCTTTCATCTAGGGGATTTACCCGGTAGTAAATGTATTTTTTAGAATTGAAAACGAAAATGAATTTAGCTGTTTAAATACACGTTCATGAAAAGGGTTTTTAAAAACTGATGTAAGAAAATTTTAGATGTGATGTATTTGATGCCGTGTTATTATTCATTTGAAAACTGCAGATCCAATGCACCTGTTGATAAATGAGATATATTATTCACATTTCAGTTAATATGGATTAGGTTCTACTTTTTAGATATCACATTTACTGTATTAAATTCCCGTCGTGTTTAGTTTCGTTTTCTAAATTTTAGCTTAACTATTATATTTGAGTTCGAGAGATAACACTTAAATTCTATATTATTATAAGAATAATGCTGAATGTTCCTTCAACACTTTATTTAATATTTCCTTGACCTTATACATCATCTTCAATCGACAGAACATTAAGCCATTTGAGTAAAACGACATTCGTGGGGGTGTCATGATGGAAGAGCATCATATCTTGATTTTAGATTAAACATGAAAATAACAATTCCCTCTTTATTTTAATGATTTCACTTTCAATTTTCGCATTGATCTTTTAGGCGAAATATTTTACAAAGATTTAACATTGATCTACTCAATATCAAAATTGAAATAAATAATAATTTACTAATTATTATAAAATAGACAATGTTGATATAACGCATCTTGAATTCGATTAAAAAACGGGAATGCCCTTCGAAAATACCAAAATGATACTAGCTCTTTGATTTTAATCCCTTTGTTTCTTTGTAGTATCACAGTCTTTCCGGCGATGGGCAACAGGTATCAGAAGTATAGCTCCATGTTTATTCCTGGTATCGTTTCACGCACTTGTCAGTTGTACTCAAAGTGATGCTCTGTAATTTATTAAGCGCTGAAAGGGACGGGTGGGGTAATTAGAAGACTAGTGATGTGATTGCGAGGGGGCGTGGCACTTGACCCTCACCCTCTTCCCATCCCCATTTCTCTCAATATGCGACATCGTTCACGGTGCCAGGAATAACAAGGGATCTAAGTTCCAAAATGTCCTCTCTTTCAAGACTTAAAAATTACGAAATAAAAAGTATCGAATATCTTGACCAGTGGTCACCTGGATTTCGATGCCAAGCTGATAACAGGATGATTATAGCCTGTCCAGTTAGTCCAGCTGGTCTAGTGTCCGAGCGTTCCGGACATCGCTGTCCAAACCCCTGCTTCTATTATCTAATAATCGCCCTTGCTATTCTGCGTGTTTTCCAGCCCCGGAAAATGACCATTCAACCCAGGCGGTCAATTTGCGATGAATTATGGAGTGTTCTTAATGACCAGTGGTCAACGTAATGACCGCATTCGGCCGCCTGCTGACCATCCAATCATCGCTCAATAATGACCAGTAACCACTGTGTGATTATGACCCCTCGCTGATTTTGATTGGCTAACCGATTGCAGACTCGCAGTTACGGCAATATCTAATAGCAATTGGTTGTTGTTGATTAATGATTTCAACTATTTGGATCTCAGTTTGTTAGATTAGAAGATCTGATTTCAACTGATTTATAGGCGCTTTAAAACTGGTTTCCAACTGAATTCATTGCCCAATTATCTTGTATCTCATGCCGAAATCAATGTTTCAACATCGAATAAAATATCGAATTTAGATGCATCGGAATATAATGAATATCTAATATTTGACAATTTGTCGCAATCTAACTCATTAAGTGGCGTGTGTGAATATTAATTCAAATTTCAATGAATTCCTTATTTCAAAAATTCTTCATTTACAAGACTTAGATTAAAAACCGAAAACGAACGAAAACATTAAAAAATGATGTTTTGATTGATCTTCTGTAGAATTCGTACCTTTTTGAAAGAATTATTTTGACATTTCAACGTTCCTTTCACCTCGTCACCGAAAAGTCAAAATTATTATTCATACAATGAGTTGGTTGGATGCTGATTTCATCAATATTTTGTATGAAATAATATTTAAAAAAGAGTCCTGTAGAATACTTAATTTCATATGGCTGAGGCAGCTAAACTTGCCGACATTTTCTAGACTAATATATATATATATATGGATATTTATATAGCGCTGTCGTCCATCCAAATGCATGCTCATAGCGCTTAGGAGTCTCTCGTACAGCAGATGTCCAATAGCAACTTGGAAGAGTTCAATCCGAGTAATATTTTGAGAAGAGGTGTGTTTTTAGTGCAGATTTGAAATTGTCAAAGGTGGGGGATGTTTTCAGGACGAGAGGGAGATTGTTCCAGAGGCTGGGTGCTGCAACACAGAAGGCTTTTTCTCCAAAGAGTTTCAGGTTCGATCTAGGGACAGACAAGAGAAACTGGTGGTCGGATCGGAGATTCCTGAGAGCCTTGTGGACTGTTAGGAGTTCACACAGATAAGATGGTGCTAAGTTCTGCTGACACTGATAGGCTAGGCACAGTATCTTATATTCAATCCGAGCTTGTACAGGCAACCAGTGGAGCCTCTTCAGAACTGGCGTGATGTGTGATGATTTGGCCGTTCTTGTAATGATTCTAGCGGCAGTGTTCTGAATTTTTTGAACACGTGTGAGCAGATCATGACTGATGCCGTAGAGAAGACTGTTGCAATAGTCAATTCTAGAAGTGACTAAACACTGAATTAAGGTTCTTGTAGCATCAGTGGTCAGGAGGTGACGAATGTTTCCAATGGCTCGGAGGTGGAAGTAGCAGGTTCTACATAGGTAGTCGACATGCTTATCCATTGTGAGATTTGAGTCAATGAGAACACCCAGACTCTTCACACAGGGAGAGATCTTGATGGAGGTGTCAACAACAGTGATCTCATTGCAGCTGATCTTTTGAAGGCGCTGCTTTGTACCAATTAATATTGCCTCAGTTTTATCGCTGTTGAGTTTCAGATCGTTGTTGGACATCCAAGCACTGACTTGTTGTGTGCAGAGAGTTGTGCGGGCAAGAGATGTTGATAGGAGCTGGGGCTTGAAGCTATCCATGAGTTGTGTGTCGTCAGCGTAGGAATGGTGATTCAATCCTTTCTCATCGATGATGTTCTCGAGACAACTTGTGTACAACACAAACAACACAGGGCCAAGGACTGACCCTTGAGGTACTCCACTTTGCAAACTGACTTTTTCAGAGGTTTCACTGTTGATGGTGACTGCCTGTGTTCTCAAGTGGAGATAGGATGTAATCCATGCCAGAGCAGAGTCAGTGATGTGGAACTGACTCGAGAGACGACTGATGAGTTTGTCGTGGTTCACAGTGTCAAACGCTGCTGACAAGTCAAGTAAGATCAGCGACGAAACATTACCTGAGTCCACAGAACAGCGCAGGTCATTAATTATTCTCACAAGAGCTGTCTCAGTGCTGTGCCTTGGACGATAGGCTGACTGATATTTTCCAAGGAGATTATTTGAGGATAGATATTCTCTGAGTCTGATGTCAACGGCTCTCTCCAATACCTTGGACATGAAGGACAATGAAGACTCCTTTAATATTTTTACAAACGTTCTGGATGACAGACTATGACCTTTCCTGCAGATTACGTCCTTATTCAGAAAAGAGAGCTGGTAGTTGAAGATTCTAACAAATTTTACTTTGTACACATTCCTTACCTGTAGCTAATCAAAACCATATGCCCGATCAATACCCTTGATTCAAGTGAAAATATTTTAAGATTTCCCTATTCCTCAAAGAGGACAACAAACTAATTTCAATACAACCGAATAATTAAATCGCCCCACTACAGCCAATCCAACCTCGAAAACCTTATTCTTTTCCAATATTCTAACGCGATTTTGGTAGCAGTGCAGGCCCTAACCCCTCAACCATTATCTTTCCAGTCATTCCCATTATGTCAAAATTCTTTACATCATTGTCGAAAAAAAATTAAAATTTTAGAAAAAAAACAGTGACATGTTCTAACGAACCTATGAACATTCTTTACATCACATATTTTATTCAAAGCATCCATCAATATGAAACGTATTTTTGTGTCAAACATCGGATGTTCTAGAGTCCCGAACCGTTTATCCACCAATTTTGATAATGTTCAACCAAATAATATCCAATGTGTTCCATTTCTGAAACTTTAAAAAGAACTCCGTTTCAGTATCCAACCAAACCAATTAATATATATTGCAATACAGCTGAACCGACGCCATCATATCCCAAATGGTAAGCCTACCTTCTCAACTCCTTATAAACCCACCCCTTACAATCCAGGCACAACTCCTACCCTCCAATATCTATCTCCCCAAAATACTAAACTTTCTACCCGAAACGAAAACAACCTTCCACACTCTACACCCTTTAAACATTCCAATTTAAAACCATTTCTTTCTCTGACTACACCTCATCTCTACCCCAACCCCGACTACTCAAGCCCCTACTACCTAACCTTACTATATTCAACCCTACTTTCCTTCAAATCAGCCAACGGTGACAGTTCTTAAATGATTGGTCGACGTTTTATAGTTTGAAAATAGAGTTCTCCTCCTCCAAACAGTAAACCCCACTGTATGTATGTTTCCAAATAATAGAATAAGTCAACGGCAAAACTATAGAGACTGTTTGACAATCAATAACCTCACCAAGTACCCCTCCCTCCCTCCTGTACCCCAGTCAACACTCAACCCCCGTTTATGTTTATGTTAACTATTCTATAAATGCCAATACTCGCAAGACTGCTTGACATCCCATACCCCGAACACCCAGTCCTTCTACTCCCTCCTCCCAAACTCCTAACCTCACTTTATCAACAAAGTGTCAACAAACTCCACGGTGTCAACACATGAGAATGTTCGACTACATATCCAACACATCCAAACCCCCTTCATTACTCCTCACAAACACCCATCCCACTGTATGTTCCAAGTTCATGGTACCAATACTTCAGAGATTCTTGGACGTCTCATACCTTGACCATTACCAACACCCCACCCCCCTCCCCTTCTCCCCCAACCACACACCCTTCTTTTTCCGAACTTTTCATGGTGCCAACACTCTTGAGACTATTAGACACAGTTGTAGCCAATAAATTGAGTCTGTGGAGACATTTTTATCAGAAAATAGACCACTGAACGTGTAATTACAAGTGCAAACCTCACTTTAATTAGAAAGAATGACGAACGAGTTTCCGTCCTGCCTCTATTCCATCTCCTATGCCAACAGCTTGGCGGATCTCTTACCCACAAATTGATATCAAATTGCATAATTTGTGCATTGGTTTACACCGATTCCATTGCTATGTGACAAGTGATGGAGAAGCTATACCGCACAAGATGTGCTACAGCAAAATTGGATGTGTTAAAGCAAATTCTTAGCAGGCTTTGTAATTGGGATTCGGCGTTGATGGTCCGGAAACATATACAAAGGAGCACACTGTGTCTCGTGTTTTCATTATAAAGGTGTGAATACTCTTTTATACAAGCACTATGACGCAAAAATCCGCTTTATATAAAATAAAACGAATATTTGGTTGAAATGTTTAAACGCCGAGATTTTGGACATTTAATAGGGGTATTGTAGTTAAAAAGCAAAGTGATATTAATTTCAAGGAATATGTCTCATTTTTCATTCATAGAAGTAAAAGGGCCTTTGTGGCGAAAGAAAAACCTTAACCATTTGGGTTGCATTTTTAACAAAGAAATTAGTTACATTTCGAAAAGATTTTCCACTTGGGTGAATTGAGTTATGCAGGTATTGAGGTTTAAATCAAGGCTTAATAGCGATGCCTTACTCGTTATTTCTTGAGGTAATTATATAATGTGGTTCTCAAATAGGCAGATTATCATATGAAAGGCCCTTCAAGGAGCGCCTATGTCATAACTGTTTAGGATATGGTTTAATTAGAGGGATATACACCAAGTCAAATATCTCGACTTTCAAAGTTGCAAAGTAATTAAATCATTACATCAAAATTGCGTCGAAATTATTTGGATAAAGCGAATATAATGGTTTTATAACGAAACATGTCAAATAACTTGACTTTGATTGGTAAGGTGATAAAATAGAAACAGAAAATAGAAATAGAAACGGTTAAAGTTGCAAATATGTAATAAAACACGTAAAACGATATATTTTACGTTTGAAAAGTATTATTTATGCCAGAGGATATAAACCTCCCTCTGTCCAGCATTACGAATGTGTGTCAAACATCAGGCATTTTATAATTAAGAAATCTTTTCAAGTCAAAATTTATCTTAATATCCTATATGAAATTGCATGTCAGAGGCATATGATTCAATGCTGCATTGCATTAAAAAATGCTTCATTAACAATTAATATTTCATCGACTATAGTTTCACATATAACAAGAAAAGGCAATTTGAGAAAATCATATGTAACTGTGGGTAATAGCAATGTTTTCAATGGAATAAACGAGTAAATGAGTTCTATAAAGTTTAAATGAAAAATTGAGATATCAGTTAGACGATTTTATTCTAAACATAAGTTTGTCTCTGTAGAATCAATATCAATGTCACTGTTACCTACACCCTTTCAATGAGGAAAAATCACTTTAGATAATAATAATGATATCCAAAATTTATTTTCAAGTTATTATTCCTGGCAATGGGTTTACTTGTGGGTGTTAATTAATGTCATTCTGTGCAACAAAGGTAATATATCAACCAAATTTCTTTTTCTCATATTTATCAATATTTGATTGCATTTTTAAAACTGATAAATCGAATTATATTACAATCTATAAAACGTATACAACAAGATTAAATATCCCCCATAGTAATATGCGTGCATTATTAGCAACGATAGTGCTATGATATTGGAAGAACGGGCTAATAGATATATGACCCATGTTACAATTCAATTGTCAGCTTATAAGGCAAGCTTGTTTGCTCTCGCGTATATAACATATGGATAATATCTCATTGCCTTTCATCGGCTCAACACTATCACACAAAAGATCGGGCCAGAATATTACTTATTTCAAGTATGGGGTGTTGATATAAACTACCCGGGTCAGCCGCTTATTGTCAGGGGACAAACATCCACGATTTAAGTGACCAGACGGTGTCTCAAAACCATATATCACTTTACGACCAGACAAATAATTCATAAAGTACATAAACACCACCGCTATTTTAGTCTACAGGCTCCCCGCTGATAAATCGCTTCCAGGTCAAAGGGCATGACCTGAATGGCGCTACTTCTGACCTGAGAGTGGTAATCGGGGGCAAGGTATGGCTTTATCAAGTCATTCTTTACAGTTTCGCGTGTGGCTTTCGACTGGCCTTGTAGGTATTTTCACTTAGACGGACATGTGTACGTATTGCTTGCGAAACCATTCTCCGTTAATATCTCCTTTCAAGGAGTCGTACAACACAAGGGTATTTGCGGTTAAAAGATAAGGATTACTTAAATTAACCTTTTTCAATATGCTTTCGTTTTATCATTTTTTCTAAGTGTGTAGCAATGTCACTATTTTATTCATGTCCCAATTAATTTTCTTTTTTCAATCAGCATACAATGTGTGCAGAAAATGGAAATTGTGTTACGCCAGAGTTACATCCTTCTACCGTGTCTTTTTATGCATTCTGTAGAAATGTCTGAAATCTTAATAAATTGGTGTAGTACTGCACGCATGAAATCTGATCTTCTAGTCATGTCTGAGTTTCAAGCTGATGGTGTCAGAAATTTGAACGCGGGGATGATTTCAAAAAGGGGTTGGGTGGGGTTATAAGGAGGCATAAATATGTATCTTTTCAGTATATCGTGACACAATCAATGAATACAGCTGTCATGTTATGACCAGAAAAGAAATACATAAACCAACTACTAATGGCACAAATGAATCATTAATTATTAAAATAATTCAAAGGACAAACGAGCTTGATACACTCCCACATCTTTTCCATTGCATTGTTTTAAACATTTGTTATCGGATTATGAATAGATTTTCTTTGGTTATAATCTATGACGAACGATTTTTCAATATCCCAATCCCCTAATAAATATCTACAAATGTTCATCCAAACAGCTAAATGAATTTCTATTTAAACTAAACACACGTTTTATGCTTTACAAGTTACAGGGAAACGTCTACTAAATAAATACATCGTCTATGAAAACGTTTTAGAATAAACAAGGTTTTTTCTTTGGTGATCGTTGATTATGAATTCGGCGCGTTATTGTATAAATTAGAAAATAATCTCTTTAAGTAAACTGGCAAAAACACCACGATTACATATTTGTTTTGCATTGATTATGAGTCAATTGACTATTTAACAATAAAGAAACCATTGCCATATGGTAGACGGGGGATGAAAAACATATGACCTGAATCAGATAATTAGTAAAATAGAAAAAATAAAAGCACTAATATGACCCTCAGTACTTATCACACGTGTTGACATCCGCAATTGTTATACAGTGACAACTTATTATGATAACATGGGTCATAATGCGATAGTTGGGGTCAAAGGTTAATGCAATGAGGTAAGAAGGTTATTCAATGTTAGGACACTCTGATAAATATGAAGAATTATTATATAGACTTTACCCTGTCCTGACATGAGGATGTAGTTTTCAATAACTGAATACCGGTCAGGTTATAATTTAGAAGAAAAGGGATAAGATAAGACCATCAAAAGGGCCAATGCCGGTTATGAACTGAAGAACCCCTTCAGTCGACGACCAGATCCCGATTTGTACGAACAGATAAATGGAAAACGTCATTAACGATTAAAACTACTTTATATGTGGTATACTTTGAATGTTTTTTTCACTGTACAATCCATACGTCTCTAGTGCAACTAACGCTAGCAGGTTTCACTTCAATATATCGTGTAATGTTTTGCAATGACTTTTTTCTACCAGGAATTGGAATAAGTTATTAAAAGAATCAACCTCATGTAATCTCATCTAAACGTTTTATTACACGTGGTTCGTCTAGATTATTCATGCACATATTGATATCTGCCCATCATGCTATTAACACTGATAATCATAAGCATGACAATCGTTATTCATTTATGCTTTTCCCAATTGATAATTCATAAAAATGTATTCTAAAGACTTGCAAACAGTCTAGCCTTGTTTATTTCAATACATATCTGTCAATCATGCTATCAGCTACAAGAAGCATGTCACACAAGGTGACAGACGGGCAGTAAGTTCGGGAGGACTCGACCTACATTGAATGCCTTTATACTAACATGACACAGAGACCAACCTTCTCTAGTCTCCTGCAACGTCGAGTACTTAGAGGGTAAAAGCCATGTGTTAACATAACCACTGATTCAATAAAGGATGTGCTCACTCAACCGAACTCGTTCGTGTTTTGATGTCATTTTCAATCAATCAACGTGCATTAGAAAAATCTTTGTTAATTAATAATTACTTGTCTATCGTTGGTAACCATATAGGATGTCGATGAACTACGTGTGAAATCCTTGTCGATTTTACATGAAAGGGTTAGGCAACTTTATTGGTTGATATTGAAAAATACATATGCGACAAAAGCAGTGATTTGATGGAATAATAAATGGACTCTATAAAAGACTGAAAGAAGTAAGATGTGAAGGTATATGTTAAAAAAAATCGACTTTTTAAATCATTGGATCCTCTTTTAAAAAATGCAGCAGTTCTGCCTTCAAGCACATTTTGCCTATACATTAATACTACAGGCCTAAATGGTGTGAGGTATGGCGAAATTTAGTCTCTGGTTAACAGGTAGGCTTATATCTACCCATTATAATATTCTTTACAATTTAAGTTTCATCCACTTTTTATTCGATTGTGCGTGACTTTACGTATTTAACACTTCATGTTGAAAAGCAGAATCTATTGATGTTCTACAGCAGCAGATGTTAACATCGACGTATTTCGACACAAACGTCCTTCTGTCGTGCAGACGCCAAACGTTTTAACGTTGATTCTGTTTCGTCGGTTACGCCCCTCTGACAGATTTCATGCATCAAGATTTAGACTAGAGGTTCACTTGTAAGAACGCCATCCCGTTTTACGATGATGAATACGTAGGGTCTCACCTGTTATCAAAACAAAGGGGAATTGGATTGGAGACACAAAAGCTTTTAGTCCTATAATTGATATGAATGTCAAAATCGGTAATTCTCAGGACGAATTAGACTGTATACAGTCTCTTAAATCAGTCCCTATTCTCAATTTTCTTTTGCCGAAGCATGGTTTTTCGTGTATAGTGCTTTTCACAAAAATGGTCAAAAACAGCGGCAGGGGAAAGAAAACACTCAGAAACTGCGAGAAAAGTTTTTTTTCATGAAAAATTCATGTCCAAATTTCATCCTCGTAAATTTTTACTTTTATCAACTTTTGTTTATATTTGTCAAGATTTTATTCATCATCTAAATTCGTTTTTCAACTTTGTTTCGCAACATAGTTAACATATCTGAAACACAAATCGTAACGTCTAAGCATTGCCACATCATCAGCTCGTAACGTCTAAGCATTGCCACATCATCAGCATTACAGGATGTTACACCATAAGATATGTGGGGTCATAATAACATTTTACGTCGACCGTATTCTCAGTAATGTCAAAGCGTTAAGAGATAATACACTGGTGATGTTACAAACAACATTTGGAAGTTTGGATTGTAGCGACATTTACAATGTCTTTATCGTTTGATGTTTTCATAGCTTCGTCTTCTGTGGGAGTCAGTTGGCGAAAGACTGGTCAGAAACTTCTGTTATTCATATCAAGAACATTTCTGTTTAGTTGATTGAGATATTTTTCTCTGTTTGTGAAAAAATTGGTACCATGGAGAATCTCAAATATAAACACTGGAGTAAGACAGAGGTTTAGCTCCTGTCCAACCTTTTTCTGTTTAGGAAGTTTATTCAATTGTTTAAACATAGCCGGCCGTCGCAAGGGAAGGAGGCCGTTTTCTGATTATTTACATGCGATTTAGATTGAATAGAATCAGTAATTATTACACCGAAACGTGTGTCATATGACTTTTCCGAAACTCATGCGAATTTATGTATAATCCTCGCTCTCCCAGGTACTAAAGAAAATCACATTTGTTTCGTAAAAGTCATATGACACACTTCTTATGAAAATAATCTCTATTTTGAGACCTGATCAAAACTCTTTCTTATGGTATTCAAAGAACACAACCAACTGTGTTCTAAACTAACTTTTGGATATGTGAACAGTAGGTAGATAATGTATGATGTTTCACGTCTGCTGTTTTCGAACGAAGGAGGGGCGGGGAGAAACAGCATGTTCAGTAAAAGTATAATTCATTCTTTTTTTCCGAAGCGAATAACGAATAATGTACGGAAATAAAATATAAGGAACACGTATACTGGAATGAGACAAGGAACGATGTTCTGTCCAACCTTATTCTGTTAAGGAAGTTTATGGTAGTTGCTACGAGGAAAGGCCATCTTTCGTTGTCATATTTTGTCATGGGTGACTATGTCCTTGTCATGAAGAGATCTAGCATGTTCATGTTAGGAATATGATATAAACAAAATGTCATATTTAACTCCTCGTCGTTAGAAGGAAACGAGTATATACATATAGAAAGTCAATTTAGCATTATTAGCATCGCTGTTTTGGTGATCATCTAATGCCTTTTGCGTTTCGACAAATAGTGTTACTGTCTTAAGTTTATTTTACTTGAATAAGGTAATCACTATCTACAGGATGATTTTAGTACCACAATTTATTTTGTCATGCAAAATCGATGATTATCAGAATGTGTATATCTGAGATACAGCCCTTTCTCATTATTTGTTCGAATGCATCTCTTAATAGATCAGTGACCTAAATGACATAAGATTGAATTTTCAATTATTAAAAAAAATAAAACCTTTGTAATGATTGTCTTAAATTATCGGTTTTTTTCTCACTGTAATTTTTGTAATAAAAATCTTTTAGAATTTGAGAAACGTATATTGTGCTACAAAAGTAAGGAGCAAAAAAAGAATATCCAGTATTTTTTTTATCTCCTTATATATTTTCCACACGTTTCTCACATTTCTCTCGATTGCCAAATAAAAGCTTCCTACCTCGAACAAACACGGTAATAAAAGTACATAGACATTTAACAAGATATTTTGTGACATGGGTGTCATCTTGGGTCACTGCTTAGGTCAAACGGGCTCACAAGGTCAAGCCACAACGCCAACAAATCCTACAAATACGCTTATCAGTATGATAAAGTTTTAGTAACGTGTACGCTAGTAAACTCCAGCACACTACTTGTGTACATCATTGACCTACTCACGTCGCTGCGTGGAGGTTACCTAAGTTGAAAGCTCCAGGACACTACTTGTGTAATATCGTCTCTGTCTGTCGATTACATAATCTTAACTCCGAACGCTACTCGTGTGTGGTATACCGTCGAATACCGTCGCTGTATGGAGTTACATTAGTTGTAAACTCAGGACACCACTTGTGTATGCTATTGACCCACTGACGTCGCTGTCTGGAGGTTGTCTGGCAGGCCAGGTGATCGCTCTATCTTTGCGTTTGTGCCTTGCCGCCTGAGTGATTGTGAATATCACTGTATATTCAAGGTTTTATTACAGGCAATCGCAACAGTCCCTGTTCATGTGTTTCATTGCTTTTGCATTGGTTACTCAGACATTAATACTTTGATTTGATATTGACATATAGAGTCGTAAATAATAATCACGGAAAACAGCGAACTGTAATAAAATATCATTCATTTATAGGTATACACTTGTTTCACAGATCAAATATATGGGTTTGTTTACTGCAAAAGCTGCATTTGTCTATTACAGGTGTTTTAACGATATTTATTGAGTTTTTTTCTAAGACATGTCGAAACCCACCGCACCTATGATTGTACAGTAATACTCCTACAACATGAGTTCTTAAAGGCATTAACAATGTAACGATGTGCTGGGAGGTTAAACGGAGAGCATCATTTGGCAAGATAACTCACGTCTTAAGTTATTAACACGATCAACTTTATTTTTTAGTATTCTTGTATAAGCTTCATTATCTATCTATAAAATGGGTTATACACGTATATAGAAGTGTTACTTTAAGTTGAATGCAAAAACCATGGTTTAGAAAGCCAACAACAATAACCCAATTAGTATAGAGTTTCATATATCTGATAGAACAATCAAGGCGAAAATAACTAAATATACATCGTTTAACATAAACATTTCCCAAAAATTCAGAGGGTCGAAGATATGTTGCGACACATGTAAACGTAGAAAATGATTTCCTGCGGCATTAGGTTGTTCTAAATATCGTTGACATTCCCTCAAATATCGTAATAAATCGGAGAGTTTTAAACATTCCATAGATACATAAAACATAACCTAGTATTTCACGAATCATCTTTCAACCCTCAAACCTTCTATATAAAAGACAAATCCAAGATTAAAGATAGCGTTATATACAATCCACAAAATATTTATTTTAAATATTTCAGACACAAATATATAACAAACAAGAAATATCAATACTTGATATAATGTAATAAATGATAAGATTAGGTCAATATGATTATGTCTACATTTATGATTATCATAAATATTCCAATTTTCACACCATTTTAAACTTCGTATTTGAAAACTTCCATGGAAAAAATTATAAATCAAATCTCAAAAATATATTTGTTAATTGTACTAATATGCAATAATTAATAATTTTGGCGGAAGAAAGAGTGTAAAAACTTTAAGAGGATTAAAATATCTTGCGGTGGTGTGAAAACCAAGGGTCCTTGCACAGTAGCCACATAGGGCGTGTTGTTTATTTTCTCATCCTTAAACCGTATAAGTAAACAAAGACTATGAGGAATTAACATCTTATTACGCGACTTTTTTCCGACTCGTTCGCGTAACGTTTAGTTACGGACAAGAAGAGATTTATATGCGGAGAATAGTTTCCTAACATATATTCCGGCTGACCCAAACGTTTTTTTTCCTATAAAAAGATTTGGGTCAGATTACAATCACTCTAGCTTTGTGTTAAAATGATTTGTTTAATTATAGGTAACGTGTACTTAAAGAAACCCTTCAATGTCATAGAAAAGGCGGATTGTTACGTTTTCATTTCTGGTACTCAAGTTATATAATTTTATGATTTTCTTTTTACTAAAATGCGCCAAATAATGACGTAAAAGTGAAGATAATGAAATTTCGTGGTTGGCGTTTAAAAAATTGCGGGTTACAATGTTGTTTTTTTTATTCGATGAACAGTCTGTGCGTAAGACAACTTAACTCCCACTAGATCAGTTTTGAAATAAATGAAAACTCTATCAAACCTAACTTATAAACCTATTTACATACTTTAAGATATCCAGCAAGATGGAATTTGTAAGAGAAGGGCCTACTTTCGTCAAAAAATCATTTTGAAGTCGTCTTAAGATAAATTAATATGAAATAAGCACATGTACGTAACACACATTCATGCATAAGTTGTAAGCAGTCAGGCTTAAAAACTTCAAAGAAATGCGGATCAGCTTTGCAAAGTGTTTTCTTTGTGGTTAGAATCATAATTTCCTTATAAATACGTTTTGCAAAAGCATCTTATAAACAAACACTACTCTAAATCATGAGCAATTCAATCTGGATTTTAGTAGAAATATGCAAATGAATACGTTACATTTATACAAAGGTCGACTCATAAACACATATCAATTTGTCGAAGTCAGTAATTTTGATTCATGCCCTAAGGGTATACACATATTTACGAGAAAGGCATGGTTCATATGTTTGACTTCCATGTGTAAATGCAACTGTTATAGGTCATATTCTCATGAAACAGTCATAATTAACCCATCGATACTATCCCATAAAGGCGTCGAACCTTAAGAGAGTCAACGACAGGCATTGAGTTAAAACATTAACATAATCAAAGGTGGAAGGAAAATATATCCTTGTCTGCCACCTGTTAAATATAGACTTGCTTAAATATTTTCTAAAACGCTAACATCTGGTTTATGAACATGTCAGTCAATTGTGTTCGTAAGATATAAAAGCGTACTGATTTTGATCTTGAGAACAGAATTTTAAATGGCATTTGACATAAATGATCTTCCTACGGTGTCTGAAAGACATTTTGTCAAATATTTGTGCGTGTGGATAATGTTCACGACACAAGCTTGTATATTAAGTGGAACATTTGGCATAAGTGTGTGAATCCTGTTTGTTTATACGTTAAGGGGTTATGAGAACAGGATAAAGACAAAGAAAACAAATATCGAAAACAGGCGAAGAAGAAGAAAAGGAAGGTTGATGACGAAAATAAATAGACGAGAGAGAGAGAGAGAGAGAGAGAGAGAGAGAGAGAGAGAGAGAGAGAGAGAGAGAGAGAGAGAGAGAGAGAGAGAGAGAGAGAGAGAGAGAGAGAGAGAGAGAGAGAGAGAGAGAGAGAGAGAGAGAGAGAGAGAGAGATTTTGTAAATCAATTTGACCCTCCAACTTCTTTTTATCTAAAAACATTTCCTGCCACCCAAAACCCATCAGGGCTTTACGATTGGCTCGTGAAGAGTCTACAGGCCGAAAAAATGTGGACGGCCGAAAATAAAATACAAATTTCGTTATCAACGTGCTGTGCATTTGTACATCTAAAACATGATTCACTTGACAAAAGATACACAGATGTTAACCACACATGAGACACGCCTCGCCAATCAGCATTTGACAGTTGACTGAAAATCGAAAACATTTATTTTATGTTTATTATCATCCTGGTAGACACACAGTGTTCTATAGCATACTCAACCAGTAGGGGTGTACTTTCATCTTAGTGGTCTTCTCGTTTGATTTACTCGAAAGAGGTGTTTTGAGCGCGTGTGTTCCCATGAATATACAATACTCCTTTCTTGTTGGATCAACTAGTTCGAAGTTTGTGAGACATCATGAAAACACAATACTTCTCTAATATGAGAACAACGTGTGGTTCAGTACTTGAGATTCAACGAAAACATACAGCTATTTAAACCATGAAAAAATACTTCTCTCTAAAGGTTTCAGTATTTTAATTCAGCAGACCCGATGGAAACTTTTTCATAGGATTAACGTTATTTTAGTAAATAGAAAATATCCAATATCTTTAAATAAAGGATTAGCTAGTATATTTCAGTTCAGCAGACCCAATATGTAAAAAATACATGATTCCTGTTGACTCAAGCAGTTTTGAAAACTCTTTCGATCCCCTTTACTTAAATCTTACTTTCTGTAGGATCAATCATGGCAACCCATGTATAAAATATAGCCCAGTAGGGGTTGTCTTTTTTGTTAATTTGAGGAAGAAGGTTTCATATCTATTTTGTAGGCGAAACCTTCATTCACAAAAATACACCTCATGAAGTCAAGTAATTCACTTCATGAAAACTATATGATGCTTTTCATGAGGTTTCAAAGATCAGTTTATGCTTGTCCTATATAACGAATTTTTTTTAAAAAAAGGAATATACCAAAATCTAATCATACCAGATGTTACGTTCAAGTAAACGTTGCCTTCATTAGACGTTAGATTACATTCTTTGAACATAGAAAACTGTTTTTTTTCATTCGGCTTTAAAACATTTTCAAACTTACATAGACACAGGTTCCTGATTAAAATAAACATAAATGACTTGATAAGTATTACTAAAAAATAATATTTCAATTTCGAACCGAGTTTCCAATTAACATTGAAACCTTTCAGCTTCTTTTTTCTTTATGTTTGTAATATCTGACATTTTCAAGTTATATCATATAGAAAATATTTCATCTCACATTTAAGATTATTGCATACATGCCCTCAAAAGTCATTACAGGGGTTATATACTAAGGACGCGCGGTATTATCGGTATATCGGTATATTGCAATACAGAAACATCACGATACGTACCGGTACAGTCTTCTGAAAATATCCGATATATCGGAAGTTTTAGAATTAACTTTTTTTCGTGTAAAATTGCAGAAAAAAACGTTACAAAAACACCATATGATTTTACTGAAAGTTCTAAACAAAGGTGAACGTGCAAAGTAGAACTAGCACAGACATGTTGAAATACGAAACCAGTCACTTAATTATCTCTCTTTGCAAAATGACGTCCAGTTGAGCATTGATCACTGTAATAATTGCTGTTATTTAGTCAAGAGAACATTGAAAAACTAAAATATGAAAAGTACCAATATATTGCAACACGTATTGCAATACGCTTTTCTGTATCGCAATATATTGCGATATGGAAATGAGGACCGATACCCATCCTTATTATATACAGCATTCCTTTCCCACAACTGTTGGTTTCAAAATATGTAATAGAAATACCTGTCACTATCGTCTTTCTCTACGTCATCATTATACTCGTGACACTCTTTCTTTAGACTTTAGTTTTCAAAGGAATCACAATAGTTAAATCACCGAAGATATATTAACCTTTAGACCTTCTGAGGAGGAGGTTATCAATGTGAATCTTCTTTTTAACAAGATTGTTTAATTCATAATTTTCAGAACCTCATTTTACAAACGTAACCATATTTTTGATATCATATGTATTAAAAATATGGTAATGAATTATGATATATATGTTATGATGGTTTCGTTACTTAATTCAAAGAAATGGAATTTATTAGAGCTTAACACAACTTTTGACTCGGATGAACTTAGTTAAGTAACCTCATTCATCATGTTGACCCGGTTTTATAAATGAAATAAAGTAAACCAGACTCCAAACACAAATAAAACAAGCACAAGACTAAAATATTAACGACTGCAACTTTTCCCTCACAAAGCAAAAGTATGATTTATTATACATGGATGTGATTTCTATGCAACAGCAATTTCAATTTGGTGGTAAACTGCTACAATTTTCGAAGAGACATATCAAGTTGCATTTGATGTTTCTTTGAAAAGACGTTTGGATCATTTGCGGTTTATAATGCATTCACACCATGCTTAATTCAGGTATTAAAATGATCGCCGATAATTTATTCTTTTCAAACTCGTTATTTGCATGGATATCATGTTGCGAGAAGTATCGATATTCGAAAATTTGTTAGTGGGTGGTACTTGTTTCTGACGAGAGTTATTTCCCTTTACAATCAAACATGGTGCACGCCGTTACGTTTAATGCGTAAATCACAATGGGAAATGCAGTCAATTAATAATAATAACATTTGATGCTGTATCGGTTTGTCTAATTAACCACATCCTGTTGCGAGGCTTGCTTTTATTTCTGTTACACAATTGTTAGACAGCATATTTGACGTGATCCAGGTTACTGCCAATGAAACCAGTCCCGAAGGCCTTATAAAAACACCTGGATTTCTGAAAAATAAATTGAGTAGTGATTTTAAAATTCCATTTGTGAAATGAGTGCCAGAGCGATATCGCCCGAAGGTTGCGTTTTGGCGCGCCGCACGTATGTTCGCGAAGTCAGCAATCGCCATGTTGTCCTCGAGGGAGGGTTGGTTCCGTGATACAATGCTAACATGAAACGAATTTGAAAACGCGGGTACCTCACCTCTCTCGTGTCCGCTTCTACTTTGTTGTTTCCTATTTGCAGGAAGGGTCTTAACTTTGTTAAGAACCATGACATAAGTCACCGAGTTCAAAATTGTGAATCATCATTGACATTAACCGTCATGCTGCCATGCTCCCCTTTAATGTCCTTATGAATGTTATTCTTTACATTTAAAGCTTACATCTATTTTGTAATTTTACTTATTTTGTAGATCATATTTGTACTATTTCTTGATTGTTCGATGTGAGCCCATCTAAAATCTTGGTGTTATTCTTTTGCATGTTTCTTAAATCCGCCTGTTTTAACCCTAACTTTTTAATGTCAGTTGCTGAAAGCTTAACTACGTCTACCAAACGAATTCATAAAGGATTTTGTTTAATAAGGTTGATAACTTTACTCTCATTTCATTACGAATCATGATCAATAATGTTTGTCACTTATTCTCTCAATTATGCAAAATAAACTTTAATCTTTTTATTAATGTAGATAAATGTAGTTCCTTTCATAAAGTGTCTAGAATATTCAGTTTATGTGCAAAATGTATGTAGGGCAAACAAAAGGTAGGAAGTCATCAGTTATAACGATTGGCACAGAAGCGGATTGGTAATATCAAATCGAAACGAGGCATGGAAGAGCGCCAGGCAAATTCGATATTAAAGTCCTATATTGACATTCATCGCGTTTTCTCTAGCCGAACAACTTGAAAAATACACCCTTTGGAACATGCAGAGCCACTCAGATAAATCAACCCACTTTAACTTGTTATCAAAACTATAAACTCTGCCGAGCTGGATATTTTCTGTAATTCTCTAGAGATTAAATAAGAGTCCTTGTTCCAATGCATTTACATGCGCACTAAAACTTTCGTCATTTCAAAAATTAAAATCAAGTTCAGAAAAGTTAGAGAACCTGCCTTCAAGAAGGTTGATTTATTCTGATTTAGATGTAGGCAGGATGAGACTTGTTATCTCACGAACGTTTAACGCTGTTTAAATCTTGTAATGAAGACAACTTTGAAAGGCTTAATGACTACACCAAGACTCAATGTTTTCATTGCGGTATTCAGATCGCTATAAAGACCTGCTTGATGGACCCAAATTATGGCGAGTGTCCTTTCCCTAACGATCAATTAATGACGATGATTAACTGTGGTTATAGGGGTTTGTAGATACGTTATCCCAATATTCTAGTTCTGCAAATGGACAGCGGTGTCTTTGCCAAGACGCAGTTCCTATTCTCTAGTGAAACATTTATACTAGTAATGCATGATTTAAAGATTTGAAGATTACCAATTTGAAATATATCGCTTTGGAAGTATTCGCATAAAAAGTGAAATCACCTTTTGCACAAAAGGTTCCCAATATGATGTATAATGGAATTTCTTTTTCATAAATTTAAGGAAGGATTTCGTATTTGTGAGCTGTCGGAATTATCAATATGATAAATAGTACAATATAATGAAAAAATATTGGTATCCTCTACAATTCAACCCGCCTCAACACACACACACACACACACACACACACACACACACACACACACACACACACACACACACACACACCCTCTGATATCATTATTGTTATAATAATTGAGACTCTGGACGAAGTGAGTTGGCAAGTAATAGTTAATTTTCTCCTTTAAATATTCTAAGAAGTTGATAGAAAATATTCTAGTAACCTCATACTTTGTTTGGGTATCCAAAACTGAATATTTTGTGTGTAAAATATATTAGAATGCAAAGAGTTTTGCAATGTTAGAATTATATCCAAAACAAAGTTATATAAAAGATAGCTAAATTTTTACACATTAAATTCGCAATGTCATTTGCATTCGTTATATCCTCGTTCATTAAAAGGATAATCACCATGGTTCATGAATGTCGTTTTAGAAATTCATTGAGTAACTTTCATGAGTTCAGAATAATTGTTTTACACAATGTTAACTGTTATGTCGTTTTCAAAATCACATTATCATTTTAATATTTTGCCCGAAGCCTTTCTCCTTTAACAATATAATGATATTTCTGTAAAAAGGGAATTTAATGTCATTTGTGGAATCAAAGCTTGTTTACTTTGATTATAAAAATTATTTTGCCTCCATGTAATATAATAATCATCAGAGCGAAATTTTAATTTTCAAATGAATTAATGTGTTTAATCGAAATATTTGGTTCGCGGGTTGTTCTTTCTACTTGTGGAATCAACATCTGTATTGATAAATACAAACGCTCAGATACATTTGATCTTATGATTTAATTACTTTCACGCAACCAGTCACCAATTTAATCTTTAATCCATCGCTGATTTATTGCATAAAATTGTGCGCAATACCGAGATACGATGTGTTCTTTTTTTCGAGGAACAATGACTCCACTTCATTCTCATAAGCCTAAAAAAAAATCATCATTTGATAATGCTTGCTTCGTTTGATAATGCTTGCTTTATAGGTTAACTTTATCTCCGTATCTTAATTATCAATTGATGATATCATTTTTCGAAGTCATTTCTATACCGCAAATTCCCTTGTGGGTAGTGGGACCACAATAGAAGAACACCGGTGTGAGATAACGGTGTAGGTCTTTGTCTGAGCCCTACGTGATTCGATCCCTTTAATCATGATAATTATTCCCACCCAGAGGTGATATGGTACTTAGTCGTATTTACCTGCCTCCGCAATAAATTAATCTGTATCACTATAATTGAGATCGAATGTGTTTCAGAGTATGAAGTCGGTCTCCATGCATGGATGGTTCTGTGTTGAGTGCAGAGACGAGTCGATGTAAAACAGCCTTCCTTGCCCTTGATTACTGTTCAGAAATCTCTGGGGACAATTCGTCCCTTAACTCGCCGATGATGGCCACTAGAGGGGCTTAACACCCGGTCATAGCGGTCAAAATACTTGGCCAGATGATACTATTTGGTAATTTGTTACTTTAATCAAATTAGCCATCACGAACTTTTTACATTAGGACTTTAGCATTGTTAAAAAGCTTTTGTTGATATTGGCCGTATTTGCCGCTGCGGTTCATTTTTGACATTTCCATCTCTTATTGTCGCTCAGGGGTTGCTGCCACGTACATATGGCAGCTGGAAGTCGAAATCAACATTTCCCCCGGGGCAGGCGTACAGAAGCCGAAAATGAGGATAGACATGAAATTGTGTTTTTGTGTACTGGGAATGACTTCTGGTCAACTGACGAAAGGTCGACCTGCAATACGATTAATCTTTCTTAAGACTGAAACTTTTAACCATTAAACATGACAATATGACCAGGATTATTTTTTTAGACAAAATTTGCGGGGATGTTCTTTTATAATGTTTCATTTCAATCAAGTTCTGGAGGTTCCCCTCAACCCTCATCCCTTTTGAATTTTATGAAATAAAATTGAACGTGAAAATTGCACTGACAAGCCTAAACTTTGACATAGTGCCGTAATCATGAATTAACAAGAGATATACGAAAACATGGACATCAAGTGTCTCCTCGAATATTGTGTCACGATGGACTGGTGTGACTTCTTTAAAATTCTAGATTTCCTTCAGTTGTGTACTTATTGTGTGCTTGGTTAACAAACCATTGGTTGAGCATAGTGTTACTAGGGATGATCAGGTTATCAAACACTTTAATGCTACTCGACATTCATAGACTTGGGTGCTCGACAGCCTATTTCGGCCAGCGTATCTCTGGTGATAATGTCTACGCATTTGCAAAAATTATGGAATTGGTGTGTAGCGTTAGCTATCAGATCTCAGGTTAACTTGACATGAATATCACGTATTACCTTAATCATGTGTTTGATTTTCTGAACCAATTCCGGTTAACTGTCAAATTTAGACTTTCATCAAGAATATTCTTCTAAATGGACTTCACTTCACAGAACTTTGACTATCTCAGACTTTGCCCTGTGGAGTGCAAATTCGTATGAACTTTATGTGACACAAATCACTTGACATGTAGTATCTGCGATCTAACCCAGTATACTTACATGACGAAGGGGGACTTCCCCCCGCAGATTCTAATGGATAGTTTATTGACTTTAATTTTTTTTTATCCCAAAACTTTAAATCAAGCTTTTGCCCTTCGTGTCGTAGGTTGGTAAAGTCACACGTGAACATCATGTATCACTTTAGTTAAGAATAACAGGGATCTGGCGACACCTCCCGTGTCGTTAACACTGCTCACCTTTGACCTCTCGTGTAAAACGGAGTACTTTTCTACCCGCGCAGCACTTTATCGCAGTATCGATGACGCCTCGTGTTTCTCTAGATTGAGTTTTACATAAACAAACTTGTTAACTTTTTTTCAAGCTTAAGACATGTTATTAACTTTTCAAATACGTTAGGTGGAATAGTTTTGTAACGAGGGTTTCAAGTTTTCAAAAAATGCAAAATGAATTCATACGAAAAAATATAAGTAAAAATGCTTCCTCTTAGGTCAAATCTAGTTAATTGATCCAGTTTCAGTATCCAAAAGGATTCTGTCGGCGCCAATTTCTTGGTACAGATGTGAGAAATATATAACAATGAATCCAGCCAACAATAAATACTGATAAGTGATTGAAACATTCTCTTCCACTCCAGACCTAATCTTTAACATTAAAACTAGTAAAAATAACATCTGAAGACTTCTGGATACAGCTTAGCTTGCGGTGATTTTCAGAGTACGTATAATCCCCCTTTCAAAGACCTATCCTTAAAATGAGAGATGACAGATTACATTGTCCAAACTTTGTGGCATCATTTCAAGGAATTGTTGTTGAAACAAGGGCTTTTATTAGACACAATTATCAGAGTCGTTGAATCCACCCAGCCAACAAGTACACTGTCGATAATCATGATATTGATCTAAGACCCATGAAACACCAGTAACCAAACTTGCCCATAACCTTTGAGTAGCGTGTGGAACCTTTGCCTGTTCTAAAACGCGTGTAAATAATGGTTATGGTTATAATGGCCAAAACGGCCACCAAAAGAGCCATTATATCCTCGTAGACCTAGTTCAAACTTGACAACACGTCTTCAAGACACGATAACACGATAGCCAAGATGATGACAATGTTGTACATAAAATCTGCAAATATCTTGGAGAAGGCAGACTAACGTTAAAGATCAACGCCTAGAGTAAGCGCCATGTTTGTATGATCTGTGCTCGCAGACGACACTTGAAGGCAGTTTTCCCGCCATTACCAGGGTCAACAGTTATAAACTTAAACTAAGGCTGTGCTCCTTGGGCAAAATGTCGTGTAATTTGATCAACGAAAGTACTTTCCTTCCAGCTACTGTTAGGATCATAGAGGCAATGAGTCTTACTCATATTGGCAACATTCACTGCAATGTCTACACTAGTTGGCGAAGATAGCGTCTATCGATGATAAAATATCAGACGTTTGCCAATAAAGCGATATAACTATCTGCCTATGGCTTTAAATGTCTTAAAGAGCGTAGTGTATAAATTACACTTTAGGACGAGTTAACATGATATGTCCAAATCTATTTCTTGAGTGATTCCTTATTTCAGTGTATCGAAATACTTTTTGAAATGTAATTTCGTAAAAAAGATTATTTTTTAATTAAGTTTTGATTTTAACTAAAGGAAAATAATAATTGAAATAAATTATGATAGTGAATTTTTTAAAAATATCCTCCAATAACAAATATGATTGTATTTTTCAAGAACACAATTCACAAAAGGGTTCGCAAAACAAATTTTGAATCCAGATTTACAAAAATAGCGACATATTCCAAATTCATACTCAATTTGAAAACAAAATGGTTATGGAAAGAGACATCACAAGCCGATAGCATCTCCTATGCGATAAAATCAAATTAAGCATTTCTAATTTAGTTTCCCTTTTGAGTTACAAGTTCGTGACAAAAGAGATCTATTTGTCCTTCATCCAGTAACTCGTATTTCCCTTGCGAACAATCGACATCGGAGACTCGCTATCCCCCTACCACAACGAGGCTAAATGATTTGTGATGCCGGTGAAATATTAATTACATTAAGGCCACTAATTAGTACGCTGCTCTAATATACGCCCTTGTCAATCTAGGAGCTCCTTGCACTCGTGTTTGGAACCCCCACAGAGCATTACTCTTTATTTTAATATCATTAATATTCACTTGCATTAACCTTAGTGATCACATCGAAAACGAAAGTAGCCGTAGTCACCTGCTGGTCAAGCGATCTCTGACCACTCGTTAACCAGTAACCTGTGTGGTTAAAGGGGTCGTTTGTGTGAATTGTTAGGTCAATTGAAATGAATGTGTAGTATTTTGTATTAAACAGTAGATAATACGAATGGAGGTGGAGTTTTATTTTAGATTTATGTATTGTTGTTGGAAAGTTTTGAATCCATCGACATAATGAAAATAGTTGGTTACAAAATATAAAGATTTCTACATATGACTTCTGTGGATCTGAAGATTTCCACACTGGAAAATAAGGAACAAACAAACACGACAAACTCGGCTGATAAAGTATGGAAAGTTACAAAATAATTTCTGGAATTCAAATATTGTTATTCTGTATTCACGCGATAGTCATTAAAAAAATTTCAACTGTTAATTACCCTTACTGACCTTGTAACTTATTGTTTTATTTTAAACTATGTGAAATAAAAACGTTTCTGTGGATTTTGTTGACATTTGTATTATAAGAAAATATTACGTCAAACAAGTTTGAACGCCATTAAAGCAAGAATGAAAGAAATCCCAAACCCTCTCTCTAAAAAAACCCAATTCAACCCATTTCCTTAACAGCCCCATCCCTAAAATAAACCAAAGACACCCTTTCCATCCCGCCGTTTCCAAATCCACGAACCGCTCCTGCACATGCTCGACCGCTGTCACAAAGCCAGAACCGACGGTTCGGTGCCAAAGCAGGATACGTCAGAATCAAACACGCCGCGCACTCGTTACGCCGCTCTCTTGGCGGTTTAGCAGTGAGTATCGATGTTAGCCGTAACCGCATCTCTCTGTCAGCATATTAGCCACCGCAGTGACTACAAATCTACATCCGTCGCTTGAAATCGTTGTTGCAATTGTCGTATCGATCTGTGACGCTATGAGCTCTTTGTACGAGACTCTGTGAGATTTTGCGTGGAACCAATACACGCCGCTTACCAGTCATTCAAAGATAACGGCACCGTGCGTGCTTGGTTCGGAGCTCTGGCATACGGCGTTGAAGGTTGGAAGGCGTTCTGGTCGTCAGGACTAATATATAAAGGATTTTCTTGTCAGATTGTGTTGATGATGTGGATTTGAGGTATTAATGATGTCCTGGTGTGTTGTTTGACCGATTTAAATTGAAAGGGGTTTTTCTCTGATATTTGACGTCGTAAAGGATACATTTTTGTCTTTCATTTATATCATTTACGATAATTTAAAAGGTAGTTTATCACTCTTTTGAAATTATATAAAATGTATTTTAGAAGATTTCATATTTGGAAGATAACTTTCTTTTTTTAAATGCTTTCAAAACTCTTCTTGAAATATTTCAACGTTGACCACCGAAGTTTCCTTTCTATTCTATGATATGTGAGAGATATCAATGCGGGGAAGTTTTTCGATTTGACCAACCTTAGAGATACTCCCGAAACGTTAGAAGTCAGTGTGTATGAAGTTGAAATATACGCCTTAATTATACGATCCATTGTTCACAGGTTTACAAGAAGTACTGTCATTGATAATAACACTACTGAGATTGTAGAGGTCACAGGCATTTGGAAAGAAACACTGACTTAATAGTTTGTCAAAGGATTAGATACTATCATCAGCTGGTATTGTGACTATCACATATTTGAAAGACTGGAATATGTAAAACGAAACACATATGAACAAAACAAAATTTTACTTTCACTTTAATTGAAACATTTGCCATACAAGCCTAAGTAATTGTAACATATATACAAAAACACATGTCCTTTTACTTCCATAAAATACAAATGAAACAAGCTGAAACAAATACAATGACAATATATGACATATAAATTTTACCTTCCTTGTGGTTCATTCGATGTGAATAAGAATAATTGTATTGTGTAATTGTAAAATATGGTGTAAATTTCCCTTTCCACATGATCCAAATCAAACTAACATAAGGTTAAGCGTGTAAGTTATGAATACTATGGTGTCAAATCATCACTAGAAGAAGTGCAGTCACGACCAGTACAACACTAAATGTCTGGACACAAGCAAGATAGCCATTACACACTGCCGATTGTATATACCCCCGTGGTTTCTATACAATTCATTTCATCGACCCCTCTCTAACACAAAACATCAAAGACGGGGTAATTTGTTCGAACTCATCTGAAAGGTGTCTGGAAGGCTTTCACTAAGTAAAAGTAGAATTTCCATAGCGTGTGGTAGCAAACTGAAAATGAATGCTTGTCACGCTGATGCTTATGAGTGTTCCTCGGTTGTAGAGAGAGCAGGAAATGTTCTTTGGTTCTCCTAAGAGTGGCATTGTTTCCAATGAAATATGGGTCCTGAAGACGCACACCCAGGAAAACTCGTTGCCAAGGAGTAGAATCCGTTGCCAAGGATGTTATTTATTGCTGTATTTTGAAACCCATACTTTGGAAAAGATTTATAGTTGAAGATAATTAGACGTATTTTATGACTTAATAAATAAAGTAATTAGTCTGTTGTTCTAAGTTAATTACATCTATTGTCATAATGTTTTTCTGAAAATTTGTCACAATGTTCTACCTTACCCAGACCCTGAATTTTATTTAGCTTTTAATGATTATATGCGAAATAAAATTTTCAAAACTTATGCTTTGAACGAATTGTCGATTTTAAGACGAAAAATCAGATGTAATCAAATATGATGCAAATAAAACAGAAATCAAACATTGTTTGAAATGTAAAAAATACAATAATAAATTATGAACATAATTTGTTGTACCCATTTTGGTACCTGAAATACATGAATGAACGTCCAACGTTAGCCTACAGCAAAAACCTGCTCTGTAACAAAGAGATGTCTGTGGACCGAGACCACAAAGGATAAAGGAGGACTGTTGGAACACAAAGACCGATACCACAAAATAATAGACTAGCAAAAAACAGTTGTACAGGGACATATTGGGAATAGAGTCAAAAGGGACTGTTGTGAAAAAGGCGAATTAATTAGTGCTCTCAGAGACACATCTGGCAAAGGAGTTATCTTTGTGTGCTTCGTTACAGAGAGAAAGGATTCGACTGACATGTAATTGATTCGTAACATACTGGTTGGAAAATATTATGCATGAAAACTTTGTTCTGATACTTAGTATTGACATAGAGATACAATTTATTTCAAATATAAAATGTTTTCTTGAAATGAACCTTATTCGTATGTACTGAAATTTTGTAATTTCAGGTGGAGAATAAAAGTAGGTTAAAATTAATTTCTTTTAAATGTTTCTGAAAGGGAAAACGTGCGTGGGTAAGGGATTAATTATATAAATAATTACATTTCGGGAAAAAAATCAAAATGATATAATGTCGACGATAAGAAAATGAAAATTTTATTCAAGTGTTTGAAATTAAGAAAAGGGTAGTGGATATGATTATGACTATAGGTAATGCATGCATGATATACATAATAGGTTGTAATTGATATTTGATTTAAAACATGTATAGTAAAAGCATAGTGTAGTTTTTAATCACGACTTTCATATTTTAAGATAACATTATTTGAAATCATAATTTTTAAATTATTTTATCATTGCACGAATTTATGCGTCAAATTGAAATAGATATGAATAGAATAATGAATTAAGCAATATAATAATTAGATGATCATTCTCAATAATCAAAATTCATTTACGTCAGTTGAAATACCATTTTAAGAATTGATACCATGTATCGGTTAAAAAGTCATAGATTCTTATAGCTGTGCTTATTTCAGAACATTCGTTCATGTATTTAGTAGATCTAAATCTCAAATTCCTTTCAATTATTTTTTTTAAGATTCCAAAAGAAAGTTTTAATTTAAAATTTCGAACATGATGAGAAAAACAGTTCCAATAGTCGCCATGCAACACCGAATCATGACATGATGGGCCTAGCAAAAAGCATTAAATCTTTACCAAAAATGACTGTTTTTAAACAAGCATATTATCTTTATAAATGTTCGTGCAAGTACAATTGGGGATCAAATGACTTGGTAACATGTTCGTTTGAGTTATTAATTTTGATCACCGATTTCTCATTATTGAATTTCCATCTCTTTAAAGCCTTCAGCAACGTACGTGCCTCTTGCAATAGAAACGTGAAAATGTCACGGTGTATTAGCATAGGACCTTAGAGTAACTCCAGTTGTGGTTTAGGGTGTCCTTTGTTGTCATGTTTTCGCTATTGGCATTACATTTATAATAAATTTTGGTAACATATCCTCTGTATGAGGAGCGATGGCAATACAAATGCAATTCTGAACATATTTTTATATTTTACATTTTTTAAATTTCAGGTAAGTTTAGATCTTTACGGCGGCTCTTGCATTATGGCAAGGTAAAAATAGATCGCTTAAAATATAAGATTTTAAAAAATTTGTATTACAAAATCCTTCGCAAAAATACAATATTAATGAATTTCAAGATAAAACTAAGCATTCGTCGAAAATATAATTTCCTTGTTTTGATTTATTCCAATTCTCACACGTATCTAATTGAAGCTTCTGGTCAGCTATTAATTACGTTTACACCTGGACATCCGATTATCAAAAGTGACACGCAAATAAAAGTGTCTATTACTGCAGCAGGCAGGAAGAATTAGGAATGGTCATTCAGAACGAAGACAATATAAACCGCTAGAATATGAATAATTCTATGAATAAAATTTATTCGCCTTGGGTCAGCAAGATGTCTTGAGTGGTCAAGCGATGACCAGAGGCCGGAGGTGTCCGCTGAAACAAAGCACGTCCGCTCTTCTCCCCACCTCTTCACGCGTTCAACAATACCGGTCAATGGTGGTCAGTTGGCTTATGAATGGACATTCCGGACAAAGGCCGAAGATTCCATCACATACGTGAGAACTGGATTTGTGCGCTATGGGAAATTGTCTCCTTAAATACAACGCCTGTACAAATCGCCAAGAATTCACGGTTAATTTCCCCGCCTGGACTTAATCACTGACTACTGATCACCGACAGCCGGACAGCAGTGGTCAAGCCTGCAAACTGACCGTTACAGTGTCATCACTTAACGTTTAGGTTTGATTAATGCAGGGTCTTGGTCGGACGTTGCCGTTTTCCGCATCGATTGTTAAGAATACTCGACGGTCTTCCTTATCAAGGGTAACGCAATTACCGACCCATCTCCCTCCTTAATATTTAGGATTGTTAAATAGGGATTCATTTGTGGTACGGTATGACAACGTGGGATTTGCGCCGCTAGCCGAGCTCTAGTTGAAGACATGTCTCCAGCATTATAACTAATAAACGTTTAATTGTGGTGCAAGATGAATAGTCACATTATAACGGATTTCGAGGTGTATTTGGTGACAGCAGGAAATCGTACAGGAAATAATGGCCTTCATTTGTAATAATGGCCAGTATTTGGTTGTCGAATATTGTTCTTCTAAAATGTCTAATACAAAAATATGTTGCTTTTTACAAAAATCCGTTCTTGAAACACATTTTCAACACGTTCCTTATTATGAAATACTTGTTAAGTCATTAGATCGGTGATTACTATATCACAATATTTGAACAATAAATGTCAAATAAGATACACCGTTTCTACGATTATCTTTAAACAAAATCCTTAAAAGCTTTCTACAAAATAAGTTTTTCAAATGATTCTTTTTCCAAAGTGCTTACTTTTTAACATAGATTCAAATATAACAGTTTAATTCCAAATCACAAACATGTTAATAATAAAAAAACCTAAACATGTTGCAAATTTAAGAAAAGAACTTTCTGGCATACAACAGAGAGTCTTTATCACTACGTCTGTCAACAATGTTACATTCTCTCCAAGTACGTGAGTAAATTATGGCGCGCCAGCATGCAAACAGATTAATTAGTTTTGCCGAGGATCCTTAGAGCAAAACCGCAAAGTCCTAGGGCGTAGAAGCGAGCCCTACCAAGCGAAGCCAGGAGCTAACCAATGCCACGCCAGTATCTTAGAGCTAACGTCTTAGGTTCTGCGGCCATCGATCGGTAAGGAGCAAAGCATTTCTTCACGTCGACAGTCGATCAACTAACATCACTGGGGAAAATGAAATGAATCAAGCAAACCGCAAATGACTTCTGACGTCTTTTGATGCGGTCGCACGGAACCTCTTGTGACAAATGGCGGCCCTATAATCCTTGCGTCAGCCAATCAAATGCGCAAAAGAGCAAAGTTTTTAGGAATGCTCATGTGATCTCTACGCATGCGTAGTGGCTAGCAGGCGCTTAGGGCATTTCATGTGTCCTGTTTTTAAGAAAGCAACATCATTTGCAGGGAGCAGAGTTCATCCACGAATGAAATAGAATTGATTTACGTAAAAAGAGGTTGTTCCCAATCTGTAATGAAATTTGCTCCCTTCTTTCGGGTCAATACTCTTTATAGCCTCCCCGTTGATTAAGACCCAGGAACGACCCGGGCCTAGTTTGGACATGTCAACCAAGTGAAGTTTGTCAAAAAGCTAATACATTTCACCAACATCGGCCGGCGTGACTAACTCGTGATCACAACCTCGAGCCGTCATGAAGGGATGCTCGAAGGATGCATGCTTTAATAAATATCATCTTCGGTAGGGAATAGACGCATTATCAAACATTGTATGAACAATTTGGTCCGTGAAATTAAAAATCAGCGATTTAATGGAAATTGTTACGGAAAAGACCGCTATTATATCTAAAATTGCGCTTTGTTTTATCGAATATCATGCAAGTGCTTTAACATTGGGGACAGTTATCGATGAAAGTCGGGCCGATATTTACCGACTGTTACTTTCGGTTATTCGTTGCAAAGTTCATGTGGGCTAAAATTAAAATTTTTAATCTGAATCTGACAATTCCAACCAACCGCGTCTGGTCCTTGTGTCAAAGGTTACGTCAATAAAATAAAACACTGCGACGGACGAGATTTTGATAGTATCAATGCCAAAACATAAAATATTAAAACCGCAAAAGCCAAAAAAATACTGAAACTACTCCAATTAATTTCATTCTTTTTAATTGCACGGCAGATGGCATGCCCACCGCAAATACAAACTCTCATAACGGTACCCCCGTGCGGTTGATCAGGACCCAAAAAGTCAAACCGCAAACAACTCTTCCGCATCTCAATATTAACAAGTACCTCGGTTGTCCGACGCTGCTCACAATATTTGACCCTTTCCTCATTTGTTAAAGGAAATCAAATTGCAGAGATGGGAAAATGACAGAAAAAGTTGGCGCAATTTCTCTTTTAGAATGGTATATCTGCCGCGAAGTGTTTCCAATTCGCACGCTCTCGCCTTTTTTTCTGGTATTTATCACAAACGAACGATCGGCGTTACGCCACAATCGAGCGTTGATCACGACGTCACCACAGAATGGCGATACAATCGGGTCGTTACTTAGTAAACTGCGGTATTTTCTGCAAATGAGAACATATAATGACGATTTGTCTTCATCGTGTGAAGGAGGGGCGGTGAATTGTGGGAATTCTGCCAACCAAATGTGGTTTGAACAAATTTAATCTCAATACTCTGCTAATTCGTCTGACAACCGTTACTACTTTCATTAAATCGTGTCTAACTATAACAATACCCACATTTTCAATGAATAATTTAACACTGATTGCTTTTTGACAATTGCTTCGATAAAATATGACTTTTTCAATTAGAAATATCGTCATTATGACGTTTGTTCAATTCCGACCCGTGTTGCCATGCTTTCTCGACAGACTGCAGACTGAATAATTAACCAATCGTATTATGTAACGTCATAATCAAACAATGGCAGCGGTACGCTGTTATGTAGGTTGAACGATAGTGTGTAGTCACATGTAATACAAGACCAAATAAATTAACATACAATCAAACAAATGTATTTGAAATTGGCACGGCTAATGGATTTACTGTTTTTAAAATTATCCACATGCATAGGGGTCGTGTGTTTAATTTCATGCAATAAAATTCGAATGAAATTTAAAAAATGATTCATAGTATTAATGATATGAAATAGACCCGATTAATACTGTCCGAATGAAATTGAGAGAAAAAAAGCGATTTTTTAGAATTCGAATTGTAACGAATTTTAACTAATGTATATATTACGATATTCAAAAGAGAATAACCTTGTAAGATCAGGAACGATAATTTAATTCATGTCATTTATTGCTATGAAAAACCAGTTTACATTCTGTATCAAAACTGTTTTATATCTTACTTCAAACGTTTTCAATCTAAATATACTTAACAAACAAGGTCATTTCCTCTATTTTCTTTAATTATTTCATTATCTATAATTGTCAGGCTTGAAAAGTACGAAGAAGAATACTATTTTCCGATTACAAATTTTAAGGTGATTTCGTATCTTATACATAACAATACCATATCATTAAAAAGGACACACAAAAATCAACACCGCCAATTACGTTTTAAGGGTGGAATAATATTATAGGCATCTGCGGTCGCATTCATGGACACAATCAAATAGATTAGGAAATGAATGATCGCAATTTCTCGCTCCCGAGTGAGAGTTACCACTTCCGGTAAAATCAAAGTGGCGGTCTCCATTTCTGATAGAACTTCCGCCGCACCGATTCCCTTGGGTGAAAACATATTCACAAGCTGGGAAAAAACATGATTCACAGGAAATAAGACTAAGGCTTGGGATTCACATGATGCGTAGATTTGTCATAAACCCTTGTCAAACTGGGAACAGTGTCATTCTCGTCCAGTCTCGGGATTTCTCGTTGTCTCCCCGTCATGCAACCAGTTTCCGATTTGGGTCTTGGAGACAATGAGTACACTCCCCTAAACAGTTTCATCTTTGCCTTTTAAAATTAAAGTTCCTGAAATTGACTCGACCTGTGGTTGAGGTATTAACAAGGATCGTGTATGGTGGTTTCTCATGGTGGTTGAATCACCCTTCGAGTATAAATTAAGCCTTGTTAGATCTTGTCATTCAGATTTAGTTGGATTATATGTGATTTTGCTCTAATTTCAATCAACGTTGGATGAAAAGGAAGAAATTAAAGATAAACAAATAAAACGGTAATAGGTCCCTAAAAACATCTAAACAAAATAAACAAAATCGTAATGTTGAAAGAAAAATAGATGAAAGAAGCCCCTGTTTTGTCTTTATATCTCAAACGTCTACTACATTTGTTAAAACTTAATTACTTTCTTAGGCCTTTATTTAGACTAAGGGTCTGAACATTGCTTGACAAAATACCTACGATAAGTTTAACTCATTGAGTAACTTAAGGAGTAAGGTAGTCTGTTTAATGATATAAAAGGAGCCTTTTTAAATCAATAAAATTTGGGTTCAGAAAATTAGTATTGTCCAGGGCTCTTGTTATCTTCTTTTCATGTTAATATCAAAACGATATGTTCGGCATGACGTTTTTAACGAACTATATATCTATAGTATAGCTATATATAACTATGATAAATTAGTGAACGCTTTAAGTAATATCGTTGATACGCTGCTGTGGTGAATGCTAAGGTTGCAAAGGGGTAACCAGTCCCGTTAGGGAATTTGCAAAGTAATGCTTGATTCAATGTTAAGAATGACACCATTTCACCTCGGTGTTGAGGTCGTTTTGCAGAAAGCAACATATTTAAATGGTCACTACAACTTAGTCTACTTGTGGCCACTGCACTTTTGGACCAGTATATCAATGACCCTTTGCCGGTCACTATTCATGGACCCTTTGGATGGAAACGACCGCTGTCTAATCGCTGACCAAGAGGCGTCATGTTTGTTTCCGTCCAAGACGTATCACTATCTTGACCAGTCGACCATTGTTTGTCCTCTCTAGCCATGGGTCATCAACAAGTTAATCAGTGGACACTGGCTACTCTGGGACCAATCTGACCGAGCAAACAGTCCTAGTTGGAAGGACTGGACGTGTCGTTCATCATTTGTACATATCGTTGTTCTTCCGCCACTTGTTTGTGTATTACCGGTCATCCAGTATCTCTCCATATTAGCCACTTGAGAGCACACTGGGATTTGAATTTTACTTTCGTGAATTCGTGACCGTCACCTGTTTAAATAAAATTAGTTTTTAGAGCTAAAAACAATGGTTATTTTTTGTACCCTATGTGATAAATAGTATGCGTTTGGGGTTAACCACTTTTTTACGTTCAGTATTAAAAAAAACTGTTTTCATCTGTTTTAATGTTTCTGCTGATGTATTTTAATGTTGCAAAATCACAATCAAGGATCTCAATTCTCGCGGAAGTCGTAATGATGATTATAACTTATGATTTCCTTATTTGTCATAACGTAACGTCAAATTATGATAGTCTTATTTCTATTCCTGCAAACAATAATTAAAATATCTCATACTTTATTAATTGAAATGTGAATGCCGGTCTTATAAGTCGGTTTTTGAACAAAAACAATACAATACATTACCACAAGAAATCAGAACAAATCAGAATGACCTTTACCATAAGTGACCTTGGAAGAAAGTTCATGTTTCGGTGATGACATTCAGCTCCCAACCGTTCCTTAATTGACAATCTTCCCAATTTCACATTAATTAAAAAAAACTATCACAGTTCTTTGACAAAGCCTTGCACTGTTGACACCAGCGTGAACTGTGGCAGCGTTTCGTTAAAGTGCCCTACCGCCTCTTCGGGCTGCAGTAATCAGTGGCCTGTACAGTCCACGTAAAGTCACGCCAATGGCGGCAACGTCAACGCCTAAAGCGACGTCACAGATGGTGGTAGAAGGACTACAGGGCGGGGGAGGTGACGGAGAGGAAAGGACGAAACTTTTTTTGTTTTATGCAAGGCGAATAAATGCAATTAGTTTTGGCTTAGATGTCAGTCTGGGTATTGCAGTCTCACTCTGAACATATTGCCACGACAGGCACAACCTTCCAACCTTCGCTAACCTTCGGCCTCAACTTTGTCCCGAGGTCGCACCTCGTAGAAGGTCTTAACACATCTTCTGAAAAGTGTTTAGAAATTAAAATAATTGCCCGTCGCGAAAAGGATCCTAAGATTGTCAATTTGAACGTTGACACTAGCAGTTTAATCAACCCTGCACCTTTGTGAAGATGCTCTTCCGGTTTTGGACACGTCTTCTAATATTACATGCCGTCCTAAACTTTTCTACCCTATTAGGGCAAATTGAATAACGTCGTTAGGACTGCGCCAGGGGTATGCCCTGTCTTGTTCATCTTTTTATTGTGCAGACCTTTTGTGGGAGCACGGGTCCAATGCCACATCCATGAACAGCCTGTGGTTAACATTGAGGCCCAGCCCTAACGGCTCTGGTTCACAGCCCCAATATTAGTCGCTTCGTCATAGAGGCTTTAAGAGCTCCGGTGATGGAGGGGGTATTGTTTCGGTTCGGACATGAAAATATCACTCTTAATTTTTTCTCCTTTTATGTTACGGATTTGATTCTTTTGGAAGGGATTGACTGTGGTTTGAAAAATGTCGGCTTGAGTGAATTGTGCACTTAGGGATATGGTCTGGGAGTTTGGTGCTCATTTCGCGGTTTCCAGGCCGCGTGAGTCAAACTCATATCTCGAAATTAGTGTTTTAGGTGACCTGACATATTTTGTAAAATTATATTTTTAAATTTTGTGATCAAACGGCAGGGAATTGTGAGTGTATATATTGAAACTTCCGAGATCTGTATTAACTTACGAAAATGACGAAAACATAACATTATTTATCTTAACTTTAAGTAGATACCGTAAATATGTGACAATGAACGAAAACATGACCTGAGATACGGAAACACGTGTTGAAATAATGGCTTGGGTATGTTAGCATGTTCACAATTGATCATTATGACACCGAGTACGTTTTACTAGAGGGATATAAGGATTTTATATAGGTATGGATACAAAATATGCCATCATCATATTTGTCACTGTTTGACAACTACTATTATTATATACTTAGTATCATTTGTGATGTGAAGTCAGTAAAATCTGATGGATTTGAATAGTCTATGTTCTCTTCTAAATACTATCCGCCCAACTATAAGATACACGGTGATACATGCATATAAGGATATAAGGATTTTATATAGGTATGGATACAAAATATGGATACAAAATATGCCATCATCATGCATATAGATATTAAAACATGTATGCATGCATCAACGATGCTTAAGCCTATTCGAAGGAACTGAATTTGCTCAAAACCATTCATTGGTTAAGAAGTACGAAACAGTGTCACGTGGTTTATAATAAAGGTATAGTTAAGCACAAGATCAAAGGAAAAAATAAGGAAATAAAGGAAATATATAATTATGAGTACAGGGAGAACTCCTGATATAAACCATCTTTGTACTAATCGCCCATCTGCTCAACCATCCGTTGGCGATGACGATGAATTGAAATCATGTTCTATATATCGACGTATCCGCGGTGTATATCAAAGTGAATCAATTACATACTTGACTACTGTTTACGTAGTGAGAGTAGGCGGTCGATATCAGACGCAAGATGTTTCTATGTGAAATGGGCTGAGTCTAAGTCTCAATAAAATACGCTAGATGTTTCTCCATTAAGTGAAGCGACTCTCAGCCTGTAAAATACGCTAGATGTTTCTTGCGCTAAATACACGTAAACGTTAATACAAAATGGCCAACGACTGTCTTAACAATAGTGAAGCTTTAAAAGTCTAGGTTATGGATTCAATAATACAATAATCATTCAACATTCAATAATTTCTTGCATAAGTACGAATATTTTTGAAAGAAAAGAAAAGGGACGATTGCCTTGAGGTGATAGAGCAACATTTTTTTGTGTTTTTATTTACTGATTATTAAGTTTTCAAAAATTGTACGGAAACCTACTTAAAAGTGGTTTTAAGAAAGTACAAGGGATGATTGCACGTCAACAATTGTATTTTACATTGAGTATTACGTATGTTTCGCTAATTTGCTCAGTTCCACAGATTCTGTTAACGCCCGCGGCTTCACAACCTTATAAAGCTACATTTCTTCTGATTGTGCGAAGAAATATGTGAATATGTACACCTTACATCACTTCACTTGCCTATTGTCATGGTACCAATCAAAATGTGATATGAACTGATACTTTGGACGGCGATACAGTCTAGAAAAGGACACAAACGAATTGATTATTACGCATGTTGTGTCAGCAAGATATTTTGAGTGGGACAAGAAACCACTTCTCATCTTTCAAGCAACATTGCGCTTGATGTAAAAGCAATGGCTAAAAAATAGGCGGACTACAAGGTTGTCCCTTTGTCCCTGAGTGTTTATTGTCTCCTTGTATCAGATCAATCCGCATTGTTGAAATTGTTTTAGACACTGGGTGGTGTGATTTTATAAGTCAAGGGGGTTTCAAAACATTTAAATTGAATGAAATAAGAACGAAAGTGTACTTTCAAAGTTTAGATCGATTATTGATTGTTTTAAAAGATGACCATTTTCGATTCTTAATTCCAGGATTCAATGAGGTTACGAGGAAAACATGATGTTGAAAATTGTAACGATACATCTTTGTAATTTTTTATCATATAAAAAATACGTTAACATTTTTAATGTAGACATTTACAGCATAAAACGTGAGATAAATGGACAAAGTCAAAATAAGCTTTCGAATAAATCGAGCATTTGTTTCATGTATGTCAATAATGTAAACACGAATAGTCTTTAGCCTGAAGAAAATATTTTATTTCTCAAATTCGATGGTGTCAAAAACGTGAATAAAAGATCAAAAGATCGAAAATGAAGAAACACAACCCTGATAGGTCATACAATTTGAAGGTAACAATAAGACGACACCATCTGTCTGCGATAGAGAGAAAGAGCGAGTAATCGAGGAAGGTTAAAGGGCGACTGTAATGGTTAGGATTTTGCTTCAGAGTCCTATTTAAGTCTGTTTAAGACGACCTGAGGTGTAGTGAGGTCTCGAACCCCGACCTTTCCTAACCACCAGACGACTTCAGGGCTAACTTTAAATGTCGTCTGCCCATCTGTTTCAACCTCGTCTTCACCCCGACCTCGCTTTCAATCCGCTTATGACGTCATAAATTCTTGTGATCATTACCTTTAATTCCAGAAGTATAACTTTGCGACAACTAAAATTGTTTCTGAAACGGATTTGTTGCTCAACAAAATTCAATAATTTTTTGTAGCATTTGTTTCTGTAATTTGTTAATGTTATGTTCATTTGTCTACATTGTATAAAAAGTGAATCATCAACAAGCCACATATACTTATGAGAAGATTAAATAAAATTTCACATAATCTCCGTAACTACAACAAAGTAAGCGGGTTGTTATCTCATACATTTCATACAGACTTACTTTTATAAATGGTGATTGAATATGCCTAGTTTCATCCTTTGTTATTGCAGCGCTAAAATCACTTTTTAAATGGCGACATGTACTGCAAATATAAATGTTTTCAGTTACACAGAGGTAGGTTTATTCAAATACAGATTGTCCATTTATCTATCTGCCCCTCCCCTTTTACGGCTCGACAGCTCTCTAAAGCCTTTTCACCAACAGCCAGGTTATGATGACCTAGGTGGGCCTATATAGTATGTAAGTATGTATGTATGTATGCAATCGACATGACAGTGAATACATATTTTGAGAGCGTCGACGTTCTAAGAGAGAGGATTAAAAATTAACAAACATGATAGTTAAGTGTATAAACGTCCATGTTTGCATGATTAAAACACTATTGTTTTGAATATTGTGTTAAAATAGGATTTAAAATATGGATTCTTGGTATTTTATCTTATGTTCTGCGTTTTTAAATTCACAGGTTATTTTGACTTTTATATGTATATGCATTTTCATTATAAAAATACTTCCTTGAACTCATGATATTCTTTCAACGACGTCGCTGATAGAAACGATTACAAAATAAACACCCTTTGATAAACTTATCACGTTAGTTTACAGGCTAGTCGCTCTATCACTTTTGATATAGGTCAGCGCTATTTCTCGCTTTGAAATTTGTTATCAGTATGTTTTGACTTTAAGGAGTAACTCAAATCTGAAGCAGTTTACGGCTTTCGAAATTAAAATTCGCCCAACCTGGTTAAAATGTTCAACGCATGAATTTTTCAAATCCAAAGTGAATGTTATATTTTTAGATTAAATTTTTACATGTTTGTGGTTTCTTTTACAGTTTTGATATGAATTCATTTTTGGAACTGAGAATGTGAGTAATGTTTGGGCATCACCGATCAATATTTCAATATCGCAGAACCAACACAGCAAGGGAGACAACTGGTGCTTTTAAGCCAAGAATCGGTAACGATTAATAGTAATACAAAGATATTACGAATATCATTTTAAAAAATGTTTGTTTTATGTTCAATAACTATAAACATTAATTTCCGATAATTATATATATATATATATATATACACGCACAACAATTTGACAATTTGACATGAAAAATATGTTTCATATAACGTATTGACCCATGAGGCATGTGTCACACTTATGATCCGAGGTTGCGACATATTGCCGAGGTCAGTGCGACCTTTCACAGTCAATGCAGTTTATTGGTAATTGTTATATGCACAATTGTTCATGTACTGCATAAGCTGGTACAAATTAAACCATGGAGCATATTCATCCAACTGTATTCGCGTTTCTAAAAGAATAGAAATATATGAAATCATTATGACAGTCACTTTTGTGTGAATCTACACTTTTAACCTTGAAAAGCATTTATCGAAAATAATTAATCTGAATAATGTATTATATGGTGTAGTATCAAAGTGTTTAACCTTGATTAATAGAAATTTTCAAGCGTGAAGTTTCAATACCAGTAACAGCTTAAATAAGACATGAATGACCAACGGTATTGTTGAAAAAGATATTTGTAAACTTTTGAACATTTTGTGTTAAAAAATCTTTCAAACATACCATATGACTAACATTGGTTTTAAATGATGAGAAACATCCTCGATAATACAGGGTAAATTTTCCCATAATACTCCACTCGACTGCATTATGGGAGTATGATGAGAAGAGGATAAGGGCCTTAAAGAATACTTTTCTTTTCCCTCTATCATCTGATTGCAAATACTGTAAATGAGCCATTAAGAATGATTTGAACCTGGTTAATTCAGCATTCTATCTATCTGAGTAATCTAGCTAACTATCTAGTAATGTATCTAAAAGAAGATCAAATGCCGATGACTAAAATGTAGATCATAAAGGATTACATGTCATATTAATTAGGTCTAACAACAGAAAGCTATTAGTTCAGTTTACAAAGTGTCCAGTGGAAACATATATGATGCGCTAGTTGCTTCATACTGTATAAAAGTGCATCGTTACACCAGAGTATTATTTAAAAACCAGGGTAGAAATTCCATCTGTAGAAATCTATGTATGTTGAATATTTATAACTTCATCATATATATTTTTTAGAATTAAAAGTCAATCTCCAACGTCATTGTTTTACATTACAGTCGAATGATAAGATGTTGTGTGTCTGGGATTATTAGTAAGTTATGACGTTATGATATAGTTAACGCTATTGAGTAACGCTTTCCTATATTGCATATTGATTTAACTAAAGATAAAGGCTTTGATAAAAGTTTGACTGTCCCTCTAGTTATGCTCTGAAACACTAGTGTCTTGGTTTATAGGTTTTAAGTGGCTAAAGTGGTCAAAGTAACAATGTGCGTTAAGTGTCTTGAGTTAATAGTTTAAGGTATGCAAAAGTGTATTGATTAAACGCAAAAGCGTTAGGTAGGCTAAAGTGTCTTGGCTTAACAAGAACGAATAAAGAGGCTTAAGGGTCTTGACTTAACATGGAGGAATAGCGTATAATGAAGTGTATAGGTAGGCTAAAGGGTGTTGATTTAACACGAAGGCATCAGGTAGGCTAAAGAGTCTTGACTTGACACGAAGGCATCAGGTAGGCTAAAGGGTCTTGATTTAACACGAAGGCATCAGGTAGGCTAAAGTGTCTTGACATAACACGAAGGCATCAGGTAGGCTAAAATGTCTTGACATAACACGAAGGCATCAGGTAGGCTAAAGTGTCTTGATTTAACACGAATGCATCAGATAGGCTAAAGAGTCTTGACTTTACACGAAGGCATCAGATAGGCTAAAGTGTATTGACTTAACACGAAGGCATCAGGTAGGCTAAAGAGTCTTGATTTAACACGAAGGCAGCAGGTAGGCTAAAGGGTCTTGATTTAACACGAAGAAATAAGGTAAGCAAAGGTAAACTAATATATGGTATACTTCTTGTCGTGGTTACAATGTGTGATCGTTTAAATGGGATTGCTTTGCACCTGATTCTGTAGCCTTGATTAACAATGAAGTTCACATTATGATATAATAGACTATTAATTTATTCCTCTGTATTCTCCAAAAAAATCAGATCGAAATAACATGTCATTAAGAGTGTCTTTACATGATCGTGGAAAATCTTAGTACAACTGAGCAGCAATCCTCAGTGTTATTATGTCATTCTATTGAACAGATAGTAAAAATAATACTATAATACAAAACTGTAGAAACATCCACATGAAGAATCAAAGTAAATCAAAATCCCCGTTTAGTAACAGTGCGTCGGTTACAGCAATATTTCATTTCTTTAGAATAAAACAATGCAAAGCAGTTATGTGGCGCGGTATCTTCTTTACAGTGCGTTGGTTACGTCGACAATCTTAAAAATCGTGTTGAAATTCGGTTACTTCAATTCAGAATACAGTTCGACTATTGGAGGTTAAAAGCAATAATAATGGCCATGTTTTGATTCGAATACAGTGCGTCATTTACAGTAATCTAGCATTGATACAAAGTCATGCTGTGGTACGGCATCTTCATTTACAATAGAGTGCGTCGGTTACAGTACATCTAACGTTAACTGTATACAAAGTATTGCTTTGGAACGGTATCTCCACAAAAAGCCGTGCTATACCCGTCTGTACCGCCGCAATCCTACGCAACACAACATTCTCTTGCGCAATAGGACCGAGCTGGCTGGCCCGTTGTAGAGGTCACATAACGAGGCATATGGATAAGATTACGGTGTATAGGGTAAGACACCCAAGTCTCATGCGCCGACCTGGCTCACAGGTCATGGCCTTGTCTGACACAACGATAAAACTTGGTTATCATTCCTAGTTGTTGTATCGCCTCAGTCGTTATCAATGGGAGTTTTTTGGTTGAGAGATTGGTATAAACTTTGGAGATATGAGGAAAACTTGAATGAAGGTGGTGAGAGACTTTTGACAAAGTTAATGGTATGTCTTTGACTTTGGAATCGGTGTGTATATTGAGTGTAGCAGGTCCTGTTAGTAGACGACATCTGGGCTGTATCACTCCTCGTGTCGTCTACGACTTCAGTGATTCTCAACAAGATCCCCCGACCCCTCTCGAGTCGCGAATCACCCCTGCCCCATCGAGGTCTTCTGCTATGCACAGGGAGCGCGCGCTCCGAGAGTCGGCAGACGACTGACAGGCCAGCAGACGATCGCGGGCTTCGACGGCATGCCAAGGAGATTTCATATGAATCAGTAATTATTTTGATGAGCAGGGTAACTTCACCTCCCCCTCCTGTCACCTCGGTAATATTTTAGGTCGGCCTTCCTCCCCTCGCTGAATAAGCGAAGCCGATTGGACCACTTCTGCGCGCGACCCTCGTGAGCAGAGAGACTAGAGCAAGCGTAGGGATACGAGCGGGAGGCACGACTATCTCGGCGAGTATAATGAATGATAGCAGGGACCAATAGGATTCCATCGTTGAGCGCTACGGTTATGCCCCGCGTGGCTGAGGGTTCTGACCAGACGACAGTAATTGTCACTCACCAATACACTTCTTGAACTCGCATGACACCGCTCTCCATATAAGGAGAGGTAACCATAGAAACTTAGCAGTTTCAACAGAAGTGTCAGAGTTCAAAGCCGCTCGAGCATAAGCGGGACGGCCGTACACTCTCCCAATAGGTTGAGCCGATTCATACGCGCATAGGCTTCCACTCTGATTCAATAGCTCGGCTGAAGGGAGTACGATTATATTTACGTGTGTTCATGGGCGAGAGAAGCACGGAGGCCGGATCGCTCTGCTTGTTCAGAGGGCTCATGTGAGGGGAAGCAGAAGAGGACACATAGGCGAGGATTCACTGTCACCCTCCCAGTTGCATGCCGAGTCCGAGCTGGGCAAGTCAGGCCAAGTGAGCTCATGACACAACGCTGACTGTGTTGTAACATAGACTTGTACCTTGAGGGAGATAACCTTACTACACCGTGCATGCAGCTCACCATGGCGATGTCCCCACCAACTGTTAATCCGAGTACCGTTACACCGTGGCGTGACCCAACAGAAGACATCGGGTGTACCACCACCCCTGCCCCGACAGCGGCACCCCATCCGCCCGCGGGGCCGCCGGGCCAGACCCCAACGGCAGTCACCCCCACCCCGGGGAACACCCCTCTGAGTCAAGCCTCGACCGACAGCACCCCTACGTCTCAGCAGAATGGCACACCGAACAATTCTGAGACGAACAATAACAACAAACAACATATCGAGTGTGTGGTGTGTGGGGATAAGAGTTCTGGCAAGCATTATGGACAGTTCACATGTGAAGGATGCAAAAGCTTTTTCAAACGATCTGTAAGGCGGAATTTGACATATACCTGCCGTGGTAATCGAAGCTGTCCCATTGACCAACACCATCGGAATCAGTGCCAGTACTGTCGCCTCAAGAAGTGTCTTAAGATGGGGATGAGGAGGGAAGGTAGGTGGGATACAGGTCAGTGTAATATGATGGCCAATTTATCTTTTAAAGATGCACATGCTTTGCTTGACATGCGGATGCCAAAAAAATTAAAATATTTTTAAGAAAGTTCGTAAAAATAGAAATCGCTATATTTTAATGTGATCAAAATTAAATGAATTTTCATTTTAAATGTTCTGAATATTCATCACCTGAAATATATTTTTCCCAACCTGATGTCACCTTGTGAGCTGTTAGAGATAATGGATGTTGAATTATGACATTCCGCCACTCTCTTGGCCTGTCTCTCTCCCTACCTGCGCTCACTTTCCGACCGGCGTACTGCGGCAGTTAATGGCACTATTAAACCTGCATGAATTGTTGTTCAAACCGCTCCTTATGTCAAGCAAAGCGTAAAAAAATTGTTAGCTTTTGTGGACGTTTAGCTTAAATAAGCAACGTTTGGAAATAATACTAAACCATTTCCAAATGAAGTAATCCCTAAAATTGCTAGAATGAATTTTTATCTGTGCATCTTTAGAAATAGGTAGGTTTCCGTTCCAAAATCAAATCCATAAAACTGGCAAAATATATTTTGTCGGTTTTAGAATATCTAACACCTATGGCATATGCATCAACGCGCTATTACACCATTGTAAAGACAAAGTATGTCTGTAGCCAAATAAACGTATGTTTGTTCAAGATTATTTTTTATCGTGGTTTCTATTTTCTCTGGAGGGGTAACACGTGTTTCTCTGTTTTTTTACAGCTGTGCAACGAGGTCGAGTTCCACCAACGCAACATCCCTTCCCCGGACAAATGGCTTTCCCAAACGGAGACCCTTTGAATGGACATACGTATCTCTCCAGTTTTATTTCTATGCTGTTAAGAGCAGAGCCATACCCGACATCCCGTTATGGACAATGTATGCAGCCAAATAATATTATGGGAATCGAGAACATCTGTGAGCTGGCTGCAAGACTATTATTCAGTGCAGTGGAATGGTCACGAAACATCCCCTTTTTCCCCGACCTCCAAGTAACAGACCAGGTTGCTCTTCTAAGACTGGGATGGAGCGAACTATTCGTCCTAAACGCGGCTCAGTGCTCTATGCCGCTTCATGTGGCCCCCCTCTTGGCTGCGGCAGGGCTCCATGCCAGTCCCATGGCAGCTGATAGAGTAGTGGCGTTTATGGATCATATTCGAATTTTCCAAGAACAAGTCGAGAAATTGAAAGCTCTTCATGTCGATTCTGCAGAATACAGCTGCTTAAAAGCAATCGTCTTATTTAGCTCAGGTGAGAATTTTTTTTTTTTAAATTTAAATATGTCGTTAGGTTGACCCAATCTTATCTGTATCCTGCTCTAACTGCCATGTGCTAGTTGAAATTTGAAATTTATAATTATTTTGAAGGTTAAGAATTGTTCAAGAGCATATTCGATAAAAAACCTCATGAATTTTCATTTCTGGAAAACATGTTTTTATAAAAAATTCAACGAAATATTTTCGATTAATTTATATATAGAAAATATCCGTAAAGCCTATATCACGATGCCGTCATAAAGCAACATGGCCCCACATTCTTAACTGTTCATCTTTTCTTCCGATTTTCAAAGGTTTTATAACATGCTTCTTAAAACAGGTGATTTTGATTCATAAGAAAGCAGAAACTATTGTAACAAGAATTATTAATTCATTGATATCGAACATCAAGCAACGCTCACATACAAGAGATATTTTTCTATGTGGTCGGCTTTTCAACTTTACTGGAACGTTAAATTAATTATTCAACGGTAACCAAGAGGAGTCCGTCTCGTTTTTTAAACAGATTAATTATTGAGTGATAAGGCGGTAGGAAACTGCATGGATTTAACAGCATTTGTTTAAGATAAGAAACTCTCTTCCGTGAATTTCGATTCATATCTCGTAAAGATGTCGTAGAAATTCTTATTCAAATTTGAACAACACATAAAGGACAGTTTCAATGGGAATATGCGAATGATCAGCCACCTTTTGTATAATATAAAGACAAATAGAGCTTTTAAGACATGCTAAAATTTACACGTGAGTGTGTGATCAAAGGTTTGCCGATATTGTCAACTTGTTATGAACAGTCAACATTGGTAGCATTGATTAAGCGTCGATAAGGTTAGTTCATTAAAGGATCAACCATCGATTTCCCCATTATCTGCAATAAATCCAACAAAGGAGGGAACATGTAAAATGTTATGAGGACTCGTTGACAAAATTGATTTTCAATGACAAATTAATTTGTGATGTTTTGTTACTATTTGTAACATGTTCGTTATGCCTAAATTTACTCGTCCATAAATGGTATCCCCATTGAAAAGTGAATTTAGACTTCTACGAATTGCAGGTCATCTGTAAATTTTAAAATAATAAAACCATGTTCGTTCTGTCATTACGCCATCAATCCATATAATGTTTGAAGTAATTAATATCAAATCGTTATGATAAAAGTATAAAAATTCATTATTTGTCTAATTACAAGTTTGTAAATTTCCAATTTATTGTAATCAAAACGAACGATCTATTTGTTTTATAGACGTCCTCAGATTATTTTAATGTAATGATTTTCAAGTAAATTTGACACTCATATTTGTAAAACATCTAGTCCCTCAAAATTAATCAAATCTGTTTAAGCCAAAATTCAACGAGAAGATAAAAATAATTTAAGCAAAATTTAATGTCACATCAGAAACCTTAACGGACATATATAATGATAATTTAGTCACTGTTTGTCTCTTCGTAAAAAAAAAATTATACAAAATAACATGTTGTCATTCTAAATCAAAGAATCGCTCTAGCTCGTGGCATATGAAATAGATGGGCACCCAACTCAGTAATTTGTCCTTCCCTTTTAAAAGTCAATAATTCAGAATGACAATCACCCAAACTTAACAATTTCATCGTTGTATTTATTTTTTTTTTTATAATGGAAGTAGGGGGTTGGCCACTAATGACGAGTTTAGGTTGAAGATTTGACAAGTAAACCATCCTCCCAGTTCCTTGTTCAAATTAAAATTTGGTTTGGAATCCCTAACGCTTCTTTGCTGAGACTTTCTTAGTTTTCCAAGGGTTCAGGAGGCATCTTTATGGATTTTCATAGGGTTTGGCACAACGCTAGACCAAGAGGTTAACTCAGAGACAAACAAGTCAGCACTATCATTGTTGGACGTCGTCAAACTGATGCGTTTCGAAATGATTTGCAGAAGGGAACAAGTAAATGTGTAAACAGAAAGAGCCAAGGGGCTTTCGGCGTTCGCTTTTCCATGTTAAACTGTGAGGGGAAAATTGTGTTCATACGTGTTAACATTACTCCGAGGTCCGCATCTAACGTTTGGCCATTGACACAAGGGTATTTTGCATTTATCTGGTTGAAATTTCCGAGTTGACAAAGTTTTGTAGTTCGTGACAAAGTATGTTTAGCACAAGTGCGTAAACCAGCGGTCACGCGCACAGTTCAAGGGAACATGATCTTTTGGATTTTGGACAGAGGCAGACGACTTGGGTGAGCAGACGACAAGACAAAGCTGCTTGTTAGACCGTTGTTTAAACCTTACTCGTACACATTCTCGACCTAAAGGATGTATGGTTGTGATTTGAACATGGCGTACAACCTAGTAATTGAAACAACTCCGCAGTGTGGAGATTGAGGAATAAGCAGACGACATGTTAATCTTCTGCACGTGGTAAAATGTCTGACAGCTCAGGGCAGAATGGTTAAAAAATTGGAATCGTGTTTTTTCGAAATCATATAAATGGGCACAAATCTTTTTTAGATATAACACCGCTGCACTAAACAAACGTGAGAAATGTTTCATTAAATTAAAATAATTCCTTTTTGCAAGTATGCTTGAGATAATAGAAAACGGTCAATGCATTTGTTTATTAAGACAACAGACCTTCAATCTGAGCCGCGATTCAAAGCTGTATAGAATTCCGTCGCATCCTACATAAATATTTAACAGCTAATGGGACTAATTTTCAAAATATCACGTTGGCCGAGGCTGAAAATTTGTTCAAACAACACGAGAGCCATAGTCGATACTCGTTCCTTATTTTCATTTGAAATCAATACCGCCCTATCTCTTAATTTGTAACACTATGGGAGGACCCTGCCATAATCATATGTTATCATAGTCGGACTTGATAGAATCACAGGTGTTGTCTCGATTGTTATAAAAAAGCAATATCGTATTGTGCTCCCTTTCAGGTGAAAAGGTTATTAAGTGGGTGTATAAAAAATCAGAACTGCTCGTGTTTTGTGGCTCATGCCATGTCGTTAGGAAAATTAAACGTAGTTTATTTCATATCAACCGTGACAGTAGTCAAGATAATTTGTTCCGTTTGAGGTCAGTCAATTTGAGAATTTATGATGCCATTATATCCCATGCAGGTTATATTGTATCAAGCACTCTTAAAGAACAAACCACGTGAGACGGCACGCTAGTTTGTCATTACTAATTATAGAGCAGATCTGAGGGCAAACATGCATAAAATCATTATATACGGAAATAAACATATGCCATTTGTAAGAAAAAGCGTGACGTGTGTTCGGATTTAACTAGAACATAACTGCCGACTTGGATATTTGCGATGTTATTATTCACTAAAAATTCCTCTTTGTTCAGCCCCAATTGATGTCATTTAGGCCGTCTCGAGTCGCTCTTGCCTCTATTTCTCGGCGCAGTCAAGCGAGAAGTTTCAAAATGAGCTTGAAAGATTTCCCCAGTCCAAGGCTGTAAATGATCCTTCAAGTTGATCATTTGTGTGAACGCATGCAACTCAAACTTCCGCAGATTTCCGACTTAGCTTGTAATCGTCGTCTGCTTCAAGCTCCTACCAGCACGTGGTAGCAGCGACTAAATGTCGTCTGCATGCTAAAACTTTCCCGCCAGAATAATTACAGGGGCAGATAGAAGCGTAGTAAATCTGATCAAAACTATTTGATTTGATTAATGTTTCATTTCACATTTAGGTTTCCCATTAAATACTGTCAAATGTTGATAGGGATTTGTATTGTCCATTTAAACACTATTTGGAGGGTTATTATGATATCGGGTTTACTGTTGACAGTCCGAACAATTGACGGTGCATCAAGAGTATATGGTAATGTTTATAGGCAGAATATTTAGCTCTAATTATGGAAATTGTTTCAAGGGGATTTAGCCCTCTTCTTTCCTGTTGATAAGCTCCGGGCATTCCTGTTTTCTACACATACCGGCTGAGGCTATGCACAGATTTAGCTTGATAAATTTATCCTATTATCTTAAGGGCAATATATTTTACAACTCCAAAACGGCCAATTTGGAAGCATTTTGTCAACATAATGACAATCCTGCGATAAAAAGCATTACTCATAAAGATTAGTCATGAAAAAAATATATTTATAAGTAACACACTACATCAAAATCACCAACCTTATTTTACAATAGACTAGAGTTTCATTAAAATTGTGTTGCTTAATGTAAGGTGTTGTCAGTGAAATAAAGGTCAACGTTGATATACTATATGTGTTTATGTTATAATAGTGTCAGCCATCTATCCAGCTCGCGCGCAGACTGCACGAGGAAAGCGATTTTCTCGTGCTGCAGGTGCTAGCTAATGTAATTCAAAAACATTGTCCTGAGAAACTGTCAACATGAAATTAGCAAGGTTATGACGTAACCTTCGTAATAAGTGAGAACATGTTAAACTAGAATTCATTTTGATCTCTATGAAATAACTAAATATAAATGTGTTATTCAGACAATTTTGGGAAATAATTACAAAAAGGATCTAGATATAGATATTAGCTTTATTTCATGGATTGAAATAAGATGTTTTATCTAAAAAATATAATTGTGTTTTCATAGCATTCGTACGATATTATACAATCTTTTGATTTAACTTTGACAGATTTCTTCACGTAATTAACAGTATTAACCCGCTGTTCCATGAATGTTCGTTATGAGAACAGAGAGGTTCTAATTAACATATTTCAGTCGTGTTTTTGGCCCGACGGGAATGATTAATACCATTTCGCAGAAAGTTGTAAAATATGAGGATTTAAAATATCACAGAGTCGACCGGGGCAGAAATATCAATATTCCCGCCGCAGTTTTCACGCCTTTATTTCCCAGCCAAACGCATAATTCATAATAACACAATTTAACCCTTCCAGTCTAAAATTATACCCATCCTAAAATTATCCCATCTTTCCCCAATTTTATGAATCATGAAGACCGCGGCAAACCGATGCCACCGCGGCCCATTGAAAACAAGCTCGTGGGTTGATATCGCCCCATATCCATGCAAAAAAAGTTAACGTGGGGGACTGGTCAAAGTTTAAGGGGAGGGGAACAGTCGTTGACATATAAGATATAAACTTTTTATTGATATGGGTACTTATCATTAGGTCGCCTTAACCTTTAGGAGTCTACTTTTGTAAGTGACAGGTGATAAGACATTTACTTTCAAAGGGGATAAACTTGTATGAAAAGAGCTGACGTATTTTCTGTAGTGAAATGGACAATGATTATTAGCGACAGCTCGTTACAGAGAACTATAAGTGCACGTGGAGTTGGGTCACCGCGACCTTTTTCTGGCAACATATGGCGCGATGGTCGGTGATAGCAGACGGTTCGGTGCGCAATGTATATATCCCTATCCGCTTCGCGAACTACAGGTTTAAGGATCGTAACTCTTACATAGCGTTGGCGGCGCCTTACGAAATTAAACTAGGTCAAAATCGCCCGGTATTCGCGAGTCGTAGTGCTCGAGGTCACCCAAGCGACATTTATAATACCCAAAGTTCAAACAACGAATTTCCATCATTTTCAAGCCACGAGTCGGCAAAACATGGCCCCGCACACGAAACTGTTGTAATTATTTCGGCTCGTGTAGCGTATGACTAATTGTCTATACCGAACAAGTAACCCACAGTGTCCACATATGTGTGAGCTATAAGGTTTGTGACCTGTAATTTGAAAGTCGCATTCCGAGCGCCACAGCAGTCCGTGTGCTCTACCAACTCCGAACCGGGACATGCATACATGTTAAGAATAAAAATCATATTATGCATTGCGGACTGTGGTTTTGAATTTATACATAACTCGATTTATATAACATTACGTTTAGAGGCTAGACATGTCTATGGTTGCATTATACTAATGGTATAGTTATTGGTTAAGTCGAATCTGGAATGGATGATTTGATGATAACTTATAAAATAATTAGTAAAATTAAATTAATTATTCCTGTAACAAACTATATTTTCATTTGATAAATGATTGAAATAATTAAAATGTATGAATTTTGTATTCATGTAAATGATATTCCCATAATTGATCGCGGTTCTTATTTATAACTGTGTCGTATTGATATACAGACGACACGTTTGAAATGCATGTTGAGTAGCAGACAGTTATGTCATACAACGTGACAATGACGCCATTGTAGTATCAGCACAGCCGTTACACATTGAAATAGCGTATCATCACATAGCCTAGACTTTGCCGATACCCGTTCAATATCCTCTTTATAATAAGTATCGAATAATAATACGTGCTCTACATAGAAGTCTGCGCTAGTTCACTATTACAAACAAATGACATCGGTCTCAAAAATATTTTAAAGGTAAATTAGAACTGGAAAATTGGAATACAGAAGTTAAGTTTGAATACCAATTGGAATTAATGTATCCAACTTTAAACTGAAAAATATCGAAATTGACTTGTTGAAAATTACAAATATGAATATTAATTTTAGACATGAATTGAAAATGTAAATCAAGTTTATAATAATACATGCCTTCAAAATTAAAACATCCATTTTAGATTCGTTAATGGCTTTACATCGACACATGCAGTATGTTTTTTTTTATATTAAAACACGACTTTAAAACGAATAAATTCAATCTTAAAAGGGTAGTTATTCATTTAAAAACATATCAAACATTGTATATGTCGTTTTATAAATATCGAAATTCTTCAAAAAAAAAGAATTCTTTTTAGTATATTTCAACGCAACGTTTTAACCGACGTTTCAGCAATTAAATCTTGTTAAAACATGGATAATAAGCGAAAGGTTACAAATCTTAGTAAGACTCATTATCATACAAGGAGAGCGATACATAGACCTTAACGTATTAATGTCAAGCGCACGCATATATAATGACATAACAAACATAAAATGGAATACGCCAAACGAGCTTTTATATTCCACCATGACCTTTAAAAAGCATATATATTCCGCTGCAATACTAATTTTAGGAAGTTATTTTTTCTTGGTTGAAAATGCTCCCTGCTTAGTTTCAACATTTCCGGTACCTTTAGAGCAAATAGACGCAATTTTCACGTGCCGTCGATGTAGACGTTTAGCACCGTTGCTCGGTATTGCAACTGATAATGGAGTGGTTTTGACATGATTTTAATTAGCATCACTGATAGGCCGTGTAGAACTGAAGCGTTGCTTCCTCATATCTGATTGCCCATCTGTGTCCCAGTCTCTTCCTTCCCTATCTACCATTCTACTCAACGCAATTAAGAATTACTAATTACAAAACCAATCGAAGATCAAGATAGGCATTTTTGTTCATGGAATAATTCTAGCATATTCACATTTATTGCTTTGAAATCGAAAATAGGATGGAAGACTGATATCAGAGACAATGTTGTCCACGGCGAGTTTTTGTTTCAGTTCGCGTATTATATTATGGAACAGATTATTCTAATTGTTATATAACCGTGTTTAATGGTGCTATTCGCTCGGGGTTTTATATGTAATAATTTTTGCATAAATATGTTTGTTGACGAATCGAATGAATTCCTAAGTAACACAATTCTAAATGATAGTCATCATGTCAACATTCATTTAATGATTTGGAAAAGTATCTATGTAAAAGTGTAAAATAAAATAAAAAATGTTTGAAATGGTGTTCGTAATTTGCACTGTTCAATGAACAATTGTTTTGTCTTCATATATATTAAATCAGAACATGTATGTTATCATAACTGAAATAAATGTACGTAATAGAGCATTATATATACATTTTGTCCATTTTCAAATGATGAAAATTAAAAGTAATAATTCAATAAACCATTTTCGTAGAAACATATAAATATTTCATTTAAATCGATTCAAACCAACGATTCAATTAAAATTTGTTCAGATTTGATAAAGATTCATCGATATAAGCGCAGCTAAATAAATTCTCATTCTTTTCTGTTCTGGTTCAAAACAGCCATCTTTTGTATCAGTTTGCAGCTCGGTGAAGCTTCCCATTCAATTCACGACAAAAGGCCATTTTCAGAAGACACAAATTAAATCCTGATCATATAAAAGCGGGAACCCGCAGTAGCTAATATCCAAGCCACTTCCCCAGTCGTGTTCCGTTTTATTAAAACAAATAGTTCAAGTTACACCGCAGCTCCGAAATGACTGCAGGGCAGTATTGGGTTTGATGCTCTCTGCTACGCCGCTCAAAGGGTGTGACACTTTAGAAGGATTGGGCAACTGCAAAATAACATCGCTGCTTCGAAAGCACGTGTATAATTTCTTCCTGCAGGAAGAGAGCACGTCATCCTTCATGGCGATCCTCCGAGGAAGAGCAAAGACGATGGAGTTAAATCGATTTGTGTCCAATCATTCACACCTCGAAACTTCCTGCCTTCTTGCTCTGCCGTGTTTGAGTTCCGTGGCTATGTCAGTTAGCGGCGGAGCAGTTTGGCTAACACGAGTAGCCTCATTAAGTTAAAGCGATCCCGCAATTGAAATAATTACCGCCGCTAAAATAATGACATGCCTGTTTGTTGCCATCATTGAACATTGTCGCGAAATTGTTTGCTGTTTATTTGAAAGCAAAAATGTTAAAGTGGCCCAAATTTCCGAGATTTTGTTTCGATACTTCGATAGGACCACATGGGTGGAATATTATATCAAAAAGGTTAACAAAGTCAAAGACTTTGGATAACATTTCTTCTATAACATTTGTATTTGGATACGGTCTGATCCATCAAATATTTGCTTTTTAATACGATTATATCTTCACATATTTGATTTGGGGTACGATACGATTAAAAGTTCCCATGTTTATTCTAATTTCTGCTCAGAAACATCATTTGTATCATAAACGATTTCTTAAAGAACATCACGGTTTTGCATACAATTTAAGATATAAGTGTGCTGTTCAGGATGGTTGCTGTCCTAAACGTATGGTTTTAGATAAGAAATGATGTGTACGTTTTGGTTTAGAACGTGATGTGATCCGGAGCTCTGAGTGTTTGTACATAAAATTTTGGTTTATGGTGAATATCTTGATAAAAATATATCATCAACATTCGGTTTTGAAATCATCTTCGGTTTGCCATAGATTTTGAGCGAACATCTTCAGCTCTAGGGGCGATTTGATCTTGAACATCTTCTATGGATACGATCTGATCGCGAGTTGATTTAATCTGGAACATCGTGGTGTGAGTTGCTCCTTCTCCAATATCACTCTACTCCGGAAGCAGGGTTCAATTTACCCCTGTCAATAGTTGTAACAAACAGGCCTCAATTATGTTGAAAATATGAGGGGCATTGTTTAATGACAACGGGGTCCTCTGAAGGAATAAAGTCATAGAAAATCGAATCTTGCTGCTGGGACCGATTGTTCAGCAAGGAAAGCAAACTAAGAAGCATTTTATATCTGTATCAATATTCCTATCCAATAACTCCCATCGAAACACACGGGCCCTGTTATTTGAACAATTTCATATACAAGCAAAGCTGACAATTTCATATCGGCTCAGTCATTCTCGAATACCAACAGTATGCCCTAGTCTTACATTCAATCGCCCAATCACTTCAACTGCTCTTGCCGACCAAGAGCACGACCAGAACAAATTGAAATGATTATTCCAGGTCCCCTTTTCCCCGACGAAAGCTAATATCTATCCGAATCTTGATCAATACGTTATGGTAGGAGGTCACGAAATATTATTGTCATAGTGTTCCATAGCGAAGCGCATCATGTACTAGGGGGTCATGGTATCGATGTTCCTTTGCCAATAACCTTCAGGGTTGTGTTGACGGCTTTATGACATCGTATTCTCTTCATTGTCTGCGAGTGAAGGCTCTAGCAGCTACGGTGTTTGGCAATGGCTTTCTCTTTGGGCTTTCGTGTTAGTAGTTGTGTATTAAATTTGAGTGTAAGCAGGATAAAGATGGCAGGGGGTTAGGGAGTAGACGAGCGTCAATTTGAAGTTCATGAACTCTCAATAGTTGATCAAAGCTTATGGCTTCACTGTAGGGCATCCATTATATCTATAGTGTATATTGATCACGTCAGGATGTGTTAAAATATGGTTAACCTTCCGCCTTCGAGATAACCCTAATGTCCATATGCTTGGCGACCTCGGCTGCCCTGTGCAGGGAAAAAATTAAGGGTCTGATCTTTTAGTTAATTCAATATCTGCATTAAATTGCTGATTGATATTGTCTACATATATACGTTTATGACTAATTTTGAAATTGATAAGTCTGAAAATAATGGTGAGGAGAATATAATTGATTATCAATTCAGTAAAATGTCCGCAAATGCATTGCTTATCTCATGTCACTGAATGCATATATCTGCTCTGTTTTATTTATTATGTAAGTTAGATATATATCTTTGACAGTTGAAGTAGTTTTATTTGAAATTCACACACTTATGGTTATTATTAAGCTTCTTCGAAAGAAATAGATAAAAGACTCATGGAAATGTAGATAATTTTTTTAAGTTATTGATTTTCACTCCTTTTCGTTGATGTTTCACTGATGTGAAGTGATATTTATGTGAACATTTTACTGCTGAATTTCAATGAAACAGAAGATCGATCATCGACAGTATTCATATATAAATCACTCTCTTTCTAGGCACATGCCTTGAAATGAAAATTGAAAGGTTTATTACAGAAATATATCAACTATGCATTTCTACTGGCACCGAATCTGTAACGTGTATTGCTTCGACTATGTCATGACTGATAGATCAGTCATTATTTCTTACAAACATGGCTATATACAAGATTTGAAATTCATTTAAAAAAAGGTTTTTGACAAAATTCTCGAATGAATGTCACGATATATGAATTCTGAAACATAAAGGAAATATTACTTTAATAGAAGATTTATAATTTTCTATAACACATTTTAAGTGAAACATACTATATAACGATAACTTGATAAAGATTAAGAAAATTTTAAGGGCAATTTGTTATTCGAACCTGTTATTTGTTTTATTTAAGATAACTAAATATAAATCATTTCAATTTCTCTTAAATACTTTTAAAGAAAACATCTTTGAGCATTTTTAAAGTTACAGAAATAAATAGTGTTAAACTTCCTTTCAAACTTAAACTTGATACCGATAACGAATCTAAACTCGACCTTAAAAAAAACAACTTCTTTATGAAACATGAATAAAATGAAACATCAATAGACACATATCATGTCGTAACAGTCCTGTTAAATTATTCTTATACCATTCTTACTAGAAGTATAATTTGTAATTATTAATGGTTATGAATTGGTTAATTAAAAGGGAACAGCATAACAACATAGCGGCTTCAATACGTAATTGTTGTCGCATTCCCCTTATATGAAATTCAATCAAGGGACCTGCAAAATAATGATCGGTTTTACTACAAAGGCCGGATTGATATACGTCTCATTTTGACGTCGTCTTAATAAAAAATGCAACACGGAAAATTGTTAGACGCTGTGTACATGGAGAGAGTGAAAGAATCTAAAGACTTGGCAACTGAACAATCACTGGGCACGACGAGAAGGCAATCAAACTATTGCATGAAAAATTAAAACACTTTGACTCGATTTTTCTTAGGGATCCTCTTTGTGAATATCGTATACTAAATATTCAAGCACTGTTCCATTCGATGATTTTTCTTTGATTTGAAAGATATCAGATTTTTACCTGAGGGTTTATGAAATAGGTTCTCTTTGAACAGTAAATCTACAATTATAAATGACAGGTATCTCTTACGACCATGCATCGTTGATTTTAGGGTTTTTGAAAAAAGTTTGAAAGTTAGTTTTATTGTGAATTTCAAAAGGATTTTAGTTACATATGCATCCATGATTTGAAAAATAACGTGGAAGTTGCAATTTTAAATTGTAGCTTGTTAGAATATTCAATTATCAATTTTTGAGACAAACTTTTCCAATGGATATTATGAAAGGATATGCCAGTGATTCTTGAAGTTAAGATAGTGAGGATAACGACCTGTATTTATTAGATTAGCTTAGATTTAACTGATAACCATTTCACCCATAATTGTATTTTGATTTCTGCCACCATGTTCCTTTAAATTTCTTTATATGGAAGTGAAATATTGAAAATTATTAAGTCTTTCGACATTCTTTCAAATTGATTTTCTTTCATATATCATAAGGAGTTTACGTTATTGTACCGTAAGCTAATTGATGACGTTTGAGTTTGTTTGAAATTAAAGAAATGATGGCAATTTTATTTTCCTTCAAAATACATGTAAATACTTAATTTCTTACAGATTTAGAGTTGCAATAAATTTCTTTCATTTATTAAATTTATGAATTTTACAATTATTTACATTTAGCAAATCTAGCAAATTCATCAATTATCATTAACCATTTCCCATACATGTCAGCCAATGTTATAAACCGTAACCCCTACGAGGCCAGATGACCGTGTATGTCCACCAACCACTTATCTTACCCTATCTACCATCGATAGTCAACTCTCATCTCTTTGTTACAGATGCCTGTGGATTGTCCGACAACAACCACATCGAAAGTATTCAGGAGAAGTCGCAATGCGCCCTGGAAGAGTACGTGAGGAGCCAGTACCCCAACCAGCCAACCCGCTTCGGAAAACTGCTCCTGCGACTCCCCTCTCTTCGCTCCGTCAGCGCTCAGGTCATAGAACAGTTGTTCTTTGTCCGTCTAGTGGGCAAGACACCCATCGAGACCCTTATACGAGACATGCTATTGAGCGGGGGTTCCTTCAACTGGCCGTACATGGCGATCCAATGAGGGCATGAATCTAGTCTTTCCAAGCAGGCACCGGTGTCAGACCCACGGGGTCTTGAAGATTGGCAAGCTTTGACTAGCCTAGAGACTGTTTGGGCCAAAGGGTTTCTCGTATAGATGAAGATGTCTGACCCTTGTCCTAGACAGCCAGTACCCAGTTAGTGCTATACCCACCCAGTATATTGGTGTATCGCGTGAGCGTGTACCACTAATAGCACATGGTATTGAAGAGTTCGTATAAGTTCTAGCGGTTTTGACATTCACAAATTTGGGCCCGTATTTGGCCTATTTTGACTATTGCTCCGTTACTCTAGAGACAGGTCTTCATAATGTGCTTAGAATACTCCAACTGAAGGTTACACGATGATGAAGAGCACGTGACACTGGATACGTTCGTATCCCAAGGCTGCAAGTGCTAAGACTATTGAAAGTGCTGAAATCACTAGCAAGTGCTGAAGTCATGACGTCAGTGGCGGTGACGCTAACGATAAATGCCAACTCCGACGTCATCTGAGACTATAAATACGCAATGCCAAAACAAGTGCAACTATATTGCACTCGTGACGGTCGAAGGAGTACGGCCATTATTACATCTTCTCCTCAACATTCGAATGAAGACTTGATCATCAAAGCGTGTGTATTCGTCATCAAAACGTGTGTATTTGTCATCAAAAAGTATATATTCACCATCACGTGTGTACCACGTACACAAATTCATTATTCACCAAGGGCAGCAGTAGCAACTTCGTCACAGTGACTTTTTTCAAGCCCTTTTTGCTCGGTCATGCCGCTTTGAATTCGAAGCGAGGAAACCAAGTTTCTAAGAGACTTAGTGGCTGTGAGTTGCATAACGAAGCAGCCAAAATGACGGTCGACGCCAAAGGTTGGTTCAACCTTACATAGTGTTGTTTTGTAAAAATGACTCTTGTATCCTACCATTTACAAGTATTCCCATCATCTTTGTCAAATCAAAACTTTCCATATGTCACAACATGTCTATTGAATAGATTGTACGCAGGATGTAGAATAATCGAAAGTGTTCATTATCTGTTTATGTATATGTGTTGTCAATAGTTCATTTGATGGTTATAAACCATATCATTTCATTTGCATGGAAAAGAGTTGTTTTGAAAGACGACTCATCTTTGATATTCAAAGAGCGATTATAACAGTACATGTGATACTCGTTTCTTATCCAATTCCATAATCAAAGTGGGTCGTTCTTCAAGGTTACTCTCTTCTTCCATTTCCATTTACTGTGTCGTCTTATAGGCTATGAATCATTAAACTATACCGAAGTTATCTTGTCAATCGTGTGCTTGTAAATTACCAAAACTTAAAGTTATTAGCTGATGCCAAAATTTACCCGGCGATACAGTTAGGGTATCTGTTCTGTGCTCATAGACTAGTAAAAACACTGGACGTATAGTACAACCTTGGTTTACAACCACTTCCATTTTGTGTAGTGATCGTGCTTCTTAAATCATGCAGTGTCTGTTATGTTGCAAGCAGAACATTATATGACTGTTTTGTGTATGAATCTACTCTCTTTGTTTTGCTCGGCAAATATTTCTTTGTTGTACGCTTCTTTACTTTTGTGTCCAAGACACGAATGATGGGCTTTAATACGATTAAAACTAATGTTAAAATTCATTTCCTTGTGATTGTCCTCTGTTCATCTTTAGTTCATGTAAGACAAATTCCGCTCGCTTTTGCTCGAACAAGTTGTTGCATTTTACAATGTCCCTCTAGCAATAGAAACGGTTATTTAATATTTGAAACACATTACTTAACTTACAACAGGATTTCACAATTTACTCGATTTATATCACGATTTCAAGTGATGCCAAATATCATACTACTTTTAAATTTTTTACGAGTAGCATTAGATAACATACCGAAACAATGCAGAAGAACGGGTAGTGCTGATTTTAAGTGTTCGATATCGTCTATAAAATCAACGATTTCTGCTCACAGTAAAATGTAAAACAAGACGAGGAAAATGTTTATTGACATTGTCTACCTTCTTAGATAATCCGCATGTAACAAAACATGTCAAAGAGTATGCCTCATTTACGATAATTCTCAATATCATCTGAAAAATACATGTAATTGTATAATTTGATCTCTCCTACATTATATCCAAAATTTATAATGAGAATGCTGAAACCTGCGGTGGTGCATAACTTACGTAAATGAGTGTACGCTAATATTCTAAATTATTTTTAGCGAATTTAAAACACGACAAAACAGCATAAACAACTCACAGAAATAACAAGAGGAACCATAGTGTTCTTCTGTCATCACATGTGATTATACAGATAGCTCACGGGAACTCGTACCACAGACCTCTCCCTGTCTGGAGTTAAATCGTCTTACTGATTCTTACAGTGTATCCTATCACGACATGCTAGATTAATTCAGCCCGCTTCATTAACAGAAGACAGGGCCTCCTTATGTGAAATATAATAGCAGTTTATAAGAACTAAATTTGGAATCTCAAAGTCATTATAAAACTGCCAAACTCCTATTCTGCGCAGCGGGAAAGTACACCATTGTAACACCTCGTCATTTTTTCAGCTTTGCAGGTCTCGCCCGAAATGAATGAATGCTTTTGTACGAAGTTCCATTCGTCTATCCATGACATATGTTGCTAAAACTTATTTTGTCAAGATGAATTCGTTTTATGCGTATTAGTGTCAATGATTCTAAAATGTTTCTGTTGAAATAAAAATCGAAAGAATGTTCATATATTTGTAGCAGGCGATCAATGGTCATTAAACTACACTGTTAGTTTATTTCTTTATTTCTTACAGTCCAATGTGAAGTGAAATTACCGTAAATACCCTGACTCGAGCATGCCATTGAGTTCATTTATATCATATTCTTGATGATAATCTTATTGCAAGATTTATTGGTTTGATTGAAATTCAACGGTTATGTTGCCACAGAAGTCTATGGTACTGAATTCAGACTATTTAGAGAGGAAAAAACCTGATGCGTCCAGTTTTGAAATTGACAATTCTTCATGGTTCTCTTCAATACCTGATAATTTAATTGAAGTAAAGGTTACGCGTTTAGTCAGATTTTATGTATACAGATAATTCAACATAAATAAAGGTTTAGTGTTGAGTCAGATTTTACGTATCCTGATTTACTTTGTAAAGTAAATAATTTGGCATTGACAATTTGAAAGTATTGAAAGAGATTTCTTAAAAGGGCCAAAACGATATGTAATTTCACTTGAAACCAAATTTGAGGGAATATTCGCATATGCAGTCATTATAGAAATAGATAATTACACATGCTATATGTTTTATACCATAAATCTATCTCACTATACGACTAGATCATCCAGTGACATTTCGTTTCATCAACACTTGTCCTTGTAATCCTACCCTTTTAGGAAAAGAGCGAAAAGTTTTTTTTCTTAGCTGTTTGAAACTGAAAACAGGAAATACGACAGCTCACTTGGCAAAATCATTCGTTATCGAAATATTCAATGAGAAATGTAAGATAATTTTGATATGATTATGAAAAATACGTGTAAATAGCCTTTTTTAGGAGTTCATGGACCGATCTGAAGACTGCAGATATTATTAAAGCTTTTGTTTATTAATCGATATGCATGTATACAAACGACCATACGTAAAACAGCTAAGGAACGTATATATATATATATATATATATATATATATATATATATATATATATATATATAAAAAGAAGATGAAGTTGAATTACATTTGGCAAACGTTTTCAGCAGGTACGAATGTACCTGCTTCATCAGGCCGTTTAATGCAGTAACTGACACTAAGTACATAATACTATGACGTCACACAGGAACTAATGACGTCATAATGAACTTGACAACAACAAATTGTATTGTAAGCGAAATTATGTTTTGCCATTTAATTTTGGCGCGTATTTACGGATGAAATATGATTCTTTCAAAAGTAAATCATTATCATTGTTATAATTGAGTTTATATATCGGGAAAACCTTGAACTTGCCATATATATATATATATATATATATATATATGTGTGTGTGTGTGTGTGTATGGCTTTGCTAAGTCCAGTGTCGCAGTACAATCACCAAATTCCTTAGCTGTTTTACGTATGGTCGTTTGTATACATGTATATCGATATATATATATATATATACTGCTATGCAAAACTATTTTCATAAATATAGTTATGAAACATAGCGAAGGAGTTCAGAGACTGCATTGATACTGCACCAACCACAGACTGTCTGCAGATGAATATCACACAAGTCTGTCTATCACACTGGGCCTAGGTCTGCAGCCAAGTGGTTGTATGAACAAGCATACAATGTCTATCATGGATCGGGTTACACGTGGTACAACTGGCATGCTGTTTGTAGCCCTACGTAATATATAGGGTACCTTAGAATCTAGCTTTGGGGGAAACATTCGCAATAGGTATAGATAGCACACAGGCAACTTCGTCTATCTCTAAGGCTCTAGAGTAGGGACTATTTTCTTGAGCCTTCTCAAGTCAATTTCGTCAAGTTTATATTATATCTACCATTAAGGATGTCTAAAGTTGCCTTTTAAGTCTCCTTACGTCTAGAAAAGTATGCCATTTTAGAATATTTCAGCTCTGTGTGGTATAACTCATAGATGGATAAAAGGCCAATCAATTCTAGGGGATTTCGACAAGTCTATATTTCCTTACCTCGTTTCGTTACAAGTTGTGTCTTAGTGTCATTCAGAGCTTTTATAAAAACACGAAAGACAGATCAACGATAGAAGATAGAAGCAAGTCTATAATTATTTAAGATAAGTATAGTCGGGACTGCTTTCCTAATAAACATTAAAGCTTCAAAATTCTTATATCGTTTTCAAGGACTTTATGTTAGTCTAATGAGCAATCCTTCCAACTCTGATAACGCTGACATTTCCTTCCCTCTCGTCGAGACGGGGTTTGGGGGGACCTTGCCAGTTTACCCCCATCTGGTGTAAGTTTGCGAGCCCTGAACAGGTCGACATTTTCTAGAGAATACTGAGCTATTGTCCCGTGTTAGCTCACGAATAAAGGGTAGAGAGAGGGGTGAGGCTTACATGTCGATAGGAGAAAGAAAACTCCTTGGCTATCGTATTACGATTTGCTATGTCTGCTGCAGTCTTAGGTTAACCTATAAACTGCCAAACTGTTATAATACATCAACCATATTCACATTACATACTGAAATTATCAGAACAGAGGTGTCTGCGTGGCCAGTCTACAGGAATGAGAGCTCAATAAAGGGAATATTACAGGTTTGGTTATGTGTAACATGCTGCCTAGCCCATCACTTCATAAAACCTTTTTTAAATAAGTGTGAATCCAATTTGAGGTCATGTTACATTTTATCACTTCCTGGTTCTCAATTTTAAGTCTGTGTAATCTTTAGCTGAATATATGTTCATCATGACAATCCATCTTGAATTTAACAACAAACATACATTCTTAATCGATTTAATTAATCATTTTTCTATGTCATAGTTTAGTTTTGGTGGCATCCTTCAAACAAATTACGTTCTAAGCTCATTTTTTAAAGCGGTATACGTGGATATATGTATATAATCCTTAACGTTGAATAAAAAGTAAAAACTTTCAAAAGCGTACGATGGTTACAGTTTATTGTAACATAGCATATGTTGACCTTTTATATTTCTCATCATAAACTAAGCACAAGAACACTGTATATTTGATACTTATCTAACAAACTGTATTTGTCAAAAGTGCATAATGTAGAACTTAAATGCGCATCACCATGTTATGTTTTGAAGAACTCAGTGTTAGGTCTCACGAGGAACAACTGATATGAGCTGTTTGTAGATAAGCTCCTGATCAGCGTAACGAAAGGCAGCTACTTGTAAAACTTTGAGGATATGAATACCAAAATCACTGCTCAAGCTCATAGCTGGCAATGAAATCTGAATTTATTTTTATAAACCGTGAAGTTTTAGGGCTCGCAAAATGCATAACCCACGTGATTACTGGAGCGGGAGGAAATGATTCAATACAACACCTAACCGGCCCTATTCAATCTTACCCCGGATAGCTTCGCCATTTTGTACCCCGGGGAGATTGGAGGGCTAGTAGCAACACTGATATGTGATAACGCTTGTCACAAGGTGCTGACATTGTGAAAATACGCAACTAACCCTGTTAGGGCACATATGGAGATATGATATAGAAATCAGTTTATGTATTACTTAAATCCTTATAGTTCACGTGTTCGAGACAGAGAGAACAACGGTGACATACCGCTGACACCTCAAGAATACTGACACACGATTTGTTACTGTGGCACTGGTCTAGACTTACTCAACAATTATAAAAAGAAATGTGTTCGTAGAACACTTTTTTATACCATAGCCTAATTATTAATTAGATATTCAGAGGGGAAAGGGAACGGTCTTGTCATATATTCAAAAGTCATAGAATACATTGATAATAGATGGGCCGGTGGTTTGAGGGATATTAGAGATTCGTCGTTGGAAAATTACTAACAACGAAATAATTCTAACACAAATGAAATTGAGAGCCTTAATGTAATACTTTATTAATTATCTAAAATTACATTTACCATTTATTTTCTGTTTTTATGGTTTTCTTGGCATCGCCGAGATCTGATGAATGTAAAAAAAATATGCGTTACTTTCAATTTCCATTACTTTAATAGCCGTTCAGGTGATTAGAATCGAAGGTTATGAATAAATGCTAAAATAGAAATAATATTTACTTATATTAAGTTGTCACAACAAGCAGCTATGTACATGTGTTAGGAACAGTTCAGTCATCGTAATTTAGTATGTCAATTCAGTTTAGTATTAAGAAAATAATAAAAACTGTTTTGAACATCTGCCCTTGTTGTGAAGTATGTATTGATGAATGTATCCAATGTTCATAATCCAATTCAAAAATTGAATATTTGATATTTATCATGCCAATTATAACGGACTAGACTCCAGAAGGTGATGATATTGACTCAATGAAGGCATTGATTGCTATTTATTTTATATCGATGATTTTTTAAAACTCGCATGTAAAAAAAATAACGTTACCTTTTATACGTCTGACAAATAATCACAAAAAGTTATCTTTAAAAAAACATTGATTAAACTAAGTTTACTCTCTTCACAAATTAAATGAAATTGGAGAATTGATTTAATACCTATACAAAGTTAGGAAATGAATTACGAGTTGAATTTTGGTCATTTACAATTTCTGGTATGCGGTGTAGCGACAAATATCTCCTATATGTTTGATAGCGAACCTTACAACCTAGGTTACAATTCTAACTGACTTATCTTGAAATTTTGTATATATGATTCTATGTAAATATATGAGTAAATTCCGGTTTTACATAAGGGTAAGCTTAAATAGCATTTCTCTAAAATTGTGAAACAGAAATCTCCAAATACAAACCAAATTCCCACTGCATTTAATTCGAGAGATAAGGCTGAAATTCTTCAGATAATTGACTTCGGACAACCAAAACAGTGTTAGTAAAACACTGAAACTGTGACAAATTTTAAATAGCCGGGAAACCTTGTTATCTTGAACTCGTTAAGTAAACACGGTTACTCATGATCTTAACCTCATGACCTATAACTATAACTATATTTTAAAAAATGTGACAAAGCACAAAGCAGGTACATATATTTTATTTATCAAGAATGTTCATTGGTCATCAACAAAATTTTTTTATATAGTTTAATAGAATTATAGGCTCAGTTTGGGAGGTGAGTGTGAGAGAAGTTGTTTCATTAAGGTTCAAATTTGTTTGAACTTATCTAAGCATTTATAACAAAATTATTTATAGACTAACACAGTTAAAATATGCACTGTCATACATAACACATTGACACGACTTAAATGTAAAATATAATTCAGTCATAACTTGTGCCTTTTATTCATTAGTTATAATAGTTAGAGGTAATTTCAAGTCAATATTTCAATGAAAGTGATCAATTTAAGGGTTTATTGTCTTTATTTCGATGAAAGTGATCAATTTAAGGGCTTATTGTCTTTACCATTCAATCCTACGAAAACTTGTCAAAATCAAATAATTTAATGAAGACTTTCGTCCATATCAAACTAAATGCATATAAAGGACCCATGAATTTCTTTTGATATAATACTCATCATATAATATTTTTGTCAAACAAAAATGTTATCAAAATTATTGATTCAACCAAACGAGTATGAGGAACTTCAAACATTTTAATTTTGTTAAGTGAATTTAAATTTTACAAATCCCTTAAAATTTACACATCAAAATTTATTCTTTTCAGTTTGTAACATGAATAGAAATTGCTTCATTTTTAGCTTCATGGCATTATCTATATTCCAAATTACGAGCGTTGCACCACAGTAATGCTAAATCACCCAACGTCACTATGAAAGGAGTCATGACTCTTACAATGACCTTTTTACACAAAAATTCATTTCTAAAAGTGCCCTATAATTACTCTTTTCGGAATGGAACAAAGCCAAACCCGTCCCCCACTGTGCCAGAGCGGTTTAATTTCATCGCGAAATTAGGTGACATCATCACTTTGGCCCACACCAAAGTAGCAATGGCCGCTTGCTCAGTGTCGACGGTTGGGGTTGGGGAAACCGCAAGACAATGGCTTGATTAGGGGGCTAACGCAGTGTTATGTCAAGAGACACGGAAATATAGTTGTGGTTTTGCCCCTTAATCGGCAAATAATCATGCCGGGGAAACTCCAGAACCGGCCTTCGCGGTGATAGGTTACATCGAAATAATGGTTGGCTTGCCAAAGGAACAATGGCACTAGTTAGATTAAATGTTTCGTTGTCACCTACTCCGTTTTTAACTTGTAATATACAATGTAAATTGTTCTAATTATCCTTTTGGATCATAATAACGAATTTGATTTCACTGTAACTTATGTATTCACTTGATTTAGGTCTGTGAATTCAAGAAAATAGATCTATGGAATAATTTCTTTATGTTAAAAAAAGATGTGAATTTGTTTTTTAAAGGGTAACATCTGATTTACAAGTTGTTCAAATTCGAAACTTTAGTGTTATTCTTCAGTAAACACTTCATAACATTGTTACAAAATTTGTAGTATTGTGTGTGACATTCAAATATACAATAGATTTTCATTAAGATTTTAAATCTATTTGTCAGTTTAGAAAAAAAAATTAAGAAAATCACGATTTACTTAATATCAATTTGAAAATAAATGTAAACAAATTGTCAAACTTACAATATGCAGTTATAAACCGGGTTTGATATGTATCTTTGAAACATTACAACAGATTACAGAAACAATTTTCTTTTGAAGAAAATTGATAACCGTGTTTGACAAGACTTGTAAACTTGTAACAAAAATTGCCCTAATGGATTACAAAGATCATCACCATGTTAACTCTGATTACAATCTTTACCAATTATCAAAACTAAATTCCATACATACACGTATAAAGGATTCATTCTCATATAAAAGCGTTATAACTAATTTAACTATCTTTAATTAAGTGGAATGTGTAAGATAACATCTCAAATTATAAGTATGTTAGAATCATACATCTTTACATCCAGGTTATTGCAAACGGGAGATAATTCTACTTAAAAATCAGGGCATCTTTTGGCCACGTCATTAAATTCAATCTCTCATTTTCTGCAATAAATTATCAGCTGTGACTAAGCCCTCGATACTCCTGAAAGGTCCCGGGTCGACTCGCCGAGTCCCCTTTTTATCCTCTTTTTATCCACGGTCGAAATGAACTGCTCTTGGAATAATGCAAACCAACGCATAATACTGGACCTAGAGACGTGTTAATTTATTGGGCTGACAGATACTACAGGCTGGTCGTAGAAGAGTTTGGGAGTCGTAAACATTTGAGTTTAAAGGGTTTCTGGTTGGTAAGAGGTCACCAGATATGATTGATGATGAAGAGAAATATTTGCTTTTTAAAATATCACTACTTCTTAATGGATTGGACAGACTAAATAATAAACATTATGGATATTATTGTGATTTAACTGATTTCCCACAAATGTCATGGTCAGTTTTCTTAAGAGTATTCTCGTGTCATGTTATAATTTGTTATCATGTGTTGTATTGATTTTTCTATCTGATTTTGAAAAGCGTTAAATAAGTAGAAAATAATTGTTAACGTTTGTCACCTAGTACATGTATCTATAATCATCATGGAGAATCATAATGTTCATCACCACTTACTTCATACGTATACATTGATCATAGATAGATATATTTCAAATATATAAGTATAAAACTAAAAACAATATTAGAAATTGAAAGACATTTCTGGTTGTGCAAAGATTTCAGCATAGCGACCGGCATGTTGTATATTTCAATGTTCTAATTTGCTTCATAGAGAATATCATGACTTCAATGAACCCAATAGGTTGTGTTAAATTCTTTGTTCAAATACATGTAAGATGCATCATTGCCCATGAAGCAGGAAGGTGTAACTTAATATTCTGCAGTGGGAATGTATAAAATAGTATAACGCATAAATATATAAATATGCAAAAATACAAGTTAGCATACATTTATACATTTAGGAAATAGACAAAGCAAATTTTTCAAGCATCAACACTATTCAAAATAGACAAACAGCTGTCATTATAACAACGGGTTCCACCGGTAGAGCACTACATGCTTTCTCGGTCCTACCACTCTCGCAGTGGCTCAATCACATTTTGTTTATTTCCCGTCCATTAAGTTCTTGAATTTCAATAATTAGCATGGCTGACTGCTTCCTTACATGGATTTTGGCATGCCCTGCTCTCTACTAACTGAACCTTGGTCCCAGCGTTGCCTCCATGAAGAAATGATATATGATAATTCAAGGGATTCAACTGCATTTTTATAACTATTGATGAAGTTACAAGGGATGTCACGAAAAGCGCTCACGTTCGCCGAAGATGACGTGAGAATCGCGATAGTTGTCTGGTGCTATGACCTGTCAATAAAAACACTCATATTCAACAAAAACAATCTTGTAAATGGAATAAAATTTTGTAATCAAAGATACACTTATAAAATGGTATACAAGTGTACCTGTGAATGGCCATTGGAATAATGTCAACAATGTCAACGATAAGTTACATTCGACAAAAATAATAAACATACCCCAAGTGATGAGATCACGGACATATTTCTTCAGCAGAACAGTGTTGCATAAAAACAGATACATTTTATAATACCAAATACCTTAACACGACCATTTGCATACGTTCATAAAAAGTGAATGAATTATGAAACTATTTCAACTAGTAACACCAGTTAATAAAACAAGTACTCTTCCACAATCCTATACACCAAGAGGCTGAAGTAGGAAAGGATACAATAATGGACTTTCATCATGGTGAATACCTGTGACAATTGACTTGAATTATACCACTCGTACAAACTCCATGCATTAGCAAAATATCTACAAAAGAACACAGCAATATATAACAAGCATTTCTCAAACAAGTTTGTCAAATATGCCACAAACAAATAATCAGCAGCGATCTAACTGCATGTATTGAGTTGTTTATTACTGAGCAGTACTTATTCACTATCAGAAACACACAGAAGAGGACCACTCGACTATAATCATTGCTTATATCCGATCTTATAGCTACCACTTAGCCTGTTGGCTGCCTGCGATTCAAAACACGGCGTATCTGGTGCTGTTTGATAGAGCTAGTGAACACTTATCTATATAGGACACTTTCTTGGAATGTGATTAAAGAATGAGCTGCTTTAATTAAGTGAAAAATTGCTATTGTTTCCATGACAAGGAAAAATGCGAAGAAAGGCTTCGAAATATGTGTTGCGTTGTTGGTTTTATAACACTGTTTTACTTAAAATATATTGATTAATAATGTTGTTTATTGATTGATGTTGTTATTGATTTATTGATTCTTCAACGAAGGAAACATGGATACAGGCTTTATAAATGTGTTGTCTGTCTAATTATTGGCTTATTACTTTGAATGTTTCAGATTCAAAAACTGTTGCTCTGACATTTTGCCATGGTTATATGTTAGATGGAATGATAATGCTGCGTCTAAGTATATTTAATCATTTACTTTGGTTAACTTAATGAGAATACACTAGTATATTTTTATATGCATTTTAAATTTTAAAGATTTACTTGAAATTGAGAACGCATTTAAAATAGATATATGAAACAAGCAAACAATTCTAGTCCTTTTTATTATAATCGTTGTCTGTATAATCAACAAAAACAATGATTGCACTTTTTCTTTTAAAGTTTTTTTTACAGGAAGTCAGAGTTCCAAGCCCCGCTGTTCCTCTCACAATGTCTCTTTATTTCTTATCATATGATGAAATATGAGGAAATAATTGAACTGAACAAATTTCACACTTATGATGCACTCATGTTGACCCTGTGGTTGATTAAGAACTTAGATGATTACAATTAAATTTGAAGGGCGTTCTTACACCTGCGGAGGTGTTTTATTAATGTTCTGGAACAAATTATGATTCAGGTTGAGGTTTAGAGTAAATTAATTAAGCCTTTAGTTATGCAATTTAAACACATACGAGTGGTTATGAATCTTCTGAACCTAAGTTGGCCAAAGCGCAAGACAAATTGGTATACCTGAGTTTTACCTGACAGGTAACGTTAATTAATATCCTGCGTCAAGGCGAACCTAGAGAGTTGAAGAATGTGGGATATATGAACGCTCGGATTAACTCTTTGGAGTATGAGATGAAATTAGTACCCAAGAGGCTTTAAAGCTAATATATTCTGAAACTTTAGGAATATATTTTTCAAATTCCATTAGATTTCCCCTTAAACTCAATTCCGTTCTAAGTTGAAAGGTGAATGGAAATAAACATTTCATTAATAAAGACTAGGTTCATTGTGATCAAATGCTTGGTATTCGAAAGACTGATCATGCAAAAGGAACCTTTCGAATAATTTCGTTAATTTTGAAGACATCTGAAAGTTAATTTTAAAAATCCTCATTTTGCAGCTTTAAGTACAGCATGTTATAGGCATTAAATTCAGTTAAGAAACTACTGTGTTGAAACATTCATATGTATATGGCAGATATATATCAAAATATCGCAACAATAAACCTCTGAAATGAGGCTGATAATACCTCTTTAATCATCATAATACATTACCCTGTCTATGGTATAGAGCGTATACATTAAGCCTTTCTCAAATTAAACGTTGAAAGTTATATCAAGGTTTAGGACATGTGATTTATAGTCAAATATCGAAGTGCAAATTTAAAACATTCTGTTCTCCTAATTAAGTCAAGAATGTCAAAGTGGACAGAACTTTCGTTGAATGTTACTATCAAAATATCTCTTAAAGTATTTAACATAATCCAAAGGTAAGAAATATTCCTATTTAAAAAGCATAGCACCAGAATGCCGTTTTGTCTAATTCATAAGCCTTAGTGCTTCTCAACTAAGACTTTACCTTCCAAAATTGCTTTTATAGAAAATGCTTTCAAGCAAGTTTGACTGTATCAATGTCACCAAGCCTGATGCCTCTAATAATACTGCTTTTAAACACAAGTAAACGTAAGAGAAATTATTTTTAAAACTTTAGGTAAAATTTACTTTAAAAATCACTTTGAAAAATAACTCTCTTAATAAGGTCATAATATCTGTTAATTTCATGAGTCGTTTATTAAAATTCCCTCTCAAATTTATATAGTTGGATATACACACACCTTTAGAGTAATATGACATCTCTTGTGTTATGACACTGTGTCATCTAAATAGCCTGTTAAAGTGCCTGTCAGAGGTTTAAAAACAGAATTTATTATAGATTGACTAATGCCAACCCGGTACAGAAATATTACATTTACAAATGGCTGTTATTTATAATATTTGATTACAATTATTGTCAAATCGTCACAGAAAATACACGACCTCGTTATCATTAATGAATATGTGAAATTGACAACGCCGAATAAGTAAATAAGGAATTAAAGCATGTTGAATTTGGTTAATTAAGAACATTAATGAGTCATGGCGCATGAAAAGTAATGTCATTTGATAGATGGTGGTGAAGTGATAATACATGTATGATATGTGATTCAGTTACTGAGACATACAAATTGAGTAATGCTAAAATTATTCAAAATGTTAGAAGCATAGAAATTGTTATGTAAAAACTTGGCATACTCACAGTTAAATGGTTATGATTAGTACATATGATATTGACCCATGCCACAGAAATTTAGAAATAAGAGACATGGAAATGAACATGAATGATATTGACAAAAACTGTATAGTGATAAGGAACTTACAAATCATTCATTATTACTCGCCCGTGTAAGATACCGCAGTGTAATATTTATACGGCGATATTAAACTAGTGTAATACCGCTCCCCTTATGACGTCATAATATTGTGTGGTTGTGACGTCACAATCTTGGCACCGACGTCTCAATGACGGCTTAGCTGCGGAAATGCTTCGTTCAGTACACTTTCGGTAATAATGCTTGATTACTGAGGTCAAGTAATAAACAGAATACTAAACTTCCTTCCATTTAATACTATTTTTATTAAACTCGTTAATGATTTGGTATCAAACTCGCTTTCGCTCGTTTTATACTTAATCACTAACTCGTTTAATAAAAACAGTATTAAATGGAAGGTCGTTTAGTATCCTCTATTTATGACATTGGTTCACTTGATACAGAAATTTGGAACATGTAAATGGCTATGATTGATAAGAACATAAACGGTTGTCGTTTGCAATATCACCAAATAATTGTAATGCATCTTAACCCACCTTTTCATAATCTTCTAGATTACTCATTTCAGTATATGAATATATTTACATCTATAATGTAGGTATCTCACCTGGGACGTATATAAGAGTGAAGTTTTGTCCCTTATATAGAATTACAAGATGATAATTTGGTGATAGTGGTCATGGTGATGATGATAATGATAGTGATGATGATAGTGGTAAATATGAATGATGGGTGATAGCTATGAGTATGCTGACAACGACGACAACGGTGGGGACGACGACGACCATGACGATGATGATAATATGATAAATTAACTAAATGTAAAAGTCTACAGATGTTTCGCTTAGAACATGTCTATTAATATCGTTGTTCAATACTGGCAATAATTCAGCAGATTTAAAAGACTATCATTAAAACTTAATTTTCAAAACTTGACCACAGTAGTTTAAAGATAAATGTATAACCAATATTCACATGATTATTTCAAATATAAAAAGAATATACAACAGGACTGAAGTTCCTAACAAAATTATAGATGATAGAAATAAACCGATTAAAATCATACTATAACCTCTATACAAACTACGAGAGAGATGATAATCGTCGATAAGACACTCACAAACAATGACAAATTACCACAGTGTATTCAGTATATCCAAAGACTATCTTTAGATATTCACATATTGCCAATACAGACACGGTATTCAAAACGTGGTCGTTTGAAAAACAGAAATGCATCGGCATAATAGCGCAGGATGATTCTAAAGTAGTATTTCACAGGGACATTTAAGCTTTGAACACATATGGCTATGATTTTGTCATAAAAAGCTTAATAAAATATGTAATTGTTCAGTTTTGACATCATCCAGATGCCACCAACTCTGTTAACAATGTCACTCTTTTACAGTAGTTAAATAAAGCAATGGTGCAAAGGTTCAATTATCTTCCTATCAACAGATTTTACGATCATCGATTTTTAATTTTAAGTTTTAAACTTTCGGTTCGAGATGTCTGGTACTGAATGTTTTATGTTAACAAAAGCACCAACAGAATTCATCTGGCAAATGCTACTGCCATTTTTTGTTTTAAAGTTTTAATTTTCAAATGTTACCACTCACATGGGTATGCATGAAGAATGTCAATTACAATAACAAATTAAAATTTCATTTTTTAAGATAACAGTTACATCCGTTTATCATATCCTTATTTGACGAAAAAACAATTCTGGTGTGAACTACTGAATAAAGGGAATAAGGCAGTATGATGAAGGAGAGCCGTGAGGGTTATCAAACATTACCTTTTTCATGCCATTCTCTATATAAAGCACAATATATATGTAACATATCCATATCATACAAATAAGGAGCAAAGAAAAACATACAACTAAGAACGATGAATAAAGGATGGCATACAAAAAGGAGGAGAAAAAGACATACAAATAAGGTGTAAAGGAGGATATACAAAATAAGGCGATAGAAAGGAAAACTTACAAATAATGAGGGGTAAAGGAGGACAAAGGTATAAAAAGTAGTAAAGAAGGACATTTATATAAGAAGGTAGACATACAATAAGGAGGAGCAAAGCATGACATATAAATAAGGAGGTGTAAAGGAGGACATACAAATAAAAAGGATTCGTAAAGGAACCCATACAGATGTCAAAAGGAGTAAAGATGAACATCCAAATAAGAAGGAGTAAGGGAGGGGGGCAATTATATAGCGAGAGGAGTAAAGGAAGACATACAAATAAGGAAGAGTAAAGGCTGACATACACATAAGGAGGGGAAAGCGTGACATACAAATAAGGAGGTGTATAGGATGATACACAAATAAAAAGGATTAGTAAAGGAATCCATACAGATAAGAAGAGACGCAATAAGACGTTGTGTGATAAACTATCTAATTGGCAGAGAAAGCGAGGATTAATAAGGGGAGAAGAAATGAAGGGAGAAAGGAGGAATAAGTAGAACATACAAATAAGGAAGTGTAAAGGATGACATACGAGTTAGAAAAAGGGTAAAGGATGACAAAAATAAGGTGTAAAGGAGGACATACAAATAAGGATGTGTAAAGGATGACATACAAATAAGGATGTGTAAAGGATGACATACAAGTGAGAAAGAAGGTAAAGGATGTCAAAAATAAGGTGTGAAGTAGGACATACAAATAAGGATGTGTGAAGGAAACCTACAAATGAGAAGTATTAGTAAAGGGGGACATATGGATAAGGTGTAAGTATGACAAGGATAAGGAGTAAGTATGACAAGGTAGAGGATAAGGAGAAATAGATAATATCTAAGTAAGGAGGAGTAAAGAACATACAAATCATACAGGGTGAAGATAGGACGGGAAAGAAAGAGGGAAGGAGAAGACGATGGAGGAAGTACAGATGAGGATGCAGAAGTGAGATAATGAAGAAAGGGGAACAATGAGAAGGAGTCAAATCTTTTACATCGGCGTATTCGAATCTGCCGAGCTTCTTCAATACCTTGATATCTTCCTGGCCAAATACATTGATGTCTCGTGTAGATGGAACGATTCGAATCTAGCAATGGCTGAACAAACCAGATTACAAGACAGTTGATTTTGAGAAACTAGCTGAAGCCACTTGCATAACAATATTTCATTGGCTGAAAAAATGAATGCTTTACATAGCCAGGATTAAGCTGCTGTCAGCGATACGAGGCATTTCGCGTAATAAAGATCAGGGCATGTAGGAGCTCTGCGGTTTCAAATACTCTTTTACATTGAAGAGAGGAGAAAGAAAGACATGGTTCATTGAATAGATATGCATTACTATACAACCTAACAAACGTAAGTAATAAATAAACGTATGGTTAACCTTTTTTCAAGAGATTTGCCAAAACATAGTCCTAAAATGCTTCGTTACAGTTTGCGATCTGAGTTTAATGGCATTTAATGAGATTCGGTGATGTTTTATTACCGGACCCATAGCCCCTGGTCATTTCACTTAGCATTTAGTTGTTATTAAGCCATACCTTATTTTCTGACATAGTTCGCACATAACAGCATGTATATGCAAATATTGCCTGTTAACATATGATCTTACAACTTAATACGGGGAATGATAAGTAAAGCTGACGTTTGTTATTCTTACCTGTCCATTAAAGGCTTTCCAAACAGGTAGGAATGACATGAAACAGTAATTAGGCAGCACATCGCCACAAGGTGAGCATTAAAGACTCATTTAACTTTCAAGTTTAAACTTTGGAAAGGAAATTTTAAACTTTAAGTGGTCATTTTAAAAATAATGCTGATTTTTAGAACATTGATTGTGAGATACATACCATATGGAAACATTGTTTGAAGAAGTGAATTTGGTTGATGTTCTTTATGTTCGTTAATTTGTTAATCTGTTTATATTTAAAAGATTTTCAGAGAGATAGGGAGAGAGAGACAGAGTGAGTTACATATAGAGAAAGTGAGAGTGCGAGAGAGAGAAAGATATTAATATTGAATTGCTTTTTAATTACATTGACACATGCGACACAAGGTCTATCTTTTATATCATTATGAAAAAGTTAAATTGATTTATATTGGTAAAATAAAAATTTCTATAAGTCCAGTCAATGTAGTCGAATCTCCTTCACAACGATGCATATTTCTAACATGTTTCAAAGCCCAACGACAACAGTCTCTATTTCATTTGAATTGAAATGCAAATGCTCGTCCCCATCTTTTGAAATCTTGAATTAATTTTGGCATATACATTGTGCTGTATTATGTTAAGGAGGTTACGCTTCGCTATTGGTTTAGAATATGCTTTCTATTCAGTTTATTCACTGTCTGTGTTGTATATTATACATAAACCTTTTATTCGTTATTGGCGGGGTCACATTATATAGATATCAAAAGACTGCTCGGTAAACACGCCTTTTTCTTTATACGACCCGCAATGAATACATGCATTTGGTATACCTGTTGAAATGGTAAGATAAATACAGAATATTTATAAACATAAAATCACAATTATCGATAAAGAATGATTTGATCATTAAGGTAAAACTTAAACATTTAAATACAATATGTGAAAAGTAAATTTAAAAGTAACTAAAATATTATTCCTCAAAAATTTTAATATAGGACTCTCACCATGAGCTTAACCTAACATAGGTGTCGGTTATAGATATATACACACATACATTGTTACTTGAAAGTGAAGTTATAACGATAACCCATGATAAGCAAGATATATTCCAAAATACGCAGCCGGGTCGAGATCTGAGAGATAAGTCAGGGGGCGCAAAGCATGCGCCGGGCCATATACACATGCGCGCTGTTACGCCACAGGCTCTGAAAGTAGGTCATGTTTTGACGGCTGAAGTGGAAAAGCGAGAAAAGCGTGCAACATGTTCACTAGCTGAAGCGCCCAGCGCCTCCCTATTCATTCTAAGCCTTAGCCATTGATATGTTGCTAAAAACGGCTTCGGGTAACAGGGTAGGGATAGACTGAGCGAAAAGTCTTGAAATTGACTGTGGCTTGATAAAAACATGCCCTTTGTAGTCTGGCGTTTTTAGGTGGGTCACAGACCCATATCTAGGTTATAGTTAGACCCAGCTGCAGTCTCCAACTCCGAGGCAAAGGTCGTGTGCTATCTTTGTGTTGGGCCAGGGAAGAAAGTTATGAAGGTCTTAGATATGTGTTTGTTAAGTATTACCTATCTTGTACGTATGTGTAATTTGGCGTCGGTATTTACAGTTGCGTATGATTGTGTTTGTCAGTTTTACCCATGTTATGATTTCGATGAAACAAATGTAAACTTTAATCATAGGGGTACATTTTGGTTGTGCTTACGAATACATTGGTCTTATGAATGAAAACATATTCTCTTGTATTTGAGGGTTTACATTTGTAATGTACATTTAGATGTACTGTTTAGGTGGCAGGATTTAGTTTTAGAAATGTGTTTTTTGCGTAATGAAATAGACAGACATATCCTCTTTACGTATGCTCTCAGTCGTAAGGGAAGATATACGCAGTGAGTATTTGTCTAAGTAAATAATCTCGCATACCACAGTTTGTACGGATTGCAAATGTGTGCAAAACGTCGTTCTTAAGTGTCTATAAAATATACTCAACAAACGAGTTAAGGGTCACCTTAATAGACAATATTCAGTATTAAGTTTTAATTTTTATTTAAAACTTCAACATTGGTTGCTTTTGACTTTTTTATTTCGTATATTATACGATGTACATGGAAATGTCAATTCTGTGAAGATGACACATTAACCACTGTATCCTAATATTAGTCTGTCTATGTACCCATAGCAACAAATCATTGTCGTCTCGTTTTACTATCTCAACTCCTTAAGGAATAAAGGAACTTCCATGTACTACAAGTTCCAGGTTTGCCGCCCAGATTCATATTTCTAGTCTATCAAGTACTATCTTCCTGACCGAAGGACAGAAATGCATCATAGTCATTGAGAATAACATTATGTAATCAGTGAACAAAATACATACTCTGACGAAAACAAGTTTATGTTTTAAAACTGTTACCAAATGATGACGATGCCTATTCTCTTTTGATAATTAAATATTCATTATCCCGACTCACTCTCATGAAATCATAAAAAGAAAATGATATACATGCAGAAGATGGTAGCTATGATCTAAGCAACACATATCAAAACTGATGTTGTTCCATACAAGAAAAAGCAAAAGAACAATGAAACCTTAAAGATAAAAATGATAAAAAGAAACAACACTATGTTCTCTGCTACGAACTCAACAACCATGATAACAGACGAGATACGAATATAACAAATCATTAAAACCTAAATCATCGATAAGATGAACAAACAATAAACATATGGGAAAAAAACATTCACCGTTCTCGAGAAATTGCGATACAGCTTCAGCGGCATGGAAAACCAACAACCATGCTCACGGCTTTTAAAATAACTTTCTTTCAAACATAAAAACGCATTTCAACTGATTGTTAACTGGTGTCACAGCGATTATAAACGCGTGTTTGCAAGATAAAGACAAGCCCACTTTGCCACACTCGTTGTTCAATTTCGCTCAAGAATTTTCCAAGTGGTTTGCTGCTGTTACAAGAGACACAGATACGGTTTTTATACGCCTCTTGTGATTTAAGACTAAGTTGACTTTACGTAAAGCCAGATGTATTGATACGAAAACAAACATGTTTGGTAAACACTTGTACTGTGATATGCATGTTGTTAAATTTAACGCTTATGTCGATTTTTTACAATTTTAAAATCATATTAACTTTTCCATTGGCTGTTTGGTAGTTCTTAATATTGACTCCGTTTGCGTTTTTTATTTGTTATCATTCTCATCATCCCAACACATGTTAAGAATATAAAATATATAAAGAAAATGTCTATGCAGCTAAGCAGTGTAGAGGAACTGACACTAATTATACATTGGCTATGTTACTTACTATTGTAACGGAGCCTTAGCAGAGATCTAGACTTGCTTTTCAAAACGTTGTCATGTTTAGAGCAACAGTCTATAAAAGAGGGCAACGATAAACTATCATGCACTATAAGGGGCCAGACTATTGTGACCTACTTAAGTTTAGTCTCTAAGATTAAAGATTTTCAAACATTAAAAAAATAAACAATATAAAAAGAAAACCCAAGGTATCTCTTTTCCATATTGAACTTTCTTGCCGCCCTCAAGCTCCGCGTTTGATAATTTTGTTCGTTTAGATTAATTATAAATGAAGACTTAAGTTTTTAAGAGATATGTCAATGGCTAGCTCTTAAAACCTGTTTATCTTTATTTGATTTAATTTTCTTGAAGACAGTCTGTATCTGGGCTTGAACTTGCATCTTCTGAAGTTAAAAATCTTAGACGATATAGACTTACTAGAAGTTGAAGAGTTGACTCTATTCTTTCATAATTAGAATCTCTCTGACATTTCGCTAGGGTCGCTGAGGATGAAGATTTACCAATAGATCCCTTGACTTGAATGACGTCCCAAAATCTCAATCTCATGCTCCGGCTTTTAAAAGGGTTTGCTTCTGTTGTAGGGCTTGCATGTTGTTGAAATTATCACTTTCATAAATGTATTGGTTGTAACATCCAGTTATACTATTTCAAATCAACAGGGAAAGCCTCCTTTTAGGTAACATACAATGACGGTGGTTAACAGCTCAGATAATTTCGATAAAATGGGCCCTTGTTCATTTGAAAATGCAAAGCGAGGATTGATGGCGACTTCTTCTACTCGTACCATCCCTTTAACAGTTAGGGAAAATAGACTTGACACATATATCTACTTAAATCCGGACTTCTGAAGTAGAAAGTTCGAAAATCGAGGAAATATTGTCTGCTAAATGATGTTGGATTATAATTCATTTATATTCCAGGCCTACCAAACAATGTTTTGGTGTCATATGATTTAAATCTCCACCTTTTTCTGCGCAGTGCGTCAGTTTTAGTTGGTAGCCCTCATCGATAGAAAGTTTGCTTTGTAAAAATGTTATGACACACTTGCTCGAAAATATATATTTTTAAAAATATTTTCCTCCCTTAGCAGCCTTACTGATCCGGGAAATGAGTTGAGAAACAAACCCCTACTGTTAAGTGTTTCCTGCCTACAGCTCATGAGTTATATAAATCTATAAAGGTTTAATCAAGCGTTGAAAAATAAATTTGTTTGGTTGATAAATCTGTAATTGCTCGGGGCAAAAGCAGCCATTACATAGGACCAGTGTTGTAGTTTATAAAATCTTAAATGTCATAGTTTTTCACTTTTTATAACCAGATTCGCGTTAACGCTAGAATTGTATGAAATAAACCGACATCACTTTCATGATTCTGACATCAGGCTTTGATATGACCTGCCAAAGAAAGTTTTGAAAAAAAATCGTTTGTGAGGCTTTCCACATTAAAACTCTGGTATAAACAAATCAATCATTCTTCTCCCAATACCCCAAAAAGTATATCATTCAAATGCAAAGTATATATTCGGAAGCGTCATCACAGCCACTTAAAGGCTAACTATCTCTTGTAGCCAATATCTAATGTTAAGTTCCACTGTCAGAAAATGTAGACATATCTGTAGCCTCATTAGTAAGCCAATCTTAAAAAAATAAATGAACAGAAAACTAATCTGAGTTGTTTCTCTTTATATTTATTTAAAAATATGTGCATAAGATATGTTGTTGGTGCAGGATTAAATCTAATTGGCTGAAAACAGTGTCATGCTCAACATAGACAGAGATAACCAACAGTTGTCAGGGTATTGTATGAGTTCAGCGGATACACATACACAGTGAAAGTTCAGGTTTTAGAGCTATTTGCTGTTTTTGAGCCAACGTTGTCAAAAGTCAGTTATGCTGTAAATACTATCTTTATCTAAAGTGGTACATATTCCGTCAAAATAATCTTATAATTGTTCTTGCTTTTACCATGACATTGGTAAAATGGATAACAGGTTTGTAAAATGGATAAAATGACATTAATATGATTCCAAAGAGGTAGACTATTTGAATTGGATGAACATTTTGATTTCCATTAATTTTGCTTCCCGCATATTGGGCAGATTTGAAACATGATAAAATATTGATAATATGTTCATAAATGAACAGATTATGATTATGATATATGTTTTCGATATAACTGGCACAGACTGACCTTGATCGACATTATAATTCGTTTTATATCTTTGCTATTTTTCATCAAGTAAAATGTATAAAACTTTACAAAAATGATATCAAATAAGAAATATGATCCTAGAGCCTTGAGACGAAGTGTTTAAATATAATGTGTTCTTATATTTTGATTTATGAAAGGAAATGTCATAACACTAAGATATACAAAATTAACTTTGAATTAACTTCATCATGACCAAAACATGTTTTAATTATGTTATTAAAGTATGCATTGATGGGTGATATATTCATACAAAGGTTTTGTTATAGCAAGAATATCAAGAAGAATATCTTTCATTACCTTTTGAGTGACAGACTGTTGACATGTCCGGTTCCTCTATTGTAATAAACAACTCATCTATAACGTGATATTGACATCATCCTAACAACATCAATGCAAAGACATATTCATATTTGAAAAAAACATTATGTGTATGAAATAAATACACATGCTTTTCAAACATCTCTTATAAAAGATCCAAAAAAAGGTATATGGACAATTTCATATTGATAAGAAAAACTATGTTGTTGATTTTTTTTAATTAATGAGCCTTTACGTGTTACTGTATCTGAATATAACACCATGTGTATTGATATATTACCAATTACTATTTATCAAATGTAGTGGATCTTACCTGTTACATGTATTACGTTGATGATATTATTACTTTTACCACAATGTCAATTCTTAGTTTTATTGCCTTTAGCCGTATCAAATGCAATTTCATATTTTCCTCTGAAGTTAAATCAAACATGACTGATAATCCAATGATTGTAAGACACGAAATAATTAGGAGCAATACATGAAGTCTAAGTTTGCGATCATGCATCATTCGAAGACTTCATTACAAAGAATGTTATTCATTTATAAAAAGTCTATATGATACCAAAAAACGCTTTTTACATCTTTCGTATCAAAATTTTAAGATTTTTCAACCTAATGAAAATTTAATAACGCGTAGACTATGGATAAAGTATATTATGAATAGGCCATTGCATATGGCCATTGTTTAGAAAATGTAGATATTTCAGATGTACATTATCAATTAAGTTTTTTCACATTACTTCATACTTTTTCTTAAGCAAATTTATTATAAGATTAACATTATTGAAAAGAAAAATACAAACATAAATTATAAGTTTATTCAAGTTCACCAATCAATCTAAACTTCAAATCAATTTAAACTAATTTTTAAAATTTCATCATCAAACCTTTAAACTTATTTTTCATAAAGTACACTTGCATTGCAGCAAATGATCAGATTCGGCATCATTTCCTTTTTAAATATCTATTCCATAATTATCCTAAAATGATTTCATTATGATGCCATATTTGATTTTTTTTAAATTAAAAAAGTACTTCACTTTTTCAATTTAAATTTATCCAGCATTGAATATTTTAAAAGTCTTTCATAAACTATTTTCATTTGATTTCATCAAAGGCAGAATAAAAGTCAATGTATATCATCCACGCAAAGCATTGGACGTGAATGAAAAGATAACGCTCTTCTCATCCTGGTCGATAGGAACAGCGAGATGCTATGTACATCACCCGGGCTGATATTGACACTTATTTTAACCTCTTCCTCATATAGTATTCAACTACTGTTGCTGACATCGACAAAGGTGGCGTTGATATACACAAAGGTCGGGCCAGCTGTTACCGAATTAATTCATGAATCTTCGATTTGCCATAAAACAGCATATCGTTCTATATTCCGCCGTCTAGACAGGGAATTACATCATATATATGACAACTGTGCGTTTTGTTTGGGGGAATTCACCATGGGGTGTAATATGGCGGATAAGGTCACATGTGATATTTTTTCGCAACACAACTCGATTCTATCTGTAGTCTGTCCCCACGATAGAGTACTTAATAGTAGCATTCCGGAATAGAGCCTATGTTTCAATTTCATTGAATTTATGTGATTAAATGAAAAAATATATCACGAAACAAATTTAATCGAGAGCTTTATTTGAGTGATTAATTTGTACGTTCAAACTCTTTGAAGATAGAAAAGTATCATTAATCAATGATAAAAGCCTTACTTTTATATGGGTGATTTAAATGATAGAATGAAGGCAATTATTACTATTGTAAAATACAGGAAAATAGATCATATGATTCATATTAAAAATCTTCATAAAACATAAACATATAAATTGTGATCTTTGAAAGGACTTTAACGAATAATTTAGCAATTCAATCTCTTTAAGTAAAGAAATTAAAGGTAAAACTAGTGGCTGTGTGAAAATAAATTAATCAATAGTAAGTTTTCATAAACTAATGGTAAAAAAGCAAGATATAGTCAAAAATTCTCCGAATTATCATACATTCATCAAACGATCAAAAATCACAAATCAAATTCTATTGATTGATCTCTCTTGTGAAATAACGGTAACTCAAATTAGCTGCATTCAAGAACACGTAGTATTTATACATTTAACCAAGCAATGAAATCAGCGCAATTCTCGTTTCAATCAATTAACCTCTTTATGCCCTGTCCCAAGCCAGGGCTCTATGTACATATTCAACTGCATGCAGCGGGGGTTCTTATCAATGCAGCTTTTCACAGTAAGTCGGGCCACGCAGATGTTTTTTTCTGAGTCAGTAAACAACCCGTCACCCCTGTCCAAATATTAGACTCGTCCAGACAGGTGTTACACACTTTTCAGCAAGATTACGTGGCCTAGTGCGCGGGTCACAGCCTATTCGCCCTTGCACAATGAGAACTTCCCTAGGTTACGTAGCAGGGCGCGCCCTTTGACCTCATATGACCTCGCTCAATTCTTCGCGGCTGCGCAGTCTCTTACACGTCAATTACAGCGAAGGCGGTTACGTTTTAAGGATTTGGGATGCTTTCAATAAATATACCGGTGTAAATATCTCCAAACTAACTTGAAATTTATCTTGAAATATTTAGAAGTACGGATTCGTTTGTACGGAGTAATCAATCTCCCTGAATTTATGATTTCGTTTGAAGCACCCCTTAAATAAAATCGCTCAATATATTTTTTAATGATCGAGTTTTAAATCAACGGTCCTGTAACGGTATACATACTGTTTTGTGAAAATATGTTTCTGACATATTTTCAATATAAGCTTAGAATAACAATTCTCAGGCTGTTAAGGATTTGAAATACCCTGATATATAGAACTAAAGTTCGTCGTTAGCGATAGACATGGTGAAAGAGTTTTCAGACTGTATAAAAAAACTTAATTTCAAACGAACACTAGGTATCTCGTGCAATCAATTTGTAAGATAAACCCATGATATATAGTCTCTAAATCAAACCAACATTTTTCAATAAATGTTCAGAGTCTAACGGGCTAATTGTTGCGGTATTAATGTTGGAATCATAAGACGAGCTATTACACTCATGTTATGTTTATATGTGTATCAAATTGTCCTGTGTCTATTGTGATGGTAGAATCATCTTAAGAAATGTTCCAACATGCTCCTATGCGAAGCATGGAGAAACTGGCGATATCGACATGCAGGTAATTGAATCCGGCCGCTGAGAGCATGTTCAGTGTAATTCATAGCATTTTTAGAATTAAAAAATGGCAATTCTTTTCATAGACTTGCTTTAGATTATAAATATATTCAATTTAAATTATTTTTGTAATTGCTAGCCTTTTGCATTTTTTGGTTGTTTTGTTCCGAAAGTATGATGAGTTTTGGAACATTGAACTAGCGATATGCTGAATGTCAGTTTACTCTGAGGAGCATGACTCAGGGTGTTTAATACAGCACATTAGTTCATCAGCACTCAATCGTATGCTCTTTTTTCAGGGATTTCTATTCTTAAAACAAATAAACACCTTTACGGACATTCATAAATCAGCCTACTAATGTACAAAATTTAATGTTCCGTCACATCACAATATCTAAAATGCCATAGAACTCTTCGTCTCAACATCGATCTCCAAACTAGATAAACTTTTACTTTCCCCCTCAAAACGATAGTTGTTTAGCTTTTCCGGTGTGCCTGTACACACCATGTCATGTTTTTTCTCAAAACGATAGTTATTCCGGTGTGCATTCACATGTCAAGTCGTAGATAGAGGTTATTACCTATGTTCTTATACTAACAGGTGTGTGAAATTATTTTTTTCTGAAACGTGTGTGATATCAACATCCGAGCTAGAACGAGACTTTTTTACAAAATGTCCACGAGCTTCCTGAAAGCCATATGACTTACTTTTAATTGTGAAAATTTCTTTTCCATAAAAATGTTACTTTTCTCTGGCTACATTAAAGTCACAAACAGTAGTTTTGTCATGTAACAGTCGGTAGAACACGCTATCTCTTATGAAACAATTATTGTCGGGGGAAAATGAAAATGCACATGTGTACAAATTAAAAATACGACATGATTTTTTTTTACATAAATACGTATACAGGATATACTTTTAAGGTAAGGTGATGGGCGTGCCCTAAGCATTTCCTTTACACAAACTGATGCATATGTCCAGAAAACTACCTAGTCCCTTGAATAGCAAGTGTCACGAAAAGGATTTCACCCACGCATCAAATTACAAAAGACAGATAAGTAAACAAACAGACGTGTAGGTATATTGTACATTTCTACCCGTCACGTTCCGTCAGACCGACAGGAGTAATGTCACACCTTCATCCGGAATGTTTCCATTGAGAAATACAATGTACATTCAGGGGAGAAAATCCTTAACGTAAACAGCCTCGTCACATTTTAAACTATCTCCCCAGAAAGAAAAATCAGATATATCTCTCTGTTTAAAGAGGACGTGTAGAATACTTATTAGGATCTTGCTTCATTTACACCTGCAGTACAGAAATAGCTCTAATTGATACATTTATCGTGACATCCGGCTTACTTTGGCCAATGCATGTTACATGTGTGGAATGATGGCGGTTCAAGAGTTTATAAGCCTACCTCGACGACCAGTAACTGATCAAATATTAAATCAAATATTGATAAAGTCCATAACTTTCTTAGTATGTTTATTACCGATAGATAACACATAAACATTGTCATATTTACCATATGCACACGTTACATTTGCCTGGAGGCGGATCCCGGTTGCATATCGTTTTTTGCGTTAAAAATGGGTTATGAATGAACGAATACGCTTTAATGTGTGACACTGGATTTGTTCAATGAAACTTTTCGGTCTAGTTCGAATGATATACCTAATCACGCTCATTCCGTAAAGCATGTATTTCACTTATTCAGTTATCTCCTTTTTCTTTTCAAAGGGTTTACCTTTTCTTTCTTAATTACCTTAAACAAAAAGCTCATTTATTAGATATAAAAATGTGATTGCTTTTGTATTTATACCCGTTTAACATTACGATTAAGAAATAAGTTTTCGTATTCAAGAGGTTTCATGAGAGGACTACTGTCTTTAATTCCTGAGTTTTCATGCTGGTGTCCTGTTTTATATTCTATTTGAAAATAAAGATAATATATGAAACAAGTCATACACTGAAAATATTGATATGCAAAAGCATAATATTAAAAAAGTAATTGTCAAAGTAAATGAGTTCAGACGGGTTTAAAAAGCGTAGGGAATTGATTTTTATAATAATAGTCATGGCAAAAGGTATTTGTACGCCGTTTGACAAATGGGTCTTTTTCTTTATTATAAAGACCACCTTTAGAGACAATTGTCCCCATCTGTGTTTGACATGTCCCCGAAAAGACCCCAATCCCCCTAATTACGAGTTTCTGCATTAGCGGCCCGCAGTCTCTGTTTTTCATCCAAATTACCTCCCTTGTCAGATCTCCTCAGCAGTTAGACAGTTTTCAACTTCATACTTTGTTATTATATACTTTAATACGCAAATGTCCTGCCTGTCTTTATTTTTGCGTAAAACAGTGCCGGGCTTGAAATTGACATGATGCGTCATTTGCATGTATATTTCAGCTTCAAAGGAACCATCTTGCATCTCCTCACAATGAAATAGCATTACCCTTCATGCTTTTCCTCTAATCATTCCACACATTGACAGCTTTTCATTTGCATCAATAACCATAACTCTTTTTCATGAAACATGTGGACAAAATGAAATTACAGCCTTGTTCTGTGAACGAGTCGATACGTTTTTTAGAATTGGTATTTTTTCAAAAGAATCTGGAAATCTTACGTAAACAGTTGATAAAATATCAGAATTTTGTATTGTAACTGTTTCCTTTCAACATAAAACATGTTAATAACTGTGGCATAACGCTGAAACTAGGCAAAATGGAATTAAACATTTGCCAAGATTGGATCACTTGAATAAATTTTATGGTTGATAACAGGCCGAATTATGATATGAAGTTATGGTGCTTATCGACTTTCAAGTGACATACAGACTTGCTTTTTGGGAGATAGTCATGTATTTGATTGGGATTAAATTATTATGATGAAATGTTGGACGAAGGTTTATTCTATATTAGTTAGATTTATCACATATAGATGAAGACAAAGACGTTACACAAACTAACAACCACCCACAGAGACACACAGTCAAACATGAAGACAAACTAAAAGCGCAGAAAAACAATAGAATTAAAAAAACCAATCTTCATACAGACAAACAACCAGGTGCTAGGGCAAACAACTAACCATGGACACAGACAAACAAACGCAAAAACTAAAAAAACACAGACAAACTAGCACACATGTATACACTATTCAAAAACCCAAGCACCTATACACACAACCATGTACACACATACAATCCACACAATAACTAAATAACAACTACCCAGGTTAGCACACGTAAACAAAATACAGACAAACAAACAAATGCAACAAACAAATAAACAAACAGCATCCTTCATGACAAAAAATGCCTCCAAAACTCATAACAAAAACTCAAATTACCAACATAAAAATTTTTCTGTATGTAGATTTCGTTTAATAAGAGATATGTCACTGTTTATTATTCTAAAACGATTTAAAAGAGACGGCAAATGACCTTTGACTTGACACGTGACCCAGGTAGACGCCATTTACGCCTTTGGGTATTAGCAGATACAGGGGAAGATCAAATTAAGGGATATATATGCATAGATGTGACCCCTGCAGACAGATACGCGTTTAGCACTGTCTAATATGACCGCGACCAAGACGAATGTCATATATGTCTGGAGACGACTGACCAGACTGGTCATATTTTCAGTTTTCAACCAATGCTTATCAAGCATTATTTGATCTAACATAGTCATTGGAATATATTGTATATTTCATTCTTTTACGTGATGATCCATTTACGTTTTGTCATTGACGTCAAGTTTATCAAGTTGAATATCTTATCAAAAACCACCCTCCATTGTGTGCTGTGAAAATATACCCATTTTCTAAAAACATTTGTTTGCAATTGTCGTTGAAATTTCATAAAAGGTTTTTAGATATATATCTATCTAACAGTGTTACATTTCTTCCTTGTTTAGTATATACCAACAATTAGGGTTTGCTTTCAATCTTAAATATTTCGTCGTGTTGTAAGATCAATTGAGGTCTCAAAAGTGGTATGCGTTAAACTACAAATGTTAATTCTAGTCACGCAAAATGTACACACCTCTATATGCATACCTGATTAGTTTAAATAATTTCATGATGGCATTTGCACTTCAACGACCTAAACCATTTTCCCATGCAAGGTGAAATGCGCGGTCGTAGAAAGCCCTTGCAGCATTTTGTGCTTTTTCTGAGCCCCCAGAGCAATAGTTCATGTCAACACTGATAGTCCAAAAAGCAAATTTTAACAAAATCAAAAGCTATAACAAGGTAATCGACTAAAAAGTAAAAGAAGCAATAGTTCGGCCAATTAAGAAAATAACTGCAAATAAGTGTCGTTACGCTATAACCAATCAAGCTGCAGGTTTAAAACGTTGATATTTTAAGTAAATTTTGCCTCTGAGTTAAATTGATCATTCTTCTTAACGTTCTATAATGGTTCTTTTCGGAAGTGCTGCAAAGCAAGAGAAAAGTCACTTCGTACGGTTAAGCATGAGTTAAAGAAGGACCAACCTCAAAATCGCCTAAATATATGCGCAGAAATGTCGTCTTAAAATTCAGTATGGTTGATATTTAGTTTGTCACCCTGCTGAAGTGAATTTCAGCGAGGCGTGATACACACTTTCATCCGTTTTTTTTCTGAATTATCCTACAAAATGATGACCATTCCCTATCTGAAGATAAGTGAAGATGTGTCAAAGATCTGTACTTACAGATATAAACTTGACAACTCTTTACTCGCCACTGAAAGTAACTGTCGTGCTCAGCAAGACATTTCTCGACTCTTCTAGAACTTGGTAGCCATCTGTCGTCAGACAGATATCCTTCGCTCCCTAAAAAAACCGTTTCCTCTTTATCTAAGTTGGAATAAAACGTTGAAATACCTCTATATTTAGTTAGCGAAATACATTCAGAAGTGGTCATCTCTGCATGCATATGTAATCTTTCCACGACGAGTAAGTAACATGCGCTCTCAATTGTCAGACAAAGACTGTGAGTGTTTATGTTTGTTACATTGACAGAGAGTGTTAATGTTTGTTAATTTTGACTAGCTATACGCTGAAAACTTTCTACAGTCTTAGCAAAACATAATAAGAACCACAGTCTTTTGTCCATTATAACCCAAACAAGGTAATAGTTTTTCATTTCTCTAACCCCACTTTTTTGATAAACGATAACATCAGTTGCGATGATTTGTCCAAACCAGAACCCAAACCCTCCTCTTTCCTCACATCTTAATGATCATCATGACTCACTCGTATCTTTTCAACAATGTAATCTTTTCTAGCACTAGAAACCCGCCGTCTTTCTACTCTGTCCAGAATATCCCCTTAATGGTCATCATTGACTCGCAATCTAAGCAGTATGGTAATCGGCGAGCAGACAAAGTTTACAGAGAATATAAGTCTCGATTGTTTTAGCTCTCTGATGCAGAAGTCGTGACGCCATGGCACCGTGGGTCGGGCGATGGGGAGGAGGACTTGCAAAGGTCACAGTATGGGGGGAACCTTGTACAAACACGTTTCAGGAGACTCGTCACCTGGGGGAAGGGTCTTGGGGGTCAGGAACCGGGGATAAGCCTCGGGGGAGAGCTAGACTGGATCTATTCTTCTATTGGATTCGATGATCGATTATGTTGAAGGATAAAAGACATGGTGAAAAAGATGACGTACGCTGTAAAATCAGTATTTTTTCGATTTAAGGATAACGGGGTTCAAACCTTGGGGCAGGCCTCAGGAGGGAGATAGACTGGAATTTGGGTAGTTGAAATGAATTCCTGATGACATACTAATATCAACAAGTATTGTGTTTTGAGACTTGATATTTTTTTAGAATAGTTGTTACTCTTACACATCTCGCGAATAAGCCAATATAGGTACATGGGTTTGGAGGCAGGTCTCTTTCTTTATTGACTGAGTTTGTTGAAGAATAATGACAACTAATGTTAAGTGTTTCGATGAATTGCTTATATAAAAAAAAAATTCTAAGGGACGGATGTTTTGGATCACCTGTATTACGGAATATGGAGCCTGTAATACCCCGGGTACAGGGTATCTAAATCCGAGTATCTGGACTACATTTAATGATAATCATTGTCAAGTTGTAAGAAAGTGTTTTGATGAAATCATTTTGAAAATAATATTTGTTTTTACGGGTTCCGGGGCCGGGCTAAGCTGAGATAGGAATTAAAGGGTCGAGGATAGATACCAGATGTAGATAGATACAGTTAAGGTGTCCCGAATTACAAAGATTTTGAATAATGTCCAGCTTTTAGATTTGTGTTTTAAGATATTGGAGTTTACTGTCTTGGTTTGGTCACCTTGGGTACGGTTCTTGGCTGTCAGCCGGGTTTGGGCTTCGGTGGGATGACGAGGAGGGCTTGGACTTTTTGAAGGCATGACATTGATTGGAAGCCAATTATTTACAAAATGTTGTGGTGAATTATCTTATCATCTAGCTAGCCTCTCAAGTGAAATGGAAGGTTAAAAGTGAGACTATTCGATTACGGGGTGTGTTTCAACAGAGAGTGTGATGTTGTGATATCAATCCAACGATCCATTCCACTTTAACCTTTCTAGATTAACATTTGAGATACTAAGTTTGAACAGTTTTGTGTGTATTTGGAATTGCAGATATTTTCAAAGAATTTGAACTAAAGACGCCTTAACCCGAAACAGTAGCATTTGGTAAGAAAGAAAAAGCAATTACTGCTCATCTTTTCTCACCATTGAAGGCTATGAAATGGACATCCATGTCGATTCATGAACGTCAACACGAAGATGTCAATTTCATAGATGCAACACGCACAAAAAGCATTAAACAAATCTGTAGTCGATTATAGTGTGTCAATCCCGTCTCAGAGTCGGAAGTAGATGCGGATTGGCTGGGTGTCATCAGGGTATGACCACGCATCTTTGATGGGCTAACTTGATGCGCAGTCACGTTCAAGAACATAGGAACGGATTGAACCGAACACGAGAGCCTTGTTGTGTTAAAATGAACATAGTTGAGGCAAATATAAGCAGAGGTTGTTTAGTGTCATCGTTGGGGTTAGCTAAGGGTTCTGTTTGATGAACGTCTATGATAATATTACAACCTGTGCAGCAAAGAGAAAACGTGGCAAATGTGAAATTATTAATAATATTAGTTATGGTTGTCAATATTTGTTTTTGAAAATGTGAAAGAGTTTTTTAAAAAGTATAAAATATAGTTCATTAAGTAAAGGTATAAAGATTGTGTTTGATGTTTTGGGAAAAGTTATTAGCGCTATTTCCATTACGAAATATGGAAATAAACGCTGAAATTTGAGATCTTTGTTACTGACCAAAGGGGTAACCTAATTTGGCATATTTTAATTACAGGTACTAGAATTTTTTTTCATTTCAATATTTGAATTATCTTTATTGTGTAAACACAAGTGCATTAGATATGTATGGTGTTGGATAAGTACAGGATAAGCGCAAGGAAAGTGAAAGAGTGCATGGCAAGAAAATAACAATTCCCATTTGTTAACGTCTCCGTTTGGTGTTCCGTGAACGTGTCATGAACGGAAACTCGATCGATTGAGGTGATCTTCGCTAATAAGCCGAGTTCTTGGAAACTCGATTAATGTTAATTCGTTTTTTAAAAAGTTTTTAAAATGTTATTTTCAAATACTGAACGATACTTGTCTTTAGAATCTGATATGGCCCCGTCCCGATTTGTGTTCAAAGACATGTTGACGATTTTAGAAAAAAAATGTTTCATGTTTAATGTAAATAATTTTAATCTGAATTGTATACCTTTAGTATATGAAGATATCTAAAGCCCGAGCAACACATATATAATAACATAGTAATTATGGGTGTAGCAAAATCAAAGTGGAAACATGAGTAAGGATTGGAACGATCAAAAAGAGTAAGAAATCTACAAATGAAACAAAAGTAAAAATCAACAAATACGAAATTTTCAAGTTAAAAATTCATCTTTTTAGTACAAACACATTTCAAGATATGCTATTTTTCTTCAATTATTATATATAAAAATGAAAGATCATCTCTTATTACCATAACGCCTTTTGCAAAGGTCAAACTATTGTTTTCATGAAACCATTTGCATAAATAAACTTCCAAGTGACCTTTACCACGTGTTCTAGACAAAGGTCACAATGAGATGAGTATCACAAAACTCTCATTATTTAAAAATGACTATAAACGTAAAGCCGGGGGTTATTTTTGTAGATTAGACGCCCCCATATATCGTCTGTGTCAAAGGTCACGACAATAAACATATCACAACGGATGAAATGTACGCCCGTTTATCACTTTCAATCCAAGAAACCTTTGTAAGTATTTGTAATTGCATTAATACTTTTGGATAATCAACTTTATTATTTTCATAACTGTGTTTGACAATTATCATTGTTAATGATTTGAAATACACAGGGAATATAGGTAACCTTGTTATTTGAGACAACATTGTCTGAAGCAAACAGGTTTCATGTTCGTGAAAATATACTACTACTCTATGATACAACAATTGAAACAAGAAAATTAAAAACTTCTCCTTTATTACTACTTGATTTTGAATTTTATCACCCAAAACTGTGTTCGACAGGAGATATCGCTTGTGGAAGATCAAGCGATATCTCCTAGGAGATAGTAGATTTTGAACAATGCCCTATTACAGCCAAGTTCATGACATCACAATTGTTTTACATCATCAAGTAATGACATCACAATGCTATGACGTCACAAACATGATGACGTCACAATGCTATGAAATCACTCAACTGAAAGTCTTAGAGTAGTGCAGTGTTCAGAAATACACATTGAATCACGGAATCGAAATTTATTTTTCCACCAGGCTTAGGACAAGGTTCAGCCTACGTGATGTTTAGATTAAACTTGGGAATAAAATGTCAATGCACATCGTAGCATAATATTTGAATGAGGAAATATGTTTTTAATATACTTCTGTCACAAAAAGAAAAAAGACACATTTGTTATCAGAATACATGTATGTGATAATAAAATTCGAATTCTATTATACAAGTGTTATTTTACATTTGAAATGTCAACTTTGAAACATATATCAAGAATAACTCTTTAATATTCGAGTTTCATTCTAATGCCAAATGGATGTTAATATTCGCATTATAAGAATACATTATGTAACCACCATTCCTCTAAACTATGTAAATGTATTTTCAGAAGGTCAATACTGAAATCAATATTGACGTTTATACAATTTGCCCTTTACCATAACATTATATTTCTTATGCAAAATGAATTTTGAAAATCCTATTGTTATTATATTAAGACGTTTATGCATCAAATATTTAAATTTAATCTCATATCTGAAACCTTTTTTCAAGATTCCATATAGAAACCAAATGACAACAATCAAGCCTCAATCATTTCAGAATCTTGTAATCATGTATGCAACATTTCTCGATTCTTCTTACCTTCAAAGGTTATTATCGAAACCAATATGTACCTACACCGATAATCGTCCCCTCGTGACTTCTATGGATATCATTACGTGATAGTTTGAACTTTCCAGGCGTGTTGTGTCATCTAACTGAACATTTAATCTCCCTGTCACTTGCTGATTCAATTTGATCTGGTATCATATCAAAACAAATAAGAATATTACGTTTCATAAAAGTAATTTTAAAACTTTCATTGTTGCTAATAGGATATTGGTCGCCCGTGGGTATCATTTGATAAGGCTGAGTCTGGCTCGACAGATTGCCATCGCAAAAACTGCTACAATGTGTAAAATTCTTTGAACAAATCATTGCAATGTGATAACTTTCGATCATTGTGTAAAAACTCATTCGGTATCTGTAACTTTCATAGGTATTTTTCATGATTTAAAAACGTGCTGCGTCTTGAGGATTATTAAAATCTTCAAGAAAATATACTCATTCCTTTTTAACAAAAGGTCGGAAGGATAATATATTAGACAGTAACATTGAAAAGCATTCTCATAAAGTCAGGAAGATTATTTCTTTCAAGCTGCCTGAAACGATGAAAATTTAATCGAATAATTAATCTTGAAAAATTTTAAAAGTTGTGTATGTTCAACTTTTTGTTTACACAATAATATTTCCTAATTGTCTGATATCATATTGACGAATACTCTGAAGGAGGAACTGTTATTTGTTAACTTTCATTGTAAACAACGATCTGAATCATCAAATATATATGTAAAATATCTTTTACATCAAGATAAACATACATCAGATTACCAGGATCAACATGATGCAACAAGATCTTTAAAACCAAAGTTGCAGTCTAAAACACCTGGTACACAAAGAGTAACAAACTAGAGATCTTTTACACAATATCGTGTACACCAAAGTACATCAACCACAATGTCGTGTACACCAAGGTACATCAACCACAATATCGTGTACAGCATGGTACATCAACCACAAGATCGTGTACACCAAGGTACATCAACCACAATATCGTGTACACCAAGTACATCAACCACAAGATCGTGTACACTAAGGTACATCAACCACAAGATCGTGTTCACCAAGGTACATCAACCACAATATCGTGTACACCAAGGTACATCAACCACAAGATCGTGTTCACCAAGGAACCTCAACCACAAGATCGTGTTCACCAAGGAACATCAACCACAAGATCGTGTACACCAAGGTACATCAACCACAATATCGTGTACACCAAGGTACATCAACCACAAGATCGTGTACACTAAAGTACATCAACCACAAGATCGTGTTCACCAAGGTACATCAACCACAATATCGTGTACACCAAGGTACATCAACCACAAGATCGTGTTCACCAAGGAACATCAACCACAAGATCGTGTACACCAAGGTACATCAACCACAATATCGTGTACACCAAGGTACATCAACCACAAGATCGTGTTCACCAAGGAACATCAACCACAAGATCGTGTTCACCAAGGTACATCAACCTCAAGATCGTGTTCACCAAGGTACATCAACCACAAGATCGTGTACGCCAAGTACATCAACCACAAGATCGTGTACACTAAGGTACATCAACCTCAAGATCGTGTTCACCAAGGTACATCAACCACAAGATCGTGTACACCAAGGTACATCAACCACAAGATCGTGTACACCAAGGTACATCAACCACAAGATCGTGTACACCAAGTACATCAACCACAAGATCGTGTACACCAAGGTACATCAACCTCAAGATCGTGTACACTAAGGTACATCAACCACAAGATCGTGTACACCAAGTACATCAACCACAAGATCGTGTTCACCAAGGTACATCAACCACAATATCGTGTACACCAAGGAACATCAACCACAAGATCGTGTTCACCAAGGAACATCAACCACAAGATCGTGTTCACCAAGGTACATCAACCTCAAGATCGTGTTCACCAAGGTACATCAACCACAAGATCGTGTACACCAAGTACATCAACCACAAGATCGTGTACACCAAGTACATCAACCACAAGATCGTGTACACCAAGTACATCAACCACAAGATCGTGTACACCAAGGTACATCAACCTCAAGATCGTGTACACTAAGGTACATCAACCACAAGATCGTGTACATTAAGGTACATCAACCACAAGATCGTGTACACCAAGGTACATCAACCTCAAGATCGTGTACACCAAGGTACATCAACCTCAAGATCGTGTACACCAAGGTACATCAACCACAAGATCGTGTACACCAAGGTACATCAACCTCAAGATCGTGTACACCAAGGTACATTAACCACAATATCGTGTACAGCAAGGTACATCAGCCACAATATCGTGTTCACCATGGTACATCAACCAAAAGATCGGGTATACCAATGTATATTTACAACACATACTGAAAGGTACACCAACGACAGGATCTCGAACTTCGATATTTGAGACTATATAAATATTATCAATAAAGTGAATATTATCAACTTAAAGATTCAGTACTTAAAGGTTATAAAGATCTAGTAAATATGAAATATCAAATCAATATTCTGTTTGTATTAAGAACGGCTGGTTTATACATTTGCCATATTCGTATTTCATAATGTACATTCTTCACATCAAAGATTCTCTTTCAGATTTTTCATGATTTCATCAGCATCAAATGATCCTCACCCTAGAGCCTTTGGTATGATTATTAAAACGATATGATATCATTATGATGTTCTGAGGCCAGTTCAATAAGTTTCTTTGTTACTGTTGAAACGTTACCAGACACCCAATAAAGCCAAATTTACACTATTTCTTTAAGATTTCTTTTTAATTAAATAAGAAGAAATCAGTTTCAGAGGAGTAATGTCAAGAAACATACGAATGAAGTTTTGATGACAGGTTCCTTTTAAATTGACAAGGCATATCAAATTTTTTCGTACAAAGGTCACTTGATAATCATAAATTTACGTTTATCTCGGGGCACAAGATATATAAAGGTTGGTGAAACGTAGCCATGGGCCTAACTTTGATGATTGCAAAATCTACACCAAATTTGCAATTTGAACGGAATGTTAAATGTTAATGCATCGAAGTGATGGATTACGAGTTATAACATCATCATAATTGATTTCCTTTGGGGTAGGAAAGTCAATTTCGCTTTCATAATTTCTATTTGTTTCTTATTCCGACTAGTTTTTAGTGCCATCTTACATTGTACAAAGGAAAATCCCTCTAATAGCCCTGATGTTGAAAGAGTAATTGGTTTCCATGGCCTTTTACGAAACGTTGCGAAGGGACTTTCGTGAATATTGGCATCAGGCTGTACTCGCCGTGGTAAGATATCAATTAGAAAGAAAGTTCTCAAAATGATTTCTTATTAATTACAAATGGGAATATTTCCTTATAAACGATAAAATTAAATATGAAATTAAACCATAATACCTGTATACACTTTACAAGGAAAACACCTGCACAATATGTGTATCATTAAATATATAATGATATCAATCAACTTCCATATACAATTAAAACATTGATATGTGTTAGACATATAGTTGTGATAATCGCCCTCTATACAAGACACATACATGTGTAAAAGCGTTCATTTTGTGTCAATATTTTCTTTCCAGTCACCACCGCAAATTGACTAGTTTACGAGTTCACTATAGACTATATAATATGTTCCGTCAGTTTTAATTCATGTCAGTTATACTCCAGGTTCATTTTATATCATTATTATCATAGTTAAACACACCGATGTAAAATAAGTTGTTTAAATTTAAGTTCCGCCTAAATGACCCATATTCCTTCATTTTTTTATTAACTTGCGTGACAGGCTTCTCGTTTCAACACTGAGGACATCGTAGGTGTTAACAAATGATATCCGCTTTATGTCATTTGGTCGGGATGGGCAGCGCACAAACGCTGTGGGTTGTCATAAATTATAAACATGAAGTGAACATTCTTCAAGAATTGGATATTTCTCAGTATTATTAGTCATCTTATTCTAACACAGACAAATTGATGCATTGCGTGTCAATGTACCGATACAAAATGATAGTTATGCGGGCGATAAACGTTATGAAAAGAATGACTACAAGTTCCAGCTTAAGTTACCATATATCTAATAAAAGTGAACTGATATAGAAATGAAGTGAAAGTTTCCATACTGTAAAAGGAATGCAACACAGTGTGTAAATTGACGTGGGACTTTCTTCCAAATGCTATAGTGAATATATACCATCGAATATTTCATATCAACTGCACATTGTTGTGCATACGTACATAAACGAACTGATATAGTTGAAAGCAAAATGATGCAAAATGGTAGTAGTTGTGGATTATTATGATATATATTAGAAAACATGCTCAATGTGTATAATACAAGTGTCACTAAAAATCATATATATATATGCAACGTTTAGAAAACCACACGCATGCACCAACCGTAGCTGGGATATATGTATGAACAAACAATTCTTTCTAACTGTATTGATGATTACAAGTGAAACGTAAAAGCTAATTTGTATCCACCTTCAATGTAAGGTGAAAATATTTTGAGACATGCATGGGATACGACTTTTTGTTCAGCGAAAAAATATACGTGAGTACCTAACTATAGGCATCTTTGAAATTTCAGTCTAGTTTGAAATATCAAATTCATTTTGGGGGATGGAATCATAATTATACTTATGCGTTTTGATATATATCTTTCGAATTGGGTCTTACATCAACGTTTCCAAATACTGAATTGGTTTTTAAACTTGTTATTTACACAAGTATATGTTTTGGCGTATCCAACAGATTAATTTTCTGTCAATATTCAAGTCAAAGACACAAAATGTGTACAATTTCATACGTCACATTTATTATTATTATCGTATAGATCGTATATTAGGTTATTGACGGTAGGATATTAGCCAGACACGTACAGATATTTAGACAAACCGACACACACGAATTACAGTGACGATCACACCGATGTATACAAGCACATAAGCACACATTCAAAAAGATATACAAAGACACATAAATAGACACACATACACTAAAATTTACAGGTACGGATACATACAGACGTGTACAGACACACATATAGACATTTACACTAATATTTCTATTTATTTATTTAGATATACAGGCAAACAGACACAGAAACATACATGTAGAGAAACACACAATCAGACAAAAACAATGTTATATACAGACATAATGACACTCAATCATCAATGATTGTTTGGACATACACAAAACTTACATCCAATAACATACACACGAACGTTAAAATGTACAAACGGAAACCGAGGCATATATGTAAAGGCTCACTCAAAAACACACTTAATTTATTTATCTATTTATGGGAAAAAACATGAACCCGATTACAAATATAAGAAAAGGCTGATTTAATTTAATAAATATCTGGCATACAAACTTCTTCATACCAATCATATGTCATGGTATTTAGTTCATGCTATCAATCTTGTCAGTTTCTGTGCTAGCGTTGTTAATATCACTCTGATATAGACAACTGTGATAAATAGTAACTCAAGAGGCGTTATACATTTCAGTCTCGAATGACAGCTGCTGTAAGACCACGGATTAGTGTAATAAGTTTCAGGCCATTCTCTTTCACGACAGCCTTCGCCAAAGGTTGCCTATCATTTGCATATCATGTCAATTTCAGACATGAGTCGAGTCACCCCGCGACAATAGAAAAGCAAATGATTAAATGTCGTGTAACTAATTGATACCTTTTAACCAAAAAGTGCCCGCATTTCCATATTTTGCCATCCGCGGTCACAGTGTGATCATAGCCTTACGCGAGGATCAACCGTGATCGGGATACGGCGAGAAAATGATGAAATGCCGTGTATCTAATTGTGGTTCTGGAAAAAGGTCTGGTTTGCATATCATGTCAATATCAATAATAATGACCCTGCCTCTGCTTTGTTCTGTGACCATGATCAAGAGGTCGGTTCGACGCCCGTGTTCCTTTGGCTTTCAGTGTCCATAAAATATTCTCTTCTATTACAAGATTCTGTCGTTCACTGATTTCGCTCAGAATGAGCAATTTCCCGCCATATAAATCATGTTCATTTCACTTCAGAACGTGAATTATCTTCTTCTGATGTTGGCCAAATATTATTTGTTTTACGTGATGTGAATAGATATAAAACATATTCCTGAACATGTTTTTATCTTCTTTGGGAAATTTTGAACATTTGCCAATTTGATACTATATATGTATATGGTTCTTTTAGTTGAAAAGTATTTTGAATGAAAAACTAACCCTAAAAGTGCAGGTGATTTGTCTTTGGAATGTCTTATGTTGATGACATGCAAAAAGTGTTTTCTCTGCATCCTGCAGTATCATGTAGAATGGATTAACACATCCTACATTGTAGTTATAAACAACACATTTTGCACTGGTGATAGTTTAATTGAATGTAATTACATCGTTAACCATTTAAAAACAGCATACAATGTAAGATGATTAATAAACTTTTACAATGTTAATAAGGCGTACATGTGCAATGATATTTAGTTCTCTTATAGTACGTTTTCAATTACATTGTATCATACAGATGCTATGCAAACATCACCATGTAATCCTATTATAAGAAAGATGGAGGAACTGAGAATAAACGGAAATATTACCATTACCATTTTCACATCTCTTGCGTGTTTTTATCATCTTGATAAAATTACAATTACCATAATACAATTAAAAAACAATCGAAGGCATCATAGTATTAAATGCAATCGAAAATACAAATAATCTTCATACCACATAAGCAAAGGCCTTACCAAACAGTCATTTAACAACAATAAATTGCCCGCTCGTACCGCCATATTAGCACAGGCGCTAAAACTAAGCCTGGTGTGTTTGTGTGATTATGAACTATATACGACTTCGCACTCTTTGGCTCAGCGTATGGGTTACGTTCACGGTTGAGCGCTAATGCGGTAAATGATTAACACTTTCGATTTTTATAGACCATAAACCGAAGTACGAGATTGACAACTTGTGTGGGAACGGATACCACTTATGATAACTTTACCCCTGAGAAAATATTTTATCTGAGATCGTAATGATTTCTTGTCAAGGCAAGAAAAACAATCTTTCCTTTTCTCAAAAACTATAGCTCTCCGTCATAAATGATGTAATCAATGGACACTAACATAGCAATGAAGTTAAAACGGGATAGATTGAATGTTTATCTTTTTATGTCACTCCATTCGGCTTTACCATTTATATCCATATCATATTTAATCTGTTTGTCTGTTTGTCTGTTTGTCTGCCAGCCTTCCTGTCTCTATTTGTCCCTATGTCACTTTACCCTCCCTAAATCCTATGTGTGCAACCCCTAAATCTAAGTCTGTTTTCGGCTTTGTCGTTGTCTCTTGCATTGCCCTTTTCCTTATACTGTATAAAGAGAGTATTACCCGAGGAAGTGTGTCATGAGATTTACGAAACGAGTGTATATTTGTGTATTACCCGAGCGATAACGAGTGTCGTAAAGTCACACTCTGCAAGAAACGTCACGAACAATCGTTTTATGACGTCACGGACGATGAAATGCGGGAACTGGCGCTGAAAAATCTTTTTCTTAAGAAAAAGGATAAAGGGTCTTCACTTTGTTTCTGATTAACAGTCCAATTCTAGACAATGCTACAAAATGGCGGACATCAGTACAATATACATGTCCTAAGGAGATTTCAACACAGGCTAGTGTTGGGCTAGATAAACCAGTTGTATGTTTTTCAATACCAGAGGACGTTTGTACAATCTTCCTCTCCTCAAGAGACTAATACAGGTGGTAATTTCCGTACTATTTCTGTTTTCTAATAAATCTGTACCTTAATATACGAGGTTACAGAGAGCTTCAAAATCAGTGTGATGAATTAGAGTAAGCTTCAACATAGACTAGTGTTGTTAGCATAAGATATAACAGTCATGTGATATACCAGAGGATTATCACTTCCTACTTCAATATTCATATCCTAGATGATCCCATCAATTACAAATCTATTACTATTCTTTTTTTAACTATGTATCATTACCAGGGATATTCTAATATATGCTAGCCTCTTTCTTTCCCCGTTGACTTATCTATCATTAACATAATAAATGTACCAAAGGGGACTTAAACACGTTCTAAAATCTTACTTTTCCTGTGTTCTAATAATGTATTAGTAACTTGGTGCGAGAACCAGGGAGACCCTAATACACTTTAGCCTCTTACTATTCAAGTTTTCTTATACATCAGTTACATTATACGTGTACAAAAGGAGGCTCAAACAGTGGTTTACATCCTCTTTTCGTATGTATCAATAACATGACAGGTGGGCCAAAGGAGGTCTCAACACATTGCATCCACCTACGATTCCTGGTTTCTTATTTATCTGTAACATCATACGTGTACGAAAGGAGAATTTAATACATGCTAGCCTCTTACTATTCCTGGTTTTTTATGTATCAGAAACATCTTACGTGTACGAAAGGAGCCTTCAATACAAGCTATAGACTCTTTCTATTCCTGGTCTGTTATGTATCAGTAACATCATACGTGAGCGAAAGGAGAATTCAATACATACTAGCCTCTTACCATTCCTGGTTTGTTATGTATCAGAAACATCATACGTGTACGAAAGGAGAATTCAATACATGCTATCCTCTTACTATTCCTGGTTTGTTATGTATCAGAAACATTATACGTGAGCGAAAGGAGACTTCAATACATGCTAGCCTCTTACTATTTCTATTTTCTTATGTATCAATAACATAATAGGTGTAAGAAAGGAAACTTCAGTACATACTTACGTCTCATTATTTCTGTTTTCGTATGCATCAATAAGGTGTACAAAAAGAGATTTAAATACCTGCTAGCCTCTTAATATTTCTGTTTTCTTGTGTCAATAACATGATATGTGTACGAAAGGAGACTTCAATACATACTAGCCTCTCACTGTTCCTGTTTTATTGTGTATCAATAACATGATATGTGTACGAAAGGAGTCTTCAATAGATGCTAGCCTCTCACTATTCCTGTTTTCTTGTGTACCAATAACATGGCAGGTGTATCAAAGGAGATTTCAACAGAGGCAGGTATCTTTGAGCATCAGCAGCTAAATCAGTCATATGATTTCAATACCAGAAGAGCCGGCATGCCAATCCATCATCACATTACAGGAAAATTAACCGCTAATGATTAATGATAATAATGTCTAGAAAGGTTGGCACCACATCAACCCTTGATTGCAGTGGAAGACATAGTTGTCGACCTATGCCATTTACGTGCCCTTAGTGTTCTCGACCTTAGCGTCAACTACAAGATTACTCAAAGAATTTCATTTAAATCGTGAGACATTATGAGTTTCCCATGTGCTCTCACATATTACCTTAGCTTGTTAGACCATGATAACATAAGGCAAACTTTCTGTTGGTTAAAACGTTTGTCCCCAATATCATTTAAATACATAGGGCGTCGTGTAAGTAGCAAAGATAAACTTAAATTGTAGAACCAGTATAACATGCCATGATTCTTAGTCTCTGAAACGAACGTTTCTGGATCCGAATTTGACAATGAAAACAATAATGAAAAGGAGCACCTGACATCTCTTTGATTCAAAACATATATCCATATAAACATATATACCTTTGACCTGCATTTAGCTTTCAATAAATAGAAAATAAATTCAATAAGGCATGATACGTTTTTTGCATTGATATCACATCAATTTTACCTTGAATTCCATCATGTAAATATAGAATTTGATTTAGGATGGTCCAAAGATGACATGTTACGATCCTACACATGGTCCTCTTCCTGAAAGGATCAAAGGCCTGCCAGTGACTCCGGCTAATGTTTTTGATCAATTTATACCACGAACCCCAACACTTCAACGCTTCATTTGTCATAACCTCAAATAATTAAAATGCTTCATTTATCACGTCACGAAGTTGGTTAACTTCGTGAACTTTCCCGAATATAGAAGTCGTAGGCATGCTCATTTCCTTACTGACTTACTGTAATTATTTTGTGTGAAACCGATCTGGATTTTTTTTTTTTTTTTATAACTGAAACATGTTCACGGTCTGATACATCAGAGGACAACAGTGCCGATCTTTGATCCCACATGTCTTATAAAATTTCAAAATCTCCATCTGGTTAGAAAACCCGACATGCAAATTATCATCTCCAAAATATTTGAACACATTTCAACTCTTAAACAAAGTCACAAGATGAACTGAGTTAAATACCCTTTTTATTATATCAAACCACGTTTTTGTAGCATTTGCAGACATTTAAACATAACGTAATATCCTTTATCGTGGATTCCAACAAGTTAAACATTAATCTTGAACTTCAATTGACATTCAGACACTTCTTGGCCTAAAATAACATCAGACATTATAGAATCAAATCTTTGCCCCCATTGACATGAAAACATTTCGGCATCCCTTATTACATAGAAGTTCCAATTATTTCATGAAAAGTTTATTATTGAATCCATTGGCCAAACTGGAACCTGTCAGCATCTCATTGTACATATAATACATACAACAATTAACCAGTAATTGTTACTATTACACGTACTAATCAGAACTTTATCAATGCCAAAACCCTTAGATTTACCGAGTTTCTAGATGAAACTCCTGGAAGAAAGTATTTTCTCATATTCTGCACATGAGAGCAATTACTGACTTTCCTTTTTGGATTTTGTTTTGTTTGAAGTTATAGGGCGAAGTCAATCTCTGCGACAACATTCATTTCGGATAATAAAACTTTTCTAATACAGTAAAACATTTTCTTCTATAAAATCTTATTTTTAAAGTTACTTCGATAAGTGTTATTAAATGATAAAGAACTTCATATTCACATTCATATCTTTAGATTTGGTTTAACCCCAGACAAACACTTTGATATACATCGGGTCGTTCTCAATCAAATATCAATAATCTACGGCAGAAATAAAAAGTGAGGTGTTGCCATCCTTTTTTCCAGGTAGAAATTGGTCAATTTTTCGTTCCATCTGATCTTAACTCATATGACGACTATGGCATATAAAATCAGACGTACCAACTATTAGCTCAAAATAATCGATGGTACTCCAATGCTTTGACTGAACCAAGTCACAAGATGACGGAACCCGAAGACCTCCGTTGACCTACAGGACACTCTGACAGAGGTTGCAAGCCCTTTACATGTGTTTTCAAATCGACTCCTCCTCACGTGAAATGAAGGCGAGCAGATTTCACCCAGCTCATCATTCGCGTTATGATTTATGAAACAATATCGTGCTTAGTCGCATAACGGCAATGCGATGATGCTCTTGTGAATAAGTGATAATACAGATACCAGGCCGAACAAGACGGAGCTTCTTTGAAGATTTATGGGTAATTCGGCGGGCAGGAAATTTAATTTCGCAGGGAAGCTTGTAGGAGATCTTTGTTTTATTACACTCAGTGTTAGCTTCGCGTAGTGGTTGTGTATAATACCACGTTTGCGGCTTCCAGATCGTAACAAGAGCTCTGCGGTAACCAGAATATAAATCTTCTCTCGACATTCTCGTATTATTTTCAAAGAAAGATGGGATATGAAAGTTGAGTAGCATAATTGTAGATCAAAAGATTCGATTTTCAGTTCTCTGTACCTGGTTAGTACTCTTGGATTGAGAAGATTTGTGTCATATTTTATTTGCATTATTAGTCACATGTCCTGAATGAAGTGTAATATTGAATGATATGTTATTGAATGAAGTTTACATTTTCGGACATATTTTCTCTTTGAATGGAGTTTACATTTTAAGGCATATTATCTGATTAGATAAGGTGTATCAATGGTCGTATATTATTGAGTTGGATGTTATTTTGTTACGAGGAATTGGATATTTGGGTCACATGATATTTGAACGAATTGACTGAATCAATACGAATTACAACTCATTTTGCCTGTTATTCTTACATTACGATATGATTAAAATTTGATAATAATTATCATTTATGGGTCATGGGTTTAAGTAGTTTTGTAAAAATAATTGTTTACATGTTTTCGGGTATTAAGGTCATAGTCAATTAAAATATTCATATTGTATTTGTCTGGTTATATGTTTTTGAAATTATACTGCATTGTGATCATTTTTAGAAATTCTACTTTTGAGATTTTGTTTAATGAAGAGTTAATTCGATCATAATTCATTAGATTGAGTTGTGAAGTGTAATAATAGTTAAGATATCACATTTGCCTGAAAACGACTATTTCAGCGTGAATTCCAATATTTGTTGTCTGTGACGTCATTAAATCATTATTTGTGATGTCAATGTAGCGGGCCGTCTTACCAAAAGCAGGATGTTTTCTGGATATTTAGGATTGGTATAGAATCGCGGTAATTATTATTAATTATTATACTCGGGAGTGTTCCATTTAACTTCGCTCGGGTATTACAAAACTTTATCCTCGTTTCGTAAAATTTACATAACACACTTCCTCGTGTAATGGTCTCTGTGGATTTATCTTTTGGTCATATGCATTTGAATGTATACTATATCCAAGTGGCTAATGTAAGTGAATATTGAGGACATTGGATTATGTGTGGTTGTAAAGTTAATTTGGGTCATGTGTCATTGAATTTTTTGTTTTTTGTGACTCATTATTACGTTTAGATATAATTTGCAAGCGGCCAGCGTGTGCATTTTGGTTATATTTGTAGTCAAATCTCATAAAATTTTGCTGTGAAAGTTGGTCCTTTAGAACCCGATGTAGCTATGGAATTGTACATTTCAATCAATGTCATTTTAAGAGGAAGACTACGAGTTTTTGATAAATAGATTTGGCATCGATTAAGATTCATTTCATATACTGTCACATACAAAATCATTTGATGATGTCTTTTGTAGATTATTTTCAACATATTTACCCGATTGACGATTAGATATGTCATTGTGGACAAGAAACAAATCTGTTCAAGTCCAAATACATTATTTTCTTCATATAACTACTACGAACAAACTTTTCTTCTTCTGAATATATCATATCTTAGTTAGAAAGGAGACTAAACATCTACAAATACAAACTGATACTAGATGACCCCAATACAATACTGGACATAAGTGGACATCACATGACATAACCCAACTACATGCCCCGATTCCCCTTCCCCATGTTTATTCACGGTACCTGCAATTTATTGTTTCAAAGTTAAAATGGTTTAATTCAAAAGCGCATCAGCTACACTTAAATAATCTTATGTTGATATCAGAATAATTATTCCGTAATTGTAAAATACATTTAATGTGTTTTCTAAACCTTTGTGCCAGGGACATATCCATTGTACTTTAAAATCCAGGTGTTTTTACGTAACATATTACCTTTGCACACGATTCCATCTCTTCACATCCGGTTAAGACATATTTCAACATGCGCGCGAGTCCCCACTTAAAGCAATGTAAACAAACTTACATTTTGACATCTTGTATATCAACAACCCTTTGTTTAATCTGCCGTTTATTGTAGAATTTGGAGTTTTTAATATATGCCATATATAACCTTTCACCGCATTTTCTGCCCCATGTCGCCTTATTGGCACTGACAGGAAAGGTCTCCGTAGCGCCTATTGTGGTAAGGTGTTTTTTCGGTTTGTTTTAGGTCACGTGACGCATGTCTATTTCACCCCGGGGTAGAATTTCACTTTGTTTATTTTCAAAACCGAGTTTGTTGGTGTTTACTTCGAGGTGTAGGGAGGAAAAGGTTTTCCAAAAAGCGTATCACTGTATCACATAGTTAGCCAAGGCTATATCAGGTATCTCTAATATCTTTTCTACTGGCTGTTTCAGACAAACTGAAAACAGGATGTAATTCAAAAGTTTGAAGTAGTATTAAGTTTAAGAGCAAAAAGACTTGTTTGTCATATGATGGTGTCATCCTTGATTTCTAATTTGTTATGCAACTTCCTGCTGTTGATTTTTAAGGATTCAGCAATTTTGCTGAATCCTTATTGTTATTGGCGTGTTTTATTTATTTTTTTTTTTTTCCACCGATTTTGTGGACCCGATTTAGCCCAAACCGCTAAAGCTACAACAGCCAAACTTCGCAGTCTGGTAGAACTTCATGAGAAGGGGTTCTAATAAGCTTTTGGGCTTAATCGGATTAAGCGTTAAAGGCACAGTACCACTCACATTTTCAAAAATTAACATGAGATTTTTTTTCAAAATGCACTTAGAGGCCTGAAACTTTTTCCAAATGATAGGCAATTACATTTGGAGGAAAAAAGTAAATCAAGGCGACTTCGTAGCATGCATACTTACGCCGCCATATTACTTTTTTTGACTTTTTGAAATTTTTGGACCCCACGCACCTTTGAGAATCTTCTCCTCCGAAGATACTAGCATCTCAGAGCTGAAAGTTACATATGTTGTAGCTGAAGTACTGAGGAGAAAAGGATACTCTAAATTTTTCCTCAAACTTTAATACTTTTTACTCAGCAACCCTTCGAAGTCGGGCGACTTAGCACATGTGAGCATGTTCAAGGGACGATTACTCAAAAAGTTAGACTCACAAAAGCACCATTTTATCAGGAATGTGAAACCATTATAGGCACTTTACAAAGCAATAAAAACATTGGTCGCGAACAGTCATTTCCGTTCACAATACTCGATAGAAATCGGTAAAAAGTAACTTTTTAAAAATTAACATGGGCTAATTTTTCAAAATGCACTTAGAGACCTGAAACTTGTTTTGAATGAAGCGTACTAACAGTATCAACAAAAAAGTCAATCATGACGATTTCATAACTATTATAGTTTTTTGGCATTATCAACTTATTTGTTCCAGAAATAGGTTTTCATTATTCCGCGATTCTTGTGGACACGATTCAGCCCAAACCGCTAAAGCTATTACAGCCAAACTAACCAGTCTGATAGAACTGCATGAGACGACGCCACAATAAGCTTTTGGGCTTCATCGGATTAAGCGTTAAAGGCACAGTACGATCCAAATTTCGAAAAATTAACATGGGACATTTTTTTCAAAATGCACTTACAGACCTGAAACTTGTTTTAAACGATAGGCAATTACATCACGAGGAAAAAAGCAAATCACGGCGAATTCCTAAGTAGCATACTTTTTGCACATTATCAACTTCTTTGCAATAATCGCAATTTCCAGATAAAACATGCCGCTGAAGCTTAATGCATGCACCAATCTTCATGAAATTTTCAGTGAAGCTAGCTAACATTACTATCTTTGTACTGAATGTGCTTTTTATGCGCTGAATCCTTTTGTCGTCGCTTGCGACTATATTTTATTATTATTTTTCCTCATTTTTATTAGTTTTGGCGCAACCGATTGACAAATGTTGACGTATGTTAGCCATGCTTTATATTTCTTCTATTGTAGAAGAACTATACTAGCCCAGTCTTGTTTTTTTAAGGTCGGATGCATTTTTTTTATTAGTCCTCCCTCTTGACAAATTTCGACTTTGCTAAATTTCCCTTAACATTCATCTGAAATAAGCAACCGCAGAGTTACAATAATCGAATGTGTGTCCTCATCAATTTATTTACCTTTGCTCGTTGACTATCATTTGTTTTGCTTTGATTTTATCGACAGCTTTACAGGACCGTTTTTTCAAGAGCTACGTAAACTGCATTATCTACCACCACAACTACAACTACAACCATCTGGTACTGCTATTATTTCACCTGTGGACATTGACAAATCTTTCGTAGACTACGTCACACTACACTTACAATGCTTCTTCCGTAGCACAGAAAATGACACATACACCTCGATGACTCCCATAAGATGACTTTCCGCATCTAATACATACATGTATTGTTTTAAGATGATGCGAAAAGTCTTTATTGATAATCTTTGAGATCTTTCTTCCCTTATTTCAATAGCATCCTGACTCTCAAACACTTTTAAGACGATAGATTGATGACTTGTTGCTTGTACATACTTAGCTACTTTTTGCATCCACACAGACAGACACGCATACGCATCACGTATACACATCATTACAAAACTAGCTCCATGATCTTGGTATTTTTTCAAGCGATAAATGTTATACTTGAATCATAAAAAGGTGAATATGTATGATTATCATCCGATCAAGACAGGCAGTCCATTTATTATTCCATGTCATTGTTCCAAGGCTTACGAAGTGTTCATATTTCACAGCAGATCGGAAGAATTAATCCTTCGGTGGCGCAAATGAGAAATAGCCCGAGCGAGAAGCTGTCTTACTAGGTGTGGATATATTCTTGAAATTAAACAAAAAACCTGTCGCGCTAGTTCTAGCTTGGAGAGGCTATGAAATTTATGGTAATAAATTTCTTACAAAATGAGAGAGGCTGTGAACGTGAGAAGACTGCTAAACACTCTGGGTAATTATCCTGAACAACTGAGTAATCTTCAGCTGAATTTGGTCTCATGGTGTTCACACAGCTATGTTGAATCAGGATTTATAGGCAAGGGCTCCTTTATAAAGCGAGTTTCGGTCTGCTGATTGTGGTGCGACAAGGCTTTCTTTTACCCCCTTATCATTTCATATTTCTAGCCACAAGAGGTGCATTTTGTCACTCTGTGTGTCACTGTCGGTTTAGAACATGTTGTAAAATTATCAGATATCTCCCATGCTGAGAAGCTAATATGAAAAATGTGGATTCTGCAGAATATTTATCGTTGTGTGATTTTTAATGCTGTCCCTTGTAAATCTGCAATAAATTACTAAAAGGTACTCCATGTACGTTTTAATTGAATGCAAGACTACATTTTTCTTGGAATATATTTTTTATTTGTAACGGATATTAAAATTGCATTATAAAATGTAGACTGAGAGAAAGTTCCAAGTTTTGTAATGGTCATGGACCAAGACATGTACAACAAGAGTATAAAATCCCTTACTCCTCCATGGATGGTTGATTGCTACACTTTTATTGAGCAGTGTATGAACTGAGCCTTCTAATCCAAAAGTAGGATTTTGTATATTAAGAGGCCAAATTAATGGGGGGAAAAGTTACCAGCCCGTCCAAAAAGTAACCAGCTTTTGGGCTGGCGGACAGGCACATGTGTGACTTTAATTGCAAAAGCAATTTTAGAATCTTGATTGTTTACTAAAAGTGATTTGTGTTGTCCCTTTTAGAGCATTATCAATATTAATAATGAGGAAATTTGTTTTTTTCAACAAGTATGAAAAGGATTTCAAGGGTTTAATGCTAAATCTTTTCCTTTGATGACGTTGTTTTCGTTGCCAAAAGAACTTGTTTGAGGATATTTCAGTCCTCTAAAATTTCACCTTACTATTCCCCTTTACGAATAAGCATTACCATAGTATCCATATAAGACTATTACTTTATTATACAAGTTAAATATTGTATTTTAATTTTCAATTGTAGACTGAATTCCATTGCAACCTTGATCTACAAATCAAAGCGTAATCACCGAATCCCAACGATTAGTCAAAACAAACTCAACAATCGATCTCATAATGCATCATTCACACTTTAGTTCCGTGTGACTGCATCTTACAAGTTGAATGCGATTGTCTAATTTCAACAGAAGTTTGCGATAAACCAGCTTAGCACGATATCAGTATCTGTGACACTGAACAGTTGTTCTATTTCAGTGACGATTAACAACGGAGTTTTCATATCACCTTTTACGTGTTTGTTTGTGATTGCCAATATGCCATTCATTGACTCACGCCGAAACACAATAGACTCTATTTGACAACAACACAATTCACTTCAAAGGCCTGCAGCCCTCCATCAAGCAGGCCAGTTCAACGGAGATTTATTTAAGACATCTTTCCGGATCACTTTGGTCCTACATCGGAACGGAACATATAAAACAAAGCGTTAAAATGTTTCTTTGTTTGCTGGTGTCGAAGGGAACAACACTCTTAAAGATTCTGTTGCAGAGAGTGCTTTCTGAGATAGATCTTCCATTGTACACTGTGGATGTTTGCAAGAAGTGCATCATCACAATCGCTTCCGTCAAGTGCCCTTTCATGCCAACCTCTCTGCTATCAACAACGATCGCCTGTAAGTGATTTTCAACATCTAAATCGATAGGGACCTAGAAAGGCTGGGAGAGAAACAATGAATCTCAAGTAGACACGGTGAGGCAATAATACACCTGGTATTTTCATTGTCTTCATGTTGCAAGACAAATCATTGATGAAGTATTGACAATGTCAGCACACTTACAACTCGCTTTAGCGTCGTATTGTCTACTTGCAAGTCGAGTCATTGAACAGCCATTGGCAATGTCAGAGTACGTATAACTTGACATGGCGTCAGTTTAAAAGTTCAGAAAGTTCAGAACGAGTGATTTAAGTTTTGATATTTAATATGATTCAATGTGTTTATTATTCTAATTGTTTTAACCTTTCGCATGAAAATTATTCAATTGATTTGATATTTGCATTATCAGTTTGCGAGCGACCTGGTGTAACAGTTTAGCTGGCTGTGTAGTTAATAAAGTTAAGCAGCTACCGACTTAAGCATGTTTATTTAAGTTTTGATGTTAATAATTGAAGAGTTGTGTCGTATTGTTATCAACTTTGAAGTGAATTATGTGATTGAACTTAATCGTTAATGACTGTGTTCATATGAAAAATGATTTTTTAAATTTATGTTATCCTTACAGACAACGTATAACTTCAGATAGAGGTAGCTAGTGGTATTATATTGACAACAATTCATACGTTTAAGATGCAAGGAAAAGCTATTTGAGCAACAACGAAAGGGATTATTCACTCAGAATTATTTTTTTAAATAATCAATGTTTTTCATAGATGTCCACAGTTGGTTACAGATGTAGATAAATTGTCCTAACCAACCAGTAATAATTGTCGAACACAAATTTACTATATATAGTAAATGTCTTGGTGTATAAAAGTCAAGCGAAACACAAGAACATCAAGAAATGATTTACTCTATGGGGTTAAAAAATCAATTAATGCTTCGTTAACATTAATTTTGTTTGAAAACGATGTTTGTTTCAAATAAAGAAATTCTCAAAGTTGAACTAAGCAGTTTACATCCAACCAACTTCTGATGTGCCTACAATGGAAGGTTATACTTGATCATCATAAACATTGATAATATTACTGAATTTCAGCAATAACTTCCATAAGAATATGAACAAATTAACATTGAGGATTTGAACCCGCGCCCTGTGATTCAAGCTCCTATCACTAAATATGTCTGCAGACTGACCACTGTACCACCGAGACATTGCTACATTCTTCTCTTAAAGAGCCACTCCGTGATTTTCACATCATTTTTTTATACGAACCTAAATATCATATGTGGTGATATAAAATCGAAACATCTTAACTTTTCATATCCAAAAGAAATATATGACAAATACTGATTTTCCATGAAAATCTAAAAACAGCCTTATAAATGCACAGAGGTGTAGATATCACGTCCAATATACATGGATAATAGTTAAACACTATCAACTCTTAACTGCCCTCCTGGCTGTTTTAGGTAAATCTCCAAATTTACGTTTGTCTATTTGACGCGCGCCACTATCCGTTTCTCGATTATAATTGTGACGTTCTACCATCATATTGCCACTGTAAAAAAAACCCAATAAACTTTAAAATTTAATATATTTTTGGTAACAGTCGATACTTCACGATCAAATGACACCATTGATTAAGTTTGGCATATATGACTCCAACAAATCACGGAGTGGCTCTTTAAAGGTAGAAGAACTCATCATCTTGAAGAGTTATGTGTCATCATTATACATCACAATAGCTAATTTAAGCGTTGCCTTTAGCACTAAGGTTAGGAATCACTTAACGTCGGTTAAATGCTATAAGATGACATACGGGGAGGGTATGCTTGAAGACGACACAAGGTAAATCAATGCTCACCCGAGGGAAGACATTGAACTGGTTAATCTATAGTCTGGCCTGAGGTTGGGGTTATCTTGTCAATTGTGAGAACTATAGGTGTTATTTAATGATGGCTGGAAGTAACATTTTTACATTCTACTCATGAAAAAAATCCATTTTGAAACAAACAATCGTGTTGTTTGTATGTTATATGTTTGCACATTAGGATTTTGATGAAAGAAAAAACGAGAGCTTGGAATAAACATTTGTTATATAGTTGTATCAAGATATATACATTTAACTGATTTGGTGATCTGCAGTCATTATTATTGTTATTTGAATAAAAATGAAAGAAACAAACCACGTTAATAATGATTTCAAGCTCATTGAGCAAACATTCTGGTGTGAGTGAATCTTTGAAACATTTTACAAGCTTGACTTGGCGACATTATATTTTTTTGAGATAACGTTTCCACCATTTATACTAAATATTCTCATACCTTTTGCTTTCGCGGCAAATCCAAAGCATGAAAATAGTCACAAACATGAACTCTGCCTAATCTAACCCGTGCTCAACAAGTCGGCACTGCGGTTTATATTTGACAAAAAAACAGGGATTTAAATATTCCTTTTAAATTTAAACGATGTGGCATCGCTTTAAATCAACTTACTCCGAAGGTCTATCAATCTCACATGCAGGAAAAAATCATCTTGAATCAAGATAAATTCGTTAAAAAGTTTTCACATCCTTCAAACTTCCGTTAAACAAGGAACTTAATTTCAAATTCTTAAAAATGTTTTAAAGCACTCATTTAACTAACATTTTATCCACATTTAAAATTCTTGTGATCCACCGCCTCTAGGAGATGTTCAGCGCTGCACGAAATGTGTGGCTGCATTTCTCCAGCACACTTGCATAACACCCGATTAAGTATTTCTGACATCTTTCAAACTTCGCAGCTCTGAAGTTATTATCAAATCGCTTCTGCTGGTATGGAGAAAGCAAAAAAGGCACTCGCTCGATAAAGACAATCTTCAATTGAATTAGAAAACCCTTCTCAAAATTTGCACAGGAACCAGAAGATCGTTGACCTATGACCTCTGGGCGTAAGGATACCGACTGTCATGGCGAACGTCACGTGTCATGTCGTATCACAACCTCGCTTCCGCGGTTTCAATGTAGGCCACGTGACATAAAGGCCACGGACCCTCTTTCCACTTTCCCCCTCACATAATATGATTATCGTTCCGAAAAATGTCCAATTTTCGGACGTCAAGATGCAAGAAATGAGCTTGGTCTTGTGAACCACATATGAGCCTCTCATGACAGAATTAATCAACAAGACTTTCAGTAGGTTTCTTCTCTTGGAAAGTATAAATCTTTTTAGAGCAAAATTAATTCGCTTATCTTCTGGGACACGCTGCATTGCGTGCTTAGAAAAACCCCCAAAATCTTCTGTTTTTCGATCATCGAGCTTAAATGATATGAAAAATGTCATGTATGAAACGAACTTCTAGTTTTAAATAAAAGGTGAATTGCGTGAAATTAAACACAAAAATACTTCAACTCCTGAAAATTTATATTTTCTGTGAACGAGTTTTTTTCTTCAATGAAATGTAAAAGAAAGTAAAATAAATACCAAGCCTTTTGCAGATTTCATTAATGTTGTCTAAAGTTGGGTAGGAATAGAAAAAAAGCGTTTCAACTTTTAATCTTCAAGGTAGGACGTTTAAGGCGACGTGGTTGCGTAAATGGGTATATTCACAATCGGGAAAAGGTTCACAAGTTTAGGTTTGAAAAAAACACGTTTAGGACGTTTCTGTGACGCTTAAAGGAAAAACCGCCGGGATATCGCTTACATTTTTCAGGTTACTCTAAACTTTAAATCAGTTCAAGGATGTACAGAATTTTATTGTTGAAAGTTTATCGATAGGTTCACATATTGCCTTGGGGTTTCATTGCAAAGTTAATCGCGACGAGGTTGCAGGATTTCTCTCGTCAATATCATTAGTGATATGCCACGCTACACCTGTAACTCCATTAAAAGTCATTTAATTCTACACGTATAAATGTATTCAAATGACCACTGGTCACTTTTACTCGCTTTTGTGACATCAAATATGTAAACATTGCCTCGTAATTTCGCCTCGCACAAATTTCAGCTTAGCGACATTCAAATTCCACTTTCACAATTTTTAAGAAATATTCATAAAATGAAGAAAAAGTAGCCAAGCAGAATTAATCTACGAGGTGACAGACTGAAAAAGACTTATTTTAACATCAAAAAGTGAATGCGAAATTTCCCAGCTTTCAGGGCTTGCTGAAGTTGATGGATCGCATTTGATTTAAATCTGAAGCAAAAACACCTTTACGACAAAGTGCGTAGTCGGGGATGCTACCATGCATTCGATGTTACTCGGTTAAAGCATATGTCAAGATCTGATACTCTTGGGCGGATACTCTAAGACTCTGTACAGCGTAGATTGCTCTAGTAGGAACCTTGCCAAGGCAGTGGGAAGATTCACAGCGCTGCAGTAGAGCATAAAAATGCTCATCGTTAAGGGCAACGAGAACACGCGAGAAATCGCGTGACCCGGTGACGTGTGGTACTTCGCGAGATTTTGGCACATGTTTCGTAATCGGTGTACTTTTTTTCTGGAACTTATGCCAAAATCTGTTGCCAGTCTTTTCATAGAATGATTACGTTCTTGTTAAGGAACAAAACCTTTAATTGAAGTGGGAGTACACATGGGTTTGGTGAATGGATGTAAAGGAAGGAAGAATTACGTCATTTTATATCTCTCTGGCTGCCAGTGGATTTGTAAGATGTATTTCTGTTTATGTCTGGAAACCTGAAGGAAGCAGTTGGTGTAGAAATAAACACTTGGCATGTATCAGACGAAGTCTCTTAGCTTTAAGGTCTGTCTTCCCGTGAAAGAGCCGAAGACCTCTCTCGGTTCCATCTTCTAAAGGTTGCAGACATGGAAAAGGTTACATGCACACAGGAATGTGCTTATCGAACGAATACAAATGTTAAGAATTGAATTAATCAAATACATGATGCAGAACAATTTCTACTATTTAAATTTTCTGACTCTTGCATTGTTTAGTTGTAAACTCAAATTATATTTTTACATCATGTATTAAATTTTATTAATTTAATTTATTATGTTCATGGACGTGTAAGCATTGCAGGCTGAATTTGATTTTATTTAAATGTTTTTGCTATTTTATCTTATTTAACATTGAAATAAAGTGGTTAATCATCGTATTTATTTATTATGTAATTATTGAACATATTTTAACTATCATATTCTGTTTGTTGCAGTGTGTGATTATGAATCCATAATCAAGATTTCAAATTAAACATCACATTCGCTACCAGATCGAATAGAAATTATTTAAGAGCAGCATTAGTTAAAGTGAGATATAATCATCACATGTTGTAGTTGAGAATCTTAAAGTGACAGGCTTACCTCTTTTTTTATAAATTTCATCATCGAAAACTTATGACTCTAATTTTTTTATGTTCTTGGTTGGAAATTCAAATTTTAATCTAACACTCAGAACGAATTTCAAAAATTTGAAACGACTTCTCTAAATTGTGTTCATATTTATTTCACAAGAGAGCAGAGGACGTATGTCAATTTCTCACTTCGCCTTGTTCATTTCACCAAATCCGTGCTCTTTCTCATGTTAACGATGGCCATCTGCGGGACCTTTTACATGTATATTTCGACAAAGTGGCAATCTTCAATCTGCAGCCTGACTCCCGTTTTCTCGCCTGCAGTTCCCGTCGGGATTTCACTAACACTTCCCCCCAAGTTTAATTTTTGGAAGTCGACGATTGTTTGATCAGAGCAGTTGGAGCAAGAAGATCAATCATAGGAGGAATACAGATATAATACGTCCGCCATTTCCCTCCAAAATTAGTTTTACACTTTCGCAATGAAATATTTGATAAAGGGACTAAGTCGTACCACCTCGCAATGGTCTCTTTCCACACCAAGCGAAGACGGGATGAGAAAAAATGAAAATATGATTTTTTTTACCATTGACTTTGACAATCTCTAGTAATCAATATTTGTAGTCATGAAACCAAACAGTAAATTTAATTCTGGTTTTCGCCTCTTGACTCCGCTTTAAAAAAAATGGCTTCTTCGTTAAAGCACATGTAATGTCAATGACAGAAAGTTTCGCTATATGTCATGTTCTTTGAGTTATTTTCTAGCATTTCTTGTCACTTGTCAGTGGTCTGTCTTCGTCGTGCTAAACATGCAACTGTTTTTAGCTTTCACTGACATCATTTACGCCCATGAACGTGTCATGGTGTTTGGATCATTTATTGGTGTTTTCATGAGGTATCTGGATAAAATAACGTTTTTTAGGGTTTGACTGTAAGTGTAAGTCATAAGTAACTTTATATGGAATTTTTATTTAGAAAGGTTAAAACAGCAGAGATCCTGAAAATAAGAGAATTCAGATTTGTTCTTCGATATGCACAATCAAATTGATTTTAAGGCTAAAGAAGAATTTCTTCGTTTAAAAATACAATGTCACTGAGATCATTTAAATGGATTTAGATGATTCTTACGATAGAACTGTTCCAGACATCATGGAAATATCTCAATAAGATATGATAAAAAGTCGATTTGACAAATTGGCCCATGTTAGAATTTTTGGCTTCTTAAAACTTTTAAGGGCTCGGTCCAAAAGGCTGGAAAGACCCAAAACCTATCCAACGCGAGTTTAAATCTGTAACAAGTCGGGCTGAAGTTAGGTTTAAAAAATTTCGAATGATGAAAATAGTGATAATCACGCCAAAAACTATCATTAATTTATCCAAATTAATGTTAAATATAACATAATTCACCTTCTTGTGATCAATATTTAACGAATCAATGGCATTTTGAACATAATAAACATTTTGAAATCATAGCTGATGTAATATGCAGTTCTTACAACATCGTATCATACAGGCCGGGTCAAGGCAATATATTAAACTTGAACACTGTAAAACACGTACGTCCTTACCCGAGTACTCATTTTCAGAATGTATCTCTGTTAGACATCTTACTACTGGGTATCCGGATTACCTTTATTTGACCTTCACTTGAGAATTTGAAAATGAAATATACTATATTAGTTTTTAGCAACTAGTTAGGCCTATATAAGATGGTTTAAGATTTCAAATTATGTGTTTTTTAATAAAAGAATATCTTTTATATCAATTAATGGAAATCATCTTTCAAATTCAGCAAAAAAGTATAAAGTATTATTTGTAAAAATCGGCTCTACAAAAGACAGCGGGTTAACAAAATCAAGTTGAAACTTAATTCCACTCAATCGAGCTCGGTAGTGCGTTCAAGAGAAAGGCAAATAAAAATATCACATTTTCTCTAGTCATAACTCTCCATGATAAAACTGACTTTTTCAGTAATTCCCTCTGTTCCCGAAGCCGCCGTGGTGTTATTCAAGTCGGTCATAATCTAATATTAAGACCGGGGGCCTTTACAAGCAACCTCTGAACAGTCCACGTGTAATATACTATCTAAACGAAATATTCCCTGCGGGCGCATCAATCTTAAATTTGGCATTATTTTCCATACTCCCGTTCGTTTTAATATGGCGTCTTGGTCTCGAGGGTAAAGTGGGGTCTCAGAACGAGGCGAAGGTCACAGCTGACGATGTTGCAAGGAGCAAGGTCGTAAGACCCTGCAAGAATTGTTCGCCCTTCGTTGACCCTTGGTTGGACAAATTATTTGGCTGAAATGATATCCCTTGAACGGTAGATGGTAAATTTGATGTGATGTTAAATCAAGTGCACGTAGACGCTTAAGCCGTCGTGACCTTGACCCTTAACCGGAATTAGAAATCATCTAGCAACGTTTTTGGATCAAGTGCAGATTGAGATGGCGGTATGATTTGCTTGAAAGGAAAATGATTTATTTAATGTGGTGTAATGTTACACCATGTGCACATTGAATCTGACCTTGACCTTGAACCGGAAATGAAAATATTGGTTCTTTTCTGCGTCAAAAAGCTAATCTTGATTCGACAACGGTACAGGTAACATTGATATCATACTTTACTAGGAATATCGCGTCTACAACATCAGTGAGACTTTAACATTGAACCGGAAGTATAAAAATCTTTTCACATTCCCGGATCAAAGAGCCAAGTTGGGTTTTTTTAAACTACACAGTGCTACAGACATAATGATATTAACAAGCCCTGCAGATGAAGGTGATAATTTCAAATCTAACGCATGAGTTGTCTAAAGCCTATTAAATCTTCTTAGTTCAGTACTTTTCCTTACGGGGGTAATCATTTGAACGGCGTCTACATGTTCACAGATGGTTCGCTTGATGGTGACAAATATTATGCATTATAGACGAAAGTTCAGGCATTTTGTTCCTTCGCTGCGATTATCGTGCTTTCATCGAAATGCATCGTTGAGGAATCTTTAGTATTTCATAAGTGATGCATTGTGATCCAAAAGGTAACACCATAGGACCCTTTATATGGTGGCACTAGATAGGTCGGCAGACGTTTGATTGCACGCAAGAGCTAAAGGATCGAATGTCATTTCCTAAACGTTACATACACACCATTAACTCTAAACAAAATCAAGCCTTTATAAAATGATTGAAATTGACTTTATGGCATAATCCTTTATGTACCTGAGTTATTAAATATGATTTACCTCATCAAGCGAAAGGCTTTTTAATATATAGACGTTTGGATATCTGATTCTGTCATTTATTTCAAAGAGGATAAAAAGCAGTGTTAATCTCACGCACATTATTTTTCGAATTTGACATTTCAAAAGGGAATTGCGTTGATAGTTGACTTTTATTTTGATTTTGACGAACATGATAGCGTATTTTCAAAATGGATTATGGAATTTCAGATTCTGTTTCTCTGATATTGCAACTGTAGTCTTGATGGAATGAAACAATAATGATTTAAAACATGCTATATAGTAAATTTTAGATATTTCAATACATTTAGAGCATGTAGTCAAGCTGTGTACATGCTTACTGACTTTCCTATCTGGGTGCAAACATCATGTATTTTGGGATTTCCTCGCCATCATACCATGGAGAATTTAAGGAAATTTGAATTTTGACAATTTCACCCCATCAGTCTATTTCAATCTGCCAAAATTGGACAAATTTTACAATCCACCTGACAAATTTTACAATCCACCTGACAATACAATGATAGATTCGAGAATGATCATTTTACACATGAACATAGAAAAGTTTATTTTCAGTGCAAATGAAGTAATGCAAGGGAGTTACAAACGAAGTTCAAATTATATGATATTTGCAATGAGAAATACAGGTAGGTGATGAATGCAGGTTTATGCGTTTTCAAACCTGTTTTTGAATATTCTCAAATCTTTCAATTTAAGTAATATACGAGTTTATATGCTTATTAACTTTGTTTGAAATCAAATTACTAAATAAAGTTAAAGCAAAACATAAGACTAGCAATTGAATCATAAAATATCAACACTTTGGCAAAAAGAGTTATGAAAGCAAAGTTCGACCTGCAATTAACCTCTTCCATTCATGGTATCTTGAAATCTATACTCTCACAAGGAAGTTGTAACTTTAAAGTTAACATAAATGCCACCTATCTGTCTTTAGGGTCCACATATGTATGACTGAACATTGATTTCAACATTTATGTAAATTGCCTATCAACAGAAGATTATTACGTGTCTTTTCATTTGTCATAGGATTATATTTAAAATAATATTTCTTTTGATAAAAGGACCCCAACCCATATAGTTCGCTGAACTTTGAATTTCAATAATTCACAAAATCTAATTTCGGGAGATTAAGTTAAAAGTAGGGAGAACTGTATGGATTTCGAATTGCTAATTTTTTATTTAAAAACTACAGATGGCAATAAGATATTACGTAAGATGATAATTAAACTCTTGTCACGATGTAACGATATCTAAACTCAGACGAGACGCGTTTATCCGACAGAAAAATAAGAAAAGAAAATAATCAAGCCAATAAATAACTAGAGAGAAGCCAATCAGTGAATCAAGGGATTTATTTGCAGTCTAAACCAGATAATAACCGGGTACAGCAACAAGCTACCCGTAATCCACTTAACAGGAGTTAACAACTAATTAAGGAAGTCAACAACCCATGAATAAACAAATAGACAAACTGTAGGGAATCACTCTAGCATAACTCCAGACGTTGTAACAATAAGATAAGCTAATGACCGTCTTAACGAGATCACTAAGACAAATCAACACTTGGCGAATATACAAGGGTGGTGTCGGGACACGGGTGGACTAAAAATAGGGATGAATAAACAACAAGCACACAGTACTTTAGATGATCCCTAATCACTACTTGAGTGAGTAAATGAATAAGAACACTAGTAAAGGTATAGTAGAACTTATAAAATAATGGGAGGGAAGGTAAGGTTAAAACTGTAAGTCCTTAAAGGAAGTGATCACATACTCCAGAAAGGTACAGAGAAAAATAAAGGAATATCAACCTCACCAATTTACTTCCAACGTCCCAGGTCCACCCGTGACCTCTCCCCGCAAGGATCAAGTCAAGACTCCTGGTACAAGAGCTTAGCCCGCTATTTATTGGCTCCGTTCGGACGTCGGAGAAGACTAGGCCAAGCTCCAAGAGGAGAATGGTAGCTTATCTTAAGGATATCGCGAATCTGTGTTTCTCTGCGAAACTAAATTATCCCTAGCTCCATTAATATTTAAGTTATGGAGCCCTACAATGGCTTATTGTAAAGGGCGCAAACTCCTCTACAAGTTATAAATATATGTAACATGAACATTGGCATATTAATGAACATATAAAAATAGCCACAGTCGGCGAATAAAGACATGAATGAAAAAAATAGATACATGAAAGTAAAGTACATAATATGTTCTTTTGAAATATACAATAATTGGTGATATTTTATAAAAGTACATTAGAGGAGAGGCGGGGAAAAAGGTCGCACGCTCGAACCGCGTGACACTCTTAAATTAGTTATAAAATACATAAATCAGACAGTATCTGTCAAAATCACATTTACGTTTTACATTGTTTTTACAATGTAAAACAAAGTAAATAAAAAATATTATTTTCATATAGCGATGACATGTTACACGTTATGCATTACACAGTTCACTGTACGTATCACACATAACATACTACACTTACATGTATTTCATATACAATAGATTTCACATGTTACGCATAAAATACTACACTTATATCGTATGTACAATATATTTCACATGTTACGCATAACATACAGCATTTATATCGTATGTACAATACATTTCACTATTACAAATAACACTTACTGCACTGATATTGTATACAATGCATTTCACATGTTACACATAACATATACTGCACTTAAATCGTGTACAATACATTTCACATGTTACAAATAACACATACTGCATGCAAACACTTTACATCATTTCTACTCATTTCACTTTACATATTATTCATTAAGTTTTACATATTATTCATTACACTTTACGTATTTCTCACCACTTTACATTTTTCTCATTACACCTTACATATTACATGTACTTATTACACTTTATAAATTACACATTTCATCTTACATGTACATATCCCATTTTTCACAAATCATATTTTAATTAAACTTTTCATATTACACTTTACACTTTACATATTAAACATGTAACTTTACACATAACATATTTCGGTACGAAACCGAAATATGTTATGTGTAGATTGAACTTTATATATAAGATTATCATTTTATATGTTATGACTACATCTAACATATGGTGACTCATTTAGAAATTATCGTAATACATATTACACATTGTAACCATATCATTCATTAAACATTACGCTATTTTCAACATTATTCCACTTCGCGGGCTTCACATAACACATTAAAAGTTACACATTACATTAAGCAAAACACACGACATATTTAAAAAGCTTTCTTGATATCTTTGATCACTTTATTACATAATATCCCAGCCATTTCGACTGTTTCAGCACTACGAGTGTTAAACATCTTAACAATAGGTAATTGTTTCTGCACATGTGATAACCAGCTGTGGATCACCGTTGTTTAAGCCTCTTGTGATCACATCACTGAACTCGGCGAACAAGTTATCACTTGTCTCGGGTTTTGTACACCAAAGAAATGTATCCGGTTTCCAGCCATTAAAACAAGATGCACATATCTCGACCCTTGATGCATTTTTTGTTCTTCAAAATCTTGTTCAGTTGCCCTTTGCGAAAAGAGGGTCGTAATTATTAGGGACTTTTAAAAGATTTCTTCACTCCTCTTGTATGTGTTTTTGAAGCAGTGTTTACGGATGGGCGCCCAGTGTCAACTAATTCAGCCCCGGACTATAGCAGTATAGCGAGTTGACGCTCTCTCCTCCCCAACTTGTCCCCCTCCCGGCGTTTATGTCCCCCTCCCATTCAGGCCTCGACCTTTCTGATGCAGTATCACTCACCCGGGTGCACCGTCGTCATTGTTCAGGGGCCGCCAGCAAAGACACCCCACGAGTTTGGTGGAAAGTTTAAAGAATAAAATCTGGGCTTTGAATACACCTTTTGACAAGGGGACCGGTGTCTCATTTCATACTTTAGTAACGACCCCCTTCATTTACCAGGAGACGTAACTCGCCAAACACAGACATGTTTGACGTGGGAGAATTTGCCGCCTGTTCACAACTTCCCAACACCACATCTGCCCTCAAACCTGTCTCCCCAAGTTGCAGACGACACTCTCTTCTGCTTCTTTCAAACCAAAGTGTCGTCTGCCTGAGAAGAAAATTGTATGAAAGTTTTTATTTCACAAATTACTATATAGATACAGATACAGATACAGATACAGATACAGATACAGATACATAAACATATACATATAAACATATACATTTACATTTACATATACAAACTTATATATGTGCTCAAACTTGCCCTTTCCATGCTGCACACATCATACACACTTTTATTTCAAATAAATCAAGCATTATTTTATTGAAAGGTATCTACTTATACAGATATAATATAATTTGCAAAATACGTGTACATGAATATCTTCAAAGGCAAGGGGCAAGAAGTAGCCCAGAAACGTCGTGAAAATAAATAAAGAAGTTGTCATCCATAACATTGTCTTGTATTACGTGTACATGTTCCTCCGTAGCTTCGACAGTTGTCGTTCTTTAAAAGATCACCTTCAAGTGTCGTCTGCTTCTTCCTCTATGCACTTTTTACCTTTTCTACACTTACATCATGTATTTCTACAAAATTGTTCATATTCATCTTTCAATTAAAGTGCCGTATATCTAATAGATAGGAGAAAATACAAAGTATACAGATTTATCTCAATTTTAAAGTCAATATCTGCACACAAAAATTCCCCCATTCTTCACTCAGTTCATAGCTCAATTTTCCTATTGGGTTTTTGCATATAAAAGTTGTAAGTTGATATCGGTTACTCACAAGTATCCTTTTCAAATTAGTGTCGTATCCTTTGAACTGTTAATGAAATTTGATCTTATTCGATGTACGTACACATTGCTTCGCTGTTCAAAATTTTGCAATGTCCAAATGTAAATAGCGAGCGATATACGTCAGAAATTAGTATCAATGTCTTAACCTTAGTCCATTTTCATTTGGCATTAAAACATTATAATAATTTACAAATGATCCTCCAGATGTAATGCATCCACGTAGAACAGTTGTAAAATATGTTTTATGCCAGTTGTTGCTCGATTTGATGTTTTAATCTTAAATCATTTGGAGAATTTTTCAAATGAGTTGAAACAAGGACTCAGATGAATATGAAGGTTTAAAGAAGAAAGACCTATGTAGGTCGGAATGTTTACAATGACAACAACTCCTTACATTTGGACATCGTGACGTTTCAAGTCATTGGTATCAGTCTTTCTGGGTAGATCCCTTATTTTGAATGTTCATGATTTGATATGGTAGTTTTCTGTTTTGAGCCACAGTATCTACACTTTTAGTCGTTTTTCTTATAATGACGTGTTTGAAAATAATGTTTTTTCTTAAATTGAGTCCAAGTTCCAGTTGTTAGATAAGGTCTGCTATATAAATATATGCCACTTAAGAAATGACCTCCTCAACTCCATACACGGATCTTTGTATAATTACAAAAATGCCGACTCGTTTTTTAAATTATGATTTGAATCTGCGCCGTCACAGTCTTATCGACGGTTAAATATGGTTATTTCAATATGATATCTTAAGCCTATGTTTGTCATTTCAGTTTCTATATTGTGCTCGTTTTCAATAATTTTAACACAATAATTCATGAGTTACCGGGTTATTCGGGTTATTTAAAATTTATATTCTACTCAATTATCTCTGTTCATTTAAGTATCATTTTGATCTTACTTTTGTTAATGTAAAACTATACTTATACACACCCATTATATATCTACGATGTTTTAAAAAATACTATCTATTTTACACGGTATCCAATAACTTTAAATTTTGTGTGTATGGCATGTTTTATTAACAATTGTTAAGTCTATCATATGCATGTTTTAATTATGACTGTGAACATACATACGAGTACATTAATTTAAATAATACCATTGATAAGAGTTCTTAACATTTCTTTAATTTTGACTTATTCTTATATTTGATTATACTTTAAGAAACATTTGGAAAGCACAACTAAGAAAACATTAATGTATTACAGAGATAACAGAACAATTATTCAATCGAAGATTTCTTAGCGTTTGGATTGGACTCATATATAGTCTTTGGAAATGTTGACGTAAATGCATTTACTGTAATTGATGAGTTTATCTAACTTGAAACTGAAGTTAAACACAACAAGTCGAAGCGACAAATCGTATTGCCAAAACGAGGCTCCTTTTCGAATATCAAACGTATGACATCAAGGCTTGTCAAATATTTTTAGATTGAATTTGGTTCATTAATATGTTTCTGTTAGCATGTGGATTCATTCTGAGAATGAGTATATATAGTTTATAAAAACTGCACTTGAGGATTAAGGTATCTTACGATGGTGTTGGTTCTTCAAGGAACCGTCTGCACCGAGGAGTAATCGTCTGTGTCTCTGACATTGACCACCGAAAATATGGGGAAATTTTGATAATCAAATGAACAAAGTTGTTTTTGAATGACTTCCCTGACAGTAGATGAATGTACCAATCAGCCATGTTAGATTTAATTATGTCGTTTGAATTTAACGATGACCGTCTGTGACCTGAACGATGACTGAAAATATAAACGATTTATTGACAAAGTCGGTTTTGAATGACTGCACTAGTTGTGGATGAATGTGCCAAGCGATTGTGTTGGCTTTTCATTGATGTCGTCTGCTATTGAAGGTGTCGTCTGCTCTATCAATTGAGATTTACCTGTGGCAGACGATAGCCAATCAGGAATCCCATCTGTTTGGCCTAACTCAGGGTTGGGGTCTTAGGCTTGCAAGATGACGGCACTTGACAAAAGCTTTGGTTTGTTAGCTGATTATTTTGTGGGTAAACATTTAAATAGCTTGTCAATTAAATGAACGTTTTTGGTGTTGCAGAGCTGTTGGGGAAGCCATTAAACAGGAGATCAATAATCGAGGTAAACAGATTAAAACAGGTCTTGTCATAACCGATTTTGTTGATTATAGGTGGACTTTGTTATGGTTGAAAATTAATTTGGAAATGTGTTTTAATGGATGGTTAACCACATTGTTTGGATTTATTTTTTCATTGATGTTTTGGTTAAATGACAATGGTATTGACAACCATTGTTACGTGAATTTTGTTACGGTTGATTATAGAAGTTTAAAATGGTAAAATGTGATATAACTTGTGAAAGGCAAAAACATTCTTCATTTATGAGATTCGGTTTATCAGTGTAGGTATACAGTGAGATACAATATTACCTACTGTTCAAAAAGCATTTTCTTTTATAGAAAAAGAAAACAGTTCATGAAAAAGATGTGTCTCACTACTCATATTTTAAAAACAAAATTTATTCATCGAATACCAAAATATGTATAATCATCGTGTTATACGTTTTTACGTTTAAACATGTAATCTTAAGATTTAACGCAGTGAACTGTTAATGAATTAACCAAAAACGTGCATACATTTCCCCTTATCACGTCTCTTCCGATCAAGAATGCAGACATTTGCGAGCCAAGTCATTTGTAAAATAACAGATCAGTTTAGTTGGCCCAAGGCTAATTCTGAAAACCAATTGACATGGCAGATTCTTCCGCATCAGTGATAGGCTAATATTGGCCTCTTACTGAGAAAAAATGTGTAAAGACGCGAAGATGGGGGAAGTTGGTTTGTGCATTCATGTCATAAATCGTAATTTCAAAATTTTTACCATTTTAGTTTAAGGTGGATGTTTCATATTTGATATTGACGTTTGGTTTAGAGTATTGTAGTGAGATTATTAAAGATTTCAAAATGATTATTTTTTCATCTCCAATTCATGTTTTATATACAAGTATGGGCATTGAGATTTTAGGATTTTTCTTATAAATAATTTACGGTATGTGAAAATTATTGATATTATTAGTGTTGATGGAAGTTATTTTAACAAATGAATGAAACTTTGATTTCACAAAATTCATGGGACAAACAGTCAAAACATAGGATGATTTTAACATTTTTCTCCGATTCTGTAATATCTGTATCACATTTATACAAAACGCAAATCAGCCTTCAAGTCTTAAAAATTTAAGAATCCAAATTTATTAACATTTATACACTCAAATATGAATTATTATCTTTATAAATGATAATATAAATGATATACATCAAATACTACAGAAATATTTATGTAAGATAGTTCAACCTATGAATATGAAAAATAATGAGGATATCTATAGAAATGTATCCCCTTTTGTATAATTCTTATATTATTTTCCTGTTTGACATAATCATTCGTTTGAATAAGTATATAATTTCCAAAGTGTATATAGTCTTTCTATAAGATACATCTAGGCCCATGGTCACATTTGTATGAATAACCAATATCATATTGTTTCGTTCCATAGTATTTCAATGTTTGAAAAAATGTATGTATTCTACATCACAATCTATGAAATATTATTTGAAAAATAATGAACACATGTTTTCATATCAATTTCTTGGTCTAACAATTTTATCAGTATCTCATTTAAATGTAGACAAGTTAAAGGAATACCTAGACTCTATCAACGGTTCCTAATTATATATAGCAGGACGCTCAAAGGTATCATCTTTTAATATTTCATGTAGTTACTTTCATTTACGGGCGCTTCAATGACCAGTGGCTATTGCATTTTCCTCATCATTTTTGCATCTCAATTATAAACTTAGACCTGTGTGCATACGACAAACGTATGATTATTCAAGCGTATAGAAGGAATACATTTGTATTTTAACATTTGATTGACAGTTTTAGATTTAGTAAACAGATACTAAATGTATACATAATGAATTTACAAACGGTCTGAAAATGCTCTTTATTTAAAGTAAACTAGGATTATTTACATTAATGATGAATTAAGATTGTATTTAAAAATTTTGCATTAAAAAAATCTATAACATGTCTCCATAAAATTTATCTGCAATATATCTAATAAAATAAAAAGAATTTGAAAAAAAATGCTTATGAAATATTAAACGATAAGGTCTTCATTGTCGCAAAGATGATTTTTTAACTTTTCAAAAAACTCTTCAATTTATTTGAACAAGAGTTCAAAGAATTTTTCAAATGACTAGAATGAGAAAAAAAGTTGTCATGCAATCTGGGGATAAACTGGTCCGCCGTTAAAACGTCAAGAATCGTTGTTAGCAAGAAACCTGGATGACTTTCCCTCGCCTTATCTCCCCATTTTATTGAGTTCTCTTTCAATGCTTATGTAGCTACAAGTTTTACTTTAAACCCGAGGTTTAAGTGTGAGATGTCGACAAAAACGCTCTTTGCTGACGATAACCTCGAAGATATGTTACAAAAAACGACTTTCCCATTGTTGCAAATCTTCCGCTTTTCTCTTTTTTTCAATTTGAAATGCTGTTACATTGTTCTTTGGTTTCTAACACTGGATGACGTTCCTGCTAACAGCCTTTCAAGAAGGAAAATAAGATCCGTTACGTATGATGAAGATTTGCTGCGCTTCTATCGATTTTATCTGCATGATATCGTCAAAATCCTCATCGGGTTTTCATATCGCGGCTTTTGTCAATTTTGTCTTTGTTTCATGTTTCGCTTTTTATTTATTTATTTGTATCAACACAAATTCAAAATTAAACCAATTTTATGTTGATTTCGTAATCTGTGTTTATTTTACTTTTAAGTTATTGTTTTCATATATTGATGATTAATGAATTGGTTGTGTCCAGTAACTGCTTATGTTTATGTAGTGTTCATCCATGGATTCATCTTTTGTCTGCTATCGATATTTTCATAGCTGATTTTGTTTTTCCTTTTTTTCTTAATGTTAGGTTGTGGTTGAAAATTTCGAATCGATTATTTATTCATTTTGATGTAAGAATAGAGCTTTATGTTATTTTTGATAATTTCATTACCATCTCTACTAAAACATTTTGAAGTAATGTGTTTGTTATATTATTAATAAGGGTACATATTCATATATTCCATAACATATTCAGGTACCTCTTTAACATCTTATTCTCCTTCCAGATCCATCTAACATTCATTCCGTTACCCTCTGTCTCAATCAATCACTACTTTTATGTACTCATGTATAACGCGTCTAAACATTCTTCTACTATGTTCACCAATTCATTCGTTCAGTTATCCGTTCACTCAATAGTTCACTCTATATCGATTTGTTCATTCATTAATCCATCATCATCCATCCGTAAATGTATATATCTTCTTCTTTCAGTTAGAATATTCTTCTTTCATTCGTTCATTTTTTCATACATTCATCATTAATTAAGTGACAAAAGTAATCAGTTCTTTTATGAATAATTCCATTACTTCAAACTGTTCATCCTTTCTTCCACCAACAAATACTAATCTCCAACAAAACAGTACAACTTAAAGCACAAACTGTGAGTATCAATTCATCGATGTACATATGATTCCGTAATATACAACACCATCAGGGGAACTGCTATCAAATAATGAAAGGTAAAACCTCAAGAAAGGATCAGTTACTGTAAAAAAAACATAATAAAACGCGGGGAAAAAACATGTCCAACGAGGTGAAAACGAAACCCTAGAAGCAAAGGGGATGCATGCAGGCATTTAAAGATAAACGTTTGAAAACTTCAGAAGGTTCCACAATGGTGGGCTGAAGGACCAGTGTAGGCATTGAGCTGCCTGGTGCGCTGTGCAGAATGCACACTGCTTGAGACCTAAGTGTACAACGTTGTGCATAACCTATACACTGCACTCATTTGGGAGGTGGGGGTGCAGGCTGTAAATCTGACCTTGATAGAATGGGGGTATCTTGAAGAACGTTTGTCGATTGAATGACTCCCCTTTAAATCAAATGATCATCGTAAAGTCAGGTGCTGTAATAATGACATAATATTTTATAATTTGACCTGGTAAAACTTTGAATATATTTAATCAAATTACTTTTGGTTGAGTAATATTGAAATATTAAAGTAGATACTAAATTGGGAATGTTGTTTCCCCCGTCTTATCATGGATTAAGACACACCTTAATGCCACAGAAGGTTGATACCAAGTATAATAAATGATAGGTATAACTGTCATCGTTGAGGTCTTCTTGCGAATAAATAATCCTCGAAATTTATCGCTTTAAGGACAGAGGTACATAACATACTGCGTCACTACTCATGGAGGTACTTTAACACTAAAACCTCACGTTTCGATGAGGGAAAGGGAAACTGTCTTATTCACTGGCATCTATTCAAAATATTTCCAAACTTAATTCACCTAAGCCCCAAAAAAACATTTTCAATAACCACGTTTAGAAATACCATTTCTCTGTGGCTATTTCAATAATTCAATAAAACAATTATTTTTGTTATTAATTTTTTCAGAATTTTGCAATAAAGAAGTTGTTAATCCATACATTTCCTATTTTTGAATCAAACCATTGTGCTACAGTGAATAATTAGTGGTAACAGGTAAATGCCACAGTTCATTGTTTAAGAATCTCATTCAGCAAGTTAAAGCTTTTCCTCCTCGTTGTGAATGAAATTCATTTTTCAAACAAACATAACGTGAACAATATGAATAGATTATTCCGATATATGAATTAATGAAACATATTACTTTTCATTGTTAATTTTAACCAAATATTAATGCATATGATCCGTGTAAATAAATATTTTGATAACTATACCAGTGCTGGTGAATTATTAATATTTAATCGCAATGTCTTCAATTGTTTATGTGCAGTAACATTCCACAAAGGCAAATTCAAGTGGAATACTTCCCATATTTTGAACTTAATACTCTTTGTTTTCCAAGACCTTCTTCTTGTATTCCAGTGTATAGGTATTTACCATGTCATAGATGTTAAGAGAATATTTACATACATTATTTACAAGCATCGAATGTTTTCTGTTAGTATTGACATTTTTTCAAGTAAAAATACAGCTATTTTATTTTTGACATACAAATTAGGTCACTGGCGTTTCCGGAAACAAGGGGACTTTTACACAGACACTCGAATTCTGTTTCTATTTCCAAGGTCTAGTTTGTCAAACCCAAGTCACGTCAACAGTAATCTACACTTAATCTACCGGCGCAGCCATTTTGTTTTCTATACGTGTTTCAACAAACACATGTTCGCGACCTCAAAGGGTTTCTCATGTTTAAAACTGATTTACAAATCCCTCGAAAGCGTGCTCAAATATATTGATTAATTAGAGACGCGAGCGAGAATTGACAGTGATTTAAAAAGGAGATCGGAACACGAGCAGTGCCATGCGTGAGACTGGCGTGAGAAGAAAATTGTCATTAGCACGAGAGGGGAGAATTATTTAAAAGATACATTTGAGAAAAAATGCCTGGTTGCCTTTTATTCTGCTTTACATTGTGGCAGTAAGATCTGGAAGGTAATCCGGAAACATCCCACTGCGGATTAAGTCTATTATAGCTTGATCCGTTCCATGTCCGCGTGGAAATTCCACTTCTGTGAATATGAATCTGGCTTTATTAAATAAAAACTGATTTTCTGCCTGTCGTGGCGAATTGACAAATATCTGAACCAAGAACAGAAGGTGATGGCTGCTTGTCAGTCAGTACCGGGGAATTTGCTTGATACTAATATCTAATTTGCCACTTTCTTTTAAAAAGACAAAAGACGTGCTGGTGTTCGGAAGGGGGCAGAGCTGTGTCAGTGCTCATTAGTTTAACAACACGGCTTTATTATCATACACTCCTGCAACATTTAGAAATGGTCAACACCTTGGATATAATTAGTTCTTTGTCCCTTGGTTATCAATTTTTTCTCGCCCTCTGTTGGTGAACCAGGCTGACTCAGATTGGGGAGAGTGTTGGGGTAATATGTTCGCACCCCTGCACCATAATGCAGTGGGGGACAGCCACGTTGGTTCGCAATTTCTCCAAAAGGGTGACTTTTAACACCTGAGTTCAGATTTTTTCGGATGAAAATTTTGCAGCAGCTGCCAGACTGAGGAATATGTCACGACCTGTAAGACAGAAATATGAAATGTTAATGCATTATGTAACGTTTTAGGAACGTCATGAACAATGTATTTTGACAGCCGGGGCAGCAAATGTACAGGCGGTGAACAAATAGAGCAATTATCCGTCATCCGCAGGCCAAAGAGTCATTAGATTATGAAGCAATTGATGCAAATTTGTAATTTTCACCTTGCCGAGTCTTCGTGGGACGTCTATGCGACAAGAAAGAACTCTGCGACTGCTCGGAACCGCTGAAGTCGGCCTCGCCGCTTTGTCTCAGGCGCAGACTTCCCTTAACATCGGTCTTGCCGAATAGTATTTCATTAACGAAATATTGCGGTTTAGAGGATTGGGGTTGAATCTAACCACAAACCAATACCATGTGCAGAGGGAGGAAACCTCAAGACACGACCCAACCACGACCCACCGTCACACGATCACATGGGTTCATCCCCAGGAGCACGATCGATGCCAAGAGAATGACAATCTTTGGAATAAAATCTAATATCAAAACAACAAACTTGCCAATACGCTGTACAATTTCGTTACAAGAATATCGATTTCTCTCTCTAAAAGAGATTTTCTTGAAATAAACTCATTCTCGAGTATTCGGTGCATTTTTAAAGATAACGAGACATTCGGAACATGTTTATTTAGACTAACATGCAACCGTTTGAAGATATTTTTAAAACATTCAATTGCGAATACCTCCCATTCTTAGGTATAAGTTGAATTATTTCAGTCGATTCTTGAAATGTATTAGACGGCTCGGCATTTGTAATAATTTATTTTAAGATACTGATATTATAAAATGAAAGATGACAGGTATTCATATGATTTGTTTTTGAATGGTTGTATTCCATTGAGAAACTCATTGATTTGATGGTTTTCTATTCAGCTATGAAAAGAATGAGGAACTGACTATAAAACTGTGTTTACCTGTAAATGTTTCAATACCATTAATATTTCAAAGATCCCAAAGATACTTTCTAAACGTCCCATTCTCAACTTCTAAACAGATTTGTAATAACTTTTAATAACTGTAATAATAAATCGCTGTTCATGCCAGATTTCTTCATTATCTCTCTTGGGTGTCTCCAAGAGGCATTATATTCTTTTCCCTATTTTGAAAAATTACAAGAAGTGTTTCAATACAAAAAAATCTTATTTGTGAGCTGAACGTTAACTAATTTGGGTCAAAGGTGTGTATAATTCGTCAAAACGGGTCAATGCAATGTTGCTAGAATATACCCAGATTGCAAATTGGTAGATACTTGACTGCGCATGCGCAATAGTCCAAGACGGAAGTAGTACCAAGAGTGTCGTTTTCCGGTTGCGCATGTGCAGTTTAAGTCCCCAAAAGTGTTTAAGAGAACCAAGGGACCCATTTTCTTTAACTATATCACTTAATGATTGTTGTTCACAATTTGGATCGTCGTGAGACAAACCTTTGGAGAATTCAACTCAATAAAAGCATCTTTGAATTATGATTTATTATACTTCATGTTTATATGTCTAGCACATCTAATCGATATTATTATAACGCTGATACCAAAGTGAATAAACAATTTTTTAAAAAAACTATCTTTAAAGTTCAATGTTACAAAAAGGATATAATGTAAGGTTTAGTGTTTATATTGGCTAAACATTACATTCTATGTATATAAGACAAGTGTAGGGTTTTTAAATGAATGAGTTGTCTTTCAAAACGATACTACATTTAGTTTGGTTCCTTTGCTGATTTAATTTGGAGAAACCATTTGTCAATATGTATTTTTCATATAAACAATGGTATCAAAATGGTATTTATTGACATTTATAATCGTCATCATAAAATGTTTAGCTTATCTAAACTAATCTGTAACTAAAGCTGATGCTCAATATTCATGAACATGTCAACAATATACCATCATAACATATGTACATGTTAATGATTTTCAGTAATTTTGTTTAGAAATACAAGTACAGCATGGATGTATTTCCAGCCCCACTGGGAAGAACTATAGATATGATTTGCTTCACAGAACTGAAAAGATTGTTTGACCGTAAGTGCTTTATCTGGATATATATGAGTGCATACAATGAACATTAAGAAGTCATAGCTGTTGTAGCATCACAGAATTAATATCACAGGATTGTCAACAGGTATTTTATTTATCATCACTCTTGATTAAATAACAATAACATTTCAAATGCACTGTGCACAAAACAACATCGTACATTGTACATATCTACCAAAACAGCATCTACTTACATCAGAAACCTCCATCTGCAACCGATACATATTTCTAAGCACTAAAATAAATAATAATTCTCCCTAAACGCATTCTTAAGGATGTAGACTCTCTTAAATTTTGGAAAGTCTTATGTTACTATGCAGAAGAGGACTCGATTAAGCATTAATCCTCGAACGTCAGGCCCTCTGCTCAGTCGAATGGGTGTACGTGGGGCAAGCACCTCGGTTACATGTCACGGTCACCGTGAACTCCTTAGCAACCATACCACCCGATTCCATGTTAGCCCAGGAGCAGGAATTCCACTATTGAAAAGCTATTTTTTGGACATCAAGGTAGACTGAGTTCACCAACACAAAAGGCAACTGTGTGTTCATATGCGACATGCTCGGGGTTCTTTAAATCCTTTTCAATGTAACCATCATTTGCTGGGACTAATGTGTTCTTGATACCATAGAGTTTACGAAAGATCGGGAGGGGTGGACAATTGGGCTGGCTCCCTCTTCGTAATACAGTCACCTTTAGGTCAGGTGGCTTGTGGGGCTGTCTTGTTCAAGTGTACACTCGTTATAAAGATTTCACACCTTGAGAACAGGTACATTAACTAGGTTAAAACACCCGTGACAAATGCATCACATTTACAACATTAAATTACCGTGTAACTATGGTATATTTCCTGGAGCAAATGATCTTGTATTAGACGCAACTATAGCTTGTGGATTATCAAGCAACGTGGACAAAGACTGCTGCACATCAGGCTGCACCCGAATTATGCACGTTGTATATTACTGCATAAATAAAGAAAAGTACATTTGGAACGGGCCACTGTTTCATTCTGACGGTCTGGTCTCAAACACCCTTAAGGTCGTGAGATTGTAATGATGAAAAATTACATTTTTCTTTTCATGTTACTGTGTCATGAAGTACAAGACAGTGACGGCATTTTTTTGTGATAGGTTAGAAAGAAATACGTAAATGTTTTTAAACTAAACGCAAGTATCTTTTTAATGGGATTCCTTATTGTTTCAAGTTTATGAGTCTCGATACGTCATGAACTGTCATAACGATACTTTTGAAATAACGATTTTTAGTTATCTAAGATGTTTGTAAATTGTTGTGATAATCTACTCTCTGACCTTGATTTATATATTTTTCACATTGATATGAATTGCCTGGGTGATTTTCTGTTAGCCAACTGATTGTAGAGAATTGACAAAATCTCGTCGTCAGTCAAGGTCCTTGTTATTATTTTTATAGACAATTTATTTTATGTGTCTTATGCATCACATTGTATAAATTTTTGTGTATAAAAAATAATACTTCAAGGCAATAAACACATTTGTAACCACAATCAACGTTCAAGTTCGGAGAATCAAACAAATCAAAATAAAGATATTCACTAGAACTTAATTGATAACGAAAAATGAAACAATTGATTCAGATTTGTTCTATATGAAAAACGTCCGTGCGTAGCGTCACTGGTTTTGACACAAAACGTATGCTATTGGCATGAAGATTTGAACAAAACACTGCAGGAACAAAGCTGTCATAATGAACATCATGCTAATTCCGATATTCAATCTACCCAATTTATGGTTTCTGGTTTTGTCCAGACACACGTCATTCCGCGGCATGTCATTCTCCGGAGCTCTTGAGATGTACAAGCTACCCTTATGTTCCGCCATTACCGGCGCTTCTCCACATCATCACAAACGTCCCCCAGGGCATATCCAGCTCTTAATTTGAAGATGATCCCTCTGTCATAACAGACACAAGAAGACGAAATTTGGGTCACAGGGGCTTGTACGGGCCGCTAGAAATGACAGTACTGTAATTGCATCGGGCAAATTTTCTGTAACGCGCATCATACGAGCTTCAATTTTTGAATTTAATCATTTTGCAAGAAGTCGTCTTCAGTCCTGTTATTGACATCACCAGAATAGGCTCTTGTGCGCGGCAGATTGGTGTTACGTCAAGGTCATTACGGGTCAAACGGTCACGTGACCTCACTCTGAGGTTTCGCCTTGGGACCTCGGTTTCCAATTATATAAGTTAGAACTACAATTGCGTGGATATGAAATTTCAATATGGACAGACCCTCGATTGGTCCTAGTTCGCTTAAGGGCTAGAAAGGGGATTGGGTAATTATCATTTTGAACTAAGGATCAAGCGAGTGAATTTTCTTTTAGATTTCGTGTCAAAGTGTTTAAAAAGTATCAATATTCCATCGTCGTTATAGTGTGTTTTACATAATAATACAATGTTATTATCGTTCTTTGCGGATAGTTCAGTCAATATTCGATCGCAACCAAACAATACGGAATCCACATAAGAATGAATGCATTTGTACACACTGTATCTGTACTGAGGGTTTTTTATTCATTAAACATTCCAATGGGGTTGATTATTTTAATTAAAAAATATCCAAGTGATAGTCGATGTAGTTAATGAATCTTATAAAAGTCAGAACATTTATTTTTCAAGGATCATTATTATGAAGTAATTGAATGTAATAAAAGTTTGAAGAAGATTTCATACGAAATCGAATACATTTACTGATACTTAATTTTCATTTTATCATATCGTATAAAGGGTTAACAGAAGATATCATATACATATTGGATCGAATACCTTTACATACGTTTTTTTTCAAAATGATTTTTAAATTCTCAAAACATGATCAGGATCGAGCAATTAATAGATGATGTTTAGCAGGTATCAGTTTTATTAATAACTTGATATATTGTAAACATTAATCGAAGAATTTATAGAAATTCTTAAGTATTTACAGATTATTGTTCGTAAGCATCCATTTTGACAATATCTTATTTTGTTTAATAGATAATAGCATAATCTTAACAGCTTTTAGTACGATCACATTTGGTGGGGTTTTTCCATCAAACGTAGAAATATTATTAAATCTTATGATCAGAAATGAGGATGGATTGTGTTCATGATAGTTTCAATTAAGATATTCATTTTTATCTGATTAAAATTGATAGTAAAATGTACAGATAAAAAACATACATGATGGGATGTGTTTACAAAATTAACCTTGATGCATCTATTTTGATGATATCGTTTTGTTTTCTGAAAGTAAGAAAGGGTTGAAAAATTCATTCAGGATTCAAACAATTGAAATTGTGTCATCTTTTTCTATTAGCTACATGTTTATTTCCTATTTATGTCAGATAAAGGGGAATAACAATTTTATTTATTTTGTAATGATATTTGTTTTGAATGTAATTCTAAATTCTAAAAACGCTCGATTAAAGTACAGTAGGTTTGAATCATGTTGGTTGATGATGAATATTTACAGGATAATTTTGTCTTTTTTTCAGAAAATTCCAGTTTTATAGGAGGAGTGATCTCTAATGTTAAGTGAATACTAATTGAATTACTGCGTATACTGACAGCGTTTTATTTAGATTTACAAATACTTCTTTCACACTTCTGTCTATCTGAAAGTTGTTTCACCAATTCTTTCAATAACTTGTAATGCGCATTCGCATGCTACGGTAATTTGCGTCGCTCATATATTTCAGGAATTTGAAATTTTGTTACCTGTAATGTTATTTGTCTGCATATAGGAAAACATTTGTTTTTAATGTTTATTTGTAATCACGGCCTCGTGGCCTAAAGTACAATAATCTTGTATACATAAGGTTGCAAAGTATTCTCATGGCTAAAGTAAAAGAAACTGAATTCATTTAGGTACTTTTAACTTTTCCCTTAAGTTTTCTTATTTTTATTCAGTTAATCAATGTCAGTTTTACCTGATGAAAGACAATTGAATTAATAGATTTTGAATAAAACCTCAACGTTTGATGACACTTACTGTTGCCAGGTTTTAAGAACTATCTAGTGATAACCGCAAAAATATCCAAATCATAATTTATACACGTACATTCATAAATAATTATCATATTTTTTAATGGCATTGTAATATGAGAATTGAGACGCCATTATTGTCACCAAAAAGATACGTATCCACAATACATTCTGAATGTCCTTTCGCTATATTCATTGCAATCGTGAAATAACTTTTATCACGTGACCTTGTTTACATACTGCTTAGGGACAACTTGTTAACAGTTACACGTTTTATTATGACATTAATGGTAGGTGTAACAATAGATTTCGTCACCTTTATGTTTTTTTCGACATTGCTAAGGTCTTGATGTTGATAGAACTCGTCAAAAGTCACTCACCCTAATGATAACATTTTCCCAACTCCCACTTTAATAATTCACCCCAGACGGCTTGACAATTATGTATATAAGTGTATTCAAGTCACGGACCAACCCAAATTCCTTTTTATATATCCCATGAAAAGAATTTAAAGGCAGTGTCCGACCGGAAATAGTCAGATTACTGTGTATGGCTATGATAAGGTCGTGATTGTTCCGACATTTTAATATGTTTGATATAAACAACAAACAATGGTGTTAGCTTTTATCATTGTCTTCGTCTATGCAGTCATCATCATCATCATCACCACCATACCACCACCTGAATTCTCATCAACATCATCATCATCTTCTTCTTCTTCTTCACCGCCGTTATAACGTAGCCATCATCATCGTCATCATCAACATCATCATCATCACCACCTGAAATCTAGTCATCATCATCGCAGTCGACGTAAATATTGACATCACTGCTATCATTACAACCATTTTCATCTAAATAAACACGACCATCATCATCTCCTTCATGTAAATGTAATAAAGATTATCTCTCAGATGTTAAAACTTTAATGAGAAAACAAGCCACCTTGTCCCCTACCAAGTTTTGCATTCCGTTTAAGTTTTTAGTCAAAGTATACCTTTAAAAGGCATCAAAACAGTGATGTTTGATGTAGGACTTAAGGAGAGTCATTTGGTTTTTTACCGCCCCAGTTACGCTATCACACTTCTCATGCCGTCGGATACAGCAGCCGCTCATGTAGAAAATACAATAAAGCAGGAATTCACCCGTGATAATAGAAATGATCTTTGAAATATGATGCAGGGTGTGATTTCTGGGCTTACAAACATACACAAACTGTTCCCACCATTCACCTACTGTTCCTGTGGTTTGTTCTTGTCACAGGGGTTTGTTTGTAGGTCTCAGAGGTTAAGTTCTAGTAATAACTTATATCAAAAGCTGCTAAATCTTCTTCTCGATCTCAGACACCTGTTTGAAAGCGATATGCAATTATGCATATTTGCTTGTTTATGTCTGAGGCCCTTTAGAATATATATATATATATATATATATATATATATATATATATATATATATATATATATATATATAAACGAATTTCCTAAAAATTATGACGTTAGCCTTAGGACAGTCGTATGCTTACACTATTACACAATATTAGCATGTATAGAACTTCACAATCTGGTTCAAATTACCATAATTTACTTCCTTCATCATGGGCCATTCCAATTTTGGAAGTACTTTTAACACGAGCTGAGGAGAGGTTAGGTGACTAGGGGTTTAACGCCGTTTTCAAGAGTACTAGTATTTCACTTAAACACGTCTGCTAGCGTTATCGGAAGGAGAAAGCCTTGTTACACCATCGTGGTTATGCATTGCGGTGAAATGTGCTAGCATTGACTGGCACTAGCGAACCACGGGTTGTACTGCGCTGAAATTCAGTGAATTGTGCCAACCTTACTTAGAACAGTTCTTTACTGCAGACAAAATAGCCGAGCTCCTAGCGGGAGTTTTAACACGAAGATGTCGTCTGTGCAACAGAGGTTCAAAATATTTAACGATCAAATTGGACTCGCTAAGGTTTTTTTTATAAGAGCCATTCGAATAATATGACATTTTCCTCAAATTAGGAAGGCATGTTGGCGCTAAGGTATAAATAATATGTCTATTGTATAGTCAAGAGTACGCGGCTTTCTCATAGATCAAAAGTTTAAACTCGTTTTTATCTTATCCTTTTTGTTTTAGTTTTCACGAATTCTTCATTTGCCTCAAATAACGATGTTGTTTAACGTGAAGGTAGAGTGCATGCCGAAATTATCCCATCACATCACATTGATGCAGCATTATGCATTTTGTCTATCTATGGTAGACTCTGTGTAAGGGTCGTTCGAACACTAACGAATTCATGTTTCTATACTCGTTTATCATTATAGAGGTCTCGTTAAGGGACAATAAAAGGAGTTCTGTGGCCAAAGGTAGAGTTCTGGTAATAAGCTAATAGAGCCAGAGCAAATCTACACACGAGATACAGATTCGATGTGTATATCCATCCATCGTTGTCATCAGCTCAATACTGCGATTTGTATACAAAAACAAACTCACTGAGACTCCCTTTATTCAAGAAGTTGTATATATAAGAGTGTGAATTTACACACAGATGTACACACACAGATTGTGTAAATCGCATATGAAAACTCAAAACCTGAGGAACATTGACAAGTCATTTTGTTTCATCCCTGATAATGTTGTTGACGAGTTTCCAACATCAGAAAAAAATTCTTCTTCAATCGACTTTTTGAACTTTTATATATATATATATATATATTTCTGCTACATGTCTATGTGTCGTTGGTACGGTTAGTAGCGGTGTAGTTAGACCACATTTTCACATGTTTCTTCCTCATTTTAGTACATTCAACAGTTACCAACACAATGTTTGTTGTTTTGAAATTGTGAAGATGTCATATATCATAAGTGATTATTTCATGGCTACCATGCATTATTTTCTTAACAAAGGGTGGAATAAAAAATAACTGATCTTATGCGAGCACGTGAGAATGTAAAGCTTGCGAGCGGAAGTCACAGAATGCGTTGCCCGGATGTAAATCTAACAAAGTATCAGTGGGCTTCAGTTAGCGTGTCTAATTCCAAAAGCAGGAAAAGCCACAAAGTACTACTAAATATTTGATACTTTTCGCCAATAATTTCATTAATCAGCCTCCTGCGATAACCTCGCCATATTTAACCGCAACCTTTATATTTTATCACAGTTTAAACATCAAGAACATATGTCGGGTTCTGTTTGACTTGATAAATAATAAATAGTTTTTGTTCTTAGTGTAATCCCAGCTCCGTTGAATTATTTCTCACCCCCTGGACTACTGCAGGGGTGTGTACTAAGTCTGTGACTACTACCAGCAGAGTAATTAGTTACCGGCACAGGTGATTTATACAAGTGTCCTATCGTCTCATTTTCAATTCATTACGCTTCGTTAACTTGATTGCTTCTCCTGATAGACCCTCAATCTCACGAGGATTGACTTTTCTGTCCTTGGAGCTTTGAAAAGGCAAGGTATCCGTGAAACTAAGGAAATCGTCACTGAGGTTATGATTATACAATTAGATTTGATCTGAATAAGGGTTCAAATGCTTGATGATTTATCTGATATTGATTAATAAAGAATAATAACAAAGTGATTTTGTAAAAATAAATGCTGTTGAAGGCTCTGTAAAACTGAGCCATTTCTTGATGAATGCAGTCACAATTATCATTCGTTCCTGAGGTTATGATTATGCAATTAGATTTGATCTGAATAAGGGTTCAAATGCTTGATGATTTATCTTATATTGATTAAAAAAAGAATAATAACAAAGTGATTTTGTAACACTAAATGCTGATTTTAAAAATAAAGGAAAGCTCTGTAAAACTGAACAATTTCTTGATGAACACAGTAACAAATATCATTCGTTCCTGTGCAATTTATTTTGCGAAGATGCCTTAGAGCATCAATCTCTCCCAACAGAGGTAGCTCCGTCATAAATTTCTATACAACCTCTGTCTTAATTCGAAGGTTTCTTGTGCACGAAATGTAGAACGCTGATTGGCTGAAATCAAAGTTAGTTGTGCAATCAGCGACGCCGTTTCAAAAGTTATCATTCAAATCGCCTAAGTTATTTCCGTAAGCTTCCAAAAAGCTAAACTTTATTCGAATATGCACCTTGCGCTTTGAGTCGTCTGTACAGAACACAAACGCCTCATTTTCCGACTGTTTCATTGCACAGGCCTGTGTGACATTAAATATGTTATTCATGCATTCGTTGTTTTCATTGGCTGAAATATAGCCAGGTAATTTAAGTTGCAATATTGTCCCGCTAGGGGAAAGTGACGGAAGACCGAGAAACCTTCGAGTTAAGACAGAGGTTGTACAGGAATTTATGACGGAGCTACCTCTGTTGGGAGAGAATGTGGAGTATTGGAAATAACAATTCAAAAGCTTGGCTTTCTTTGAAAATGAAAAGATCTTGTTTGATAATCTTAGTTAACTTATTTTGAATTTTGTTACCCCAATACTTTAAACTTTACGAGTGTTAAAATCTATTTAAATCGCGATACCTATATCAATGTTAACTAATTTATGAAGTGCAATTGAAAATTTGTTTTGATCTGTATAATACTAGCAATTAAATTACCCCGGCAGATACTGATTAAATTGTACACTGACAAGTACAGCGTCTCCTCTGATTATGTATGCTGTATTCTTGTACATAAATACACACTTTTCAAGAAATTCACAATTGTGAGATTGTGAGACCACAGTAACCTGATCACATTGGTAATTTCTAAATAGTGTTGTTGAAGCAAATTGCGTCTCAAATCATAAACAAATGCATTTGTCATTTTTATCAAAAAGTATGTACCTTTCATGTTAGAACTCATTTAGAATAAAATATGTAGTTCAACATATGTCAAAATAGATTTTGAATAAAGATCATAAAAGGATATAATGTGTATGTAATTGAAATCCTGCAATACGTCAAGCGCAAATGCGATAAACCATTTATCAAATTTTAGGTGATTTTTTATATTAAACATTTTTCTTTAAAGGGCATCAGAAATTCTTTATCTACGTTGTCACATTTGATTTTAAAACAAAATCCAAAGAAGGTATTCTTATCCTGCAAAAAGCAACTGCAAAGGTACTTTTTATTCTTAAGCAAAACAGAAACGCTCTTATTAAACTAAAAATCGTTTACTTTTTAAATCTGCCGGATATTATGCATATTAAGCATAATCAAAAGGAAACCATCATTTTTATGAACTAAGCATGTCATAAAATATGTTCATGTTGTCAGAGCTTGTTGTCAATTTCAGAGGATGTTCGTATGTCAGTGTACACAAACACATGTCAATCACGGTGTGAATATCACATAAACAGGAAACGTACTTGCAATGCATGAACACAAACAGGCAATAAACACGAAAAGGACATGCAAGGTGTTGGTGCAGTGTTCCATATAATCTGTTATTTATGTGATATCATTTTACTATCTCATTCTGATTTGTTTTTCTTATTTCCAAAGTGCCTACAACTCTCTCGTCTATTTATACAAACTGTACAGTAACGTACACAAATAATACACGCAATATTTCACAAAAATGATGCCCACTTATATATCATATCATAACTTGCCTCTCCTGTTTATTTGCCAAACAATGACCTTCTATGAGAATTTTTAGTATTACCTTTTCTATCTGGAAACTACTGCAACGGTACCATACGTGTACTTGCTGACCATAAACGTAATAATCTGCCATTAGAACACAATAGGAAATAATTAACGAAACCTAAATTTACTTGAATATTGATCATGAAAAGTGTGTATATCAAAAGATCGAGACTGAAATTCAGGTTTTAAGGAATATTTGTTTTCTATTTATCGTTAAAGGCACTGTATCACGTTTTATATGTTATATTTTCTTCAAAATTTATTAATTAACTTTTACTTGGAAATTATGTATAATTTAGATGACAAGCATCCCAATACTCAAACCGTAGATGTAGAATTAAGTCACGTTTCAAGCGAAAACGCCATGCGGCCATTTCAGTGTGAACACCTTTAAACAGAACGTCGAAAATGTATCTAATCCAAAGTTAAATCATTAGGAACTCCTTTTATTGATTGAAGATTGATTGAAGAATGTCTTGTAATTTATAACCTTCTTTTTCTTTTCGGTATACTTTTATTTTTCTCTAAAAGAAAACGTGATACAGTGCTTTTAATACAGAATACAGGGACAGTATTAAATAGTAATGTTTACAATAGCCAGACAATGTTTTATCATTATAATGAGCACTTATAAAACAAATGTACCATGGTCGCTTTAGCTATGCGAATCAATTTCGCCACCTAAATGATTAAAAGGTGTTCCATACAAAAATAGCCGTCAGTGGTTTTCACTTGATACTTGATTATATCCTCTTCGACAACGGTGGATTGGGGTAAGAATTGAGAAGTTTTGACCCTCTGAAGGTAATACTTTTAGTATAAACTAACATCTGTTCGGGAAATAATTAAGATTTAAATCTTTCAAAAACCGCACTACTGTCCCTTTAAACAGTTAAATGTCCGTTATGATTTTGTCTTACTAATGTACATTAAATTATAATCATCGTGTCCTTTTTCTTAATAAAACTCAGCCTAAATAGATATGGCCGAGGAGGGTCAGGTAGGGTTAACTCTACTTTCAAGATAATTTACCTATGTTACAGCGGGTGTCATTATCCCTATGGCGAAAGACTGCTACTTCAGTGTGACTTTGCAATTCAGTGACACTTACAAGCGCCGACTTGGGTGCTATTGTTCCGCGATGCATCAACAACAACTCTAGGTAGCAGACTGAAGTGAAAAGCCAGGGAGGGATTCGAACCCAGGCGATGTGTTCATAAGTCGATCACGCAAATAAAATCGCTCTCTTATCTCGTATGAATCAAATGTATTCTTTTACATTACGTACCATTTGGTGCGCATGAAAAAATCACTTCGGCACATCATAAACCCTGTGATCTATTTCACGATATCAATTGCACATAAAGATGTCACTCACAATCTGAAGATGAAAGACAGGCTGTCATGTGTCGTTTGACAAGAAGAAATTATGTAATAAACATGATTAGGGGATCAATGTAGATTTAAAGGTACATTTCGACAGTGGTACATTTTGTGAAAAAGTCAACGACTACTGTTGTTTTTTTCGGACAAAATTCATTTTGGGAAAAAGTTTTATTATAACGAAAAATACAATTCAGATGAACGCAACAAATGTCATAACTAATCGAGTTTTCTCAGCTATCATTATCTGTCATTTTCATGTTTTAAATAATATTATGCATTTACTACAGGGACAGATGAACAAATACATTCAACATCACAGTGCTTCTTTAATACATAAAACGATTTTTTCAGAAACTGTGTGAAAAACGTCAATTGGATAACAAGCATGCTAACTATGTCTTATAATCCTATCTTTAACATTGTTTTCACCTTGACTTTTAAAAGCCTTTGTCTTTAAAAATAGTTTGAATTCATTGATACAGTGAAATTCATCAAATAAAGCGCTATAATCTTTTGAAGGCTCATTTTTAAAATAACCGTTATCACCTATATGTTGCAGTAGGTCATTTTGTAAGTGCTCTAATGACTGTACCTGATCTGCTAGAAATTGAATTACTAATGGTTTTATCGTGTTGGTAGGTTCCAATCTCATTTAAAGCAGATCGAAACTATCACTCATACCTCACTGTGTTTCTGATCTGAGGACTTCACCATCTATTAATTCAAACTACCAGATGCCTACTGCGCGAATCATGTTAAAGAGCCACTCCGTGATTTTCATAACATATTATTTACCTTCGATACGAACCTAAATGTCATATGTGGTGATATAAAATCAAAACATCTTAACTTTTCATGTCCAACGGACATATACATGACAAATATTGGTTTTCCATGAAAATCTAAAAACAGCCTTGTCACTGTAAAAAAACCTCAATAAGCTTTAAAATGTGTCTTTTTGGTAACAGTCGATACTTTGCGATCAAATGACACCATCGATTAAGTTTGACATATATGACTCCAACAACTCACGGAATGGCTCTTTAATGTCTTTGCAGTTCCGTCGCTGTTCGGCTTGAAAACATCAACTTCAAGTGAGTTTTGCTGTTCTCCTTTTGGGCTTTTGATTTGAAGAAAATAACTCTCAACGTACAATAAAATTATTTCAGATAATTTCAGAAATACTTATACGGTTAAAAAAATCCAACAAAAAGTTACTAATTTTTTCATGTGTACCAGTAAAACTAATATTTCAAGAAGATACCTGCAATGAATACGTTAACAAGAGAATTCGATTGTTTTATGTATATCAGTTTAACGATTTATTCATTTCTTTTTCAGATACCGTGTTGTTGACTGAATATTCATGAAATTGTAGAGAACTCTATGTTGGACACTAAATGACATCAATTTCACTATTTTATGGCCCCTCGGGCAGAGAAAAGCCGGCTCAGTTTATGCGATTACACAGAAAATAACACACTTTGTAGATTATGCGTTTTCATTCATGACCTGGGTCAATAAAAGTTACTTGTTCGCATGTAGTTTTATCATTAGATGCACGAACGTTTTGGCAATGTGCAAGATAACCGAAGTTTGGGTCCTACATGGAGGCCGCGTGATTACCAAGGTCGGTGTAAAGACTTCAAATCAGGTTTTATCTGGCGTGCAAAACGAAATTCCGTTAACCCTATTCTAGTTCGGGAACCACTTGACGAAATCAAATATTAAACATTTGAAACGAAACAGAAATGAAGGTCATATACAGTTCTAAAATTGTTACATGTTGGAGTTTTACTTTAATTTGAAATTCGTTCAGATTGATAATTAAAATTTTGAAATTTGAGGATAAAGGGTTAATGAAATGTAAACAGCGGTTTATCTTTAGTGCATTCACTTGCATAGGTTGCTTGCAGCCTGAAGAAGTGGGTATGCAGGCCCCCTTATTTAAACACGACCCTTGAGCCGGGACTACAGGGTGTTTAAAAATGTTTGACATAATTCTTCTACTTAAATTCCGAAGTTAAACCCCTCCAAAGAGTAGATATAATTGATTGTAAATAGCACCTCGTATAAGATATCTCACCAACCTTGGTTACACGCCCTGTATTTTTAATCTCAGTGTACAACGTGAATATGCTGAGATATCGTAGTTGAGGTAAGCTGGGCAAGGTCATTAGTTCTTCCGTGTTGGGTTTTCAACTACAAATGTATTCACTAAGAGATTACTACAGGAGTGTGTGTGTAATAATTTTTTTTTAAAAACTAGTGATAGTTTCGGCACTGCAGGACCGATTTCTTAAGTTATCTTTGGCATTTTATTGCAATCGTAATTATTCCATTCAACTTAAAATAGGCCGAAAACATTAATTGTGAAAGGAAATGTTTCAATGTGACTGTCGTAGCGCGGTATCAATATCAAATATTTTATGAAGTCACTGACTACTAACTCAATGAACTGGTGAATCGTCTAAACACAATGGTTGCTAAAAGTGCACGTAACCAGGTTTATATGAAATTGGTTATGTTCTACCGTTAAGATCTTTTTTAAAGTTACTAGTACTTTCCTAAATTTGATGATTATCAGAAGTATAAAAAGAATGATTACGAAAATTCGTTTGTCCGTTTCACTTGAATTTTACATTGAGTCACTTTCAGAGACAACTAACGACTATTTCTGCACATCAGGCTATCTTGTCTTAAATAATCCATGATTAAAAACTGAATGATCACAACATTTATATACAAGTCAACATAATCGATCTAATGTATCGTTCAGTTAAACAATTGAAATAATTGATTCCAAAGATCATGAGATACAAGCCGACATTATTGATCACTTGGATCATTTGTTACAAGAGAAAAAATAATTGATTCCAAGGATCATGTGATACAAGAAAACATAATTGATCTCTTGGATCAATCGTTACAAAAGAAAAAAACTGATTCGAAGGATCATGAGATATAAGAAAACATAATTGATCTCGTGGATCAATCATTACAAAAGAAAAAATAATTGATCGGAAGGATCATAAGATATAAGAAAACATAATTGATCGATCGATCAAAGAGTAGATCAATTGAATCCAAGGATCATGATAACGTTACTGGTCCAACCGATCATTTATATACAAGAGTTACAATGATTCAAATTATTGACGTTGCCATGCCATGACGTCATAAAGACCCCATGATGATCACTGAATGGTGTGAAACTGGTCGGGGATTGAAATCATTTCCAGACTTTTCTTTTTTATCTATTTGTTACTTGAACTATGAAGAAGTTTTTTTGTGTTAATATATATATTATCACTGAAGAGGCATTTAACTAACCAATAATGTTATTGATAGCTTTTGTTGAGAATGAAAAGTTCGTCATCATTACAGTACATTATTGAATATAAACATGACAATATTTGGTGTAGATGGACGTAATCTATAACAACGGCTTCCATTGAAATATGTTGTATGCATGTATCATACGACCTAATAGAACAATGTAGTTTTTATGCTAAACTTAAGAGCATAGTAAATAGCATTGATGCATAATCTATGAATGGTATGTGATAATAGATTAACCGATCTAAACAAAATGTCAATGACACTGCTCATTATATCAATGTATCACTTGAACTTTAACCTTATAATCACACGTGTGTATCCATTAAGTAAATAAAGCTTCGGTGCGATATGTTTTGCGGATCGGCCCTAAATGATATATACATTTGACAGATTAACTGACAGGTTTGCATCGCACAGCAGTGCACATTTCACGATATATCCGTGGAAGCTCGTGCAGCGGGCGAGAGATTCGCGTTATAAGAAGAGCACAGACGGTTAAACTCGGGCGTGACCTTAATTAGTCCTTGACCTTTTCTGGCCTCTAGACACTGGGTTAACTACCTATCATGCCATTGCGCAATTGGTAACCTGAGAGGACAACATGTGTGTACAGTCTAACCGCTTTGCGAGGGAGGCAGTGGGGCTGATATGGGCGTTTTGAACTATAGCTAGGGAAAAGATTGCTCCAGGTGTTAGAAGCCAATCCGTGCCAAGCTTAAAAAATAACACTTTAGTCGTGATTTTTATTATTCTTGTGATAATTTTTTTATCACTGTGAAGTCTCAATGCGTGTCTGAATCAAATGTGTCTACGTTAAACAATTATATATATATATCTGTGTGTGTGTGTGTTAATTATAAGATTAATCAAAGGGCATATTCGTTTAACAATTGTAGTTTAAATGTAACTAACTCGAAGCATTCAAAATATTCTAAAACATTAATTATAAGACACGCGTAGTATGTTAAACAAACTTTCTAGAAACTATGGCACACCAAAACTGCAATGAACGTTTTAAAACATTAAATGAGACAACTGCCAATTTTCTTCTAATTAAATGTCCTTTAGTTTCCCCAGGTGTTATACGACAACCTCATTAATCAAGATGATGCCTTAGTGACACATATCTCTCCAAATTATAATAACAAAATTGATATCGAACATAATCCCGAATAAAGAAGAATTTCCAAAGGTAAAAGTATGAGTTCAGAAAATCTGTAATGACAGTGTCATTTGTCACGTTAATACATTGTGCTCAACTTCGTATAGCCGATACATCAGCTTCCGTCAATTTACCGGAAATAACCTTAACCGCTAAACGTAATCATACACGTACGTTGCGGCAATGGCCCTTGCATTGAAATCCTTAATTGTCATTTGTTGTCAATTACGCGCTGAATACGGATCGCCATTAAAATCGCCATTAGTGCACCTGTTCATATTGTCACGCTCCATCAACGATTTATCATCCCTTTCAAAGTGCCTAAGGAGGCGTTGACCTTATAACCAATGGGCCGCTGCGCATGTACATTGCTCAGTCGGGCATGTCTTAGCCACGCCCCTTCGCGTGCGAAGGCCATTTGCCTTTGTCAGGCTATATCTTTGTCAATCAAGGTGTAGCTATGTCATGTGGTCAAATTAGTGGTGAATTGGTAACACGTTGAGAACTAATCGTCCGGAAATTGTTACCGAAGTGTGTGTTGGATTAAGTGGAATATTTCCGTTTACTTTGTGTAACTAAATTTCGGACTAAATGCCAGTTTCCGGAAATCTGCATCTGTACGGAAACCAGCGACTGGGATTTGATGTTGTATATTTAAACATGCTGATTCTGTGACAAATGTGAATGTAAACCATTCAACATTTAACTCTTACCACATTTGACTTAAGTTTTCTTTCGCCGTCGTTTCCGTTCATATCAAACCGAGAAACTAAGTCAGCTTTTTATAGGTAATAAGTAATTCATCATTTCTTAATAGTCAAGTATATCCAAGATACCTAATCCATATTACCGTAGCTTAGTAATTTGATTATTTGATATTGATAGTCATTATTGTTATATCAACAGTCACCGTGTTATATGGTCATGCTTGAAAACGACATAAGAATCTCTATCCTTACGTTGGTCATAAAAATTAAGAAGTTGATCTCAAGAATCCTTGTTCGTTTACAATGCGAGATTCCAAAGTTTTAAACGGCTCTCTTGTTGATCCAAACGCAATACTATGCTGTTACAAGCCGTAATTACAAGTCAATGATTCTACAATCTGCTAGATATTCACTGTCTTACCTCTGTACATGTATACATCGTGTAAATATATGTTTAAAGGTATGTTTTGATTAGATTTTTTTACTTATTTTATTGATAAATGTTTTATATGTCTATATTCATCTACTACCAATTGTGGAATTGAGTTACCGGTAAAAAAACAACCTTGAAAACCTTCAAAAAAGGCTTCCAACACAACTAGCTTCTATTAATTACTTCACTTCGGATCGTTTGGGGGGGGGGGGGGGGGGGGGGGGGGGGGTAGCGCAGTGGTTAGCACGTTCGGCTTCGGATCAGGAGGTCCGTGGTTCGAATCGCAGTAGAGAACTGTTCTACACGCAGTCAGGGATGGGTGCAATGCTACACTGAAATTCAGCGCAGTACCACCCATGGTTTGCTAGTTCCAGCCGATGCTCGCAGGTTTCACCGCAATGCATAGCCACAATGGTGTTGCGGGCTTTCTCCCTGCAGTAATACTAGCAGCCGCGATATAAGTGAAATCTTGAAAGCGGCGTTAAACACCAACTCATCTCACCTCACCTCTGATCGTTTTTCTTTTTTTAGTTGAATAGTTTTTCCAATCTCACGAAAGCAAAATATTAACGTCACTGACATTTGAGCTGGATTTGACAAAATCATGCATTTGTAACAGGTATCTATAAACAAGAATATCTCCTTGAACTTCCTTCCAAAAAATACCCCGACATGACTCTCTTTAACACCAATCTCGGAATTATAAACCTCACATGCGATCGATATTTTTTAGAAAAATCTCCTTGATTTAAACAATAAAACTTTTTAATTTGGTTCTCGTCTTTCATGTGATTAATAAGTACCGCTCCCTATCGAATGGTTCTGGTTGAAGAAAAATACAATTTTACTTGTCGAAAAACTCGAACAATTCAACTTATAAGATACAGCGATTCTTTTACGTGTACGTGCAGCCTCGTTATCGAACAAAACCATTCACCGTTGTAAATTCTAAAACATAGAAAACTCGTAATTTTGATAGAACTTGTTTCATAATCGAGATTCGTTATACGTAAATGCTTTCTTAAATAATGCCATTATTCTCGGCAAAAGATAAGCACCTCCCCCTATTCGTACTCAAAAAGTTCTGAAAATAAACTCATAACAGAGAATGAACCAAAACTTGTCATACGATCAGGCTTTATTAGAAAACCTCTTTGCTTTCTTCAATAAAACGTTTTACTTTGGTTCTTGCCTTACACAAGGTCCCACTTCACCATTCAGCGTGGACGTTTACTGAAAGCAACGTTGGTTCTTATCTTCAAAGCTGATGATTTTCCCATCTCTGTGACTTGTAAAGTTTCAAATGATGCTTCCAGTCATAAAAAGCGTGAACTCTTGTCTGTTAGCTCTGATTTACACAGGACAAGTGGGAAACGTGTTGATGCTATGCCGACAGAGAAAACAGTGCATTCAGAAACAAAATGGAAAAAACAGTTACGGAACTAAGATACAATATTGTGCATTTAGAAATAGAAGAGAGAACACAGTTACAGAACTAACATACAAGACTTATGTAAGTCCCTGAGAAAGGATTTGATACTGACAACCTAAGTCACACCATCAGAGACAATTGTTTATTGTATTTTAGGTCACCGACCAACATAGAAGAGAATATCATTCAAAGATACAGTAAATAATTTAGATATTATAACAATATTAATTTCAGCGTACATTTGAGAGAGTTTTGACGTTTTGACTTCAGATGGTTCTTTGAAATACCGATGTAGAGCCCGAGCTGGACTTTGGATGGGACACTACTCTGCTATTTAAACTTTTCAAAATCAGGTATAATTAAGGAGTCTTTCAGAAATGCCTCTTCTGCTGAAGTAACCAAGAGCTGTCTAATAGTATATTTATCAAAACTTCTTTAATTAATCATATGGGTGAGACAACCAAGCTTCATGTATTAACAATCAAGGGAATCCGACTCTTGTTTTCAAATCGATGATCATAACGTTTATGAAAATATTCTCTTTCTATGATTCGATATCAAACTATCAAACATCTAAAAGAATCGAATGTTCCTCTTATGTATATTTTACATCCTGCTACATCAGCGTTTTAGGCCGTAGGATATCCGGGTATATGCTGGAGCTAGGCGGAGACAAATACGCTGGTGTACCAGGATGTATATTTTACAATCATAAAGTATGGTCAGTTGTTATTATTAAAGATTTTATTGGTTCATAGGCCCACTTATTTAGCTTCTTCAAGCTTGGGTGGCCGCAAATCAACGAGGGCTATGAACGCCTTTGACACAAAAGTGCAATAGCCTTGTTTATTATCGAATACTTATTTCAATTATTGTTATTTTGTAAATATATGAAAGTGAAAGAATGTGTTAATCAAGTGCCAGTTTTTATTGAATTATAAAGTTATCATCAAATTACGTTAGGAAACTTAATTTTTTCCACTCGTTAACTCAAAGAATATAGGACATAGTACTACGGAAGTTCTTTGTTGACCAAATACCAATACCAAAATATCAAGAAAAACTAATCAGTCCAACCTCTAATGTCAATGTCAGCTGACTCAGGGTCAAAGGTTATCAATCCAATTGACGAAAACTCAAATCGAAGTAGATTGAAGTTGATTCTCAAGCGAGGAGTTTGTTTGTAGGAGAATTTGTCACATATCTCTCTACTAAGCGGTTTTCATGAACCTTTGATCTAGATTAAAAGATAAAACGAAGGAAGACAAAGGTCAAAAAATGACCCCAAAATACTAGTTAACAAAGTCGGTCCTAGAACAACAGTGACAGTCTGCAAATGATTCTGATTTCCTCTTGCTTCCTTCTGACCCAAGGGGGTCACGTCTGCTGTCCCGTGACCTCAAGAGGTCAGATCCCAACTCGAGTACAGATGGTCTCGCATTGGCAATGAGAGCCAACGTTGTCAACGTCATCCGTCAAAATACTTTTTATAATCAATCAGGCGGCCATCTTGAAAATTTTGAAATTTAGAGTTGAGTTTCAAAAAGCAGGCAAACACTCTAATTTTGATAAATCCTCTTTCCTTGCACCGTTTGTAAATCAAAGTGCCGCTCTGTGAAAAATATCCTCTCTGTAAATACTCAAACCGATGAAACGTGTTCAGGGCAAACAAAGCGTTGACTGCGCTAAGGATTTTTTCATGCAATTTGGCTCTTAACTAGCTTCGGTAACTACCCGCGGAAAGTTCAAACAATGAACAAAAAAAGATAGATCCAAATGATATCCCTTGTATTTGTGGAGAGTAAACATGTCGCGCTCTGAGTTTGTATTCTCGTTTGATGCTTTCAATAAGTAGATCTGAAAGTAAATAAAGTATACGCGGCCTGTTCTATGCAGAAATAAACTAAGTGAAAAAGTAGACAGTAAGGATATTGAACACAGGTTCTATTGATAAGGTTTGCATTGGGTAAACAATATGTCACATAGATCTGCTCTAGTTAACACCTTCCTGTCTTCTGTGCTAACTTGTATTTATTGACTGTCTCCCAAACGTGTTCGTTTCAAGTGGCAATATATAACACAATATTTTAAGATCGTACCTTTTCGTAATAACGTTAGGTCATAAATTCTACGAACGTCCTCAAAATACAATCAAAGATTTTGGTTCTCACACTTGAGAATATTAATATGTTCCAAAAATCTTGAACTCTGAAAATTTTCAACTGGAACCTTAGGTTTAAGATAGAACTATAAGTAAATATTTTCTTTTTAAAACGAAAATATTAAGTGTTAATATAATAAGTAGATGATAATGGCAATCCTTGACCAACTTAGACCAAAGGGTATGTTTCATCATATCCATTATTACCTATTTAATTCTATTATTCAAGAAGACATAAAAACAAATACGTGCAAGAAATTCAATTTTAAAAATCTCTATTCTGAGCATGCAAGGAGCAACCATTTTAAGGTGATATAACAATTTGGATAGAAAACAACAACTATTAAAAAAAGTATAGTCTTCACCTTTCACTTCCAAAACAACAGTTCCAAGGCAGCGATGAACAACCTAACAGAAAGCGCCCGGTCTATGACACTATTAAGTAGAGGCTTTCAAGTGAAAATTCTGAAATCAACTTCAAACCAATTTTATGAGCGATGTGGCACATAATTCCCGCAAAGCCGAACCAAGGTCTTAACTAAAGTCGTGTAGGAATAATGTGGTTACGGATAGGGATGATACCTTCTAAGATTAACAATTTATTACTGAAAAGCCATTAAGCCATTCTTTGGCCACAACGTGATCCTGTAAGAACCGTCTCTTACTTGCACGGATTTTCCGTGCGACTTCGTGCAAATCGTAAAACATGCGCATGAAAGCAACGACTCAATGCTGAACGGACTTTTCGTGCAAATCATAAACCACGCCGCAAACAAATCAGCTTGGGAAACCGCAAAGCCGAAAACCCAAGTGGAATTTTTAAGAACACAGATGATGATGTTGATGAAGAATTAAGAAAAGGGATGGTCGTCAAAGAAGAATTAAGCAATGGAGTCATTCTTGCCGAACAAGTGAGGAAATCGGTACCTCGTTTCTCAAGAAATGATTACGTAATATTGGAATATCTAAGTAAATTCAGGGAATGTTCGACATATGATTATCTAAAATACATGTATTTGATATAACTTGTGTGAATAAAAGGAATCGGTATTATCGATTGACTACAAAATAAATAATTAGATCAGAAGAGTATTATCTCATTTGTTTTAAGTTGTATTCGAGAAATTACGATAACAATACAACCATTCATTTATCAAACATATTAGGGATACAAATACATTGTAATTCACCCCATCATTTCTTTCATAATAAAACTCACACTTTTTGTAATAATCTTCTTAAATCACTATCAAAGGGACACTCCGTGATTTTCATGGTATCTTAGTTCACCTCCATTTCTGTCAAAACTCCAATTATGAGGGTATTCATTCAAACCATCTTACGTACATGTGTCAACAAAACAAAATTCACGACAAGTTTTAGTTTTTTAATGTAGCCACACCGTTATTTTTTTCCGAATTTTGTGTTATGCATTCCATCTACATGAATATTAGTTATATAACCTTTCAAACATTATCAGCTCAAACCTATAGTTATGCCTGTTTCTGTTTTAGATAAGTTTCCCAAGATATATTTGACCAGTTGACGCGCGTCATTGCCGGTTTTCGAGTAGAATAGCGACTACATGCCTTTGTATTGTTACTCTATTGAACCCAAAATGACACCAAAATTAGTATGGGTTGTCTCTTTAATCGAAATATTAAACAATATGTTAACAGTGCCTTAAAAATTTATTTTGTTACCTACTCGTACAAAAGGCTAACATAACTGAGAAACTGACACCGGTCATGAAAAATTGTTTCAGTGATATTACATTCATGTATATTTGGCTTATCAAAAAAGAGGATTAAAATGACTTTGTAAGAGTTGGACAAAAAAGTATTGTTTTTTTTTTCAAATAATAAAAGCAATCAAGTTCATCTTTAATGATTTCACAAAACCCACATCGCCAATCTGCAACTCGGTCATATTCGTGAACACATCACATGACAAATTACATGACAATATCGCAATAATCAGCTGTAGCTGGACATCGTCCAGCGACTTAACAAACCCAGATGACCACAAATCCGCATCAAGCTCAACCATACGAACAGCAAAGGCCAAGGTGAACTGCCATTGGTCAGTGACCAAAGCCTCGGCTAACCACGGAGGCCAATTGCGCGATCCCATCCTCTCAGGAATCGATGCCCGTTCAATCAAATAGAAGACATGTATCGATCCGTAAGGCAACCCCCACGATTAATTCCGTTAGAGGAGGGGCGAGATGTAATTGGAAGTCATGTGGCTTTAGGGAGACATAGCGAACGCTGACCCCCTTTAGTGCGGGGGACAAAGGGGATTCTCTCCAAGGCACGACGAATCGTGAATCTTGTATTGACGAAATTAACTAGATTTGGTTGCCCGTAAAACTGATTGGTTTAAAGATTCGCAGATTTTGAGGAAGCGCTGTGATAAACATTGGCCATTCATTTCCATTTTTGCTTTCATGGGTTTTAATCTTTATGTTAATATTTAACCGACGTATTTGAGGTAATCAATCGACAAATCTCTTGAAGATTTTGATTTTTGAAATGAGGACGGAATATTTGGTTGGGTATTATCTTAACAACACACAAGATTTAACGCGATTCATTACCAAGATATTGTCCAGTTTTCGATCAATAACCTCCAAACTGTCATTATCTCCCAATAAAGTATATAATGTTATAGATCTCAATATTGCACAATTTGATAATGATATTCGTCAAAGTGTGGCAGAGTCATTTGTATTTTATAATGAAAGATTAACCTAAGTTTTTTCATTAAGGTTGAGTGCATAAATGGACGAAATCAATCGAGAGTAATTCTTCTCTTAGGAGCAAACTTACTCGCATAAATATAAGTCTAATGTCATGAAAACATCTATTGTCAATTGGTTCTTTCGGGAACCTATGGTCTGACATTTGGCATCGAAAAATCTCTGTCGTATCCTTGCTTCAGAAGCCATTGCAGATAAGATGAATTTATGTAACAAGCCGGATAAAGATCTACCATTAGGCTTTGAGAATGACCTATCCGTTAAGGGAACTTCTTTATATGCAAATAAGAATCCATTTCATCAAGTGAAACTCATTTCAATATCATTTAACGAGAAGGCAGACATGAACATGCATGGGGGAAGGGAATAACGGGGAGGGCCCTATAGGTTGAATTAAGATGGAGTTATGTAGGTCGGCCATATCTTTAAGGACATGCAATTTTGTTTTTCAAGCATAAAACTAATCAGGCGGAATTGTGATAAGTTTGCCTGTCCGCTCCAATCGGGCTCCTCAAATACCACGACAACGCTCTTTTCTGGAGTGATCCCTCAAAAACACAGATGTATTATTAATAACCCCACGTACGGTTAATTAAACATTGCGGACAAAACACATGTGATGGTAAACTATTGATGAAAAGCTGGGAGGGTAGCTCGACGGCTCGACCTCAGCCCCCAATCTCTTTAACCAACTGAGAAGGCGTCAGGAATAATTTTAAGGATTCCCAACCCGTTTGCCTATTGTCTTTTCAAAGAAAGCGTTCTAATGAGTCAGGGGAGCTTAATACGGTTTGCAAGCACTGATGTGGCCGACCGAGAGTAGTGGCGGTTTTAGAGAGGTTATTGGATGGCAGGCAAATGCAATTAACAATCCACTGGACATCTTTTTGAAAGGAGAACAATTAAAAGACTCGGCCGCAAATGGCCTTAAGACGACCGCAACGAGCCTCAGGCAGGAGAAAAATCTGCACGTTTTTCTTGTCCCTGACTCGGAAAATTTTAATATGATTAGCGTCTCAATCTATGAATTCTTGAACATCAAAGAACATTTTTTCTCCCCCTGTTCTAGTTTTCGTCCGTGTGTGCGAGGTTTCCCCTCCGAGCATGCCCAAGTTACTCAAAACTGTTTATGCACGTACATACATCATTCCTTTGCGAAGTAGAGACTTCTGAGAAAAACGGTGAAACCCTTTTCACTGCATTTGATGTTAAATCTGTCCGTTTTTCTCAAAGTGCACACCCTCCGCAGCCTGTTATGTTCTATCCCCAAGCAACGTGTTTTGGCCCTTATGTAATTAATACGCCTTGTAAGAAAATAGAATTTATTTCAGCTTTTATATCCGGTGCCGTTATGAACAGAATAGCAGCTGATGCCCATTGTGCGAGCGCATGCCTATGCCAGGAAATTAATCTGTCTTTGACGTGGGGACATATTCTTATTACATTACATGAAGACAGATTTTATTTAGAAAATGTGGACATATATTTAGAAATTAGTTCCTTTTGCATTTACAAATTATTTCAATTCAAAAGCAGTTCTTCAAGTGTAAAACGCACTTTTTGTGCAAAGATTTCTTTGAAAACTTTTCTTAAAAACGTTGCGTTTTCTATTATTTTTAAGTTGGAAATGAATAACTTTATGATTCTTTAGAAACTCGTCTATCATAACGGATGCCAAATATAAAATGGCAAATGCGATGCACATGTAATTTGTTTTCATGGAACACTTCATATTGTATGGTCTTTAAATTGGGGGGAAATCTTCATGTTTGCACCCTCTAGCGTGTACACATAAATTTGATATAAAGAATTGATTGAAAACGAAAAAGGACAAGTCCTTAACGACCATTTGTCAGGATTAATCGTAGATTTTTAATATATATGTCATGATAGAAATTAATGATATATACATACACGAAATGAAGGTAGTTGTCTTATGTCTACAAATCATACCATGTATGTTTTTCTCTTGACGTGTACTTGATATGATAATTTGTTTCATTTGTTAAATGATAACTTTTTATATCTTGTACATATAAGATAAAAACTGTAAAAGTACATTTCAGAATTTCATATTTTATGAACAAACGAAATTACGATTTCAAGATTAGAAATGAAACTAGTCATTTCATATGCATAAGCATTAAAACATGGCGAAGGGTGCTACCAAACATAAATTCAAGTCGTGAAAAAAGTTAAGTTCATAAAACAGCGTCCCTTTGACAAAAGCTGTCATATTATTAATAAAGATTTACAGTTTGAGCAACATGCATCGGTCTATTAGCCCTCGGAATTATTACTGGTTTTAAGGTGGGGTAACATGCATTTGTCTGCAGGTCTAGTAGCAACCGGGATCCCGCTTCAGGTATTTACTGCTCACACCTGCGCGGCTAAGATGCAATCACAGGTAAGCCCAGGTGTGAAGTGTTTGACTCCAAGGTGGTCTGAGAACTCCGCGCAGTGTTTATCTCGATGAGTTTACGACTCGTCTGCTGTTTTATTGGTCTAATAATGCTGTTACGAAGTCCTCAGTCTACGGACTGTCCTAAAACAGTGTGTTTAACTAGAAATCAGTAAGACTTTGTAACGAAGATCACACGAGATTTAAAGCGCATCAACTAGTCTTATCTTGTTACTGAGGTTTCATATGTGCATACTCTTCTTCCGATGGTCTCAACATTTTCATGATTAAATGATAAAATTCTTTATTTATAAAGCACAGGAAAATATATTGTTTATCCTGGTTTAACAGCATTGTTATCTCATTTCATTCACATCCCTAACATCTATATTCCCAATGCAAAAGACAAAGCCCTGTTTTAGTTTAATGGCGATGTCATCTCATTTCATTCGCAACAGGGGATTACACTAGTGTTCAGTGCGTTCACTACCAGGTACCCATTTGTACGGATGTTTGACCAACACCATATTTTAATTTTGTATCCTATGTTACACCGCCCATTCCCTTAACTCAAAACAGGAAATCAACCTTTCAAACTCTCAGATGACTACGCAACATTAAAGTCACCCATCCGGCAAAATCTGGGCCCATATGTGCTTTACATCCATCTTATTGGACAACTGAATTGTGCACAGGGCCACATTAAAAAAGTATATATATAACGTTTGAAGAAGAATATACTTAGACCTTCATCATTTCATAATGGTGATTTTCTGATATTTCCACCCTCAATGTTGGTATGACATCGCTTCACAGATGTTTTAGCATTATTCTTTCACACATCTGCAACTCGCGCTGCCAAAAGACCGCTTTAGATTTTTTTTAGACTATGATCACCTTTATGAGCCCGACATCCAAAACGATGTAACTAACCATTTGTTAGTTCAGTACGTTTTCAAAATGTTCATATATCTTCAGAAACAAAAAGCTATTCCAATATATCTATAATCTAAAACTTTGAAACTTGATGCTTTATTAGCCTGATTTTGTCAGAGAAATCTATAGACGTACTTTATTTAGACTTACTAAGGTTGCTTTCATATGTATTCTTCTTCTTTGGAAATATAGATTTTTACAAAAGAGATATTTAATGCTTCACATGTGACATATTCTAGCATAGCTTTCAAAACATGATTGTTAAAAAAGCTAATTTCTTCGAGAAATGTCTATCCGAAATTGTCATGTGCCACTTTGAAAACGTAATCGAAGGACAATTGTCTTGGGCCGCACATGCAACAGCTCATGCTAAAATGTCGCAGATACCACATTCTCAATTTGAGAGGAATGCGTTTATTTCGATGTCAACCAATGAAACAATTTGTTGTGACTACTTATTATGATGTGTGTTGACTTTAAAAGAAGGGGGACCACATTTTCCGGAAGTAATGCCTCTGAAAATAGGTCTTAACATTACGTAGCCATGTGCTATAGTCTTTGCCATTTGAGTTTGAGGTTTTTTGATATTTGAGAAAACAAGCGTGGCGCTAGTAAATTATAGACAGTTTGGTTGTGTGAAGCAAAGAGGGGTTTTGCAAAACACAATGTAACTAAACAAGCGAAATCCGGATAGTCCCGAGGTTACGAAAATAACGCCACGGTTTTGCAAAATGTGGATTCAATAGAGTGGCTTACGCTTCTTAAGAATGACCTTTCGTAACAAGACGACCATGCAACGTATATTGACGTCTCAACTTGTTATATAGCCATACAATCTGAGAGAGTATCCATTCTGAAATTGAAAGAGAAGGACAAAAATGGGCTAAACCTTTGCTTTACAAACTTCATAAAAAAATTTACTTAGGAATAATGAAACGAAGAATCCACGAACAGTATTATTTCAAAAGCATTGGGTTATCCTCATTAAAATGTTTTTAGATTATTGCATAATAAAATATAATAAACATAGAATGAAGTTGTCTCCCCTCTGAATCATAGAAATATGGCACATGAAGCGATTACATTTTTTTTATTTCTTTTTAGTCTAACGAAGAAGTTACCTTTTAGATCTCTATTTATTCGGTATATATTTGTCGTTTGTTTCAGAAAGCTTTAACATACATGTTCCTTGTAACGAATGAGTAACATCAAGAATTCTTGTTTCTCAACTATTTATCTTTCTCAGGTCGAGCGGACGGTTATTTTCATTTATGTTTTTATTATTAAGAACAATGGAAAATAGAAACATTAGAGATCGAAACGTTTATGAACATTTTGATTATCGCAATGTCATATTATAACATTTTTGTAAAACACAATTCAAATTAAGAGTTTATCAAAGTAGTTTTTGTAACGACATCCATTTTGTCTATTTTCAAAACGCTGACTAAATAAATCCAGGAAACACACATAAATCACCCCGTCCAGAGGAAAGAAAAAAAATTTTTATGTAAACAAATCACTACATAAAAAACATACTTCTGCAAATGTGGACAGTGTTTTTGATACCCCTAATTCACTGTCACTTAACACCACATTTTTCATAGCGTGATGATAAACAACTCGCAACAATCGTGAAAGATTCGTAAATTGTTAAGTAATTATCAATGTGATATGCTGACACGGGGCCAAAGGTGCCGCCATCTTGTCAAAATGGCCGCCGCTGAAAACCATCGCGGTTCGGAGTTTACCTTGATGTTTCAAGGGTGATGATAGAAGCCTTAAAGTCAAACTCGGAACGGCGCCATAACGTCACAACACCATTACACCCGAGGTGACGCCACTTAATGTTTTGACTACAAGTTGTAAAACACAGCTCGTCAAAAAGACACTTTGAGGAGATTCGTTCTCTGCGCCTGTATATCGTATTATGCATCTGGCTAGTGTTTATCTCTTTTATATCTTGCTCGTTCAGGCGTCTATTGTCTGGTTCGACGCCATCAAGCGTTATCGAAATTTCAACAGCGGAAATATATGTTTGCATGAAAATTTATGGGTGTTGGAGTCAAACAATGTGTTGAAGAGAAAATTCTTAACACAACTAGCTAGACTGACTTTAAGTCTAGTATGGAAAAAATCAATTTAGTAATCCATAAACAAAAACTTTTGGCGAATATAAAACAACAGAAGTGGGACCGAATTCGAACCCCGACCTCTTGGTCCGAACTCAATCGCGCTTCCCACTGGTTTTTCTTTCTGCTCTCACCTTCATTATGGCAATGGGATAATTGGATTCATGTCTAAAAGGCATGTGTCGATGCATTAAAGGGAACTTGGTGAAACGTGGTCTTACGTACAGCTCAGTTTGACCAAGTGGTTAGTAAAATTCAGCAAGAATAGGCGAGGCTCATAGGTGAGCTAATTGCTGGATAAACTGAGACGTAAAAGGGTAAATCCTTGCCTGGACTGTCCTGTAGGACTGTGTTGGACTTGACAATGGAGTGACCATCGTTTGGGACATAAAGCGTTTTCAGTCCACAAGTCGAGATCGAGTACTAATAAAATCTAACCATTACATTCAATTTCGTTTCACACAAAAATGTAATCGTACCTCCTACATTAAATTCAGTTTGTTTCAATTTCGTTCAAAGAAAACCATCATTCGTAGTGACACTTTTAAGCCACAATACAAACAACTTAAATATTTAAAAAATCACTTTGTAAATATCATCCTTCTGAAAAAATAAGGTTAAACATTTGGAATATAAATATAAGTTAAAATATTTTCCAGATGAAAAGAACACAAAAATTAGAACTTTGGGCTAAGAAAAATATCACTTTACATAATCCAGTTCTGGTTTAATCACTCACGCTACATTTAAAGGTTATTATCACTGCCTCGGGCAAGTAAGACAGCCCATCTTAGTACTAAACGGTTTGAATATTTATATTACAAGAAGATAATGAAACCGATTAAATATCTTTAAAACGAGCTGTCATAACTCTTGACAGGCCGACCTTAACAGCTTTCTAATAAATTCCAAATCATTTCCTCGCAAATACATATCTTGAGGCTTAATGACTTGTGTTTCTTCTGTAATATCACACAACGACATCTGCCCCTGCCTAGTAACACTCGTTGACTAATTAAAATTAGATTGCAAATTGATATTAAGGCTTGGTGACAATAAGCCCTGAAAGTCATGACCTGAGTCGCTAAACCATCTGGAAAGAAAAGAGACGTAAAAAGTCCCCTTGACGAACCCCGTGTCCTATCACGTTTTATTCTTTTCTCGCAATTTAAAACAATCTTAATATCGTCACGATTGTAATCCTTCGCCTTGGATGTAACTGATGCAGCGATATGCATTTACCTTTAGTACGCTGTGTTCAAATGAAATTCAATGTAATATGTTGGTTCATAATTGATCTATGGTTGTTGAGTAAATATTGCAATGGTTGTTGTTTTGTTCCTATGTGGTCTTGATTACAATGACAATGTTAAAACGTTAATGGTTTGGGTGGTGATGATGTGAATGATAATTATGGTGATTATTGTAGTGTGAGTGGTAAAGATGGTTACGGTTGTGGTGACAGTAATTGCTTCGATTAAGTGTTGAAGATAATGGTGCTTTGACAAAGACCATGGTGGTAATTATGGTATTAAGCAATAGTTTTATATCTGAAATATTGAATGATAATATCAAAATATTCAATTTAAATTACAGTTAGTATTTCATTCAAATTGTCAATAAACTTTCTTAATTCCTTGACAAAGAGTTATTATACTTTCAGTTGATGAAAGGAGTTTGCAACACACAATGTTCACTTCCTATCCATTTATAACCTTGCCTAATTCTTGCTGAACTCAATCTACTGCAGTGTCCACATGCCACCCGACCCACTTTGTTGCTAAGTAATAGGTAAGCACAAGTCAAACCCATAGTCTTCAACCTTGAGCTTATAAAATCAATCCAATCCACATGCATTAGCATGTTTAGGAGTACATGCTGTCTGTGTCCCTGGTAGACATAATTGAAAATCTTAGATGACAAATCCTATTTGCTCGTAGAGAGATGTCCCTCAAGATAGTGGTTGCTGGGGTACGAAGGAGACAAGGACTCTCAACCTGCTCAAGGACTACATGTCATCTCCAACCGACCTGCAGCTTAGGCGTCAGAAGATTGCTTTTGAACCTGCTGGTTCGATAGACGGGGTGCATGCCTTGGAAGAGACAGGCCCTAATCCTCTGTCTCCGTGAGGGTAGTGGGTTAATGGGGGTGGCTGCATAATCCCTTGGGGGAGAAGAGCTGAGACAGACAAGAATTTTCAGATTTAAAGTGCAATTTTTGCCCTCTTAAGTAGGACAGGCAGAGACAGAAGCCCATATATAAAGCAAAACGTCAAAATAGGTTTCTTGTGGTCGACGATCAAAGGGAAAACAGTTATGTTCGCCAATGGGGGCTTGTCCTGATGACTGTGCGATATAATTCCGAGTTCGAATCTGTGCATGATCTCAAGGGTTCCCCGACTAATTTTACTACAGGTTGAAGGGAAAGGAGAGTTTGGGTAATCTCGGTATTATCTGCCTCAGCAATGTAAGAATCCCTTTGACACCATGTACATCCAATTACTGACAAATGCGACCAACAAATCTCAACAAGGCCTGTAATAGTAGCTTTGTAAAGGGTTACACAATGCAGAAAGGAATTCCACCCGTTACATTATCTGTCTCCACCTTGATGCAAACTGAAAGAGGAAACGATTTTGCGCATGCCCGTTGGAGGAGATAATCCCGCAATTGTTTGAAATATTGTAATCGGCCAAATCCGTGAATTTCCAAGCTCCAAAGAGTGTTAGGTTTTTCCGGCCTTATTTTCAACGCTTTAAGGAGAGTGTTCAAAGGTATTTAACCAAATAAATCAAGGTGTTAAATCAAAGTGGCTGGCTTTGAAAGTCAAAGGTAATGTTAATGACCGTTCTTTAAAAACATCTCAAACCACGTCTTAAGTTTACTGAAATCTTGGAACACTTAGAGGTTTAAACCAATCCTTGAAATTGCGTTATTGGTCGAGATCTTTTTAAAGGTTGCATGTACTTATAGTGACATATGATATCATAATGGCGATGTCATTGTAAAGATTTTGAATATGCACGAACTTATTGATGATAAGTTTATTTGTTCACTGTCTCTTTTCTGTAAAGTACTTAAATGGCTCCAAAAGAAATTCGTTTTCAAAAAAGGAAAATGTGAAATTTTATTTGAATATTAACCGAATCAGCTAAAATATAGCAACTAAACATATCAAAACTTAGAGATTATGTTGCTTGTTTCTCATTTTTGCCCTTTTTAATTCTTTAAATAGTTACTACTTTTAAAAGCTGTAGGTGTAAATCTCATGGATACCTGGCATTTCTTCCATAACATTTTCTTAAAATATTATATGTTTACCTTTTTGTATCCTACTTTGTTTATAAATGTGAATGTTTCATTTTAACATTTACAAAAAATCAACACGGTCATAAACCAATGTAACCAACTCAACAACAAAATACCCGAGCCCCTTCAAGATGTACGTGCAATTAATGCCTCGTTTACCCGGAGACGTTTATGATAAGATCGGTTAGTACATGTTGGGTGAACCTTTCCGATATGTCTTAAATATCAGACCGTTTCTCACTACTTTACTATCTTTCCACTAATCTCAAACTGCAGAAAGTTAACTCGACTCCTTACGTTATGTTTAGAAAATAGAAGATCTGTCAGTAAGAGGGTCGACTGATGACGGAAGATAGGAAATGCTAGATTTCTGATTGGCACTGACTTTCAAAGAAGCGAGACGTTTAATTCATAACTGTTACCAAAATTTACAACGATATGCTCATATTTCCTAAGGAGATTTAACGGTTGTGAGTCCGGTATCCTGTTTCGCCCCCTGAAAGATCTTCGCACTTAAAGTCAGGACCCTTGGGACTGTAAGAAACTGTTGCCTGACCTTAAATAAGATTAGAGCTAGGGTACACCCCTGCTGCACTCAAGTTAGCGATCCAGGCCTGGTATGTTATGGCGACACGAATGTCAGAGCTCTATCTCAAAGAAAAACAAATGCAAGACGAGATATACAGGACAAACACTATGTGGGCTAGCTTATTGACAAGTTTGCATAGCAGAAACTTGACTTCATAAAGATGCTTTTTTAATGAATTGAAGAAAAAAACTCATGTTTTTTGTTTTAATGTTATTTTTTCATAAAAAGTTCTCATTTCCGATAAATAGATAAATTATTCTTTATTACTATTATTTTTTTTAATTATAAAGGTATATATTACATTATTAGTTGGGTCTTGTGAGAAAGAAACAACATTTTGGAATGGTTGAGCCTAAATTTTTAAACTTTTCAACGCACAATATATACATTTAAATACAAATTTGAATAAAATCATTTCTTTCTTTATAGCATATAACATGAATGAAAAATGTTTTTATTAACCTCACATTATGGAATTAAAACAAATCAAATTCGTATTCAATGCTGTCGGAAATACAGAATTCAAATGGTGACAAGTGTATTAAATGATATATTGATAATGTTCTACAAAACTGTGTTACTAAATACGACTCACTGTTTGATACTTAGTAAACTAGACAGAAGGGGTAATAGCCTGTCATCCCATAACTCTCAATCATTAATTAAATAATTCATAAAGCGCCGTACAAGACAGACGCAAAATATCATAAGAAGGACCGACTTAGTACTTCGCCTTGCCTGACCAGTGTCATTCTATCATTTAATCCTATTGCCTCTCTGAGCCTTAGAGGCGGGATTAAAAAGAAAGGGGTTACAAACCTATGTCAGGTCTAGAAGGGGATGTAGCGAATTTTGAATATGGAGATTAATATTCTTTGTAATTTTTCCAATAATAACTGGTGGCGAAGGGGTCCCCAAGGAGCGAAGGATTAGTCTATTATGGCATATGACGAACACAGATGTTCCGAAAAAATACCCTCATTTTCACGGCTTAGCTAATTTGTCGGAAGTCTTTAGTGGTGATAAGTGAATCAAAATGAAGAGGTTCTGGATGTAGGGGTGTCTGGTGACACATAGGTTCAAGACAACATAGTCTAAGGACTGTAGTAGGAATTAAAGCTGTTACGGACGTAGGTCACGTCATTCAATGCACTTTATAGATACTGGTTGTTGACCAGACACCATTCATAGTAATAAAAAAATCATTTTATTGGTATCATAAAAGTAATTTAAATGCTTTCGGGATAGGATTTTTCCAGAAAATGATATCTTTGGAAAACAATTGAAAATTTTCGAAATTTGTCTGGAGTAAAGTATCATTGATACCTTTTATTGAAGTTACAAATAATTTCTGAAACAAAAGTAATAAAAATGTCTCTTTTTTAATCATAGAAACCAACATTATCGGAGATATGAGAAAATGGCATTTCTTTTCAAGTAAATCTAATTTCGATAATCTCTGTCATTAAGTTTTTAAAAAGGCCATAGTACAATGAAAGCACGAGACAGGAAATGCAAGATATAATGTAACAAAAGGTTAAAAAAAAATAAATAAATCTCCGGAAATCAGAAAACAACACTATTCTTACAATCTGTTCATAAATATGCTAGTAAAAGAACTCTTTATAGTTTCACCGATATATGCTCCGGAACGAATAAATATTGATGTAATAGAATACTTGTTATTTTATTTTCTAAATGACTTCTATGGTAGATTAGTGCGGATCCTTATTAACATACAGATATATTTTTTATCCGTGTGTTATTTAAATATACGAATTATTAGCGTTCATCAGTGCCTATAAACACTAAAAGCGGAGTTTTAAACGAAAATTGATCCTCAAACTTCCAACAAGAGGCAAACAGAGATAAGAATCACGTTAAGTGGCACATTAAAAAATCATTTTAAAAACATCAAATTATTTTTTAATAAGAACAGTAAAGACATTACTCAACCTTTATACTCCTAATGAATAATAACGACATCTTGCGAAAAATCGTGAAAACAAGTTGTTCTAATTATAATACAATGTTATTCAATCAATGAAAAGAAGCCTTTAATGAACGTACCACGTTTGATAAAGCTACATGATTCTATGTTCCTTACTGAAATGATTAAAGATGTTCACACTGGTGTTTGGCAGCATGACGTTTCGGGTTGATACATGATAATATTTTCTAAAGCTACGGATAATCTGACGGAGAAATGGGATTATTGACCCAAAGAAGGGGGAAATTTGAAGAAATAAAATTTCCAAAACATATGCTTTTGGCGTCAAGAACATATATAACAATCCATAGCCCATAACGTTAAAGGAAAACCCATTCATCGTCTATTAGACATTAGAACATGGTTGTAGAAATTCGAACCTAGAATACTGAAATAAGAACATCAATAGATTCACCATTTTGAGATCCAGAGATTACAAACGCTGTTCCAAATGCCATTGACGACTGTTAAAACTCTGCTCGCTAAGAACTGGGTTCGCTATCGCGAAGCAGTAAAATTATATTGAGCGTTACAACAGGCGGATAATGCCATGGTTCCTGGCAGAAGACATGACGACATTTGACTCGAATGACTTACAGTTTGTTCCGGGTTCTTAGATTTGTCTATATCGAGGCAATGAAACATATTTAGATAACGTGTGACACTTGAAGAAACGAACTTGATCAGATTAAAGTTCTTTTAGATAAGGACACAGTTTCGACTTCGTTTGAGATAGTTATAAACATCGTAGGTTTATACTCAAATTGTTAAAGCAGGCGATTTATGTATTATGTAAAATCATCGACAAACCTTGTGCTGGAGCAGAGAAGAAGACATGACATTGGGACTATAGGTTATAACTTAGGATATATATGACACAATAAACTGTTGTTTATGAAAATGAAAGTAAAGATTCTCAGGGATGGACGAAGGATGAACTAATTGTTTTATTAACGTACAAAATGTATAATGGTGTATATGATTTATTGATAATGTTAGTATAACGTTTTGTCAATGAAAACATAAAACGACATAAGAAGGATACAATATGCTGTATTAACTTAATTAACATAAAACTCATCAAAGAAGTCGTATGCAATGAATAATGATTTTTCATTTGGTGTCTGCAGTTGTAACCCTTTCAAGGAACACCCCATCACAATTTCCATGCGAATCTGAAGTTTCCAAGTCATTTATCTAACGAGCTATAATCCTGAAGAAAACAAAGTTTGGAACTTTGTACATCAAGCCGTTTATGTAAGACTCCTAGTACAAGCACTGGGACGTCACTATTTTCCTATGACGTCATAAAAAAAAACTTTACAACAATAGGTTATGATGTAAACAATATCATTTTTTTGCGATTTAAGTTTGGCACGTATTTATGAATGAAACATGATTATTTCAAAAATAATATCATTCAAAAGTAAATTATTGTTTTAGTTGAGTACGTATCGGTACTATTTTAAACTTGTCATTACTGTATTTATCTAAATGTTAACTAGGAGGGATGGCACATTTTTAGTTTAAACGTTCGACTTTGATATCTTTAATCTGGTGTGATAAAATGCGAAGTGGGGGTTTTCTGGATATTTTGAAACATGGCACTATTCTGAAACAGTGTTATATTTTCTGGGCTCTGAATATAGAATCTTGAAAAGTTGCAATCGAAGTGAGTTGAGCATTCATCGACGTTGTTTAAGGTGAACATCCGGTCTTGGATTCGGTCTTCTGTGTTATGCGCACATATTTCTACCAGTGTAAAGTCAGTCGGAAGTGTCATACGATATGTGATTGAATAGAAATTAGGAATATTTTTAAATATTTAAAAACATAATTCAAAGAAACTTCATATGGAAATCTTGTGACAGAGATTTACAGGAAAGATATAACGTAAGTAAACTCTGTTGTGAAACAATGTTGACGTCATGTCGCGGTTTTCGCCTTGCGTGCAAAGTTGGTAGTCGATCTCAGTTGATAAACATTAACCACTCACATCGGCACGTACGCTTGAAACCTAAAGCTATCAGGCGAAGAAATATTTACGTGCATCTAAATGGAATTATACAGCATAGAGGACTCTTTTGTCATTTATTGATGAATATGCAATTCGCTTACCGGAAGTGACGTCATTACGTTTTTTATGTGATACGCGAGGCATATAGATATTAAAGATCTTGATAATAACCACATATCCTTATTGTCAATCAACGACAGGTATTCAATAGTATTTTTTTGTTTACCGTTAACAATGACTATCATATATATTATATATTCATGTACAATGGCGTGACATAGCCTAGCATTATATCCTTTGTTATTCGTTACGTGAAGTAATTGATAAACAGATTAAAAATTCATATAGTGTCAAAAGTTAGGTAAGTTCATATTTACTTTTTAAGAACAAGACACATATATCATTCTCTTTATGGTGTCTAATCATTTTAATTATTACTCATGTTGTATCACATCGAGCAGTTTAACATGCATGGCGTACAGTGTACGGTACGGAAACAAGATATCAATTGGTGCAGCCAGACGGAGGGGCGTAGGGGATGGCAGATAGGTCTTGGGTAAGCAACTGGTCTACATGTATCTGCTCAATATTTCGCCACGACGACATACTTCTCACACCGACCATGAATTTGAGCATGCTAATTATTCATGAAACGTAATGAGTGGTATAGAACGAACCTGCGGACAATTCGTAAAATGTCAAATGCACGTGCTTTCCGTGCCCTGCAAGCAGACACACTTTTGTATACGCAATCAAAATAAAGTTTCAAGTGTGGTTCTTAGAGTTTGAGTCTAAATCCTTTGGGTTGGAGTAGTATAAACGATGCGATAATGAGTGGACGCATGGATTGTCCATTCCATATACCGTGAAGTCGCCGATGCACAGCATTAGAAAATCATTGTAAAAATAGGACAAGTTGTCAAATTTATTTAAAAAAGAAGTTTACTCTCGAGTGTAGTTTAAAACAAGGATACTTTCTCTCCAATCAACACTCGATATTTCTCTTCTTCCATTAAGGAACTGTCGTATTCACGCATAAAGGAACATGCTAGACATGTACGTCTGGTGTAAAACAGAGTTGCTTATTACACAATATTATTTCATTGTAACCAATTATTTTTTCGTTGGTCGTTCACGAATACAATCGTAATGGAACTGCATGGAATGAAATGGAATGGGTAGAAATGACATGATTTACCTTTTTGAGAGAGAATTGCAATATCAACGGGAAATACGGAAATAGGTCAGTTAACAGGACTATAAGCAAACGTCCAATTGAATAAAAACAAAAATGACATAAGAAATAAGTTTAGAAAACCCGTTTTTAACAAATACTTTTCTTGTATACGTCTTCCGCAATGGTGTTCTCTCAAGTGTATTCAACAGACACATTCTGCTCAAATAATTAGGGTCAAATTACCCGATTGTTGTGATAATTGGGAAAACAGTTTGACATAGCAAGCACAGGTGACTTCTAGATAATGGCTTTCACTCTTCTTGAAAATATAACCATCTTCAAGGAACAGATACATGTGCAGTAACGTATCTATGATTACAGTTATAATGTCATGCTCGGTAAACCATAGTTTGTATTTAGTAAGCATCTTTATTGAGTATAAATATGTATGCTACTATTACTATACCGCTAATCTATAAAATGCGCACAGAGAATGAAGAGCTTAGGAAAATCAAAGAACGAACGTTTTTTAAAAGGATACAAGCCTAAACTTAACTGTACATAATATTAATCATGTTGACGTCGTATTCACTGTCTATTGTTATAATGATATGCAAAAACGTCATGAATTACCTCCCTTGCCATTGTTAACGCTACATGCGTAGCAACAACATGTATTATACCCTGATGATCAGATTTGTGTGAAACCGGTTGGTAATGAATTGATATGCAAAGATTCATCTTCAGTCTTCTATTTTTAAGAATATTTTACACATAAACCATGAAAACTTAATTTTACATCTAGATATAAATATATAATTGTATTATCAGTTGAGTTTATAGTTAACAGACATAAATAGCGGTAATAAGAAAAGCAATATTTCTAACAACACCATCGGAAGTACAAGAGATCACAATTATAAAGTAAACAAGTGATGACATCACTATGCAATGATGTCATAGATACGACTACGTCACAATGCTTTCCCCGCATTGTGGGTCATAAGGTTTTGTAGTGTTGAGAGATATCCGTTTTACATGGTAATGTAAGGAACAGATAATAATATAATAACTATAAGATAATTTTGATGTGAGAAAACACTTGGGTTAGATCTAACTCAGATCATCTCCTAAATTGGTTTGAAGTTATATTTTCTGAATGGCAGGCGGGTCACGCTGACCCATTCAGATCCGGATGTCAGTGTTGATACCAGGATGTTCAGAGTTCAAAGAGAAAAAAGCATGCGAAGAAAATGTCTACATAAATACCGCGTGACGTCACTTCCTGTTGAAGATTGCAACCAGAGGTACTAACTCTCTCTCTCCAGTTGCTGTTGTCAAAATAAGCTGGAAACGAACTTGTAAATAAATTGTGCTTCAGGTATATGGCGAACTTTATAATTATATCGAGAACCTTAAAATGCGACTAATGCGATATTTGGGGTTTTAATTGTTTATAACTTCATCCCATTGCATATTATCACAGTATTGTTGAATATTATTGAGATTTCCGACACAATTTTGATATATGATCATACGGCGGAGTCTACTAATGCCTACAGTGACAAATGCCTACTGTGTTAAATAAACAACTTTATGCACCAGTGGTTTTAAAACTAACAGCCTTCACCCTTTCATTACAGTGGACTCTCCCACTTTCTCTGTAGGCATTCGTCACTGTAGGCATTAGTAGACCTAACCGATCATACTGACAATATGTGTTAGACCTGTGTATCGTGGCCTTAGTGCCGAGACAATATTCCCGATTCCAGTTTTATTAGGCGAGACTATATATATCATGGAAGTTTTGTCTAGGTTTTGTGAGAATATACTCATCACGATACCATCGTTGCTATTCCCGATTCTCTAAAGTTTATGGAAGATAAAAGTATAAGAATTTAAAAAAGTAACGTTATGTCTTAGCTACCAACCTGTCATAAGCATTACATGAATTGAAATCACAAAGCAAGAGAGACTGATTTGCGTATAAAATATCAGAAATATATTTCCTATTTGTCTTACCACTGCAATCTCTAAACTAGAATATAAACTTTGTCAGATTATAGTTATTTGTTTGAAAGTAATTATTTCAACAGTATCGGGATACATTGTCCCTTTTGGCGATACATCGATATATCGTGGACTCTCACGATATACATATCCTGATATAATGTTTAAATGAGTTTTGTATTAAAGCACTCGTATCGCTAAATAGAGGTTGCAAACATCGATACTATCGATGAATCGTCACACCTCTTAAGTGTTTTTCATTTATAAAAAAAATTCTACTGCAAGTACGTACTGGATGAAACATTGCTAACTCGAAACTAACTCGGTCACAGTGAAACAGTTTTGAGATATTAAGACTATTAAGGGTACATCTATCAACTACAAAGTTTGTCTGCCATCATAAATCATGATTATTATTCCATTCAATTTTGTAGAAAAATTCCAAGTTCTTTGACTTATTCATCAGGCGATTAGTGAGAAAGTATTCGAGAATACAATAAAGAAGATGTCGATATAAATTGTGATCGTCAAAGATAGCTTCCTAGTTTACTCAAAAAGTGCAAACTTTAAATCTAATATATAAATTTCAGGAACAAGGCTAAATTAGATATTAAACCTGCCTTGAGATCCAGTTTTTAAGAATATATACATCCCTCCTTGGAAACCTGAAGTGGGGTTGTTTCATTCACAATATCATAAAGTTATATTTGTAAAAGATTTGTTTTCACCACTTGTCAAAACAAGCCGAAACATTTACTTCAGTTAAATTTCTAAGAAAGCAAGAAAACCTCTTTGTAATAGAAACATTCAAAAGCGTTTTATATCAGGGTATATGATGGAGCTATGAGACAAATACGCTGATGTAGCAGGATGTGTATTGTTGAACTTTCTCTCATCCAAAGGTAGCCAAATCTCAAAATGAAGGCCTAATTAGTTGTCATATAATAATGTATCCATTTTCATTATCAGCTTTTACTTAAGATATGTTCGTTGGCATTAAAAGAGCTACAAACATATTCTCACATGTATGATATCACAGTATGCCAAGTTTCAGCTTTACATCTTAATAACAGGAATATATAATATAAGTAATACAAATTTCAGTGTTATTCTATTATTTCCAAATCGGACTCTGGTACCTAAAGAACTAGGCAACGTTAAGCCTTTTCTTCAAGTTTCTATATGTAAGTTAATCTACAGTCAGAAGTCTGACCTGGCACCAAAGAAGTTATTGGTGGAACTTCAAAGACTCGCAGAAGTCTATCCACTCCGTGGGAAGGTAATGCAAGTCCTCTGGGACAGGGTTTTAACATCGACATTATCAATATACTTCTAGTAGGTAGAAAGCATCGGCTTTGCACCCAAATAACCGCAGCACGCGTCTAGGTCATATCCTGGCGCTAGAAATTGTAGTCCCAGCTTGAAATGTCTTCTCAACTTTGATGATGGGGAAATCTTTTGATGGGAGATTTTGAGGGAAATGAGGTGAAAAGTTGTCTCGAATTATCATCCAGGTTGAAATTTAGCAATATTTCGTGAAGAGTCTATTTTAGAACTGATTTCATAACCAGTTCCTCCCTGAAACAGGTAGACGCCTATATTCCACAGTTGCAGCTCTTCAGACTATCGCAGAGTAGACTTGTCGAAGGATGTGGCAATATAAATGTTGCCGGGTCACTGAGTAACTAAATAGTGCCGTTAATGTCTTGAGATGAAGAGGTTGCCAGATAACCAGTTCTTTGACCTTCATGTTTGAAAATTGTGAAATTTTGGTTAAAAGTATGTCTATAGAAACTTTACTTCTATACAAATGGAAGTTTTATGTTGGGGCCTTCAGAAGTCATTTGACCTTACCATTAAAAAACACTTTTATAGATAAAGAAGGCATCAACATAGTGATTTGACTTAGAATCCTAGGAAAAATCTATGACAGTTGCATCTATATCGTATTTTGTACAACATTTTTATCTTATCTTTGGCATTCCACATTTATAAGGTTGGATCTTTATAATGGACTTGTTGAGTACATTAAATAAGTATTTGCCGAATCGAATTGATAACTTCATTATGAATTACTCATTTTGGCAAATAAATGACGATATCACAAAATCTTATTACATGTATAACTTAATATATGTAGTGAACATGGACATGAATTTCGACGTTGTTTTATTAATTTCATTACAACTTTTGTTGGACATCGAGTGCTCATTTGGCTTTGATGTCATTTTGTATTACGTGTTGTTTATGTACAAATGTAACTCGATCCCTCAAGTCCACTCTGTCCAAATTTAAAATCGTATTTTGACATTGACACAACTTGATTACATGGCTATACGCAATATCAAGAACATAAACAATTGTAACAAATACTGATCCATTACAAAGCGTTGGGTTAAAACAACGTTCAAACACATTTACTCAGAGAGAAAACAACGATCCTTACATTGAACAAGGGAGAGGTTTAACCAAACTCGTTGTAGACTTTATTGCCGTTTAACGATGGCAGTTCTTAGAGACAAGGTATCCTGTAATGTACATCGTTGAAGCTGCTTTACCAGATGACATGTGAAATGTACATGAAATGTACACGTCCTGTCAGACTATCATAATGCATTTTACATGTCTTTATGTCATCGACATGCTTTTAAACCAAAGACCATAGACAAATATACTCCCCTCCTGCTAAAACGGATAAAGAGACGCCGGAATCGAAGACAGGGTTATTATGCGCGTTTGGAGAAAATGGTGTATTTACTGTAGAACATATTGTTTTTACAGGCTTCACCATATGCACATTGCAGGAACATAATTACTTCGCCATATGCATCTTAGAAAACACTTGCCCAACAGAAAAACAGATACGACGGTTCAGGCGATCGTTTTCTTTGACATAAGCGACGGTGTTGATGCCGCTTACACCATAAATGAAAGCTCTTTCAAGTTGTCGCATTTAAAGGATATCTTTATTTTTTCCCGGCATATTTTTCGAGTATCTATTCATTCGTGGTGATTTGCGAGGTTTTAACAACTTTTAACCCTAAAGAAAAACGTCTAATATCTTAACAACCCTTCACACGTGTCGCAGAACAAAAAAACGAAAGTTTAGATGACACAACAACCCGTAAATGGCAATATCCGCATTCCAAAAATTCACGTTTTATTTTATGTTAATTTAGATTCTTCTAGTTCATAATGAATTTAAATCAAATATTCAAATCTCCCAGAATAATTCAAATTTTCCCGAATAATTCATTTTCCCCATATAATTCAAATTACCCCCAGTAAATCACATTCCTAAGGACCTTATCAAAGTTTTATTCTAAACTTGAAATACATACGTCTCATTGAAAACCACAAATTTTTATCTCAGAATCATTGCCTATCACCATGCAATTAAATTATCATAATCTTCAATCTATACCTCATCATCATGTTAACAAACTTCTTAAAATTTCAGTTGAATTTTAAATTTTCTACTCAACAAAATCTTCACTTTCAAAATTCAAAAAATTTCAACATCTTGTCAATTTCGCATTTTCTTTACTGCACAACAATTGCACAGGAGAAGTTAAACTTTCAGAGATATTGCAAAATAATTGAGTTCTACGCCAAAATAAGTAGATGTGCAGCCCACTGCACTGTCTACAATGCATGTTAGAGGCAGACTCCAAGCTTTCCCACGGCTACTACAAACTTCCAAGGAACGCAACAGCCGTTTGCGCAATTCATAAGCAGAAAGGATGGAAGGCAACGTACATCTGGCGTTCCAAAGCGCAACCAGCTGTATTTGGGCGCATTGGATTTGCATATAGGAAAATGTCAGGAGAAAACGATTATATTTTTAATAGCTCGGTGCCCCCGGTGCAATTGGGTTGTAGTGGGCTATAGATACAATATAGGCTTTTTGCCTCTATGTGTATTTACTAAGCTCTTATTTATCAATGAACGAATGATAGTTTGAGAGTTTTGATTTCGGGTTTTCTTTTATACCTTAAGCCGCTTACTCCCAACCAACCCTCCCTTAATAATATCTGACAGACGGTCATAATTTGAATATTGTGTTATCTCTGCGACGCATAATAACATATAATCACAAATTTTGAGTAAATGAAATCCAAATGACACCTTACATATTTGTCTTAATAATATATATAATAATTGAGCTTGGCAAATTATTGCCAACTACAAGTAAGTATATAAAGTATATATTGACTGATCATGTTTTAGTTAATGTCATACCGTATTCCTTTCCTTGAAACAACACATTTTAATTTTAATGATTTTATATCAAATTACTGGACAACTCTTTGAAAAAGATGGAGCTAGGTCATTTATGGACGCTTCATATTTTAACATCTGCGCCATCACTGGCTAATTTGAACGAATTGGATTTGAACGAAATCAATCCGCTACTTATAATAACAGAGGAGAGTAGACGAAAACCAAGAATTCTTAAACACATGTGACGTATTTTTATGTTCAATGACGTCATGGGCTTATCTTATGTACAGTTCTGACGGTATGTCAATACATTTTAGTAGTTGCACAGGGAAATCTCGAAAATGAAGTCATCTTAAAGATAATTAAAAGAGGAATGTTGAATACTTTGATTTACTATCACCTAATTGTCGTAAAAGTAGTTAAAGTAAATTAAAGAGAAAAAATGACGTATTAACAGTGTTCACATCTAAGGCGGAGAGAGTACGGATTCTACGAAAAAAAACTTTAAAAAAACCAAAAATCCATAAACGTGTTACGCAATCAACTGGTTCAATGACGTCATGAACATATTCATAATTACACCTATAGGTGAAATGTGAGAAAAAGATATGATACGTTTCCATCCTACATTTTAAAACAATCCAAATAACTTGTGATGTAATTACTCGACTCAATGACGTCATGGACTTATTGAAAGATACAACGAAATCGGTGAGAATATTGAAACACGAGCTTTCATGAAAAACAGAATGTGCAGTTGGTGCAAGGAACGTCTCAGTCTAAAATAGATCCTCCCAGTGATTTCCTCCTCTCTTTCATTCAGGAGATTATTCCACTCAATTTACAGTGTACCGACCCAGCGATATAGGCTAAAGCGTAGGCGGGCACAGTGTTGGCGAAACCATATATCAAAAGAGGCAGAAGTTTATAGCTTTTATAAGCATGATAGGTGCATGTTCATTTCATAAATCTAAGTTCTTGATAAGTATATTTACCCTAATCACCGTATTGTAAAAAAATCAGTATGAGATATTTTAAATATAACTCATGTTTTATGTGAAGTGTTATATACGTATAGAATTTCTTAAATTTATTTGACATCCGTTTCAATATCTAGTTTTGAGTTGCTCTTTGTCCAGATTCGTGTTTCTTTTCGTCCCTTGCTATCGTACGTACTAACACCTTCCAAGTCCGGCAGCAACGGGTAGCACGGACCGTCCTTACAATTTAACCACTCGGCCATCGAGACATTATATCTGAACTGTTCAAAAATAACAATATATAATGCTTATTTGAAGGTCGGCAAATGTTATATTCGAGATAATTAAAATGAAAAATGAAGAAATTCTTAAATTTCAACCATTGTCTTTTTTAGCAACAAATTCAGAAATCAGCTGTCAAAGCGAGCCTGGCTTCACGACAACACGCAGAGAGATGTCCCTAGTTAATTTCCTCATTAGCGCAGTTTGATCAATTCTTCTTAGCTCTTTACAGTACTGTTAGCTTTGCGGTCTGCATTGGCGGCTATATGAAGACAAAACGTTGATGGAAGAGCTAATTCGACAGGACTGGCTGTGCCCACTTATTACGTCACGATGGCCGAGAAAAGGACAACATTGACGGAGCCTTGTCCGCGAAACACTGCTTACCTACGAAACTAGTTGTTAACAATTGGCTTACTTTGTGCAACGAATTTTGCACATTCGCCATAGCTTTCTTTGACTGCGCTAATTTGTGTGAAGTGGTGCGGCATGTTGGGATCTAACGCCTTGTTCACAAGCCTCCGGTAAGTAAACATAGGCATTTGCAATTCATAAGACCATTTTAACCATATACATAGTTGCTAACTTGGTATCGGCAGGTCTCGTTTGGGTTTTGTGTACCGTTAGAAACGAACAGCCCCCTTAGCGTTAAGAGCAGTAGAGGCCAGGTTTGTCTTTCATGGGCGTTCAATAAGTGTGGGGTGTGCAAAGACCTGCATTTCCGAGTCATTACATAACTGAATAGCACCCACCCTATTCCTCGCTGTCTGTATGCAGGGCACGAAAATAGGTGACCCGGCGGCTAGACGGTCCTTTCTTCAACGACCCCGTCTCAGGCGAATGAATAGAGGTGATTATTTACCTAAATACAACCGTGAATCCCCCAAGATCGTAGGTAGAGCAGGTATGCACCTTTACAACGCTGCTCTCACGGTTTGGACGCTAGCAGACGACTTTTCTAACTCTCGTCTGCTTGCTCCAAATGTCGTTTGCCGGGCCTTGGTGTGACGTCTGCTCGAGTTGGAGCATTGGTTCAACGCAGGTCACATGGGGTTGATTTGCATAGACAATAAACTAATGGAGGAAGCTTCTCGGAGATGAACTTTAACCATGAACAACTCCCCTGAAATATATTTCAAGTCCTTGGCTTGATAGACAGGTCGAGAAATTGTCAATATCCTTCTCTTCAAAATCCTGCGTGTCTATTAGGAACGGCCCAGAGTCACTGCGTCCCGGTATTTGAATTAGAGCTTTCCAGCTACAAAATATCATCTAGTCTCTATTGAATTTAAAAATCTGCATTTGTTAACTCCAATCTTCAGAATTGTTTAAAATACATGTATCAACCATATGTTTTCGAACTTAATTATTTAAAAAAACATCTTGCCTGGATAGATTAAAAATACGCTAAATTTTATTGAGATTTACTTCCTACAACTGTGTATCATCCTTAAAGTCGAATCCTATTTTTCCAACATTGATCAACTACAAACTGATCATACTTCACAATATTGCTTTATTTTTTAAAACATCACACACAATCATAATGATAATGCATATGAATATCAATCCACAGTAAATCAAGGAAATTTTGCCTTCTAATGGTTAGCCACAGGGCGTATTTCATGTTCATTAACATTAACTTTATATGTATCATTCAGTCTTTTTAAATTAAGTAATTAAATATTTACGTTTGCAAAATTTTAACGTGCAAGCCGTCCGCTGATGTGTCTCGTCCTTATTATTAGCGGTCGCCGTTTAAAGGGGCTCTCGAATTTTAACGGAGTAAAAATGTCCTTTAAATAATGCGAAGGAATGTAACGTTCTGTTTCTATCAACTAAGTTACTAGTGTCAGGTTGTGAATTACTGTTATTTGCTCTTGATATTTATTGGTTGTTTATCAGAGGGAAGTACTGATTTAACGTTGTGTAATAATTGAGTGTAACTTATAGAATATGCTCTATGATTGAAACATTTTAATATTTTAACATTATTTGAAATAACAAAACACTTTATCATTTCCTTTTCTTTTATCTGAATTAAAACTGTGTTGGTGTTATATTGAATCCACAACGGCTGTTAAATCAATTCTTGATCAATTCATTCGGATAAATTCAATACATCCTCACTGAAGTAAAAGTTTACCTTTGTATATTGCTGTTTTTTATTGAAATGTAATATATATATATATATATATGTGTGTGGGTGTGGGTGTGGGTGTGTGTGTGTGTGTGAATCTATATGTTTTGAAATTATAAGGTTTTGATTAATGTTATTAATATTTGAATTAATATGAATAATAAGCATTTGGTTACTCAAGAGTTAATTGTAAACATTTATCTCTTCTAGTCATCACTTCATTATGAAAATATTTCTATTCAAAGCAGTTAATAACGTTATGATTAAATATAAATTTATATTCAAATAATTTTAATCCAAACAAGTCATAGACAGGTAAACGTTTTATCTAATTTGGTTTTGATTTTTACACTCAGAAAATTTTATTCTAAAAAATCGTTTTTCAATTTTATTTCTCATTAATTATTGACTTCTTATTACATAATCATTTTAAGAAAATGAGGGATTTTTTAGATTCGATATAACATCCACAAAGCAATTTAACGTTCGAAATGACTGTTATTTTTAATCATATTTACGAGAACATGATAAATTTCACTAAATAAATAACACAATTCAGTACAAATCTGAGTCGATGTGTTTGAAATAAACGCAGATTCTCTGAGCCTCCTTCAGAGGGAGAAATGCAATGAACAAGCCCGAGGGTGATATCTACATTACAAACTGGGGAGACAATGAAATGAACCTAACACTGTTATCAGTGGAAGTATTCGCCAGCCACTAATCACTGAAAGGGTCGAATGGGCACTAATAAGGCAAAATTAATTTGTACGGTAGATCACTCTAACACATTGGCGGTCAGAGGCGGATGGCCAAAACACCTTGGTCAAATCGGTCAGTCTGAGTCGTGAACTCGGTTGGGCTGGTCAAGCTAAGGTGGAATGGTCAAGCAGAAATAACGTTAGCGCCGATCGATGTTATTCATAAGCAATTTTACAGGAAATAAGTTCTCGTAAGAGTGAAATATATATCTTGGTAACGAATACCTTAAATGTTTGAAATTACTGATTAAAATATATCTATTACAAAATAGCGAAATATGTTTATGAGCTTTTATATATATAAAATATATATTTATATTTATATATATCATGTGGTTAATTCTTAAGATGGTGTAAATATCTCTGAAATTATAAAATACTTTCAATACCGAGTCTATACGAATGTACCTATATATGCTGTTCATATTATAGTTCAAGTGAAACATCATTCATTTTGAAATATGGTACTAAGGTTTGACATGGACTGGACATAGTTTATTTCATGAACAATAAACATAATTTTTCTGTATTTTCTAGAGGAGATGGGTTTCCAAATTTGCTTTTCAATTGGATTTACAGACATATATACATTACACGTGAATCAGCAAAATACTTTAAATGATCGAAATAACTGTTGAAATGTAATAGATATCAAATTATATATATCAGAGAGAATATTTGTAAATATATGTCCTTAATAATTCTTAATGAATCGTACGTGTTTAAGAAATAAAAGTCAAATATTGAATAACATTTATAAATAGATATGTATTTTAGAACCATTTTAGTACACTAAACGCATCTTATATTTTAAATTCGCTGCATTTATATGACTTTGGTGTATGAATTTTGAAAAATACTGTAATTGCAAGTCAATATAAGTTCAGTCAATAATTCATCATAAGTTGTAAAGTTTTCGTGACAATATGGTATATGAATGTTTTTCAAAAGTGCCATAACCTTTTAAGGATTATTAAAGATGCAATTGACTATGATTAACATTTACAGGATGACTGCATTCAATTATGCTTTGACATAAACCATTTAAGCTATTGTTGACTTACAAATTAAACAATATTTCATGTTTAGCAATAATAGTTTATTTATCTACTCAAAGGTTTCTTTGAAATAAGAATTGATTGCACAAGGGCAGTGACAAATTAACACATTAATAACATGTTATGACACCATCAAGTCATTGCATATTGACTGAAATATGGCAGTCAATACGAAAGGTTAAGTTAACAATTTGCTTGAATTGATGAAATGTTATGAAATCTTCTTGTCATATCATATCAATTTTTTAAACAAAAAACAAAAAACATAAATAAATGAATGAATAGAAAATATGAAAGATAAAACATTGTAATATTCATATGAATTAATGAATGAATGAATAAATAAAAAAATAAATAATAGTTATAAAGTAAACACTGTATTAACCTTGAATTGTAAATATGTTGCTATATTGTAATACATTATCAAAATTAGAAACTTGATCAACCCTGTTAGAATTATCATATCTACAATTTTCCTTTTGCAAGATACACATGGGCAAATTGAATCATTTAAACATAAACATTAGGCAAAGAATTCACGGAATGAAGCAAGTTTCCTCTTTGGGCGTGTGGCGTAATATTACACCTAATTTTGTAAACATGTTACGTTGTATTGTGGTCGTTAAAATCAAATTGTTATTGACATTACGGTAAAATGCTGTTTGAATATAATTGATATATAATATATTCAGATAATAGGCAAGTGTTAAATACAAAACAATTCTTGAATTATATTTTCAATGTTATTGTGTCATTGATTGTATCACAAATCTATATTGGAGTTTGATTGTATAACATGATTATGTTATATATCTCTCTTATATTTTACATATGTTACACTGTGATGTAGTCTTAACAATAATTGTTAATCACTGGAAACCGCATTAATGTAGTATCGTTATACATGTTATTTTACTTATGAAAATAAGTAATTGTTCTTAAAGTATTTGAAATCAATACGATGCAGTAGCGAATCCAAATTTATGCTATGTTTATTGTTTTAGAAGAAATTGAAACAATGGGTTTTAAGTTTATGACGATTTCTCAAATTATTTAATAAATTTAACCTCTGTGATTAATATTTTTTTCATTATGTACTTTGTAGTGAAACAGCATGTTTTACTTATGTTTCGTTTTCTTGTTACAATCAATGGACCAGGCATGTATAATAGTAGGTGTTTATTTGTAATACTCTTGAAAGTGAAGACTCATCATAAAGCAGACCATTCAAGGACGTACATATACCTCTAGGGTATATAAATGATGAAAGAAATCATGTTGTCTGAGACTGAAATTCTATTTTTCTAGGTAATCTATATAAATATTGTTTAGTGTACGCAAAGATCATCAATCCAAGTCATTCATATTCTACATAGTATGATTGTTCTAACGTTACTCCGTACTGTATGATTCGTCAAACAGTTTAAAGCGAGCCGTTAAGTAAGACTGTATGAACGTTGTTTGAATTGAATTTCAATTAGAGTCTAAGCAAAAGCACATGTCCTTTTGATATAGCCAATTATAGTAAATATTAAAATCAAATGTATAGTCGTGTTATGCATGGTTTCTACTATTTTGGAGAATTGTATCTAAAAATGTCATTGAAAATATTAACAAATTTAGTAAGTATATATGTATAGATGTATAGAAACAAACATGAAGAAGGTGGCACGTGAAGTTAATGTATGAACATAAAATACTTACGGCGACACTTTCTATATGTATCATTTTAATGATGTCTACATATGACATAATGATACTTACCGCAAGTTTCTTATTATATACATGAAAAAGGCAATAATTATTGTAAATGTATAACATTGTCATGTATCAATACAATGACACGCACCAGTAATACAGTTGATTGGACGTAAAATTGAATTGATAAAGGTGTGAAGCAAATGCTGTTAATCATGAGTATATTCATGTAACCTGGTTGTGTAAGCTATAGCGGTAGCACATTATTGGTTTCACGTTCTGTAAATCCTTGGTGAATATCATAGTTATCGTAAATGATTGGTAACCGAAAAAAGGAAGACATTTCATAACACAATGAATAATTTAAGCGCATCATGTATAGCAATAAAATCTCCAATAACTTCCTTATCACAGTTTTTTTCTAAATTCTACCATGAATGTCAGATAATCTACAATAGTGCATCTTTTATGAACATATGATACATAGTAACAGTCAAATGCCCGAATAGAAAGGGTAAGAAATTGTTTGATTATAATCTTAACTTTAATTGGAAGCTTTAAGTAAATGTGCATCTTGATTTACTTCATTAATGAATACAACCCTTATATCAGTATATTTTTTTAGATATTGATTTATATAGATACAACCCTTATCTCAGTATATTTTTTTAAATATTGATTTATATGAATACAACCCTTATATCAGAATATATTTTTTAAATAGTGATGTATATGAATACAACCCTTATATTAGTATATGTTTTTAAATATTGATGTCTATGAATACAACACTTATATCTGTATGTGGGTTTTTTTAATATCGATTAATAGGAATATCATTGCCATTTTGACATCATGCCACAACTGTCACACACCCGAAGATTGCAATGAAACCAGTTTGCTTGAAAGTGGCTCCGTGTCTCTTTCCATCTGTTGATTGTCGGTATACTTGTTGACATTTATACGCATATGTGACATATAAAAAGGTCTACAGGTATACAGCAAATCAATAGATTTGATGTGACATATGTATATCAATAATTGATTTAGTTTGACATTGTATACAATTAATCAACGTTACCGGTAATCTACAATTATAGAGACATTGTTTACTTACTCATGTATATATATATATATATATATCTGGTAAAATGGGAAACATGAACATATAAGTAATGATTTATTTATTGTTAGAAACACTGATAAAATATCAATCATAAGAATCCCAATAACTCTTACTAATTTTGTCCTGTGTATAATAGTTTGAGTTGAGTATATATACGACATATTACTTATTCTTACATTTCACAAAAGCCTAACTGTTCTATGTTCATTTGTCCTTTTTGTCCTTTTCGTTCAATCTGATTGAAACTGTGACGACCCCCAGAAAATAAATTTTCTCTTGATATTCAGGGTGTTTACTATAGTTTTCTTATATATATCCATTTCTCCAAAAGTGTATTAGCATAAGCATTTTTTTATTTTGGGAGGATATTTTGTATCCTTTTGCTGTATTATGTGAAGCTTTTGTTGAAATTCATTTTCCTTTAAAGGAAGCACAATTCTTGATGCACTTCATCATATAGATACTGTACATGTACTCCGAACAAAAGCATGCACGGTTTTTTACCTATCCGGTTGTTGAACCTGTTACCAAAATGATAAAGAGGTCATGTGAGCATGTGAATTTCAACATTTAAAACATAAAACGTAAATTAGTTTCTAAATTGTATTTTTTAATGATTTCGTGGATACTTAAATTAGTTTCTGAATTGTGTTTTGTTGATATGATTTGATTATGTAAATAATAGATATCTCCTTTTTGAAATTCTCTTTTATACTTGTTCAACATCAAATAATTTATGCCGATGTTCTACAATGCTAATGATTCATATTCATTTGAAAATCAAATAGTTTGTTAATTCCATTATTTTATTTTTTGGCGATGAACTATGAATTATTCATTGACAAATTCATTTTGTAGATTGATCTTTGAATTTAAAAACACAATTTTCAAATTGATATTTATAATGGAAATTGTAAGATTTCTTTTTTAAATTCAATATACAAAGTGTCGTTCAAACTGATAAATATTAAGATAATAATAAGAAAATAGTTAATCGTTGACAGCATAACTCTAAATTGGTTAAACTATATGAGATTATCATTGCTGTTTATATTCATATTCGAACCAATGATGTTGTGCATATAGATATGTGTAGCTGTTTGTAGTTAAATTGAATTGAACATTTTCTTGTAAAATATATCATTCCTACAACAGTTTACTCATTATATTGAAGAAAAATAACAATCATAAATTAATCTTTTATTCTTCTTTTTTAAAATGCTTTTCGGGGACATTCATTATGTTACTTTATAATATATTATCACTCTTCAAAACGAGAAATGACTCGATAATAATCATTATTATGAAACGATGCCGTTTTATCATATTATTGCCATTGATGTTTATGTGTCTTGTTCATCATTTCTCATTCATTCAATTCATCACATAAGTGTGGCTTTTATCAATTTAAAAAGTTATGAAATAAATATTTAAGGTCATTTTGTCTGTTATAAGATCGTTCATTCGTAGCATATTGATTGTTTTTAGTTTAGTTAAATTTGAAACGTTTGTAAAATCAATTCCAATCTTCACCAAGTACGTGCTTTTTATTTAATTCATCTCAATGTTAATTTCAAAATCCACACGGTTCGTCTTCGACGTTCTTTCAATCCTTTTCATCAATTTCCTGTCAATGTCATGTACATATCATATTGGATTCGCGATCCGCAATTATGTTTGCATGTATATTGCATGGCGTCTAAATCCTATTTCATGTTTATTGCACTGCCCTCAACCTCGCCTATGGTTCTGATACCGTGAATAATCCAATTTCTTCTCTTTGGTCAACCTCGTAGTTGGGATGTCTCCAGAGGACCGTTATAAGGCACTGACCGTGGTCCGGGTTCGGCCACCTCACCCAATTCGCTTGACCAATGACCTGATCTGACCACTCTGAACGCCAGAGCGAGAGACGGACCTCTAATTGTGATTGAAATGCAAATCTCTTATAGGGGAAGCTAATGAAGGAGAAACCAGGATTGGACGTATTAGATTAGGAGTATAGAATAGATTAGGAATATAGGATACTGCGGAAGATGAACTGTGTTTATCTTTGCACTGCTTTAAAAGCATTTGATAAGAAGAATTTTTTTTAATTTCGTAAGTTCTTAAAGGTTCTTGTAAATACTTAAAGAATTTCAATTTGAAAGGGAATATTGAATAATAATAGAAAATCGAATTCTAGATTCATGGGTGTGATATTCTTTTCATACCTATTTTCTTAGTATCGTATTAATGGGATCATGGAATTGTTTCCAATTTCGCCTTTATAAGTGAGGGAAATTTAATGAATCTGGGATATTGATTAATCTGGAATAGTGATGAATTAAGAATAAGTTACATTATGAATTCTATTTGTACATATTTACAAAATTTGCTTAACTGATAAATTCAGTGAACGTGAAGTTCAATACATCAGGGTTGGCCCATTATGAATTGTACCTAACACAAATGAATTCATTATTGAATAATGTTAATCTTTGGTATACAAACTTAATTGATAAGTATAAAGCAAGTAAAGTAAAGTAAACACAGTAAACGTAAAGTATGATAATGTTCTATATTTTCTTCTCAAATTCATTGTGTTTACTTATATAAATATCATATCACACTTATTCATGTGTATTGAAAATATTGTTCTCTCTTTACCGCATCAAATACCAGTATGGCAGTAATAAACACGCTCTATATTTTCTATATGGTTCTTTAACGAAAATAGACCTCAGTGTTTAAATGTTATATTTTTGCCTTCTTCCATTGAATTTTCTCTGTAATATCGTAACCTTTCAAGGAAAAACACTTTTTTAATTTCAATAATAAACACTCGACTGTGTTTCGTTATGTTATTTTTGCGCTTTCCGTAATAAACACTTTGTATCACATCTATGATCATTTAAATACCCAATGATTTCTTCATTCAAATGTCATATTATCTTTTCCATTTATGAAAAGTAATTGTTTCATTAATAATCGAATCAGCTACATAGTGGTAAATAATGAACACTTTTCTGCATTGAACTGGTCCCTTTCCGTGATTATTTAATTATTAATATTATTGGTAAATCATTAGTATCTAATCTATGTTTGTTAATAATAAAAAAAAAAGTTCTGTATTGAAATGTGATATTTTCTCTGAAACATATTATATCTCTCAATGACAAACTGTACCTGATATCGATGTGGTCAGCACTATATCAGCGACGTACATTAAACCGCATTACAAGATCAGCATATTTAGCTAAATCAATTTGACGATCCCGGGCAATCTCTTATCTAGTCATAATTCAATCACGTTTGACATAGCTTGTCATAGTGTCCACTCTTTATTGCTGTGGTCAGCGCCAAAACTGGACAGTGCTGACCCTAGAACCGTGTCTTCACCTGTACTGACCCTACCTCCCCCTCAAACTCAATTTACCCCTCATCGCTCTCTTTCTTGACCTCTGCCCACAAGCTCTCTCGATCATGACTCCAGGAATAGGTCTTGTTAAGACATGTGACAAATAGGTCTGCATGATAACGAAAAGGTATACTTGGACAAAATATGTTTATAGACTGATACTTTTTGTTTATTTTGATGACATATTTAGAATAATAGGAAAATAAAGAATTTTAGACAAAGATAGATTTTTTTATGCATGATGGCGTTATTCAGGGGGATGAAAAAAGAAATAATTATGTCCGAGATTTAGAAATATACATTAATGTTCATCTTGACGAAATGATGCATCTAGATGTTTATTTGTAAGCTGAAGAAATGAAAGAGAAGGGGAAAGTTCCAGATAAAGCATTACAACTTTATTTGGATTTAATAATGCAAAAAGAAATATAAAGCAATGCATGAAACATAAGAATATTAGGAAAAAAATTTGTACACTTTAGGAATCCTTATTAAACATTCTGAATGCAGTAATGCATTCATGCGTTTCTTTGGAGGTTGACAAGAAGTGTACAGATAATGCTATATATTTAGGTGCTTTTTGGAAGAGCAAAAAATGGGGAAAGATATGGTGGTGTGTTTTGGGTTTGGAAGAAGGTGAAGAAGAGAATATTTATATTACTATATAAGAATAGTTATACTTTCGAGTGTGCTATAAGTGACGACTCTATATAGCGACGTCACAAACATATACTGATATTTCATTATGACAATTCAATCGTATCTATGCCTTCAGTGCTTTGTCATAAAGCCGTTTAAAACCTAAGAAACACATGTAAATGGCAAATAATATTTGTATTTGCATATCGGTGGGAAAATGCATTTTACTTATACATTATCCTTTCAACAACTCAAGCAATTTTTAAAAATTATAGTTATCTAGATTGTCAGTGTCGACAAAATGAGATCTGTTCGCTATGATTCATGAGAGAAAATATAATAATATCCTCTATCATTTTTTTCTATATTCATATGACATTGTCATGACATATGCCCGTACAAAAACCAAAACACTGCATTATCAACCACACGGAGATATTATTGTAGTAATAATTGTAATTATCTTGCTTCTGGTAAACGCAATAATCTGACATCAGACTGTATTTACATCCATTGATAATTTCCGTCGCAACAAGATCTTGAGGTTACAAGAAACTCGTATCCTTTGATATGTATTATCATGAAAGATGTCAAAAACACGTGCATGAAGAAATAAACATGAGTGTTCGAATCCAGAAGTCAACGATTTATATGTCTTGACGTTCCATATCAGATAGCAGATGCAATTAACACTTGTACTTGGATGTATTTCAGATGGACATGTTGATATTTATATATATATGTCACTTTTCAGACATTAAATCTACAATCCGCTTTTGAAACTAGGTGTCATGATTCTGGAATCGTTAGCGTTTATTCTAACAAATGGTCGATTCTGCTCATTTGTTTCGAAAATATTGATAAAATCTATATTTGAATTCATAGATAACCTCCCTTTAAATATGCGAGTATGTTTTAGTGCTGATATACTCCAAAGAATTACAGTATTTCATTTGACAGTAAAACATTCTTATAACTATATATATTATGTTATATTGATATGTTGTTAATGTAGGTTTTATATTTATGTATTTTGATACTTGAAATGTACAATATGTTACATATTTTGTTCGCCTTCGGTTATTTTCTCAACATTTGTTATGGATGTTGAAGATATGTCAATACAAGGGATTTTGAAATGTGTTCTTGTATGCACACAGCAAACAACGATAATTATTTAGAAGGTTGAATGTTCTTATTCGGGATTAATAATTTAACAGATATATGTCTTCGATTTAGTTATGAAATATATAATACAATACAGGTGGTCGTATCTAATAGAGTAATGCATCTTGGCTTGTGTATTTGTTAATATTCACTGATAAAAAATCATAATTCATTGAACAGACTCGTTTGACGTGAATTTCTTTTAACATTTTCTTTCTGTGTTAAACTCTATTGTCAGTGTGTTGTAATATATCTGTATAATATCTGTAAAAATACTTAACCCATGTCAATTAAACCAATCAATAAATGCAATTTACATTTTTGGGGTTCATTTCATGATCATTTTCTGGTTGAAATTGACATGGGTCTCTGGATATACCACGTTTGTATTGTTCAAAGTTTGGAGTGCTATTTTCATTATTATCTCATGTTGTGAGGCGAGCGACGGGTTGCCCGTTAACAAATGACTTTCTTTAGAAGAGGCGCAATTTACTATTTATCTTTCGGTCTTTATATGTGCTTATCGCATCATCGCTATAATAGGAATAAATTGCCAAATAACCTTTCAGGCTAAAAGTCGGGTCTCGCAGCTGACTTTTTGGAATGATTATATAAGCCCAAACACCAAGGATATGCCCTTTGAAGTTTACAGGGGCGCATTCCGAACCTACGTGGAACATGTATGTTTTAGCCGTGTATCACATTTCGATAGTATCACTGCATGTGTAGGAACCAGATTGCGCTCTGTAAGTATTTGTCTCACGCACCAGAGGTTGAGGTCCTGAAAGGCTGCATTAACGTGCACTTTCAATGATAGCACGACCACCTTGGCAAAGGTTCCGGTTTGACCTTGACAATTGCGCCCCAAGGTCAAAAAGGCTCCCTCTGTCACAGCCGAGGATGAGATAAATTTAGCTCTACAGCTATGACAGTTCGGAGTGTAACATATTTAATGAAATTACAGGCCTACGAGGTGGCTCATTTGCTAAAAGGTTGCTGTATTTTTACACAATGTCATTTTTGATTACGCTCTTTTCAGCGGATTATAAACCTATTTATAGGGGTCATTTTGGGGCGTTTGAATGTTATATGGTGCAGCAGGTCTCGACTTGGTGTAATTTGGAGCTTGTAGGATGTAAATTATCGCTATTTGTACGCGTGGTGTGTGTCATTGGTGTGTAAGAGTAGTCTGTTTGAAAAGAAGTGGGCATAAACACAGCAGGTGCGTCTTTGTCTCAGACATCGTGCAATTACCAATTATTTAGATTTAATAATGAAATTAAGGTGAATATCAATTCGTTATCTACATATTTGGCCCACATGTGTCATGGTCCAAAAAAAAATATCGGAAATTATCAATATAGTCTTGCCTTTTCGGTGCTTATCACAACTTAATTATATAAATTCTGGTTAACCTTGATCTCAATTCCATCTTATTGTATTCGTAGTAAGATGTTTTTTCGTTCGACAGTTTAGACCGAAGTACCCTACTTTTACGCAAAACTATTTTTTATATTGATTATGATAAAAAAAAAAAATTTTAATCATGTTTTAACCTTCCAGAAATATTAGTATTGTTATTCCAATTTTTGAGTTCCAATTCATGAACTCCAAATGCTTTCTTCATCACTTATTTTCACTAAAACTGAGTAGTTATTAAGTGTTATATTAAAAAAACATCATAGCATCAGTAATTGTTATCCTGAACCTCGACATTTATCACAATACTGATTATCATAGAAAGTATAATGTCATTCACCAATCTCGATGTCAATGATATGTAGCTCCAAGAAAGTACTGGATAGAAGAAACAATTTAATATCAGATCTTTCTTTAGTATAATGAATAACTGATAAGATCAGCTAACATTGAGGAATTTATTAAATTCAACACTTACTTACTGATTGTTTATTATCTAAATTGTTCATTGCCTTTACCACAAATTCTTAAACAGAATCTAAACTTGTCGTGTTTTATTTCCTAAATATGATTTTTGGTTTCCAAGCATGACCATGTTGTTTGTTTAATCATTATCATTGTGAACAACAAACAAGTTCAGTGTGATTTAGGGGATTTCATTTATAAATTAATAAATTATAAATTTAGTTTCATTATTTTCTATTTAAAGAAATATATTAAGCAAAATATGTTAACATATATTGTCCACGTCCTTAGCTTAAAGAACTTGTAAAAGTTGAAAGTATCAGTGAATAACTCTCTGTGTGGCATTTAGGTTCGAAACAACTAAGTACAAAATCATAGATAACGACTTTGTAAGTCTTAGAGTGTGACGTTTCGATACAGATTCTTGGATCTTGTTCTCGCAAGCTTGAAAAAGATCGTAGAATATAAATCGAATCGTCTGACTCACAGACTTAAGAAGATTTGTACTTTCTACAACTATTTAGTCAATTGACCTGAATACCACTTGTGTTGCGTAACATGTAGCTAAAACAATGTAATGACGTGGTATTCGATTACACCGAGATGAATGAAATAACAATTGAGTTAGATACACAAGGTATTGGTAATGATTACGACATGAATTGATTGCCGATACGACTAGATACACGTGATGCTGATCTACGGTTGCATTTAAATACATTGATCCAGAAATGAATTATATTCACAATATACATTGTCGTGATTTACGATAACAGCGATATGAATTTAATAAGAAATGTATTTGATCGCCAATTACTGGTGATCTAGATGGATGCTGCAATATGAATCTAATGGAAACATTATGTTCTTGTGGGATATACGATTGCATCGATATGAAGGGGGTTTTGATTGGACTGATACACAATATAACTTTGTGATACACAACTGCCACCATAAAAAATGTATCTGAATAATTATTGTATAGTGAATGATTACAGTACAACAACCTGAATGATAATAAGCATATTGTTTAAGTTTATAAAAAGTATCAATTTGTGATTGCATAGTGAAATTTATGGTATTTGCTATGCGTTTTATAAGATAATGATATATATTAGTTTATTGTTTTTTCTTTTATTAAAGTTATTTTACTTCTTTTTAGATTACATTGATAGTCAATAAAATCCCATCTTAAAATATTAGAATTGTGAATTTTCAGTTTAGATATAAAGACAATAAATAAATAAACACTTTCTTACAATTGAAATATAATTGTTCATTTTTCATCATTTTCAAAGCGTCATTATCTTCCAGGAAATGCATGCCCGCGCCATTGCATTTATCATCTCGTGACTTGAAACCACGCGAGACTTGCGGTCACAGGCACGAGAAGCACGTGCTTTAACAAATAACATTAAGCGCGCTTGTGAACCCAAGAAGCCATGTTGAAGTAACCACTAATTCGGGGTTTTATTCTTTTTAAGACGGAATCAAAAACCACAGAGGAGGGGGAAACGCTTTCATGCAAATTTTACATTCTTCCCTCATCGACCCAAACCGTTTGTAAAGCCATTTAACAATGAAGTAGCCTGCCTATTGAGTAAATGCACTTGGCGCATTGCATTTTCCGATTTTGACCAAATTTTCATTCGAATATATTTTTATTAATTTAATAAAGAGTATCGATGTTGTTTGATAGATGAAAATATTACCAAATAATTTATTTTCATATAATTACGATGCTGGTAAAAAGAAAAAAGTGAAAAGAGATTTAGTTCAATGCGCATGACGGTTGACCTGTTTCCGGTTCACATGGATTTCAACGGAAACGGAAGTCAAACGTTCTGCGAGAAGTGAAAAGTGATTAGTTGATATTGTTAAGAAACTGTTATCAAAGGCCTATTTCAAATCTTATAATAGGAAATTGAATTAGGGGTAGAATTTCAAAATACTTTTTATTGATGAGTGTTTGCTTGGGAAACGTTCCCAGACCGAAATTCTGTTTGCACCACAAATGACACACGACCAAATGAAACGAAACTGCACCTTAATCGATTTGAAAATGAAATATGCATTTAAACACCATTTCATCGCCCTTTATTTCTTACACTATGGTTGCATTGATTTTCGTTTGATTACGTTCGTTGAGTGATATCTCACATTGGCCTTATGGTGTAACTTCGAATAAGGTATTCTGTGGCAACAATTAATGCGTAGTTTGTGAGTTTGTTTCTGACAAAGAAATTAATATCGAGCATTGAAGAAGAAAATGACATGTTTAATGTATTGTTGAAGTCCAACTTGTCGATTAAACTCAACAATTTGTTCAAAATTACTTTACATTTGTAATTTACTATTAAACGCTGAATCCAAGCGTTTACTCCTTTAGTTTTTGTTGTCCCCAAACCAATAGGACTCATAAATTAGAATTAGTTTTAGGTTTTGAAACGACAGCCTGAAAGCGGGCATAATTGTTGAATGACGAGGGATAATTTTTTTTCTTAATGCAATAACAATACCCAATCTGAAAGATTGACCATTGTATCAATGATTAATGTTTCCTATTCATAACCACCCACAAATTGTCATTATTATTGTGGTTTTATTTTTGGTTTTCGATTTGGGAATTTATTGTAGTTTTTAGGCATGAATATGATGCTTTGATACTATGTGGATCTAAACTTAACTTATTCAAAAGCAAGTTTACACATGAATTCGGGCCAATCCTTTCATTCTTTGATAAATTAATCTTTTTTGAGAAAACCGAGAGTTACTCTAGTGTTGCAAACATCATATGAATGAGTTTTTCTTATACACCTTTTTAAAATGATTGATTGATTCATTGATGGCAATTACTAAGGTAAAATTCGAAAATATTATATTTTGTCGATATCTTTTGTATTATTTTCTTAACTATATATCATCGTTGTTTCATCATAATCATTACTATCATCATCATCATCATCATCATCAAAATCATCATCATCATCATCATCATCATCATCATCATCATCATAAACAGTATCCAAACATAACACACGTCAATTACAGATTAACTCTATTTTAATACATTGTCCCAATTCTCCAAGCTATCTTAGTTCTAAGGTTTACTTGCAAATAGGAGTTAAGTTCTGTCCCAACATTCGTGTGACGAAGCCTCCCCAAAACCATACATCAATACAAACATTCTACACAAAATTCTAATACAATTTAACATTTTTCTTAATATTTTGATCACACGTTTTGTTTAGATTAACGATAAGTATCATTCGAAAACCTAAGGTATGCTCATCCCTGAAAACAGCTTAAGTGAGAAAAAACGTTGAAATGGATTACTTCAACTGTGATGTTGCTCCCCTGATATAGCAATAACGAGATGACCGTCTAATTCAAGTGCAGCTCTGGTCGGAGTCGGTCAATTATAGGAGTCATTGTGTCACACCTTTGACAAGCGTTCTGTAGCAAGATTAAGAGTTCACTGAGAGGAACTACATTGCAACAGTTAATGAAACCTATTAGAGGCCATGTCATATTTGAAAAGGGCGACAATACGACTTATATGACTAAGGGGTTACAAAGAGCAAAATTATTAAGCCTGGAAATTGAAAGGTTCCCAAAACGGAAGTATCTACGACCGGATCTGTTAAGATTTAAGCAGTGCGCATGCGCGACCGGATATGCCTTTTTGCCCCTGTTCTGGATGGTAGAGCTCATTCAACTTTCCGCCGTGTTGTGAATGAGGCAATCTCGGCTCCTGGTTGCCGCATCGTTGATCCATAGCGTGAAATAAGTAGATTAATGTCGACCAGGCTCTTTTACAGAAGACCTTTCACCTGAGTAATATTTCATATAAAATCTCTAACGTCATTTTTAGCATTTCTCTGATGAGAAACCTTGTAATGTCTTTGGTCCGGTGCTCCCGAAGCCAAAAATTTCCGGAGTTATCAGCTTGAACTTTAACAGAACTCGAGAAATTTAAAAGAAAAAATTTGCGTTGAAGCACAAAAAAGGATTTTCTCTATTAATAACCCTGAACTTCAAAGTGAACGAGACGCAATCGATTCGATTCAAATTAGCGCCCATATCAGTACGTCGCAACATGGGCCGAAAGATGTTGCGTGATTTCACTGCATGGCCATTTATTAACGATATCTAGATTCTTATCTTCAACTTTTGGATAAGTTGTGGTTATTGACGACAGAAGGTGATGTAGATTTCAGAATTAATTCGTGCTTCTAGTGCCGTTTGTGTGATGGATTTCAACTATGGGCCTGTCAATTTTAGACGAAATTTCCACGGATGTAAACCACAAATTGCCATTTCCTCCAATCGTGCTGATGACGTGGATTGATTTGACAAATATGATAAATCACCTGAAAAAAATCCAATTATTTCAAAATGTGTATTTTTCAGTTTCAATAAGGGGAACAGCCGAAGTGAAATTGTGGAAGAATTTTGATATAATGATCTCTTCATCCATCATTTTTGTCATCATTTAACGAAGCCGATCCAACAGATAAGAACCATGTCCTAGGACAAAGGATTTCTCATTAAACAAAACATTTGGATTAAAATCTATTAGCCACCGCATACATTTAAAATGGATTAAGGAAAATATAATATTAGTCACACAAATCCGTATCTCATAAACATCATTTTGCATTGTTTGAACATTATTCGTAAATTGGATTTTCACGACTATTGAAATTTGTTTTATTAAACAAATATCCCCCTATTGTCCATATGGGATCCCAGTACGGTCGTCAAATAATTAGTTTCATCCCGATGGAATTAGAGTTTTCGAATTTTACCTTCATGCTTGTAATCATAAACACAAACAATGAAAAATCATATTCCAGCTCAAAATATTTCAATATCATGCATGTTTATTTGTTATTTTTTCCTTTTTTTAAAAAAGCTGTTTATTTTTATTTGAAAACAAAAACAATATTAAATCCTAAAAACAAAGTTAGTTATTTGTAAGATTTTTTAAAACAAATTTCATTAAATGCGCTACAGTTTCTTATTATGCTCGAACAAAACGCATTGGCATAATTTTCTCGATGCCAGAGCACACAATTTTTTAAAAACAATTTTCAAAAACCGGAATGCATATCAAATAGTCTTTTGATATAATGACACTGCACTATGTTTTCTGAGGGCAATGAACGGATCTCACTAAAAAGAAAACAAATGTATCCAATTTAAAACACTCGTTACTAAACAATAAAAGGAAATCTCAAAGCAACTACCAAGTTCGGTTAAGGTACGTGAAAGAAACTTTTCAACTAGAACTTTAAAACGTTAATCCCACGAAAATGGCCGCAGGACGTTTCAGCATATTATTCTACCGCTACTGTTAATTGGTTAACCGTTGAGTTATAAGATCATGAAAATACTGTTTGACATCACGTCCAAAATCTTCAATTCAGAGATTAAAATACTCACCAAAATTAGCATAAGGAAAACATTACTAAGTTAAAATTAATAAACCCCAGCGACTAATTTTTCATAAAATCTATACTTTCTCGTCTACTTTCATTTCAGAGATGAACAGATGCCTAAACTTTACTACCCTCTCCTCTCAGCATATTAAAGAGGCAACGACACCAGAAGTGTCATTGAAAAAGGGTCTGCCAACACATGCCACTGTTCACAATGGGAAGTGATTTGCGAACGGTTAACACGCGAGATTGCAGCACTTTTCTATGCAATATGTAACCTAGTATCCGACCGGAACAGATGTGTGCGCCTCACTGATTAGACAGAATTACCTGTCTCACCTACTAGTTATTCATACCTGGACACCCTGGTGGTATCATATAAGAGTCAGATTTGGAGGATGCACTTTTGTCTCATATCTTTACTTGGCACACACACTTTTGATCATATAACCATTATCAGATACCCGGTTGTCAGATACCCAATCATCAGATACCTGGTTCTCATGAACCCAATTATCAAATGTCTGGTTGTCAGATACCCTATTGTCAGATACCTTTGTTGTCAGAATCCAAGTTATCAAATAACTGGTTATCAGGTATCCTTTTGTCGGATACCCAACTATTCAGATATTACTTCCCTTACCTAATTACGTTGTTATCTATCCAACTTGTCAGAGATCACATATCATTGTTGGCATAAACCAAAATATCAAGTAGCTGGTTGTGAGCTCTTTGTCAAATACTATAGGTTTAAACATCTTCCATCTACATGTTAATTCAATGATAAGTGACAGATCAATGGACATATGGACATGTAGGAAGGCTTATTGTTAGTGCATATCAAGAATTGCAAATGACGCGAAAACGAAATCCAAATTACAAAATACTTCAAGATGTTTATATGTAGGTAACAAACATTCGGTGTACAGCTATATACTGACATTGCCAAATATTTCAATTGTCAGAGATCATATATCCTACTTGTCTTATACCCAGTTATCATATCCCTGGTGGTCAGCTATAGCAGGTACCCTAGTTGTCGGGTACCCACATTACCAAATGGCGGCAATAGAATATACCTCACTTGTCATAGGCCAGAGCTTAGATAGCAGGGTTGGTGTATACCATCGCTATAAGTGTCATTTCCCCTCTCATCAGATATGTTAAACACACATATTTCATTTTACTTACGAACAAATGTATGTATGTAATGTTGAGGATGCTAAAATGGTTATCAATTTTCATATTCAAAATTTGCAAATTCATTTCACCTGAATATGCTAAGTAAGTATGAAGATAAGGTTTCCCCTCTTATCTCAACAAAATAGTTAAGGATCCCCCTGATATTCCATCCATACGCATCACGTGGATCATACAAGGAACTATTAATTACTTCATTATTGAAAATTTAGATGGTCCTTATTTATTCTGTTGAGAATATAATTATCATGTGAACACAATGTGCATGTTTTTTCTTCGTGACGCGACACATGTCTCGAGCTGTCGTTGTATAAAAAAAATACCTTTCGTCTATAGGAAACAGACACACTATTATGGGAGGAAGTGTTGGGATAATGGTGTTGTGCTTCAGAAGACATTCAGCATTGTTCACCTAATACATATTTCCACTAAGAATTAGTTCTGGTAAGTTGTAATATGTTTCTAACTTTAGCTTTGTATTCATCGCAAATCTTCTATGCGATTTTTTCATGTCTGTTGTGTATCATGGGCAAGGTCTTCTACATGTCTTATTGGCCAAAATAGTCATGCAAATTTATCCATTAATGTAAGTGACCGTTTGTTAAATGATGTATGTTATGATAATAGTTTGTTAACTTTTTTTGCCGATGGAATGGGTAATTTTATGTTCAAGAGCTCACGTTACAAGGATATGGATGAACTAAGGATCAATGGATTTCTACTTTGACATGAGACACATTCAACACCTTCCATTTATAAATTACGTGGAAAGTCGTAAAATGTTTACAATTTTGCCTTGGTGTTAGATCTACCATAGTCATTTACGGAACATATTGTGGAACATAGACAAACATGTCTGTTTTGAAATAATGTACAGAGGTCCTTAATTGCGTAAGTCTGCCTTACTGTTAAGAGCGTCTTAAGTCATGACATTGAGTTACATTTACGTTCAACTTAGGCTTAGCTAGTTTGTGCGCCCTCGACTTAATGTGTGGTTTAGACCTTAAGTTGCCAGAGTAATTTAATATATTTTCAGAAGGTAGACATGGCTCAAAACTTATTTCAAAGTGAATACATTGTGAGGCTAATTTTTGCCAATCGAACTAAAAGTTTCTGAGTTTCGTCATTGATGATGGATTAATTAAATAAGATAATTTTACATTTGATAGGTATCAGAATTATGTATATCCTTTCTAATGTTCATGTTTATTGAAACTGCCTTAAAAAACAATTTGTCAAGAAAAGACCATAAAAATAAAATCCGAATACAGAGAAATATATGGCATGACAAGATCATTTGTCAAACTTGATGACGTTTCTGACGTCCCTTGGTAGTTCGGCGTTAAGTTCAAACTGCCGTTGACGTCGTTTCAGTTCCCTCAAATGACGGGACAGGTTTTCAGTTGTCACCAGTCTTCTTCTTTTTAGCGAGAACAGCTGTTTTTATGTCGTAAACAACTCCAGGACGTAGGCAAGGACGATGAAACTGCTGTCCTGTCTTGGGAGAACCCTGACCCCGCACCTCTGATCAGCTTGACAGGACTAGATTAGCTAGACAATATGGTGGCCAAGCGCTTACACGTTCAGTGGCGGCCATTACGGGGCATTAGATTGAAATAAAAGCAGACACAGGGGACGTGGTCGCTGGCTTTTCGTCGCGGATAATCTAATTGGTTTCGCACAATCCGTTTGCACGCCTGACGCTTGCATATGAAATATGGCAATGTCCATCCTGAACGAAATTTGATGAAGTTCGCAGCACGTATGACGTCACAAAAGTCTCGTGAGATCTGCCCGGATGGAGATTTATGTTGGGAGAGTGGACGAGGTTTCACGAGATCACGCCAGACAGCTTGTTTCCTGTGTTGCGCTGCGACACAGGGCGCTCAAGGTGTATCCTAACCCATGAGCGGATTTGTGTTGTATAATTAGCGACAAAAAAGGAAGATAATTTGTCAACGCTTTTCAACACGACATTATCAGACGAATAGGACGTGTCGAGCATAATAGATCTCTTGTCACAAATTATTGTCACACAGCAAAGAGTTGCGGTGTTCTTTCTAATCAAAGCACTAAAATACCGCAACACACGCTGCTAAGTGATGGTGACCGCCGCCATGTTACTGCTGCGTTAGATAATACATTCGGCCACACGCCCGTGTCATATCGGGGCCTCTTGTCTTCCATTGCCCATGACTCATTAGTGTATCAAAGACATGGTTTAGAATTTCATGTCTGTGATTTGAAACTAACTGACTGTCTGTGGTTTTCATTTGCGTGAAGTGTCTTTTTCGTAAACCCACATGATATTCTTCCCCTTGTGAATCTCAGATTCGGTAACAGTTTCAACTCCCAGCTTCTGAAATTCAACATTAAATAGGTCTTTTATTACACTCGTTAGACTTAAAGCAATTGGTTTCAACTAAAGGCTGGACAAGAGGACTTTTGTTTGCCTTCGCGGACTTAAATTAGTTTTTGATTTTGTAGTTGTTAAGATGTATTCACATGTTCAAAATGTACAAATTTGATAATGTAGATGATGTTCTTAGAAAAAAACAACAGAAAAGTCGTTTATGAATTAATAAATTTTATTGGTGTTGATTGTTTCTTTAAATGTGCATTTACGCATTGCCTCTGTTCCGGATTCACCTGAAACAAGTCAAGTATGTTGACAAATCGATTTCATATTTTATAATTTCATATTGCGTTTGCATGCTAGTTTAAATCCACTTTACTACACGTTGATAGGTGAGATGTTTAAAATAAAATTTTGAGAGAATTATTAATGAGTGTGATGCAATGTATTAGTTCATATAAAAGACACAGCAATCACACAGCGAACAGTACAAAAATCACATCTCAGATCCGACCAATATAATAAGCCAAGTAGATTTATTTAGCTTTATTTCTTCATAAGAAAGCAAATCCTTTTACATATTTTGAAAAATATATGAGGTTGAAATTTTAACGCGTTTTACCATTAACCGAAAAATGTATGCCAATTTTGTGTTCCCTATACTACACCCTTTTTTTAGTTTCCTTGTACCTATATTTTTCCTGCTAGGCTACTTACTTTATTGCAAACTAAGTTTGAGCATATATTTTGTCCACATGATGAATACATTTCCTGGGACAACATTTCATTAAATGCCTATTTAAGCCCTTATCTTATGCCTTGCATGCTTCTCAGTTGATTGAAACCAAAAAACTTTGGAAAAAATGGATTGCGGATTATACGCGAATGGGTAGTCTGGTCAATGTGTATGATAAATTAAGTCTCTTGCGGGAGGATATTCAACAAGGGTAGCCTGGTCATTGTGTATGATAAATTAAGACTCTGGCGGGAGGATATTCAACAAGGGTGACCTGTTCAATGTGTATGATAAATTAAGACTCTGGCGGTAGGATATTCACCCAGGGTGGCCTGGTCCATGTTTCGTATGTCCATGTCTTATAAGCGCCATAAATGTCATTTAGAGTTAGATCAGACATGACATATTCAGCATTTGCGATAATTTTCTTATGGAAAGTAACTTAAAGTCACATATTCACTGGAATTAAGTCTTGCTCCTTCGCTGTTGAAATACAGGAGATTTTAATACAGCTTTGGTCTCATTAAGCGAATATACATGTAGACATTCACGATTCACAGCATAAAACGCCAAAACCAATAAATTAACAATTAGAAATAGTTACTACATACAACAAATCTGAAACATGTTACCGAGATATTTTATTCTGTTTTTTTAATTTTTTTTTATTTTTTATTTACAAGTAGACTGATAAATCGACAAAGAATAGCTAACGTTCATTCAAAATGATACAACTTAAAGCATAGGTATGGCATAACATGGTATTGTTGATAAGATTATTATTATATTTTTGCAAATGTCTAGAAGTTCTAACAATATACACATTTTGTCATTATTTGTTTGTATAATAAGTAAATGTTCAGCGGTTTTCATTTCACACAAAAATAATGCTGATCCCCCAAATGCGTATAGAATGGCCTTAGAGTGTGGTCCTTTATTTGTCTTGCTGACAGGAGAGAATTATGGTTGTATATTTTACCAGCGTAGTGACAATTCTATGGGAACATTTAAGTTATTTATCCCACTCAGCGACTTTGAAGTTAATATCTGATAATTATGCCCTACTTAGTGATTAAATATGGTTTCATTTTTACCATTAGTATCTTGCTTAGGGCGTTGACACAATGCCATATGTACTGAAGAGGGATGGTCGGATTAAGATTGTTATTCGTGACACTAGACACAAGACAGACATTCTTTGTAATCCTTCTTTTATTACATCCATTTTAAATTCATACAGTGTTGATAAAAATGGGTTCGCAGCTGTCTATCGAAATTTTTAAAGTCAATTTCATAATTAAAATATAATTGAATGAATAAAGCATTTTTTAAGAAAAAACATATTGAATCCATTTAATAAATGATATCCATTTCATTATCGATATTATCCTTGGTATGTTGGATAATGTTTTATAATTTTGTATTTCATAAAACAATAATTGGTTTACTGAAAATCAGAGTACATATGAAAATCATAAAATAACCTCTTGAAAAGCTATTCTAGGCTCATTTCTTATATTTATCAAAATAATTGTATTTGAAACTATCTTTATAATAGAGTTGATTTGTTGACGGTCTTGCAAATGGTGACTTAATGACTTGAATGTGAGTACATAGTCCCATGAATTTGTAAAACCCTAAATACGCACACGCCAAATGTATTTATTTATATCATAATTCTATCTCCAACTACATGAAAGAGCAAGATTTTAAACTTCACAGAGAGCTCAATTTCCAATCCTTCTTATTTAATATTGAAAAAAAAACTAAATGAATTTATGGTCGCCTTTTAAGAGACTGTAGCAAAAAACGCAATTTCCGAGCTTTGCTTGACAAAAAATTACAACGAATGTCAGATGAAAAGAAAAACGGCATCCCCAGCCATAAACGACCAAGGCGTTTAATAGCCGTATTCTTCCTTTCGGTGATCCCTATGCCCCCTTTTAGGTGAAAAAGACAACTTTGATCCCTCCTTGCATGCTAAGCTGTTCGTACATCAGCGTTGCTGTGACATGTTGCGTGCATTCCTAATGTAATTCACCTGGGCATATCCTGCAAGTAGCAACTAATGTTTACCGTCCGTCACTCAGCGGAATATATACCAGCAATCAGTGATTCTCTTGTCGCCCAAATGAATGCATCTAAGAGATATTAGGCGATGTTTGTCACAAAATTGGTAGGTATAATGTCTCCTCGAGGTTGTGGAAATGCTGTTGAATATGCCTTTGTTCATCATTGCAGACAAGATAATGGAAATGTTGAGCGAGAACCTTGATAACATGAACATAATTGTAATAGGGGGAGTCAGCAACCTTGTCTTACCCCACTTGTCATCGTCTGTGTTTATGTATGAATCCCCTCCTTCATTCAATCAATTTACCTGCAATCAATGTTTTGATTTGTTCCCAAGATGTGACGTTTTGTTTAAATTATTTACTGTTTCTGGTCGCCCCTACTCTTCACATCACTGATAGAAACTGTTCACTCATCGTTTCAGAGTCAACGTAAACATAACCTCACAAGGGAACATCACATTCGTCAAACTACATGAAGACATCATCTACTGAACAAATCAAACAAGAGCAAAGCACACTAACAGTACACTCGAAATTGAACACTCACCACATCACACGTGAATATCACACACACGACAAATCATCACAGATCATCTGCGATCAAAACTCAAATACCAACAGTTTATTTTAAATCATTATTTCTTTTGATAAAATGGTATTCGGTAGGAGATTGTTACGTACTCTCCACAGCTTTATAAATCTTTGACAGTGAAAGTTACGTTTTGCCCAGGTTGTATGTAATGCCCAGGCTGTTTCAAATTTGCCCTTCACAACACCAACAATGAACTTAACTTATTTGTTCATAATCATTGTCATCCAGTCTGACGAAAACGCTCCTTTTTTTCACAGACAATTGTGGTTGTAGAACAAAGATTGCATTTCAATGATCTCTTTTTCTATACGTTCATCAAAACATCGTCAAACCATATTTCGATTATGCATTAATTGCTGAAAAGTAACGATGTAATGTGACCAAGTCATTGTTGATTCAGAACCATTAAACCAATGTCATTATGCGAATGCTGATTGCACTACGGGTATTGTTAGTTGAAACCTCCTGAGCGGAAAAAGTCAATCACTCAGTCATCGTTATGCCAATACCGCGGCTTTTGGGCGGATATTCCAAATTCTTGTCAATTCGTATTGGAAATCGCGTTTCAAGTGATTGTTTGTAAATGGACTAAATGAGGACTTGTTGTGAATGTTCATTGAACGAGTGATTTCGTAATCGGTGAACATATTAGAGAGCCATTAGAAACTCTGAATCGCAAGGCAAGCTATGAGTACCATATCCTTCGTTAAGTGAAGCTTTTTACTACAGGGAACAGGGGTTACACAAGGGTGACTACTAGGCCCTTTATTATTCTATACATTCAACACGTCAAACGATATTTCAGTTCAAACGCATTTTGGTAGGCTGAGTTTAGATTCCTTCTTCATTGATATTCTGTGTGGTGAAAATCTATCTTATGTGGCGGTCATCATTCTATTTTTTTAATTTGACTTCCAGAAGAGTTGAAGAAAGAGAAATTGTTCCTTACTGAGTTGGTACATTGAGAAGGTAATGATGTGTAGAAAACATGAGAATTATCGTTACAGAATCCTTTAAACCAAATGGCAAATGGCGAAGCAATAGAAGACATCGGTTATCGTTTTCAAAAGAACTGTATACAAATTGAAAATATATGTTCTTCTTGTAAGTGCTGTCGAGTCATAACGTTGGTCTTTCCTGATACACTTTTGAGGCAAATTAGTGACTAAAACAATTACTTATATTTGTTTTTAGTATATAATGAAAAATAACTATGATAACATTAATAAGGGGATATTTTACCATTATGATCAGCTAAAATGTTTAATTTTTTCATAAGCAATAGTTTAAACGTTTGCTTCATTGTGAATGATACTCGAATATATGCTTATAACAATTGATGAAATAATACTTTTATAGCTGATAAAAGCACAATGTAAATCATTTTTTTGTCTTGTATACGCAAGAACAAGATCTCTGTCATGGCAATCCCAATAGGGATCTTATGAAGTAATAGCTGAACATGATATTAGAACACAAATATCTTATTAGAAAAAAAATATCATAATAATTTAGGAAACAATTATTCTAAAAGTTAACCAGCATGTAAGATCTCATCTTAAGTAATACTTATAATTCGTAAATCTAAATTATGTAAAAATGTATAAAATGTAAAATATAACGTTTTTGGATTCTAGATTTAAGTTGGACATTTTGTAGGAAATGATTATTTATACATTATGACAAGTTGATAAGTAATGTAATCAAAAAATGCTAAATACGTTCCTAAATGTACATAGAAAATCTCTGGATATGATACAGATGATTCATTTTTCAAAACAAATAATGTTTTTACAAGTTTTTTCTCAAATTACGTTAAGTGTTCAAAATCTAAATGATGAAAACATTATTCCTCACTGAACCAAGGTAATCAAGGTACGTGATCTCACTGTCATTCAGATTTTCCCGTCTTAATGAAGACGACAGTTCCGACTTTGACATTAATATTTTTAATTTTTTGGTTAATCATCCTTAGGTTATAGGTGTGACGCTAGATAATGGACTCTTTTTAAACTGCCTCGTTTCTAAGAGATGCGCTTAGGATTTTACATCTTTAACTGTACGTCAAAATTAAAAGACGTATCATTGAAGAAAATTTTATGAGACAGTTCTCGTTCTTTTAGCCTCTAAATCCGTCACAATGTCCTTCGAATCCGATGCTCAGTGATTTAATATACGTGATCTAAATCAGGTATAGATTTTCAAATGACGTTCTTCCTCTAATTGGCCAATAACAATGCTTTCATCTTAAAAGCATTCGATCAGGAACTCAAGAAATTGCAAATGCACTTTGTGGGTTCTTTATTTCAATCCTTACGAATAGGGATTTCACAATTAGCCAAGGGAAAAAGTAAAAGATTTATATCTCTGCGCTGCCAATTATTTAATCTGAATTGCATTAATGCATTTTTCCTATTTGTCATCGCCTGCATAATTTATAGATAAGTAAATGAAGTAATTCTTACTGTACAGTTATATGTATGTATTGTAGTATGTAACATCATCGGTATAGGTTTTTCATATTTAATCTTTTGTGTATGATAGAATGATAATTATTGTAAGTTTTTAAATCATTTGCATTTCAAAGGTTACGGTTTCTGTAGCACTTTTATATGCATTTTGAACCCGTTTAATTATCATGATTTTAGCTTGTTCTACACGTAAGTATGCACTGTAGATAAAGTTATAACTATTCCATATCTTTCTTTTTCTAAATGTAATTTCGTCCTGAATTGAAGAGAAGTTAAAGAATGATATAACCTGCAATGTAGTTAGAAGTTTGAAATATATGTTTTTGCCATTCTTCATGCATAAAAGATTATGAGGATATCGATGAATAAATCAATCTGATTGCATCGTAACCATCATAGTGCTAGTTAGATGATATTACTAAACAATGAATGTTCAGCAGGATCTTCATAATATGTTTCAGTAAAAATATCGTTCTGTATGTTGGTATACTTTACAATATATTTAATATCCTTTAACGCTTTCTTATTGATTTGAAAAAGGAATTACCAACGAGATAAGACTATGGCAACATTCATATACAATAGACTTCAAGCGATATAATGCAAAGTACAATGTACACGTTTCCGATAGAATTTATTGAAATTGCCAGATTGTTATACGATAGAATACGTACGTACGATACGATACAGCAAACATCTTAAGAAAAAGTAAAGTATCCGCATGATGTTTCACATTCTGTTGTACTGTGTTGTCAAAGGGTCGAGGTATTTTAGTGAAACCAATATATTCTTAAAATTTCCCTTTAAAGTTTTAGTTGTAGTATTACATTGTCCGTTTGTTTGTTAGGGTTTCGTAAGGGCGTGATGGATGCATTTGTGTAAAAGTGTTTAATCTATTGAGTAATTCTGATGCTTCAGAAGCCCGAATAATCCTCAATTCCGGTGGTAATACTTATAGGAAAAGAAGGAAACGTCGGAAAACATAATGTATTTCAGATTTTTAGGTAACTGAATTATGCTTTAGCAAATTAAAGGAGCTGTTCCACGTTTACATAATGACATGGATTGGATATACATGGTTGATTGTGTAAAGTGCATGATGTTAACCATTGATGCCCTTAAAATCCAAATAGTCAATCAGGTTTTTTTTGCACTGAAGTCTTTTCATGAAAAGTATCTAGCATGAGGAGTGATATAAACGTATATTTCCACTCCTGATGTTTAGAAACCCAGATATCTTTTAATATTTAAAAAATATCCTTTATATTAAATCAATTTGTTTCTGCGTTAGGACAAAGCGTATAATCAGTGAATGGATGAAAAATGCACTCAAATGTATTTCATGGAAATCTAGGTATTCTTAATATCTGATGTGTATTAAACTCAAATATTTATGTTTGTGAAATTCAAGAAACCAAGATATTCATCATTTCTAATGCTTAATAAACTCGTATATTCATAATCTTAAATGCTAAAGAAACACCGATACTCTTTTTTTCTTTTTCTAAAGATATATTCTTCATCTTTGATGATTAAAAACACATATAATCTCAAAGCTAATGCTTAATAAATATATTTTTATTGATATTTTAAATTCCTGATGCTTCAGAAAGTAAGATAATCTTAAGTTCAGATGCTAAAGAAACCTTGATATTCTACAATATTACCCTTTAGCAAACTGCATTAGCAATCAATTGTTCTGAAGCATGCAGGTATCTTGGAAAGGAGACGACTCTGAACTAATGCATGGCATTTGCCAGAAAGCACGTCGTTCATGGCGCCTTTGGCACCGTGTAAATGTCTTTGGTGCCTAAATGAGATTGGTCAGGGATAGGCTTGGGTAATGATAAACATTCTGGCACAATGGTAAAGTCATGTCGTTGGCAAATCGTACTTGTCAGGGAGAACAGTTCGAAGGAAAGGCTAACCTCTGAACGAAATTCCCACAAATCAAGAAGCAACTCATTAGAGCTATGTCTTCCCCCGTCTCTCTGAGTTGAATAATGTCACTCCTGGGGCGCAGACAAGACCCCGGGCCAACCCCCGAGCTTGTAGGATACATTCGGACCAATCAAATTGTCTCCTCCTCAATCGATGCCCGGATGCCAAAAGAGGATTGAAATTTGGCAAACATTTCAAATGTCGATGTGTTGGCTAAGATTGACGCGAGCTGCGTTTGAAGTTTATCTATATATCTTCAGAGTCTCGGAACGCTGAAATGAAGTGTTTTTTAATTCAAATGTTCTTATCAAATAAAGATTAAGGTTGTAAATATGACATGAGATTTGTCATGATTCGTTTTTGCCAATTGCTTCCATGACGAATGTGGTTTTGTGGTCTGGTGCTATATGTGTCAACGGTAAAGTTAATTTTGTTGTTACAGTTAATCATTATATATCTGACATAAAGTTGGCATCAATCTTTCATATGATTTTTAAATGGAAGGTAAAATGAATTTTAGATCTTTAGGATGTTAGAAACTTCGATCGTTTTCGTACTATTAGCTGTTAAATTTGTTTAAAAGATAAACATGCAAAAGTTTTAGATTGATCTGAAGTTGATCACGTGACTTTGGATATATTTCGACTACTAGTTTTTTAGTTTTATCAGTTCTTTCAGATGTCTTTTACATTCGCCTTAAACAACATAACATTTCATTAAAATAAATGACTTCGAATCTCTTAAGTTTTAAGAATGCTTTTTCAAAATTCCCAAATTTGTGAGGGAAGGATTCGCTTAATGTGTCGTTTCTAATTTCAGTTTTTCAAATGATTAATTGATGCTGATAACGTATTTGTATAACTGATAGTATTAATGTAAATACTTTATTCTTGAAGAATGTCATTAGAAATGCCACTTGTACACTGTGCACAACTGTGAAACCATATATACTAATAGAGCACCCTATCATTTACAAATTCCTATCGTCTAGCTATTCTCACAGTCATGACAGTGTTGATACATATGTACTGGAGTTAAGTGCCTGAATTTGAGGTTGCCTGTGGTTCGAATCCCTTGATGGACTCGCCTCGAAAAAAGACAAGAAATTGACACTTTGACAATCTTTTATAAGGATATAGCCTTACAGCTGTTCTTTAATTAGAGAGAAGCTCTGTATTCCTCAGTTACAGAGATGTATAAAAAATATTTTTATCTGAGATACATAACATAATATCCACAAATTCATATATATTTTTCATATAACTTTTCTATGCTTCGCACCCAACATATTGCTTTGTACCAATGTTTCTTTAACAAAAACTGGTCTACGGCCTGAAGACTGAAAGAAGTCCTCTTATCCACTATCAGATAGGCATACGTTGAGACATTCAATCATATAAACCTGAATACAATGGAGATTAACAGAATCTTGAACTAAGAAACCCCTTTTCAGCAATTTTAGCATTTGGTCCATTACAAATAGATATTTCATCGATTTCTAGTAACGTTAATTCCCGAGTTCGTTCTTTGTCTCTGCCTTTGTATTTGACCGTTCCCAAATTACTTTACAGTTGTTAATTTGCACCCAAATCCTTGATTTATCATACGGGTAATGTATTTCATCCCATCCCATGTTCATTTCATCTCAATACACCACCAGAAGGCTTTTTCGACGATGTGATTTATATTAATACACATGTCGATTTCTTTTGTTTAGTCAAGAGCCTGTGAAGGACATGTGGTCACGCGTCCGGACAAAAAAGTGTCCGAACAAAAGACATTGGTCAAACGAATGGATTGGGGTTATTTCCAATTGACCTTTCCCTTAATTAAGGCAGCAGAGATAATTGAACTGCGCATGTGCCAGCGTTTAGTCACGTATTTCAGTCACTCATATGTCTTTTGCTGATATATTTCACTTTTTGTATTGTTTTTCACATGTTTTCACTGGTATATTTCAGGTGTTGAATTGTTATAGATCATCCTTTAAGAATGAATGACATCAAGTGAAAATGATTGTCAATAAAAACTAATTGTTTGATAAAATAAATGTGAGATTTGTAAACAATAAATGCTTTCCTAATACTTGCGCGTTTAACAACAAAAAATTGATAGCTATGCATCATATTTCACAGATTAACATAATAAATAAATGGGTATCAAATCGATATTTTAACAAGCAAAAAAGTAAAAACTCATAGACAGTCAAATAATTATTTATACAACATCGAGTTACATTTAACATTCGAAAATCACTGTTTCACTTGTACGTGACAAAATGTAATCTTTGGGAGTAAGCATGCATTTTTATTTTAAGAGTAAAAAAAAAATATGCAAAAATTCAAAATTTTAAATTAATAGATTAGCGTCCAGAAAAGGAAAGTCTCCTAAAATCGATTATAATAACATTTTGCTGTCGACATCATTGAATTCGCATTTTAGTCAGAAGAAGGAGACGTGTACTATGTTCTCAAGATGTCTCTTCATTAAAAAATCACCACTTGTGTGTCAATGACTACTAATGAATAATCTAAAATAAAGGATTATAAATGTCATAAAAGTGTAATGATAAATATCAATTTTCATATTTTGCATTAACAATTTATTTTCTGTAAATGATTATTGAAAGTAAAATGTTGACAGCGACCTTGTTGTTATCACATCTGATAACTTAATAGAATCTAGCATCGTTCGAACCACAGATTCATTTGATTACAGGTACATCCATGATGACGAACATTTACCATTTGAATTTAGTTATGAGCTTACTTATGTGTGGTAAAATAGTTTAGCTAAATCTTTTCTCGAAATGTTCATACCAACCCCTCAATGACCCCCTCCAGGTAAATTTTACCCCCCTCCCAAAACTTTGACATGATCCAAGGGTAGAGTAGTTTAATTTACTTACAGTGCATTGCATGGGGACTATAAACCAATTAAGGGGATGTGAACTTGGACCGACCACGTTCCTTCAATTCTGTTTGCTTTTCTTTTCAATCGTTTGCTTGAATCGTATGCTCTAATGCTGTGTGCAAATTTGACGAGTGTTCTTTCCATTAAGGGCAATGGGTTGTCATTTAGCTAGGTGATAGGCATGCTATTGAGACTCGTGTCACTTGATTGGGGTACTTGTACATTGCACATGCAATAGTATAGCGCCTGCTTCGGATATGTGGTAGGGGAGTGTCAATTTCAAATGAAATGTACATGGAGGTAATACATTTCTCACGACGTGACTACCCTGAATGTGCAAAATCGTTTGCATTACATTAGCAGGTTTATAGCATGAGGTTCGACATGAACGACGAAATTCTTTAACTTCTTTTCATAATGTTGTCTTATTTACCTTATATTACCACTGAATTTTACAAATTATACATGGAGCGTTATTTTTAACAAAGTTGTGCGTTATTAAATATTTTGACTATCACGATACAAAGGAATATGTAAAACCCTTGTAATTTTTTGCAAATGTATATATCATGTTGAATATAAAATGAATACCACACTAATTCTGAATAATATTCATTTTAATTTATCAAAAATTAATCCTTTGTAAGATACAAAATGCACTTGTCATTACAAATTCAATATTCAACATTATATCCCTACTTGGTAATATTAGTTTAACTAGTTTTAAAAGGCAACGTTAAACAAAATACCAAACAAAATATTGTTCAACCTTTAAAAAAACCATTTATTTCTATTAATATAGACATAACAAACGACATTATGTTTGTATAGTGTGTATACGTTTGTATTATCCATACTATACATATCATTTAATGCAACGTGATATTTTCTAAATTAGAATGCCGATAAAAAAAATAGCAATGAATCTAAAATTACTTAAGAAAAAATAAAGATGTACTATGAATATGAACATGTTATGTTATTTTGATATATTTCAATTATTTTATTTGACAATGTGTTTTGTTATGAATAGAAATAATGTGCAAATAATAAAAGACCATTTCAGCAGTAATCAATTATTTCCAGTCAATTCACAAGTTCAATGGTAGAAGTGATTTTCAGCTTTGAGGTAATAATTCATAAATATCCCATTGTTAATTAAAAAGGTTTTATTTTAGATTTTGTCAGTTGCAATGCATATTGAATCCATATTTTAATGGAAAAGGATACTGTATTTTAATTTGCTTGATTGTTGGTGATGTGAATTGTATTTCATACTCGGAATACATATAAATTCATATCAAGTGAACATATAGATGTGAAGATTGATTAATACAATTTCCATTTATGGATTTTATTATACTTAAAACAATCTCTAAAACCAATCGATGTATCATACAATTGTACCGATAAATATTTTTTTGATAATATTTGAATACATTAAACTGAAGAGATTTATCTCTCATAAAACATTTGTTTAACTATCTGAAAATTTGTTTGATTGGCATACTCGTGGAAGATCTGGTCAAAAAATAATGTTTCAAAACCAGGTTCAAAGAAGGCGGTGAAAGAATACTGGAATAGTCAAAATTTTCATGAATTAATTGATTGTAGACTTTGTCTTATTTCTTTATTTTCAAATGAATACTCCTAAAACTTTATCATATAATTAGCCAGGCTGCGTATAACAGTCTCTGAAGGGGGCTCTCTTGGAGGAGAATATAAGCACAGAATTTTGTAATCTGTAAGGTTTTTGAACCTTTAGAATTAATTTAAATCTAATTCTCCAAGTCTGAATTCAAATGTGCAAAACAAGAAAATAACATACATCAAAATCAACATTCTCTTGTATCAAACATTGTTCGAGAAGGGTTATGTCATTTATTGTTGAAGACGATTCTACTGCCAACATTGGTATGCCAATATCATAACTATAGATTTGATGGTGCTTGGTCTCACAGCTTGAGTATTGCTGGAAAACTGGAAATATATATATATACAGATATAAAACATTTGCTGAAGGTGAATGACATTGAGTCGGTTATAACGTCCAGAGTAACAATTATGACGTCACAATACATAACATAGATACATATATTGCGTAGATACATATAATATTAGTAGATACAGACTGTATACTATATACAGTAAACAAATACAGTAAACAAATACTTGGAAATAAATGATAAAAAGACACGTCATTGATGCTTTAATTACTTAAAGGAATTGATATACAGTTATTATTCAAAGTATTTGTATTTGCTATGAATCAATGATATTTTCATAATCATGTTATATGCAATAAAATATTATTTTAAATAAACAATAAATAGATACATGCCAGGCATGATATCGTTACTTAAAATAAATCATTGATGTCAAGTTATTAAATGATTATTTGTTTAGTACCTGATATGCAAATTCAGATTTTAATATAATCCTAAATGCATTGAAATACACTTGTAAATTTATATACACTAAACACATGTCATATATGACACTGTAACGTGAAAGAAATAATATAAAGATGTAATGAGAATATATATTTCTAAAGAGATATTTGATAAATCCATTTCATGGATGTAATTTATGCCGTGATAATGTCAATAATTCTATCATTATTATTCCGTATCAAATTAACATTATTATTGTTGTTGATATCATCATCATCATCATCATTATTATTATTATTATTATTACCATCCGATGTACAAGTGTATATAAGAGCAACTATAATGTAAGTGCGACGTATCTGCGATGTTCATTCACACGAACTCATCATGCATTCACAATTTATTATTACATTAAGTATCTATTTAATACCAAAAATTCTTTATATAAATGATTTATAAGGAGTTTCATTGATTTCTTATTTCATTCATATTACCTATAAGGACTTTTAAGTTAGTTTTTATTTTCGAAAAGAGTTGTTATGAAAAATGCGTTTTAAATGTCAAAGTATATGTTGTACCAATAAGTAGTTGGTCTTTATTGAAAAACATAACATAACATTTGTTTTGACAGTTGTAATTTATCTGTATATTTTGACAATAATGATTAAGTCAACTTTTATAATCTCATATTGAATTATTGATGCAAAGCTTATGTTTTTATGGATATGATAATTCAACTAAAATCTAAAAATAATTCTTCATTTAGTCATTCAAGCGAAGAGATAGAGGGACCCAATGATAAAACAAAGGGAAAATAAATCGGGTTCTTTTCAAAGTTGCAAAATTTAAAAACTTGAAAAATCACTTTCATATTAATAAATCTTTAGTGTTAAATTCTTCAATTTTCAGTATATATTTTAATGAAAACATTCTCTTCGTTGTTTGTTTTATGAAACGAAATGCAAATATCAAATATGAAGAATTAGAATATTATTTAAACTTAATTGATAAGATAAATGTTGATTTCTAATGTGTTAAATGTCATAATCAACCAACAACCATTATTCGGTCCTTGTTTTCGTTTTACATTGTAAAAAAAAAAAGAAAAACATAAAATGCAAATATTAATCTTTGACATTTTCTATGTATTCACGCTGCAGATATAAACAGCAATTGAAAATATGACTCACTTCAATGATTAGTAGTTTGTATAGCTTCAGTCGTGAGAAAACGCTGACCGAGTGTGTCATGATTCGTGTTTGAAATTAGAATGGTATTAATACGGTCGTTTTTGCACTAAAGAGGAGGAAACGGGTGATTGTAAGTGTCAACGTTTCAAAACGTTACTCAGTGCAACGTCAACGTTGGCGACGTTTTTGACGCAACGTTATTCTGTTTTACCCGAAGGCGACAGATTACACAAACGCGCTACTAATGTGATCGGAGAGAGCGTTCATCAAGTGTAATTGAACATATGATTATCATTGGCTAAGAAGCTTACCTTCAAAGAAAAGAGGGATATTTGGCGTAAAAGGGTGTAAAGTTGTTTCACAAGATGAATAAGCAAGGTGACCAACGAACATCGAGTTGTCGGATCTTATTTACAAGAGCGGCGTTATTTTCTGACCACACTAGGAGCCTCTTTATGAAGCGCGTCCGTTTAATTAACTACTAACAAAGCGTGCTCTTTGGAAAAAAATGCCAATCGATGGCTCTTTTCTGTGTACCGCAAAATCCTGTCGATCTCTGTATAAATAATAAATGAAATTTGGCTTAGTGTCCAGATCGTACTATTGCCGTCGAGGCCTTTGGAATTAAAAGCGAGCCATTTGAGTAAGGTATTGTCAAAAAGAATACGAGATTTGAGAGATTTATCTGTCAAGGGTAAAATACCCCAGCGAGCAATAGCCGAAGGGAAATGCTGTAGCTTTTGTCGTTTATTTACAAGAGGGAACAAACAGGGAATAAACACAAGGAAAATCCGTTTTGCTGCAGTATTTTGTCTTGATTTTGCTGCAGCCCTGTCTCAATAGTGAAGCTCTGCCGCAGTGTGTTTCTCGCTCTGACACTAATTATAGCGGATCACTTCTCCTTGCAGGGTTTTGACTTCAATGTCAGGGGTGGAGCCCTTCAAACCGCTTCACTCACGCCCTCGCTTACCTCCGCTTCAAAATATAGTTCCGTTAGAAACGAGAGTTTATGTTGTGATAAGTGTCATAAATTGTATATTTGGACTGTTCATAAGCAACAGGTGTAGAATCTAACATTATAAAATCAGCATTTAATCCGGTCGTGGAGCTGTGCGTTCTGAAAACAGTGCTATCCATGTTGACTATAAAAAAGTTGATCACGAAATAAACTTTGTATATTTGATTTTCAGCGATAATATAAGGTTGACTTTATGTAACAATATCACATTGATTGTTTATTTTCTTTTCCAAATCTCTATTCATTTCCACTTTTAACGATTGGTCTTAAACATAGAATTTTCCATGAAATTTAAAAACTTCATGAACACAGTTCAAGTTTGGAATCAGTCTTTTGAGGAAAGAAATATATAAGTAATCTTATACATTTTTAGTTGTGTAAATCCTATTCAAAACTGGACTCTGTAATACAATTTTTTTTTTGCTTTATGTTAATTAATTCTAAAAAAAATCGTTTCTAAAAGTGAACCTCTCGGTTTGCTTATTGATGAATGAAATATGTCAATTGACATGGGAAGAAATTTAATCATGTTCAATTCAATTAATCTAAAATATCTAAGTTACAATTATTGTTCAATGAAAATAAATTATAAACTCTTTCTGTTTTATCATTTCAGCAAGTTGCAATAGAGTGTGTAAATTTCAATGTGTATTATATCATTGATATGTTTGATAATTTTATCAAAATTTTTGAATGGAATTTTATTTCTTGCTGATAAAGCAGAATCAGTTTCAATTGAAAATTATTAAAATTTTGTTTCTAGCATTTAGAATGGGTGTGTATGATTTCCTTAGTGTTTAGAAAAATTAAAATAATATGGAAATTGAAACATGATTTTAAAAATATTTTACGGTTATTACATGAGATATGTTTGAGTTTTGGATTAGTGTATCGTTTTAATTTGAAGACACACCAGATACTGAAAATTAGCCAGTTTACTATGATAAATTTGGTATGATCTCGTAACATAGACTTAATATACTTCTAAAAGTGTAATTAGATTATATTTTTTCCACTGAATTAATTAATGTATATGACTGGAATTTTTAAAGTAATTATCGTAATTATTGTTGAGAGATTTTTGCAAAATCTTAACTACACAAAAAAAAACTTGCTCATAGGAAAAAAACATTTCCACAAATCACAAACACATCAATCCTATCAACACAAGTAACAACACTTAGCATACAGCTACATGGCGGAGGATATATTCTGATTTTCTTACGTTTATTTGATAAAATAGAGTTTAATTCGTTTTTAGATTAACAGGCGGTACAAACATAATTGTTCCTTTTGTATTAATTATTTTGTTAATTAGATTTGTTATATGTTTTAAATTACTAAATAACATTTAGAAATAATTAACAGAGAACAACTCACGATAACAAATCAAACAGTTTTTGCACTGAAACTTTAATCAATATATCTTTATGAATATCTGAAAACATTACACATCTATATCACTTAGAAATAATCTGGAAAACAACTGAAATCAATAATGCATCGTACCTGACTTATCGTTTGACTTATTTCATCAAGCATGCACTGAAAATACCTGACGCGGTAAACTTGATTAATTAAAATAATCCTGAACGTAATCATTTATTAAATCATTAAGCAGATAAAATATTCTTTAAGTAATTGACACTATAACTTAACAAAAAAACTTTTAAAAGAACATGGCGACGAGACATGTACAGTCATATCAATAGCATGTACATGTCTGTCAATATCATGTATATAGCTGTCATTTGTGTGAAGTAATCGCAGCATTTTCTCGTGCGTTTGCTGACATTTGACGTGGAAAACACGTGTAGAAGAAATTCCTCCTAAGCATGTTTGCGCTCAGGACTTATTGTGTTAACAAATACAAGGCACAACATGCTAAAACCCTTACACGATGTGCGAATGCGGGTTAGGTTTAGGGTTCCCTTTTAAACAACATACGCAATCATCAAAAACACTGTTCGCCCTTTGTACTGAGCGCCGAGCTCGGCAAAATATAATGCGATATGGACTATCAACGCTCGAGCTGTGAACAGACGGATTAAGCCGTTTTTACATTTGCTTTTTGTGTAGGGAGATTCCGTCACATGTTTGATTGTACTTGGAATTTTAATGCTCCAAAAAATCGACCGTGGATCAATAATCAAGTAAAGATAAGTGGAGAATTTATGGGTGTAGCTTTTCTCAATTGCTTCAATTGGAAGCCAATGCTTTAAAAAATACGAATAAACATGTATGTAAAGGAGCAATGTTTATTGTTCTGTCAAATGTGTACATGTATAGACATGGTAAATATGGACGAGTAATTGCGAAGCGAAAGATTTTTTTAAAAAAAAGATCACATATTTTCAAATTCGTCGCCCGTGTCCTGGCGATGTTCTGTTAGGCGTATGAAAGCAGATTAAAACGTGTGTGTCTCGTTAAACGTCTTCTGAACTTTTACATATGTGTATATATTACCACTTTGTCGTAGTTGACTGTCGCATTTTACACACTCATCGGTCTATAGATAAGTCTTTATTCAGTCTTACTACGGGTAGATACGAGCTGCTTATGTCCAAGTCATATGACTATATGTGCGTAATATGGAGTGTTTGTAGACTTAATACGGACAGCGTATGCTATGAATTTTAACCAATATGAACATATCTATGTATACGTTTAAGCCAAGGTAATGCTTCATTTCCCTACAAAGAATTAAATCAATGCATTAGCCTAATGACTACTGAATCGAGACTAAAATACGCATGGATTCGACATCCATATTATACGCCTCCGCGTAATACATGCATGCCGACTAAATCAACATACTTGACATATGTAATAAATGTTATAAATGAAAACTAAATATGCATGGACCCGGCATGTACGATTCAACGCCTCCCAGTATTACACGCAGACAAACTGCAGATATGTGACCTATATGATCTAACGAGGGGTGACCTAAGATCTTTTCGTCTCGACCTAAGTTGTGCAACCACTCGTCTCTGACATAAGTTTAGGAGCTGGATTAGGACGGTGCAACGGGGTTGAGTCCCCTATCAAATTTCCGCAGAAGGTCTGTGTGGGAAAAGCCATGCTATTAAAGCCTTTACTTTGAGTCCAATTTTTTTTCTTTCGTCTTAACGGTATCTAAACAAGTACAAAGGAGTAATGCCTGTTTGAAATGGAAATTGATCCGTATGACATATTGACATTATACCTATGCCGTCTTGAAAACGATCGCGATAAGATAGGGGGATCCAGACAAGACGAGGTTCCCTCCCTATGACCTTAGACGTGCCTCAAGTCACACATGGGCCATGATGCTGTATCGTCTGCTCAGCATGTTTCAAGCAGACGACACAAGATTTACTCTGACGCGTCTACATTCAAACAAAATATTTCTTTGAGACTTGAAGCTGGTTAAATTCTAAACACGTTTCAGTGAATCTCGGAGCGTAATGGCTCACAGACAAAAAATACGAGAGGGGTAAAAAAAAGCGGTACGCAGGGTGAAGATATCGTGCTGAGGGTCGAATCCTGGAATGTCGGATCTCCGAGATATCTTTTTGGCACGCTTATAGGGGCAACGCAACAATTGTATCGCATTGCCCGCCGGTCCAAGATTCTAGCTTGTAAAAACGTGCTGAAAAAATCCTTTCGCCTCGGATGAGTAGGGAATTCACAATGCCACGACCTTAGACCCGGGGTTACGTCACAGCCTGCTAACGACATTGCCCTGTCAGTGGTATAGAGGTTTACTAAAGCGCGAGTCGCGGGAATACACTGGAACATGTAGCTTGAATGACAACTGTAGTTAAGCTAGAACTTACGTCTTGACAGTTTCTATACCCAGGGCGCCGTTTAAGGATATCTTGAAGCGTTGAAGAATAATCTGACAAAAGAATGAATAAATAGTTTAGTTTTTTATTATGTCCACCAGGGCACAAAATTAAGTTAACTGTGTACCGCTCATAGAAAACGGTCGCCGACAGAAGAGGGTTTTAAAAGAGTGTTGACTATCTAAATTTCATATTCAGGGATATACGGGTGAAATCTTAATCTGTCGTTTGACCATTTGTCATCTTATGTGAATGACATATTCCGCGATATTTTTCTTACAAGTAAAAGCATGAACATTTTAACATACACAATTCTACGAAAGCGCTGAAGGGATATGGAGAAATAAAATTTATCTTGAACAGGTTAGTATATTGAGCTCACGACTGTACAATTCATATTTCAACCATCGCAAATGTATTATGAAAACCTAAATTGATTGTCAATGTAGATACAACTTTGCACATTCAGTAGCTAAAACGCACAATTGAATATTAGATATCCCGATTCTTTACCAAACAATGCTTTATAAACATTCTGTTTGTACTGTAAACGAAACCGCGTGGGCACAATGCAAGGGAAGCAACTCTTGTCTTGTTTAGTTTCAAGTAGAGAGGTGATTGTTAACGAACTTCCTAAAACATTTTTCCATTGTAATGTGTATGGAAACACTTATGTTATGTTGAAACAATAGTTTAGGGTACCTCAACGCCCTTGAATTGTTTTACTTTTACAAGATTACATTTCATATCATATATATACATTTGATGATATTTCGACTAAACAAAAAGTTAAATCTAATAATGGTGTTGATATTCATACAATCTTTACGCTATAAAATGTGTTATCTTATATTACAAATGAGTCAATTATCCTATTTATTTCACCCTTTCCCGAGTTTGTTATATTTGATATTTGTGAAGGAATAATTTGTTGAAATATAATAAGGCGCGATTTAGTATTTAAGATGTCATTTCACCCTATTTAAATGAATAAAGTAGGTCTTTATATTTCAGCTAAATCTGAAATAAAATTTTGAAGAAATTTTCAAGTTATGAACACTGAATCTCGAAATGTTAATGATAGTTTCCGCGTTTTATGACAATATTGATGATAGAAAGTTGAGAAAACTACACACTGTTAACATTTATGAGATTTTTATCCTGGGTTTTGTTACGGTTATGATACATGAATAGCATAACGTACGTATTAGTGCAATTTAACAAAATATCGAAATACATGTTAGTAATACTTTGAAAAAGGGTTGATACATTGAATTGTCAGTTGAAAACAAACGAAAGCATTTCATAAAGACAACTTTTGTTAATTTTTTTAGTAACAATTAGAGAGTTGGTAGAACATGAGTTCTTTCTTGGCACCCTGTATTGCGTAGATCACGTTCAGTGCTTTCAGCTAAAGAGACTGACCAACAAAATGTCAGATAATAATATTTTGATACACATTTTCTATCAAACATAAATAAAATCAAAATTAATTTTGCATAATTTTCAATCCGCAGGATAGTGTCAACATCACATCACATACAATGTAACACCACAAAAAACAAAATTGTCAACAACACATCGACATCAACAGCAACAACATCACATTACATCAATTACAGTGTCATCATCACATCACCATCAGCAATAAAGTCAACATCACATCAACATTGACAAAAGAGTCAACAGCATGTTACATCAACAACAGTCAACATCATATCACATCAACATCACCAACAGTGTCAACATCCCATAAACATGAACAGCAGTGTCAGCATCCCATAAACATGCACAGCAGTGTCAGCATCCCATAAACATGCACAGCAGTGTCAGCAACAAATCACATCAACATGAACAAGAGAGTGAACATCACATTACTACACATGAACAACAGGGTCAACAATATCTTACCAACTTTAGCGTTGAATCAGCATCAATAACCTTGTCAAATCGACATCAATATGAAATTAACATCACATTAACATCAACATCGTTATTGTCATCCCTTAAAAATGTCATACAATGTTCACACTTTTAAGAAAATTCAAAATAATACAATACATAAAACTGCTCTTTTTCTTAACTTTAATCAATCTTTATTCAAAACTGAATCGTCAGTAACGTTTGCATTTTTATAACAGTATCATATCCAGTCTTTTCAAAAGGAGACACGATCCATTGTGTGTTCATATGAACTCGCATTTTCTGTTTGCTAAGCTCTAAAAGCAAGTATTTATCTAATACCCGATTTTCATACATAAATCCGAAAACAGAACGGGATTTGGTTATTGTATCAGTTTGAGCGCTTAAACCAACTCCGAAATCAATAGGTTATTCCCTTGATAAATGACAGGGAAAATATCTTTCAAAAAATCATCACTGATAGAGTAGGAACGCGGCTTTTCCTTAACGCAACAAATGTGAAAAAAATATTTTAATTCACACGCAATGGCTCGCGAGTAGATTTTCTTGGTTTTGAATCTGGATACAATAGGGAAAAACGTAAGCAGATTTGGTTTGATTTACTGGGTCTAATGACTGTTGAATCTTTAAACGTACTCAAAATCCCTTGAGAGAATTCTAAAAGAACCAAAATGTGGAATAAAATCGAATATAATCATCTATTGCTTTGATAAATATAAGCTTCGATGTTAAAAATGAAACTAATCCGGTATCTTCATCCAAATTATTACTTTTTTGAACTGATATCTTTGCGTAATTTTTTTATATCATTGATTTTGAAACTTCAAGTGCATTTTGTAGTTTTTATTTGCATTCGAAGACACCAAAATGTGAAACGGTATTATCATGCAAGTTAACACTTATACAATTCATTAAGTTACACCACCCCTCCCTGACATAGATTGAGATTGACATTTCTGAGATCTCGCTGCAGATGAGTTGCGGTAATATAGACATATGATATTTCTTATATCTAAAGCCCATAAAACAATTTTGATATTATTTACGTTTAATTTAGTCTCGATGTTTACTGAGAAAATAAAATGTATTCCTAAGAAAAAGAACATTTCAATTATTGAAGCTGCAATGTCCCTTGAATGCCAAAATTACAGCGAAATCGTATGAATGATCTGGATGCTAAGACTATAAGATTGATCCTTCTGATGAGATTGTTAACAAGATGATATATGGGCGACGATTTAGAAATATACTGTATGCGACAAGAAGCAAAGATGGTTAGTTATTTCTTACACATGTTTGCTAAATAATTGTTTAAAAAGTACATTTATTTGATGAATTGGCAAATTGTTCCTAAATGATTAGATGGTTTCACTCAGTAGTTAAGGTGAAACAATTAAGCCGCGAATTATTGAGCTAAATATCAAAAGCTAAGATAAATTATTCAAATAACATGGTTAATTTCAAACTGTTAAGAGGGTTTTCTTAACCAACGGTTAATCTCCATAAAGATTTACAAAACCCGAAATGTTAAATCGAACTTGGCTTTTCTATTAATCTCTACCATAGTCTCATTTAACAATATTAAAGCATAAGGGTTTCATTGTAGTGTATGGTACATACCTCACCTCTTTCACATTTGGCATGATAGTTAATTTGGATAACTCTATTACTTGTATATATCATCATATTCCAAAATTTTATAAATTGCATATATACACTTATCATATCCGATTTATATAATATATTATATATATAAATGGAAATTAAGTTTTTTGGATTAAATATCTTGAACAAATGTATTTTTCTGTCACAAATATATTTAGATATAACCAAAAGGTTAGAAATTTACAATAGAGTTTATATGGATAAGCTCCATAAATTACTCATCCGCTTATCATCAGTATATGTTAACATATCAACATTCTTTTACAAAAGAAATAGGAATAATAATCCTAAACATTGACCTGATATAAATGTTTTACTGTATAATTAAGAGATGTAGTACCGTCATACCAAAAGTAGTATTCTCAACAAATCTTAGAAAGTAACCACGACCGTGTCTCAAACAACGAAATAACATTTTCTATAGGGTTTAATATGATTTATTTTATAAACCATTTGTTACATTATAACCATTCTTCTTGTTGTTGGGTGTAACCACATGTAAACATAATATCCTTGCAGCATGATATACAAAGGGTATGTAGAGCGTATAATTTATAGTGCTTCCCTTTTGTAGATTAAAACCATTTAGCATACAAAGGTTGCATTCAAACATGCCTATAAATTATAGACAGAAAAACTTTTATCAGAAGGCAGGTAATGCATATACATGCAACTCATTTCATTTGATATATCATGTCATGTATGATATTCATGATATTTTTCGGTCACAATTTATAAGACAAGTCTACTAAATGCTTAGTAAACATATTCATCAAGATAGACCTGTTTCGTATATTCGAAAACCCATTAAAATTCATCGACTTTTTAAATATATATAATATGTATCTTATAAAATATCACATTAAATATCCTTTTTTGTTGAATCTAGGATAATGAAAAATTTATCTGTAAGTTTTTGCAACAAGTAAGCAACTAAACCAAGCTGAGAAATATCACAATCCAACATACGTGACGTTTTTTGCATATAAACCTCTTTCTAATCCTGATATTTCCGATATTTTGCTACTTGTGATTCCTCTTATTGTATCAAAATATGAACAAATGTAAGGAATAATGCATGAAATATAATTTTTATCTCATCTGGATCTACTTTGGCAAGATAATAACAATGAATATTGTGTAATTTTCTACAAAATCATTGTGTTTTTTATATTAAGTAGCCATTAGCATGGATATTGTATTACAATACAATTGTAATATACATTTTAAACTGTTTTGTTATTTGGACCAAAATAGAACTAAAAGTATCAATTTTTATAACGTATATCGTATCATTGTTTCTCGATAATTGTATTTCCTGTATTTTACTTCCTCGTAGCTATTGTAATATACATTTATTACAATAAAATTATTTTAAAAACTTCTATTATTAGGACCACTGTCACACATAAAGAAAGCACATAATACTTTTTTATACTACAAATGCCAAACTATAATAGTTCGTAAAAATCAAATGTATCACGCTTAGTTAATTCTTCTAAATGCTGCGTGTAAAATCGATTTCCGTTTTGTGGGTGGCAACACAAAGGAATAGAATATCGGGTATTCTTTATTGCTCAAATCAATAAGCCATATTTCATAAGGCGTCAAATGTTTGATTTGGGAAGTCGTTACGTAATTCAACATAGCGTTAAATTTGTTTGTATTTTGAATTGATATTCATTACCTGTCACGGCGGGGGAATTGTATGAATTACGAATGGATATTCATTACCTGCTGTGATTGGGTAATTGCATTAGACAGGTAACATTATAACCGACGCGACTTGGAATCTGTCACCAGTAACAATAAGTTCGACATGACGGAACAGTTCACATGAAGATGACTTAGCATGATGGGTGTTCTCATGACTCTGCATCCAAAAAGTTTGCTCATAGACTGTTTGTCTACTGCACAAAATAACTATTTCAATCTAGTGAATGAGAACGACTATACTACGAGATCTCGAGTATCTTAAAAATAAAGAAGTTGATAAAGTCAAATAAGGAGCTTTTCTTATGGATTTCATTTCTAATCAACAAAAACATCCCAAAGGTTCAATAATACAGTTCATTAATTTATTAAAAGGCATCTTGTTCACCTGATGCACATATAAGACAGACTTGCTTAATAATAGTTTCACAAGTTAAAAACACACCTTCTCTTATACCATACCACAACGAATAGAAGTGTACACTTTTATTTTAAGTTGCAGATGTAAAACCCTCTAATAGATGTGTATACATGTAGATGTGTAATAGAATTTTTTTGTACCAACTTTACGACGAGGTCTAAGATCACATTCTGATGCGTCTTTCTATATAAGCAAGTGTAAGTTAATACAACTGATTTGTTTGATTTAGTTTGACAAACATTATTTGATATTTTTTTAAGTACTTTATACTGGTGTTTACCAACAAATTTGGGTTCTATTAAGTGATCTAGTTCATGATTTGGGGGAAATATTTTTTCTCCTAACGTATTAGAACTTTAGGGTGAAGCCTCAAACCTTTGAATAGGACTGCTGGAGCCTGAGTTAGTCCCCCACCCATTCTCACGAAACCCTGCCCAACTTGTAAATTCATTGATCTGCCTCTGAAACGCCACTTCAAAAAAGCTACTAAACTATGACAGGTTCTTTTTTATGAACACGGTTCACATCGTAGAAGTGTATTTTTCAAAAATTCATTCATGTTATATTCAATTACTAATGGTACATTTTTTTTATTCAAAATATTTCAATGATTATAAACTATAAGGTATATAGTTGTTCTCTTTGGATGCATCGTTACATATTTGGTGATATCACACATTAACAGAACTGTATTGATCCTATTTGCTACTTCATATCCCTAGATACAGGAAAAGTCATGGTAGTAATAAACATGCACACTTAGAATTGTCAAACTTTTCATTACTTGGGATCATTGATTAAACCTATTAACAGTGTGTCAAATGATTTGCCTGTTTGTTACATAAAATATACAAAAATGAGTTAAACAATAATATTTTCAATGAACTGCTTGCTTTTTACCTTAGCTCTCATATATTTGGGTTGTATTTACATGTACTTGACAGAAACAATCATGTAGCTCGACCAAAATAAATATGTTGTTTTGATAAAGGTTTATAAAGGAAATATGATATCTTATTCCTAGTTGCTGTAACAGATGAATTGGGAACTGGTTAGAATTATGTTCCTTTAAAAAAAGTCAATTTATTAATTCGCAAGAGAATTGTACGTAAGGTATTACTTCGTTTTGAGTTTTGAATTTTGTTATGTGATGTTTGAGTGAATACAATTTTCAAATACAGACACTGAACGTTACCGTAAATAACTTCTTAAACATTTACACTGTATATATATTAGAGGTAATAGTCACAAAATCTTTTATCCAAAGTAGACCATGGTCTTATTCGCTCTTCAGATAGACACATGGAAGCAGATCGTTACGAAAGTGTCACTTTGACTTGCATCCTATTGAGTAGATACGTAGCGCAAAACATGATGTATGATGACGGCTATATGTATCGCTAACCGCGTGTTGTCATTAGGTTTTACCTCAATACCACAACGGTTTAGCTTCTGGCTCGTTTGTGAGCAAGAAAGGTGATGTTCACGCCAAGAGATATTAGCAGCTGTGAACATATCAATAACATGGTTCATGTTATGTGTCAAAAGCTTTTAGAGCCATTTATTTGTTATAAACTTTTAATATTTAATCATCCATGTCATCTCGATGAGATGAGGTGGATATATAGAACTGATGAAAACAATTCTCATGTTTCATTTTCACAAAATTTGACAAAAATTAAGACAGATTTAAAGGTTCTAATTCATAACCATGTACTTGCGGGATAGCTTTTTCTTAATCATTGACTTTCCCGGATGGCTTGATATTTGAACCTTTTTTAATCATTAATTTTCATTTTGTACAGAACATGGTTTAAAACTAACTTGAAGATTATATTTCAAAACAATAATACCTCTAGAGCTTGATTTTGTATTTAAACGACTGCGACGAGAAAACAGTGTTTGTCCTTTTATAAGGTGTAATGAATTGCTATCGGGTATCATATGCAGCACAAAAGGTGTTGACCATCCTTGTAAATGTATACGTTGATGGCTGAAAACTGTTTAATGCATCGGAGTAACAATGTATAAAATATTAATAACACGATGTTTTATTTTGATATCTTTTTACCAGATTCGGGGGTTGATTTAAACATAGTCTTAGATGTCGATCATTAAGCTTTTACCGGTTCAAGTGTTTTAACATCTCTAAATGATTCAACCTAAATACATAATCTTTGCTATATATGCTGTGTTTGTATTCATTGAAGGTTGATTAAGATATAACACATTGTCATTACCTCATGAAATTGATGTGGTATTAAAAATGTTATCTATTATATTCGTGCTATTATCTGAAATGTACCCTTATGTCTTGTGAGATATTTGTTCCTGTTATTCGGGTCCATTTATGTGGAATATGAATTACATCTTGTTAGTAAAATAGGCCTGAAATTGTGTAATTAATTTCGCACAGCGAGACATTGATTATTTGTGTTCTTACATACATATTTTATCTTCCAGAATGCAAGGCCACGGACAGGATCACAATGTATTTGAAGAAAGTTTGGATATTATCCTAATAAATTGTGATGGTTTGTATATTTACTCATTCACCCGTTAAATCGTTACAAAAGATATGCAAAGGTGAAGATGTACACACATTACCATTTACCATCGGACCGGGGGTCTTTTCATTTCATTTACATGTCACATCAAACAAACGAGCTAACTTTTTTGTAAGGACCATATTTTTTATGTAACTAATATTCTTAATCAAGAAGAAACGAAGTCTAAATTTCATTGTTATATCAGAACCTAGATTGAATTTGATAATTCTGACATTCATTGTCCGAGAAGACATTTGGATGTAATATCATTTTACATGGTAAATCACTAACTTAATGATAGTTTTAATTCAGACATCTGCGTTCCACTTTAGACATACACAGTGCCCTGAAACCTTCGAGTGTTTGCTGTAACTGCGCTCAACGCCAATTTAGCTTTGCACATAAATCTCATTGAACGCAGACCATTTCTCTACAGCAGCCCAACGTAGGCCAAGGCAGATTCGAACCCTGGACCTATCGATCGTACATGTAGGTCGAACAACTGAGTGCATTACCATATTCTTAATGTATGCATGGTTCATATTGATACTAACCTTGTTTAATTGTATTGCATCTTATGTTACCAATAGGTGCTACCATATTGAATACTTTTAAACTTTGCAAAAAACTTGTTTCTCAACCTTTATTTTCAAGAATTTAATATTCGGTTGACATATGAAAACCCGGATAAGGATGGTTTAAACTGGTTTCATATATAATTATCGTATAAGTCTTTACTGTAATTATCTAGATTTTATTGACACAAATGTATAATATTATATTGGTTCAATAATGAAGACACATTTTGTTTGAGTAGTAATTATTGTTAAAGTTTCTTATGTAAGTTCATGGACCACTAGTTTAATAGTTGCACGTTTTAGCTCTATATTTCTAAATCTTAAAAAGTCTATATTAGTGTAAAATATTGTTACCATAAGTCATGCTACAAGATTGTTTCAAAATTTTGAAGACGTCTATTCAAATAAATAACATCATTATGTATTCGAAATTATGTATCTCGAAATAAGAAAGATACATAACCTATGATATTATGATATGGTATAAGCTTAATTAGTCATATCTGCCAACTGAAAAGTGATAATTTTCGTTAATGATTCATAATTCTTAAACTAACACGTAGTTAGTTAAAATGACGCCATTAATAACAATTTTTAACTGCAGATTAAACTAAATATTGAACCATTAAGATTATGTTTCGCCTTTTCGATATTCATTGAGATGTCGTTAATGGCAGTATTAATTCAATACTGCATGAAACCGTACTCTCGTACATGTGAAATCGTACACTCAAACATTCGATATCTACTTTAGATGATCATTAAAAATGTCCTTATTCAGAATTCAACTATCTTTGTTCAACTAAACGTTCATTCTAAGATGTAATATTTTACCGTGAAAAAGAGGATTGAAACTCGTTGACGTTTTGATAATATATATCTGTACCTATATGCATTGTATCTACATTTCCTTCTATATATTGTCGATCATACTTAAATTATACTTCTTTAAAATTCGTCAGCTGATATTGTCTCGGCCTAGAAAGGTATTCATGAGCTATAATTTGGTAAAGGCAAAAATTGCACATGATATCCTTTATATAAGCAATATACATATATATACTAATAAAGCGTTTGTATATATCCTCAGAAATAAACAAAATGATAGCTTTTGTTTCATATAATGATTTCTTTCAAGTATTGGTTGACAAAAATGCAGTAGATTTACTTACAGCTTTACGATCATAGATAATTTACAAAATAAGATATAATGCATTAATGAGTTTATACAAGCAATTGATTTGGGTGACAGCTGCCACTTGCTTGTATATCACATCGTTTTATATCTGATTTCTTTAATCACAATCTTCGCAATTCTATTTACGGCAAAGGCTTTACTTACGCAGAACGTAAGGAAAAGCAAATCATTCAGTCAATGTCATCAACTCAAAAGGGGCAAAAATAGCCCGGCAATGTGATCATCTCAAAAGGGGCAAGAAAAAGCCCGACTCGCTGATGAAGGGCAGGGGGTCATGCTTTAAACAAAAAAAGACTGATCATAAAGATTATGTTTCAGTCAATAATATCCTTCGTTTTGTTATACGTAGAGTCAAATTAACAAACATTTGCTCGAAAGATCTATATCTCTTCAAATTTTCTACAAATTGGTATTAGTGTAAGCCAAATGTATTATCTTCAAAAGGCCAGTTCATCTCATTTTTTCAACCTGGTCATCCGAAGGCGTAGAGGAAACAATTAAGTACCATGCTAACACTAGTTTCTTTTAATCATTTGATGTAGGGAAATGGATAGCTAAACCAATCACGATACGTTAGTTTTAAAACTGCTTCTTTTGTTTTAAAATATTACCTTGCAATTGGAAACATTTTTTTAAAAATTCACCAGATCACTTTCTTATTATCTAAAGAAACGTGCAGCTGCCCCTTTAATGTTTTCTAACGTGGTAAATGCCATACAATCTTACTTAAAGTGTGTGATGATAATTTGAGGAAACGTATACATATGTAGATTTGTGGACAACTCATCTGCTTAGGTAACCCAAACGTTCACACTGGATTTGTCATAGTTATAATCATAAGACGGAATAGGTGGTTTAATAATGTCTATAATCAAAATTAATAATGCTAAATTTCTCTCAAGAATATCAGCCATCCTCTCATTCAAACGTCTTCCCTAATATCGCCGTTGTATACGAAATACCGTACGGATTTAATCTGTTAAAATTGAATAATTTTGCTGTCACATTGAATGTCAAACTGTATTAACGAAGTATTTCTTCGCATCAATGTCAGATGTCAGATAGAGCCATTCATATCACATTTGATTCAGTCATTACACTTTATATACAGTTTCAACCTTTCAGGTAAGTGAGATGAAGTTCAGGTGAAGTCTAATTAACGCTCCAGGGCCGTTTTGAAATTACCTGAATTTCAGATTTAATCAGCCGTAATTACGACTAATCTGTGAGGGCATATAAGACTTTTGACATAGCATTTATAGTGACTCAATATCATATAAATAGGGAGTATATTGATAATGTCAACGGGTCGATAGGAGAAAAACCGAAAACAAATGAATGAATGTAAGAGATAGAGCAAGTGACTTTTAGTTCCCCTTTTTTTATTTTTAGATAAACTGACAATTTGTGTACGAAATGGGAATGGAAATAAATCATTATTTGAAAAAAGGCGATTGAGTTTTCTTTATTTTCAGAGCTTTTGCCTTCCTCCAGACTGGCTTGGCCTTTAACTTATTTTCAAGGTCTGGTTAATATCTCAACTTTAAGTTTGAAGAGGAATATAGTCTCTTCGGCTTGTGGCGATCTATTATAGCACTTTAGGACTTTTCATATGTTGAAAGGAGTTAAAGATAATTACACAACGACACCAAATCTATAATTTTTAATCCAAATTAGTCAAGGAATCCATATACAAAATAGCTCACGGGTCAATGAAAAGAACTCCAACATTCAAAACGTTTATGAACGAACAGACTAAAGGATGTCATTTAGGCCGTGCAGAAAAATGGCCAAGGTTGCTAAAGCGAAAGGAGGGGGTATTATTCACACAGATATTGGTTGAATCAATGAGCGTCTATGATTAATCTGGGTGAAAATGACAAACACATGAGTGAACGCCATAGAAAGAAACCATATGTCATGCAAAGAAGTACAGATATTTCATAAATTATGTTCAAACATTTTTTATGATTATATTGGTTTTAAACATGTATGAATTGTTAAGACTTTTAACGTTTTAGGATTTTCCATTTTAACTTTGAAATGGATATCATGTTAAACAACTCTTATGATCACCTGCATTTCGTTGTGTACGTAAGCTTAAACTTTCTGGACACGAAGTTGAAATAGGAATAAGAGATATACAATTGTGTCAACCTCTCTTCGGCTAATCGGATTTTTAGTCAAGTCAAGAATTGGCTGTTGTAAAGTCGATACAACTAGGGAAACTTTGTAAAACGGGCTTTAAATTTAAACCACTTTAACAATGCCTTCTAAAATGATAAATATTGCAAAACCTGGGTTTTTATAAAATTAAACAATATAATTCTATACAGACTGTCTTAACAAATTAAACAAATGATGATTGAGTAATGTTTCATTTACGCTTGTTTTAGACCACTTATTACATTGGAAGTTTTGAATCTATACTTAAAATATTTATTGTTTAGTGATGATCTTGGTTATATCACGATGTTAGACTATTTTTGTCGATTCCAACCAAGCTATTTTTCTCCAAAACATGCAACATCGTTTTCCTATTCATCTGCAAATTTTCCCCTGACATCATACTATCAAGTTTATTGGTCATAACCGTAGCATATTTTCCTGAGCATTTATAAATATAAGCCACAGGTATAAAGAATATTTATATGTGTATAAGAAATAAGATATACATGTACTTCCTATCATACTGGATTCTGACTGAAGACAGTGGTTACAACTATACTTGTGATGTAAGAACCTTTACATGGTAATAGGCAAACGGTCACCAAAATTTTATCAATTCTGCATTGAAAATAACCCAATGCATTTTCCCTATTTAACTCGCATGACATCCGCACTCACAGCAATTGGGAAGGATACGTCGTAATAACTTGGTCAAGTATACGTATCTGAAATATCAACCAATCATCGAATTACCATTTTTGCAAATTCTTGAAAGGTTGACATGTTTATTGGATTTTAGGGCAAAAGTGGTTATGTTTCATTTTCAAAAACAGAATCTTTTATGAGATGGGTAGCAATTGTTACAATTGGTTTTACTCTGAGAAAAAAGGTAGAATTCTGATTAACAACCGATTAAAAATATATTTAAGAAAATCTTCTTTGAAATTTTGTGGTAAAATACGTAATGTTCAGTTAGAGAAAGAAGATCGTCTTGTGAACCGGACTATCTGTAGTCACTCCTGGTCGTATGAGATGAATAATGATTACCGATTTTCAAAAATATATTTAAAAAGTTGGCGTAAGACGTTTTAAACTCAAAATGTTTAATGACAGTGATCACCGACATCGGACCAATTACAAGGATAGAACATAACAACCAAGCATGAACCTCATAAGACATTTAAAAACAACATTTTAAGGATTCTGCCTTAAAACTGGAAGTATTTTCAAGTGATGAATCGCAATTATCTGGTCACAGAACGGTACACCTAAATGACAGCCACATTGCAGATTCCACCAGCTCTATTGCTTGGAGCAGCAGTGATCGGCTTTAACGCCAAAATGATCAAATTAGTCAAAACACACGTAAAACACGATTTCCTGTGGCGGGAACGACATGAAGAGAATGGGTTTATTTGTATTTGAGAGAGCATTGTGGGCTTGTTCTAACTCACCTCCCGCTCAATTAGGGTTCGTCAGACCCTTTGGCAAAGTCCTCGGTACTTCTTCTCTTCAAATGATGTTAATCACGCTCCAGCTTGGAAAATCTTGAGAGCGATTTGCTTTTCGAATGAGGCAACGTGAAGAGGCTGGAAGTTCGTAACGAGAGGCTAAACCGTAGCTAATCAAGGAAAATCACCCTCGTTTGGTTAAATCTCAACTTGATGAATGGCGTTTTTCAAATTATGTCTAAAAGAAGATCTGGTGTAAAGCACCGCAGCGCAATGAATAGCCAAGAATTAACAGTCATCTCCATACACAGTACGCATAATAGTCACAAGCATCCCAGAGGGCATTCTAAAGCTTTATCGTGCAAAACCTCAAAAATCGGAAGCCAGTATTTGTCAAGCGTACAATACGTTTCCCCTCCTCTGGAGGCGTTAATCAGGAAAATGGGAGGAAAACGCATGTTCCCCGCTTCAAGTGTTCTTAGATTTTATACCCAAAAATATTCAGTCACAAAAAAACTTTTTTGCAAATGAAGTGGCTAAACGTTATTTTAATTTTACTGGAAATTACGTTCTGGTTTGAGAGGATTTCTGTGCATCGTTTCTTATAAACGACTGGAGCGATAAGTCGTTATGTACTAAAGAGATTTTTGAATGATTGAGATTTTTTGTCATGAAAACATTCTTCGAATGGTTTCAGTAGCATCACTGAATCACTGGTTCTTTAAGAATTTGAAGGGGAAATGAACACTCTTGTATACATGAAATATTTCTACAACATGTGTTCTGTTGAATAATGTACCTAGTTGCCTTTTAATCCTAGAATATTATTTCATCGAATATGTTCATCCATTGAAGTTAAGAAAGTACACATAAAATTGAAATAATTCATAAATCGAGTGTCCCTAAAAAGAGCAATAATATATTTTTCCTTTATGACAGGAACCGGGATTCATATCGGTGCAACACTTATTTATTAGTTTGGCTTTCTTCGTAACAAAAGAAATTTTGAATAACACAAAAGAAAATTCGATTCTAGTTATTATCTTATAAGTTTTTAAAAACAACAGTTTAATCAATATAAAAAGAGAAATTGGATAGAATATAACTAAAATATGCTACGAGACATTATAGTAAAACTCAATAACAATACAACTTATGTAGCGAAAATTCATTTTAAATGTTTTCTTCAACGAAAAATGCAAGAACGCTTGGAAAAAATACAAAACGTGTTTTACTATTGTACAAGCACACAGTTCTTCCTACTTCTCGCATCCAACTGTTCCTATCATAATTACGACCATGAATCATATTGTATCAAATTGCTAAAATGTAATGTCAAAAGCATCTCCCGTTGCACCGTTTATCACAAAGGACGATATGCAAGCGTGGATGCTAAACCGACACCACGGCCCCACTAACAAATGCCAACACGGTATACTCCAGAGTACAGAAGCCGACTATGAGTGTTCTTTCAATTACATTGCTTATGGATTCCACCACACGACCAAATGTCAACAAATGGAAGCTGGTCCCCCAGGGGTCGGGATAGATGAACAGCTTCTGGTCCTAATGTCGTGTGGGCCAATCAACTAGATGGGGGGATTTAGCCCTAAAGGTGATCCTCCCTGGTCAAGAGACATGTATATTGTCAGAACATGATAGGAATCTGAACTAGCATGAATCCATTTCTTCTTTCGCTTTGCTGAAGAAGAGTGGTCACTTTTTGATTGAAAGATTTGACCAGTGGTCAAACTCGCTGCAAGATAGGATTTGTGAGGGTCAAGATTTTCGATTCGTCGTAAAGATAATACTTTGGATTTGTTATGAAGATATCATCTTTGATTAGCTATAGTGAAGCGTCAATAGAGATGTTAAACCTTGCAAGTTTCCATTAAGTTTGATTTTTTTCAGATTTTGTTACAGTTGAACATTTTTAAATTCTCACAAATAAGGAGTCCAAAGTTTGGACTATATTAACGATATAATGTTCCACCGTTTTATCTTAAGTGGTTTGAACGACAATAAAGATGACAATATTTTTTAATTGTGAAAATTAATGTAAATTCGAAAGGTATTACGGATCGGATTCCTTTGATGTCGTGACAGTAGTCCATTTCTAAATGAAAACCAAGAGTTAAAAATAGTGATACAGTTAAGGGGTCCAAATGTTATGTTACCGTGCTTAAAATTTGACTGTCGAAAAACCTGTTAACATCACAAAAAAGTATCGTTTCTTGTGAGTTTTTTTTTAAACTTACAGTTTACTCTCGAAAAGCATCAGCACTAAGTGACGGTTACCTTTATTACAGATGACAATATTGAATCGATGCTCAACTTCAGTTTTAGAAGAGCCAGATATCATTTCAGCTCCAATACTTGAACATGGTGTGTTGATTTACTAGAAAAACGTCGCTTTTGTGAAAACACTGAAATTTGACATGCATCAAACGTGTCATAAACCTACCGTTAACTTATATGATGCACTTGAATAGTTCATTCAGAATCTGTTTACCTACAGCTTCATTGAAACTACCTTCACATACTACTTTAATGCCCCCCATAAAAGACTCCACAAGACTGGTTTTGCGGTTAAAGTGTTTTAAACAATTGACAAAAGAAATATGCACACCTAATAAATGCCGTCAGATTGTTGAAGTGTACATTAAATGGAGGCCAACATTTGTCCTATGATTAATTCCCAGGGTGTTATTGCTGACATCATCTTGTTGGATCCACAGTCTATACAATAATGTTCTCAAGTCCTCAGATGAAAGCAGTAAAAAGGTCCTTCTGTCTCGTGGGTCGTGCTCTAGGGTAGGGCGGAGGTCCATCATATGTAGAATGGCTCTCGGAGTGGTACCATGGATAGTTCTCGCTGGGACTTAATCATCAATAACTCCAAACAAAGGTTTTATGTTCGACGAAAGGCAATATGGCATGCAATTTTGTGAAAACATTTTCAGCACGCTTTTCCTGTGGCCTTGGTGATCCCAGGCAGCGGTGATATTTTCTAAGCCTTGGCACCAGTGTCAATGAAATCTGAACGGTTGACGGACGTAAATGACCAATAAAACATAAGAGTGTCAACTGAACACTAGAGCCGTTGTTAGGCCCAGAGAATGGTTTTGTTAAACCACAATAAGCCGAGGAATTTCTTCACGGCTTGGCTGTGAAGGCTTGGATTGGGAACTAATCCGGGATGCTAATTGGAGTGAAGGGAATCGTTCTCTGACAGCTTTGTGTTTACAAAGTTCTAACCACATTAATTTCTGCAATTTTTCCTGCAAAATTACGTGACATTTCCGAATTGAAAGCTCCTATGTGCCTGCCCTCTATCAAAGCACACATCATTTCTGAAGTAAGTTTGTTGAACCAAAGTCACGGGGTGTTTTGGTAGAGCGAACCATGGTCTTGAAACCCCCTAAAATAAATAACCAATACATCTGGGGTTCTATAATATATTTCATAAATTGTCATAATGTTCGCCACAACGCCGTTAGTGTTGTTTTTCAACGTCAAAGTCAATGTTTGTTCAAGATGAATATTAAAAAGTGTTGGCAGTGTTTTGATCCTTATTCAGATATAATCATGAAGATTTCTGAAAAATTTTGTGAATGGAAAAATTCTGTTCATTTTAACGCCCCGTTTCAGCTAGGGTTTATTCTTTCAGCTCTCTGTGTTTAAAGGAGCAGAACGACAGTCTTTTTTTTAAAACGACATCGAACAGAACTTGCCGATAGTACAGGTATTTTGGACGTGCATACCTCTGAAACAAGGCAAGATGTATTTTAGATACCTGAAGACTGTTGCTTGTAGTTGACCATTTCTTTTATATGGCGTTGTTGGTACAAGGTACATGTTCAGTCGCTGGTGCATTCGCAACTTGGAGTACACGACAGAGTCCTGCCCCAAAGACCCTGTCGTGGACACTCAACTTCACCGGGTCCAAGGGTATTTAATGACAGAGTGACATTGTGGCTTACGGGAAGGTCTGACACCAAATCTGGCGACCTGTGAGTCTGTGGAGTGTAGTTTTGAGTCTAAAGAGAATATGAAGAGAGAGAACCTCTCTGCGTATTTAAGCACATACATGTTAGATAAAGCACACACATGTTACATAATAACACCCAACATATTGCTATGCAACTGGTTTTGCATGCCACATGATGGGTGTTTGACAAAGGGAGCTGATTATGGTAACAATTTATTAAAGGTTAAGAGATTGAAAGGCCGAAGGTGACCGTTGACATGAAAAATGCCTAAGGCGATATCGGTCGAGTAAACAGGCGTTTGCAAATTACAGGTGGAGTTAAGTTCACAAAAATATGCCATTTGTAAAAGAATTTCTAATGATATAACATATTATGTTTGGAAGAAATTTGGACTTGTGTTTATACAATATATGACAATATGATGATAAGGAAACATTTCTTAACATATAAATGAGACAAAATCCTTTAAACACAAATGACTTTATCATCATTTAGGATAAAACATTGCAGTTTGTATCATATACCGTATTTCATCAATCCTATAAAACAACATATTATGATAATTGACCTTTTATTCAACAATTGATGGAAGGAATACGTTTCTCCTTAATTACGGGTCATAATATATCTAAATATGTAAATAACAGTTCCATTTGGTATTGATTTGCACATCGAATTTAGTTAGACATGACAAGGTTTTGAAGGATGGTATAATTATTCAGAAGAAATTAGATGAAACAATGAATGCATGATCACCGAGTGTTCTCATTTGGGTAAGATATATCAGAATGGTTTCATAATGGTATTGGCATATCTTCCCAGGTTGCAGGCTAAAAGAGATTTTACCTACCTTGAAAGTTCAACGAAAATAAGTCGCAATGGCATATCAAAAGAAATCATATTAAGGGTCTTTAAATTGGTATTCGATAAAACCATTCCATGCAAAACATGTATAATAATGATGTGTTAGTTTGCATGAAAAAATGTATTGCGTCTGCATGACGTTGGTAGATATGTCTTTACAGTTGAAGACTTATATAATGTGTTGAAGAGTACGTTAATGCACAATGTATAGCAAATAAAACTCAACGCTTTTTTCAAAAGGTAAAATGTACCGAAGCCAAAAAGCATATAAGTTGGCACATACATGTTACATGTTGTACGAAACGGAACTGGCGAATGATATAAAACATTAAGACATGCTTAGTGTTTTGATACAGCATTTGATAGTCTCATTAAGTTCGTCCATCAAATACATCATTCAAACAATACTTAAAGACATGATATGTTGATACAGCATTTGTTAGTCACATTAGGTTCTTCCATATGAGACATTTAAGAAACACCACTTCACAACGTAAATGGTTGATATAACATTTGATAGTCTCTTATATTTTAATCATCATAAAACAGTATTGGAAATTACGATGGACCACTTAAAGACTTACTCATGGTAAGTAAGATTTAATCGGTAAGAATATAAGCAAATATCGTGACAAGGCACAAAGGGGAAACATGTAATAGTAAATTTACATTATAGTACAGGATCCTTACAACGATAAATAAGTCTCTTAAAGTTTGTTTTAAAAAATACCATCATACTTGGTAAGTCATGATAGTTAGTTACGATACTGTGTTCTGACAGTTTTTATATGGACCCATAACCTTGTGACATATACATAACCAAAAATGATCAAGTACAATTATAAAAGTGACGTACATCTTGAAATGAGACCTCGCAACACTATACAATACTCATAAAACTGAGAGATGTGTTGAGACGTAGTTTCATATTTAGTCTCATGTGCGATCTCTTTAGTCTCATATGCATTATTAAAATCATGACATTGCTGGGTAAAAAGGAAACAAATGTACATACGCTTATAGACACAATGTTAAGTGTATAAAGACAAATGACCAATTACACAGTACTACATAAACAAAACTCTCAGAAAATTTACTAATGTTTAAATCAAGACAGAAATGCTATATGCATATACCACAATGAGAAATCCACAAAATACCTGATTTTACGTTATTTGTAGCTTACTTCAGATAAATAGCAAACAAAGGACCGACGATAAGTAAGACATTGATATTGAGAGGAATATTTATTTCTTTATCAAGGAACACACATGAGATATGTTTTAAAACATGTCTATTGTCTTATCGATACGATCATTATTGTGTTGTCACTGATGATAAAATTTGAGTCGCAATAGGCAATAGTGATATATGCACATCTTCCTGTAAGATAGTTATGACACATATAACACATTAATAACATAGATAATTAGGTGTGGGCGCGTCATCAGAGGCTGAGAAAAAGGGGGAAATTTTGCAAATGAAACTTTTATCATTATAGATAGACATAAAGAAGTTATGGTTAAATTGCGATACGATGCACTTGGGTGTCCTAAGGTTTGTCCAACAGTTGTGTGTTTCATAAATATGATACATAGATATACTGTCACAGAATGCAAAATGATGAATCAGTTGAAGACGTTAATACGTTAAAGGGAGCCAGACGTTGATAAACAAGGGACTCCTAAACTTTAAAATTTACATTAAGAATTTGAGAATCGAAAGACCTTGATAGTCGTTCAGTGACGATTACACATATGCAAACATTGAAATATAGAATTGTGCATTATGAGTTCAAGGACTACATCCTTCAAAGATGACAAATGTCATTTAAGAAGATCAGTTTATATCATTTTTTATTTGTATTTCTTGGCATCTTTCTGTATCTGTTAATAGGTTGTGTCATAAATGTGCCATACGTCGACTTTATCTGAATAGTTTCCTGTATATCAGTTTTATTTTTTACCATTTTCTATTAAACGTAAGATGAATGGGAACAAATGCACATATATGTCATACACCTTCACAAACATGATATAGGCGGTGAAGAATATGATAGCATATGGTATCACGATATCACAAAAAGATACGACCTTTTCAATGCATAAAACAATATCACATTTCCGGTGTTTTTAAAATGGAAGTTAGTGTTTTTTAAAAACGTAGATTTTTTTCCGAAAACAAATCTAACATTTTAATTTAAAAAATTCTGATGATCACAAATCAAATGGAATTTAAATATTTTCCCTCAGATCAAGATTATCGATACTAGTAATATCGTAACAGCTGCAGTGTAAACATACGTATCATGAACAGAAGGTCGATTGATTAAGACACATCAGTTGAAGCAAGTCGGATTATTACAGTACTTAAATTTGTAAAATTTAAAAACATTGACTTCGGTTAAACTGAAATAACACCAAAACTTGTAAATACATATATATCTGAGTTTCAACATAAATTTGGTCAACATATCAAGACAATAAAAACAATTAAAGTAAATTGTAGGGTTGGGACTGACACATAAGTGTTTACCTGATTATTTTATTTTCAAAGCTTATATATAAAGTTCTCGTTACACACGATAAAACAAGAAAATCGGAAGAGAGAAAATTTGGTTTTCACTTGACCTTTTTCTTCATGATTTTGCATAAAAACCAATCCAATCGATAACCCAAAATACACTAAACCATCACAATTTAGTCTGCCAACAATTAATCACACGTGTAACATCAGTGGTACCCTCGAAATGCATTCATCAAAGATTACCTTTAGTCGATGTTCATGCAAAGAGTTCTTAATGCACATTTTCACATACAGATGTTGATAATGAGGGGTATTTGGGTGCACACAGGTAATAACGAGGCAATATCGTTATAACGAAAGAAGCTCTCTGCCTTGCTGTACATAATGAACGAAGGAAACATGTCCTTATTAACAGTGTTCATTTGTAGAAGGGTATAGACCGTTAGCTTGGGAACTGACAGATCCGCTTCAAAGGTCTAGCTGATAGCACATCAGAGGCGAAAGGCTCTTGAAGTTGCAGACTTACGTAATTAATCTCTGGTAAACGATAAACCTGCGCTTCTGAAGAAATTCCACATAAATATATTCCCTGCTGCCGTAACAGCCACTAATGACTCGTAACTTTGATCGCAAAAACGACTTCCAGGGAAAGCAAAGTTAACCTTCATGAAGCTACTGAAAATATTGACATAATCGGAGTCTTAAACATGGCTGAAAGTTACACGAGGTTCAAAGAGGGAGGGGAAAGGGGATCTTTTCTAAGAACTTTAAGGGAGAACTTGTTAGTCTCTGTCAAGAGTGTTTGCTCCTTCTGAACATCCATGACAAATGTACAACCTCTATTACATTCTATTCACTTTTATTACACAATAATATCATATCAAAGGTTAAGTCTGGTATATGTTCCTCTGCTGTTATACATTAACATTTATATAGCGTCTTAGTTTTAGATTATTCCTTCATGAACAATTTCTGTTCCATATTGACACAGATAGAGTTTTAAAATGACTGAAAGATAGACAAAGATCAAAAAGAAAGGGGAAGGAATTTTCTCCATAAGATTTAAAGGGGACGACTCAATATTTTGTTAAGAGGAGTTACAAATTCAATCATTTACTTATTACACCGCCGAAGGTCTTATATCAATTGTATACAACTATTATGAACCAGCATAACTTGAACCATACATGAATTGCCACTTATGCCTCAAACCAGACACTTCCATTACGACTTTGTCAATAAATCAAAGTATAACGAACAAAGGGTTCATGGCAATGACGCTATTTGTGTAAAAAGATAATGATTGGTCATATTTGGATTATATCATATACTGTAGCATAGAATATATTCTTTATCTTTTCATATATCATATAACATAATTATGTCATGTATTATTATCGTTCAAAAAACGTAAAATCCTTTCTTGACTTCTTGTCATGTCACTTCAAGTCATGTAAATTACTAAGAAAGTCTGTAATTTTTATCTTTATTTTGTAATTTCTCCTCGAAAAAGTAAGTTGTCCGTCACTGAGTGTGTCCTTGACTGAAAAACGTTTAAGCCTAACGCAGAATTATTTCACATTGTTCAAATAAACGGTACTCAAGCTTAAAGCTAGCGCAATATTGGGCCTTTTGTAGCTCTAACAATACTGCTAATATAGAAAATAGTTATTGTTTCTCTTTGTTGGTCTCGTAATGTTTTTCACTGATCAAGAAGTAATTGCATCTTGGACGCATGTGTTTCTCGTGCTTGACCACGTTGATTTCATGTCGATTTCATGTGTATTGGCAATTGACACCACCAGTTGGTACCATAACAAGTGCCAATCAATCACAACAGTCATGAAGACTGCAAATCACGTGACCTCTGACCAGAGGCACTCGACCACACGGTCACCGGGTAAAACAATAGGAAATCACCGGATAAAACAATACATTGAACCTAATGCAGTGAAATCGACATGACAAGTAGGTTGTACATTTCAAAGCCAAGTGCTTCTGATTCATGCAGTAAACGGGGTTATTATGATTAATTGTTGACCTATTACAGTGTCAGGGTGAATGTCATAGATTTAGGTGAACGAATTTTGGGTAATTTCGGGACATAATATGATTATAAGTCAACTAAGTGCAGTCCTTCTGTATTGGTGAGACGATAGCCTGCACTGTTGGTGAACGAGTCTTTCGAGGATGCGCTGTAAGTTTGCAGATGATTCATGAGGGAGGCGTGGCCGAATATCATTAATAGTTTTTTGTGAAAATTTGATTTTTAGTAATGTACATGCTCGCAACATGCATCTCTAAATATGGGCTTATGTCTAGCGTAGTGTGTTCTAATGGAGAAGGAAGGATGATGAACCATATTCATTCATTGAAATATCATTTCTATCAAAAGAGAAAATTGGCTTACTAATCGTGTTTTTTTTGTGTTTAAAAATGATAAAATAGGATAATGTATATCAATTTGGTGTTCGTTACATGTGTATCTGTTTTCGACTCTTTTTTAAAAAGAACATATAACATGTATCGAGGTTTTCTTAATATAGGTTTAACATGTAAATTAATTTGCGAATTGAAAAGGATTAAAAAGTTTTTCTCGTAGCTTATATTTGACTACCATCATTATTAATCTTGATGAATTAGTCTCAAAATATTGGCTTACATTTTGTGTAATTGTCTTTCATGACATGATTAATGAATATTATTAATTTCTTTTTCAAATTTATTTCCATGTATGGTTTAGCTTTGTTAACTTCATCGCTAAACTGTGGGCGTGGCCTAATCTTATTAAGTCATGGAGGCCCAATAACATTTCATCCTGCATGAGTCATTTTCAAGTATTTCAGATTGATATTCATAATTCTAATCACTAAGTATTAACATGAGCATGAAGCTTTATCCTTTGAAATTACAAACTTCAAAGCGTTTTAGTGATTTAAAAAATTTCAAATGAATGGTTATTCAAATTTGAAAAAAAAAACCAGTAGTATACTACAAAATGTGAAATATCAACGTTAGAAAACAACGATGAATTTGTAGTAATATGACTGGATGTTTTAAGGTGAAAATACCATTCGAATTTGTGTTTCAAATCTGTTTTAATAAATAATGATTACATTTTCTTTCTGGTTATAATGTCTTTGTCTCATACATTTCTCATAGAGAGTAGTAGATGAAACCATTTACACGTATCCATTCTCGACAGTGTCCTGTTTATTGCCACGTATAATTTCAAGCCGAAAGAAAAAGTAAGACTACAAGGCAAAATAGATTTTGCAGAATATTTTACATTTTGATGATTTTTAAGAGAAAGATACTTAATCTATATGACCCCAGGGTTTAAGCATAGAAATTAAAGCAAATACATGCTTTTCAGGAAGTTTGAAATCTGATGAAATTGATTAAATTGATTTTAATTGGTGGAAATGAAGCCATGCATATATAGGTTTGTTCTTAATTCAGTCTAAACCCACTTTTGAATAGCTTAAATAAAACTTAGTGGAATTTATGGACAGTCTAATTTCAATTTCTTCTGGCTAATATCAATGGATTTAAATCTTAATATTTTCATAATTTGAAGATAAGTCACGAGCGTTAAAGTTTTATTTTTAAACCTCATTTTCGCCAAAGTATTAATGTTAGTGTTATCCTATCTTTCAAAAAATGAGAAACAGATTTGAAAGAATTTTAGAAACTCTAAACGTGTATACTAAAATCACGATTAAACCAGATATACATTCTCAACTATAGACAAACCACTACTTTTATAGTTCATATAATACCCTCAGCCATTTTCCTTGATTTGGGAGAAAATTATCCTTCCGCTGCATTACTAATACGCAATACAAATTCGTTAATTTCATATTAGCAATCTGTCGTGTTAGTACAAATATTTTTCAATCATAATTCGCAATTTTAGTACATGTCAAAAGCATATCGTGCTATCGAGTGTTCCATTCATAACCAGAAAACCAAATACATTCTTCTATCATAACGAAATTTCATAGTTGTTACACAATATTTAACGATTTCTGGGACAGAAGTTATTGGCTTAGTCCTGACGAAATGTACAACTTTGGTCTGAAATACATTTTGCGTTATCAGTAATTGCACTTTATTCATTTAGCTGAACAAAGAAATCGGTTTCGATAGGAGTGATATGTACCTAACATGGAATGCTGTCCCTGATTAAATTTGTCTTTTCCTGCCAAAAGAACTCTGAAATTATTGTCAAAGACTGTAATTGTACTAGTTTGTTTGATTTGATTCGATATGATAAACATTTATTAGAATTGTAACAAGTGAATTTGATTTAATAACTTGATAAAGTAAAGTTCCACGAGATTTATCAAGGGCATTGAAAATGATTATGACAAAATATCTTTTTAAGAAATTAAGAATATTATGAAGAATAGAAGAACTGAAGAGCAAAAGAATATACTCGGTGGGGTAGTTCTATAAAAATCCTTTATTTCGTTTTGATAGGCTGAGTGATTACATTTGGAATGGTAACTGGGTAAAAATGTAAAAAAAACTAAAATCTAGTTTATGATTTTTAAAAATAATAACACGCTTTTAGATGTTCATTTAAAGATCTTTCAAAGGTGTGAACTTGCTGAAAAGGTATATAGACTCTGTTTTCAACTCTCCAATTTAATACAATCATGGAACAGGAATACAAATGGACATATTGTGTTACTTAGCTTAGTGTTTAAGTGGGATTTTTCTATTAGCTTTAGTTGTAAAATACTGAAAACTTTGTTTTCTTTACATTAAATGTGGATAAAGAGTTAGATTATATAAATTTTGTCTGTATATTTTACGCGTTTTGTTAACTTTTATGATTTTATCTGACTGTTTCTATTGTGAATAGTGAATAGGTGAGAACATACATTGTATATATATTTATATAAAAAATACTTGGTGAATCACAATGAATATACTGCGTTTTGGTAATATTTGCGTAAAAAACTTCATTGTTTCTGATATCAAATCTCAATAGACGCTAGACACTGGGAAACAGCATTGTATTTTGCATTTTGGTATAAATTATAGTAGTTTTATTTACTTTGAACTAATGACGTATATGAAGTAAATCGATATTTTTTTTAAATTATTTTTTTCTTTATTGTTATTCATTTTTTTAAAAATATCGTTACATTTCATATAAATTGAAAAGTTAAAGATTGTTAAACTGACATTAGAAAAAATTGCAAAATACTGTTTTCAGAAATACATGCCAATAATGACACTTCCGTCAACATTTATAAGATATAAGAGCGTGAGTCATAACTTAGAATGAGCTCATTTCTACATACTATCTTACAGAAGCCATCATAGACAGTCCAGACGGAGAAAGGTTGATGTGCATCTTCTTCAATAAATATATTTATGATGTGCTTAGTTCTATACAATATTTCTGCGTTACTGGTTTCAACTTTAAGATTTTTTCTTCCAAAATGACGTTATTGAATCATAAATGCGATAGAATCACGTTTGTATAGCTCAGTCTGGAATTAACATTACGTGTGATTTTCAGATGCATCGCAAACAAACTGAATAAAATAAAAGCCTTTCATCATTATGATATGAGGCTGTAAAGATTGCAATTCAGCCATATTTCAGAAGTTAATATTAAGTCATTGGTTTTATTATTCCATGTTCTTTTAAAGACGCATGTTCCCATTGAATGAATTGTGCCGTCTTATAGCAGAATCTTATGAAGATCTTTAAAAGCAATTCAACTGATTTTATAGGCGTTTTGAACCATGGCCTTATAGCTACGGACAAAGAATCCTTCTATACTTGTAAATATCATTCATCTGAAGTGTACAGTCAAATGCAAATCAGTGGTTCGAACGCTTCTCATTTCAACATGAATACAAAGGGGAAAATGTGTTTCTGAGGGAGCGCTTGATCTCCTTTGCATAAAATACTTCACTGGAATAAATAATGACAAATGCCTAATCAAGTCGTTCAATTTAAACTGAATTAAAACTTTTACAATTAGTTCTGATTAGGCAGTACTCCTTTGATGGGACGAAATGCAGGCGTTCCGAGGCATCTGGTATGTTGAGTCGTTCCTTCCAAGTTAACGGGGTGAAAACCGCAGGTCGATTTCGGCGCAACCGCAAGTAAAAATCAATCAGTCATAGAATTCTCTCTAGCGTAAAGACAGCGCGGCGTGATCACTACAAATTACATTTCCAAAATAAAGATCTGATAAAATGCAAATGGGGACGACTATCGGGCGAATCGTGACACAAACTGAACCTCATTTACCGCAAGTTTGCCTTTTTAGACGCTCTGCACATCAGAGGGCGAAGATGACTCGTATATACATCAAAATCAAGAAATTTCTGACTTGCGGTTGCCCTTATGATGTTTGCACAATCCAAATTAGCATTTCCCCCGTCCCGGCAGTTATTAGGGATCGTGATATGTGTTTTTCTCGAGTACCACGAGATTTCTGATCAGCCTCGTTTTGACATGAAAACGACATTGCCATGTAATGTCAATATCTCCCGATCGTCACTTGTAATAAAGTCATCTCTCCGTAATGACAATATTACTAATATCGGCAAATTATCTTTTTAAATTATTCAAAAATTCAGCCAAGCTTGAATCTTTGGTTTTGGGGCTAATCCGGATGTCCGACTGTGAAGCGTACGTCCTCAACCACAGAGGAATATTCATACGAGGAAGAAGTTAAGAGATTAAATAAGTGGTTGTTATACACGATATGGCAGCATTCATCGAAATGTTCGACTTCATTCTCATGAAATATTAAAAATTAATCACGATAATTACCTCCCGGATTAATAAGAAATTTGGAAAAAAATCGTGCGTACTAATAACCCAGCTTGGCAGCAATGAAACGCTAACTGGCCACAAAGCTCATCTAATTTAACATCGTTATTTGAATAATGCGACAGACGTTTTAGTCATCGATAAAAACGAAAGCAAGTGAATAATCGTATTCAAAACGAGGAAATTTGTACACAATTTTGTATTGTAATCGTAAAGAGAATTTAAGTGGAAAATAATCTCCCTTCTCAAATCGACGAGCGAGATGTAAAAAGACATCGAAATTAGCCTATCAAAATGAGTATAGTGTAAATTAACTCAAATATAAAAGCAAAGTATTTGTGAAAAGAAAACCTAGCTTAACGGGACTCGTGTCTTTCTTGCTGTGTTTCCATCTGGATATATATATATATATCTATATATATTAAGGGGGATATAAGGGTTTTTTTTGTAGCGAGGCTTTTATTACATAAAGTGATGGATTTCACCGCTATGGTAAGTACTTCATAATATTCAGGGTTAACCACCTTGAACTGAGGGTATCTTTGAATCGGATAGATTGTTAAAATATTTTACGCTTGTATATCAAAGCGATTTGAACATTTTGTATTCATACTTTTCCGTATCATTCCAGTGTACATTTCATAATAGGTTAACCATCAAATAGTATGCTATTTCATAATCCTTTTATACTTGGATCTCTTTGTTGACAAAACCATATAATAAATGTAGATATAAAAAAAATTCAAACAGCAGAAATAAACATTAAACTATTGAAAAGTTTGTCATTTCGATTCTAAATATTGTTTTGCAATCAGCCCAAAATTAAGATTATCCAAATATTTCAAAACAATGTTTGAATGTACGAAATAAAATCAATGAAAATTCAAAAGATGAACAATGAATAGTTATATGATATAGAAGGATAAAACTGTTTATTATCAGCAAACATAAGGATCTGAAACTTTACCACCACGACACTAGCAGCAATGACGATTGCCAAACTGAATTACGAAAACCGTTTTTTTGCCTATTTGCAATACTTTCTTCTAACGCCATAGTATATAGTAATTAATTCATAATTACCATAATCCATAATCATAATTCGTAACTCCAAAAATAATTGTTTAATACACACATGGAAAAGTTAATATTGTGAAGTATAATTCGTAATTATTCAACGTATCCATCTATCTCTCACACAGAACGATATAGAAATAAAATAATTAAACGTGATGCATCATTCAAACGTGAATAGTTAGAGTAATCATTCAATGCCGATGCATCATTCAAACATACAAAAACAAAGTATCGAAATACCGAACGTGGAAATATATGTGTGAGTTTTCATTTCCCACGTTGTGTGTCCGTATCTTAAGAGAGAGTTTTTCAACAGCTCCACAGTTAATCTACATACGACCATACACCAAACAACGGGAGAGCTTTGAAGAAGTCAGATTATTATGAACTCACTCGGCGCAGTAATTACGCGTCTCTTTCACCAAAGAGTTCCGATATAGACCACTTTGCTCTACAAATTAAGTCAGCATGAACCAATATTATCAAACGTGTTATATAATTTTCAAATTTGATGTTTTCAAACATAAACGTTGATTTTCTTACATCAGGATATTTTATGAGGCCAATGGAAGATGGCAGAGATATTTTAGGGGTTTTTTTGACGTGGGAGGATTTTTATGATATCTGTGTATATTTGAATATGTTTAACCTTCAATTTTTTAAAACAAAAATGGAGAATTTATCCCCAAAATTTTTTTGCCGTGATCAATATATCGAATTGTGTTTTTCGGTAGCTTTATAGAATGATTTCTAATTAATTGTATGTATGTGAATAAATATAACAAGTATCATAAACTTATATATCAATATACGATTGGTCAATATTTACCAAAAAAAATATTAGTAAATATTTGTTTGCATTAATTTTTTAATTAGCAGACATTCTAAAGATAACAACATGAACTTGATTTATCGTGGTCACAAATATAATTTTATATGCATGCACATAATTAACATGGTATTTTTATCCATCATCATTATATTGTTAGTTGGTGAATTAGAGCAAAAATCCCATATAACAAAACATAATGAGAAATAATTTCTCAAAAATATTGTGGTAAATTTGTTTTACTATGTTTATATATATAAAGGTATAAAGGATCCCTCACTTCAATATCGCTCATACATAATGTGCATTACGGTGATTTACAAGATGTTTATGACAGTAATTATTTGAAAAATGTTTAAGATTATTTTACAATTTTAATAACTCATGTATCTTTGTATGATTACTACGTTCAAACGCTAGTGTGGAATGCGATGCACTTGTGCCAAAATATACTCATTTTAACTTAAGAAATTTACTTTTGGTATCACAAGGAAACTGATATACATGTATACCGTCCTGGTGAAATTATATGGTATTTATTCAACAACAGGACTTCATTCATATTGCAAAAAAACATTTGATCATACCCTGTCCAAGGTCCTATTACATGACTGTGTAAGAAAATCTGGTGTCACAATATGTACGTAATAAGTCTAGCTTTATCTAACCGAATGAATGAAATAAACAACACATATAGAGGTACGGTAGTAAATATAAAACATCTTTAACTCAATACAATTAGTGAAGTTGTTTTTTTTTCATTTTCAAAATTGAAATTCTGTAACAGTCACGTATCAAAATGACGGTTTAGAAATTTCTAACATTTGATCCTATTTAAAACTATATTGTTGATTTTCATTATAATCTTTCAATAAAAAAACAATTAATGAATAAAGATCCTTATTTTGAACGTATGTATTTTTTTTTTGAGTTAACTACCTAGGATTATTATCCCTTGAAATTAAAATTTCTAAAAAAAAATAAATATTACATATTCAAATCATCATATTTATTTTAAGATAATTAATTCTTTGTGTTTTGTATTTACTATTCAGTCAAACAATGGTGTGTCACAATCATAATTATTTTCTAGTTTTAGTATATATGCTTTTTTTAAAGAATGTGAAAAACTTAATGAATGTTGAATACATAAAATGTATGAATACGTGCTAATTGTTACATATATGAATTCATATCAATCAAATTGAGATTTAATGAACCATACATTCCAAACAAATAATTGTGATATGACATTTTGAAATTAACATTGTAAATTTAATATCTATTTGGGAGTGTTAGTTTACAAGTAAACCAAGTATTTAACTTCATTTAATTTCATGCACCCATCAAATATGAAAAGTTTAAAGAGAAACATATAAGAAAACAAATAAGAACATGATATGAAAAAACATTTTCACAATCACACAACTAACACAAGAAAATGACGAGCCATAATTTTACTATATACTACACTAAGACTTGAATAGATAACAATATTAAATGTACAACTAAAATGAGAGTGACGTTCGCAGAACATCAACAGATCATAAAATATAGGCGGTAACATTGTACACGTTCACTATGATTTTACAAAGTACTGAATTAAATGTTAGAAATGATCGTGTGAAGGCAAGGTGATTACAGTACGTTGTACGCAATATTATAACCCAAACACCAAAATTATCCATCTTTTTCTCAAATATTATTAATGAATTTGTTGTTGAACATCTAACTCAATACTAAAATGGTTGGCATCTTAATAACTTAAGTTATTTCTTTATGAATTAGAAAAGTTAAGCCTAAAAGGAAAAGTTGCATCAGACCGCTATAAGCTGTGTTAATTAGTTATAACTTATTGATGTATGTTTATAGTATAATGACCTTTTCATGACGAAGTGATCGATATTTTCTTTCCACGATGATTTTAAACGTTTTTATGATTCGAAATGATATATTCCTCGAAAAGATCACGATGTGTCATACTTATGTACATATTTTAAAAAGAATATGCTTTCACTTGACGAGACATTACAGAAAACGTTTATGATACCATCATTTTCAAAAAGTTTGTTTCGTTAAGTGTCTTTAACACTAAAAAAACGACAAAAATAATTTTCAAGGATTTAAAGGAGTTAAAGTTGTCAAGAAAATTAACGTGGCAAAAACATTTATACGCAAAAAATGTGCTAGGATTAGCCAAGTCATACTATTCACCAAGAGGGATATCAATATGGGGATCGCAACGTCCAAGAGAGGTAGCGTAATTAAGCGTAATATCTTTGGATTACGAGCGCAATTATAACTCTTGAAATGCAGACGAACTTGTCACATCAGACGCTGTAAGGCCCCCCTACCTATCCCTCATGCATGCTATTACGCCATTGTATAAAGCACTGGGGCTATTTCACACATTTTAATCCGGGTGGGTCGTTTTACCTCATGGCACAGTGTACGATGGCACATAGATGACAGTTGATAACTCATGAAAAGACATACCTGTTCCCCCTCACCTGTTGTAATTAGCGCAAAGAATGCTCTTGGACAGTCTATTCACTTAGATTGACGTAAAGTATTATATTATCAATATACATGTTCACGCGCAGATATGTTGGACTGAAAAAGTAAAGGGGTTCTGAGCAATGTTCAGAGGGTTCGCCGATTCGGAGTTATCTTCCACCCGAGACCTTGACCTTATAGCTGTGAAATTCATTTTGACATCTCTTCCAGACCATGTCGTCGCTATCTAGTACATAATATCACAAGTTGATTGTGACAAAGGTTAACATGCATCGACTATTCCTTTTAGATATATAGATATTATCATTGTTTCAAAATTGGTTTCTTTTATCAGATTATTGTTACATAATGCGATATATTATTTCCTTATCACTTTCTAGGTTTATAAATATTGAAGCATACTTAGATTACAAATAGTGCTATTTTTTTCACGTTACAGCTGGTTAAAAAATCAAATCCATTTAAATCATAGGCGACAAGCTATACATGTACTTTATCAAATGGGTCTGTTGCCCTTTCGGGAATATCTAAGGTGAAAGAACAGCACCGGAAACTACACTTAACATTTAAAGAATACTTAGAATTTGTCTACGACAAGGAAAGGTTTTTAACCTCGTTATTAACGTGAATGAAGGTTTACGCACATTAAAGAAAGTATTTATCGGTGTTATCACTTTATTAGCAATCAACTGAAACCTATTATCACAGAAGAAGTTAGAGTTTAAAAAGGGCCGGTCACGTGCTGTCTGCTCTATATTACATAACATACGCCGACGCCATATTGTAACCCCTGACCTATGTTCAAGATAGCTAAGCAAAAGAGAAGCGATATGGAAGAGGGACGAGAAGGGTTTGACAGGAGATGTAAAACAAATCCCCCAAATGCAGCTTTGGTCGCCCCTTGCTTGTATACATAACCTGCTAATTACCGAAGCAGGCGTTCTATGTTGTCTCTCATGATACACGAACGAATTTCGTTTCAGGACGGTGTCTACAAAATCTATATTTTAGATATAACCGATGACATATTGCTCTTTTCGTGCCTTGAGTCACGTAGCTGAAGCTGACTTTGTGTACATCATCCGAATTTTTAATTAAAGAATTTATTTGGGAGGAGAATTGTAGGCGAGTCTTCAACCCGTTGCTTTAGATTCTTTTGTAAATATTTTGGATCCATGTAACGTTTGTTGTTGCAGTAAGGGTGTGGGTCCCATGTCAGACTGCAAGGAGGAATTTGCGCTGCTGGTGATCTCATAGCAAAACAAACCATTTTTATCCAGTCAGGAAACATTTAATCTAGAATTGTCGTTCGGATTTCAATGATAAAGATTGTTCTATTATCGTGTCGAAATGTGTCGTATTTTCAAACAAACTTACGTAACCGTTAGTTTCTTTAAGAAACGTTGGTTTGCGTTGATAACAGAAACTATTTCGGCATGATTGCAATCAAAGTCGACACTTGCACACTTTTAGCTATGTTTGTGAAACAAACGTAGCCTGTTTGAAATTCTTTGCTTTCCAAAATTCCACTTCTTCAAATAATGTTATTTTTCTTACCGAATGTAAACACGTTACCAGTCCCTATGTATTTCTAAGATTTCTACTCCCAGACATAAAAGTAATAAAAGAGAGACAACTCTAACAGAACGGCTCCCTCAACCGGAAGTTGACACAGTCCCAACATCTGCGCACGTACTTTAAATGCCGCCACCTGTTATTGCGATTATGTGTCTTCAATTTCCTAGCGACTCGAGCTATTTCTGCGGGGTTAATATGTTTTATATATTACAACTCTTTACCGGATCGCTCTGCTTAGCGGAGCCTGCTGAAATCTCGTGTATTTTACCTAAGTAGATGTCGATTTCAGTCATGCATCACGTACGGATGGGTTCAATTCACTGCTGTGCAGTGCACATGGACAATATGCAAAATCGATGAAGAATATCTGCATACACAAGATCCTTAGATAATTGCATGTATCTGGAGAAAACGGCATACAATTGGAACTTTAAAACTTAATTTTTCTAAAATTGTTTCCAAATGCATTTAAGAGAAACAGCGATAAATGTTGAATGGAGAACTATTTCAGTGATTTTCCCAGTCCCCTTGTCTGTGGAAGTCGTTAGGTTCTGTGATGTGATGCCAGACATAACACACGACTGCATAGGATAATGTTATGTATAGTGTACATGTACATAGCTCTTGTGACAATCTTATGACTGGTTCAGATGATGAGCAAGACTAATCATATAATATCTGGAAAATAAAAACGATAAGATTACGTTACTCAATTTACAAAAATATCTACATGTATTTATGAAAACTATTCATCATTTTTCTGATCTACTCAAGGAATCCACTAATTATTATTTCACTATAGATTTATTGATGAATTTGGACATAACTGAATAGAATCATTTATCAAAAACTCAACAGGAAAGTTATAGATGTATTTGTTGTTTTAAATATATAATATTTGTGTATACCTTTTACCTTTTAAAACTCAAGAATATTTGCACACACTAGAATTTAAAAAAATGAAGGGGGAATTATCCATATTCATAATAAATGCATAAAGGCTGTATGCGTAATTGGATTAATGCCATCATGGCATCACATTTCAACTTTAATCAGTATGAAAATTTATTACCGCATATGGTTCTTATACCTAGACGTCCTAATATTAGTAACTAGTATAAGGTTCTAACAAATAGATGCCAGAAAATGCTAATTTCAATTAATGGGATAGCTGATAATCATATATAGAGATGGCGAGAATTGTATATATAATTAACTCCTTATTACCATAATATTGACGTCTCGTTTCAATTCCGTATATAATGTTCATTTATAAAATTCTTTATGCTACCAACCATGTAAGTCCCTCTGTTGAAAAGTACACGCGTTAAAATAAAGTTGATCATTTCATAAAACGTCGTTTCAAAGATCTACAGTCGCACGATCACAAGATTTTGTTTGCAAATAAACTTCTCCACAAAGTCATCTTATGGAACATAAATATCGAACTTTTTGTTATATCGTGACATACAAGCTTGACAAATCTGCAAGTAAATGAATCCACGAATTATATTCCTATAACACAATGCTCTCTGCAGTGACAGTAAATGTGAAATGTGGCAGAGTTTGGGTCAAAAACGTCTATGACATCACCAAAATGTCAATATGTCAATACCACGTGCACATATTAATGTACACGTGACACTCATAAGAGAAAGAGATTCCCCGCGTGCTGCGACCTTTAAAGCTGCACTTTATGCAGATCGCATGTACACCGGTATGTGCAACATGTGCAGAATACATTGCATGTGTATGCAACTCGGATGCATCCTCTAGGGAGACATGCCGTACTCTGGTGTCTAGTATGTGCGTATGTACGAAAGTGCAGCATTCTTACACTTGTACTTTCAGGGACGACCCGACCGAGGAAACCATGTCAACTCGGGATGCTCTTTTAAGACTTACATTTCTCACGGTAGCCGTCGCACGAAGTCATTGTATTCATACTCTTTGAAATCTTTTTCGTTTCCAAGACATCTCAATATATTATAAGATCGAGCCATTATTTTTTTGCATGAGTATACAATTTGCAGTGCGGACTTCAGATATTTTTAAGTATGAGTATAGTGAGACCATTGTATATTCTTTACTTTTATAACTCAAATTTAGAGACACGACCAAGGGATATTCGAAAACGTCAACTCTCCATGTACGTTTTATCGTGAGGGATCGTAGCATCCATTATATTTGAGATGTGATCGTAGCTACTCTTAAAAGGACGACATGACCTAGAGAAACTAGTTACATCAGATTGTGATTGGTAAAGTCCTTTCGTGATTTTTTTTCTAAAGTGTCAAAGTGTTTGATATATTTACTTTGATTGCTTAAAATAGACCATATTCCGGGGAATAAAAGAACAAAAATATTGCCTCTACCGGGATCTGAACTAGTTCGGTTTTCTTCTCTCCACGGTCTAACGGCAGTCTATATAGAGGCATGTTCTGTTACCAGTTAAGTGCAGATAAAGTCATTAGCGGACTAATCATATCGTCGCGATAAAAAAAACCCAGGATAACTGCGATCATGACACATGCTCATGGATTCTGGTGATGAAAGCCAAACCCGGATATGTTGTGATTGGTTATCAGAGATATTCGGGTTTCTATTAATGACTGGTAGGTAGGTTTTCATCAAGCAAATAATGTCGTCATGTACCAATCGAAATCAAATTCCTTCATATAGCATTTGCAAAGATTGTGCAGGAAACGAGTTTCTTTATAGCATACCCTACATATGGAAAACCGTCTCCATTAAATCATGTCGTAAGAAAATAGTCAATAAGTATTTACTGTCCTGGGCGATGCATTCTACTGCAGTGCAACAGCTGTGCAATGCAGCAGCTGCTGTAATGTGCATTCTGCATCATGTGCACACTCATTCCAACTGCACATGCGGTGTAGATGCACGTAGACACCCATGGGCAGAAACGAGAAATGCATATTCGACTTTGCAGACGAAGACGCAAGGGCTGATTGGTAAAACCATACGTTGGCGCAAACGCTGATGGGTAAACAGGGTACCGGTAATGACACCTGTAGAAACCTCGTTTATTTTCTCTCTTTTGACAGTTTATCATGAAATGCTAATAAACGTTTCCTATCTCTACTCGTCTTACCATGAAAATATCAGGTGCTGAAACCGTTTATTTAACAGCAATATACGAAGTGTCACTTTTCGTGGCAATCGAGTCTGCACTTCCAATCCACACCATCTACAGTCCATGTTTAGCATACAACTTGCAAGGTTAATACGTCAACATTGTCGCTCTGATAAATGATAATCAGGTCTCTGCAAAAAGAAATGTTTCTTCACCTGGCATTAATGTCATTAATCATTACAAGTTACATCTGCTTGAATATTAAAACTGAATTTAGAATAAACTGATTATTTATATACAGCGAGAATGGTTTATATTTAAGCTGTTTAGAACTTACAGATTTTGGGTTCAACCTGTCCTTATTAATTATTGTTACTTTCTCATAGTGCGGTAATATTTATAATGGGGTCATGTCGATCGTTCTTTTATCAATCCCATGTGTACATGAGCTCCTTTTGTTTTTGGTTACGTAACACAAGGTAACACTATCCTACGAACTTAGTCAACTCGCCATGTGACAGATATAACTCCATCTTGAATACTTCGACGTTGGTTCATTACATACAATACCAAGTCGAGGCCAAACGCCACTTTCCTCTGCAACAGTGTTGCATAAAAAGCGCATCCTCTCAGCGAGCAGGGAGCTGCAGGTGGCGTTAATTGCTGGTATGGACCGGTGATCTCTTGAGTTTATCCACCAAAGATAACACAGTGATGTGGAATCCTTGCACTATAGCAAGTCAAAACACATGTGGTTCCTATCCGCGGTGTCGTCTGCCAATTCCAAGCGCGTGCAGGGTCACGTCAGGTCGCACTCAGTGACCTTGGGTCACGGATGCTGTGTTTTTCCTGTGTATCGTGCTTCGTTGCTATTGTGATAGCACATAGATACATTTTCTTCTTCTAACTTAGCTGTTGGAAGAAAAAAATCTCTCGGTTAATGAGCCGGACTGGGTTTGGAAGCTGCGTTTGGCATCGTTTTATGGCACTGATAGTACGCCATTTGGGTTGAGGTCGTCAGTAACACTAATCTCCAGACATGCAGTGTCTGGCGGTCACATGTCAAAGGTTAAGGGTCGCCAATTCTGGATCTGACTATTAGGGCTGAAGCTGATGTTGGATTAATTTGTGATGTAATTATTAATTTTGATTGGCCATTATATTGAAAATTGACATCTTGGAAACTAAACGTAACGTAATACCGCTGTGCATGCTTGGTTGATATCACATCTACCTTGTCGGTTGCATTATGATCGAATTTGTTTTGAGATGAAAAAAGTTAAAGAATGAAATGGCAAAAAGGCTCTGTAGCACATTTTTTTCCAACTTTTAACCATAAAATAGTTCATGCAAAAAATCATGAAAACATTTCATCACTCAACGAAGAATAAGGTTTCACGCATTAAGCTAAAACTGCATACGGCCACATTAGTGTGGACACCTTTTAATCATCCAAATTAGGGAACTGATTCCTATAGCTTAACTGCATTTAAACTCTTTAATCAAATAGTGTATTGATTTAAAACAAAAAGGTAATGATTGTTTTTCTTTTCGTGAGATGGCACTATTTCAATTGCGTTTAGATAAAGACCGTGCTTTTGGTCTAACCGGGGGCTAAGAAGGTAAAGACTAGTGCATTTTCTTAATTTCAGTAAATAAGAAATATCCTTTATATAACTTTATACAATCTCTTTCAGATACTTTTTTGAGGCTGAAAGGAAGACCTGTCTCGTGGCATGTTATGTTTGTTACGGTCAATTTCGACATTTGTGAAGATTGAATTTCAATATATGTAACTTCATTAAGATTAACATATTTCAACGACGTCTTATTTAGGAGACTATATCCAATAACTGTTACACTTATATCGTATCCTTCATGGGTTTTTTCAATGCCTTTAAATTTGAAGACATTTTTTTCCTAACAGCTTCTTCGACGAATTCCTAAAATCCTGAGGTAAGTCAAAAGAAACCAATTATTTATAAATGCACAAAACGACATCTGGTTAGAATTGTTTGTTAACCAAGCTTTGTTTTCTAAATAGCCGAGTGTAACACTATAAGTTCATATCAAAGGTCATTTGCAAAACAAGCCTGGCCTGAAGTGCAACCAAAATGTCCACATCATAACATTTCCTACCACAGGACGCGTCATGAAATTTGGGCATTAATCGATTTCATATTTCATACACAAAGATATCAACATTAACAAGCTAATGCATTATCGCATAAGTTTACATAAGCAACATCCGACGCTGGAAGGACGAAAACGTCAAACCATCATCATATGCAAATTGAGATGAGTTGTGGGGCAAGTGAGGTCGTGGAGGCGGTGGTAGAGAGTTGAGATTATGTATTACATACTATAGTTATATGCGTTGTGCGTCCCCATCCCATACATCTAACCAGGTTCCTGAATCTGGAATGCATGCTTGTCTCAGTAGGTCCAGTGTCGTTGGAGTTCACACACCACCCGCTTGTTCTACATTATTATAACGCCCTGATTATCGATTGAGATTACAATAAATATGAGCCATCCTTATTTTACACTGTATCTCCGTCTCCGCAGGTGATTTTGCAAATAGTAAATTAAAACTTGTTAAAATTATATATTTGTTTCGGTGAGTCTCAGCATCACCTATATTGCTTCTGGACACTCTTCAAGAACGTGAATGTTCAAACAAACATGGACTATAGCTCTACAGAAAGTTTTCACAAACGCTATGTAATATAACAATGACATTTTTCTAAGCCGAAGGGGACCACGTCGAAGCGTCGTCCGTCCATCCGGGTTGACTGCCTGTTTAGCGGAATCTACTCCATCCATAGCTCTGGAATATCGTATAGCTACTTTTGATATTTGGGAAACAAAAATAAAGGGAAAAGAAAAATAACAGATAATTATATATTTTGATGAATTGAAGTTTTGTGAAACAGAATCAAATCGACATACATATAAATATGAAATGCTTATTTAATATTGAAATGTATTTTTCTATCAAAAAAACACAACATGACCATTGATGAAACTAACTTCTTGGTATCATCTAAGTCTATTCAAAAGCTAGTCATATAAAATAAATAACGGATTTAAAAAGTATCCATCCCTAATGTGCTTCATATGAATGGCAACACAATCTTATTAAGAATATACATTGTATTGTGTGACTGTCGATTATCTTGGACCCAGAATAAAACGTTTTTTTTTAATCATATATTTTCGCCAAGGGAGCAAGTTTATCAACCACCTTTGGTTTTATTCAAAACGACAGGTTTGACGGTGCATTACAGTTTTTATGTATGTTGTGGCAGGAATATAAAGGTATTCCAATCATTTATATCACAAAAGTACAATCTAGCACCGCCATGCTCTTAAGTGGCAATATCAAGGAGGTTTGTCTTTTAATAGTATTTTCTTATATGTCCATTGTCTTGTACGTAGAACATAAAGGTATTTCAATCATTTATTCCCCCAAGGAACTGAAGTACAGTCTGTCCTCTCCACATGCTTCATATCAGGGAAAGGCAGGTCTTGGGTGTGAGGGGTATTATATATCCCCTGCTAGAAATGTCGAGGGTTAGCACCAACATGCGCCTCTACCCATATACACATACATGTCATGTAAACAAAGTCTGCCTCGCAAGCCCTTGTTGTGTTGTACAAACAAATACTCCATTACAAAGAGGAGGTTTTGGGAGACAGAGGGAAAGGTTATGATATTGTGAAACTGGATTTATTGCAAGAGAAAACTGGAAACAGATTTCTTCGTTTTTGCGGTTTGTTTTGTTTATTTTTGAGCGATTGAAAACGAATATCGACACATGTCAGTTTCAATTGAGATGAGAACATTCATTTCTTATACAAAAACTTATTATTTCAGATAATCTATTCAAAGGTTTTATGTTATTTTTTTAGGTGTTAAGTTAACTACGTTTTATCTCAAAACTTTGACAACTTTAAACGTGAATTGAATAATGAAACTGAATTTTAAAGGTTCTATTGGTTCTATTTGTTATTTGATTTTTACAAGTAGAACCAGTTATGTAGCTCAGTTGGTTGGGCGTCCACTCATCACCCGGGAGGCCGGGGTTCGTTCCACGGCTGCGACATATCAAAAGACGTTAAAGTTCTTCCCTTCTTGACGATCAGCATGCTAATGAAATAATAATAATAATGATAATGAGTACTTGAAAAGCGCTATATAAATACACAAGGCGCATGCTCAAAGACATACTAGAAGAAAAGATTGTGTGAATTATTGATATGAACTAGAATTTGTGAGAAGAGAATGGAATTCTATTATGTGAATGATTACAGCATTAAATGTCAGTTAATCAAGTCTGTGGAACTTATCATGGAATATAGTCTAAGAATAATAGCTTGAAAACAGATGAGTTCTGAGTTGTGAATTAAAAACAGTCAATGAGGGTGACGTCTTGACGACTTGGGGAAGTTGGGTCCAAAGATGAGGTGCAGAATTACAAAAGGATTTCATTCCAAAACTGTTGCGATTATATTTTGGTACCCGGAGAAGATTCAAGTTTTGGGATCGAAGAGTTTTTGCAGAGATATAATCTACTAGTATCTTGGAAAGATATTATGGTGCGGAATATTTTGGCAAATGAATGTCAAACAGAGGATCTTGAACCTTATCCTTGCTTTAGTTAGAAACCAGTGCAGAGGTTTAGAACAGGCCATATGTGGTAAGATTTAGGAGTTCTTGTCACTAATCATGCTGTATAGTTGTGTGTATAGTTGACATTAACTGATTCCTACATCGTTGCTCCCAATGAAATTTCCAAATTTACTATGTAATTAGGAACTTTTATTATTATTGTAAAGTAAAAGTAAAGAGGTGAAGCTACGGTGAAATGATTTAAGTAAAATCAAGATTCATTGTATGACTGCCTTTGTCGAGCAAGTACATATGAATGTAAGTTACCAAAACGTCGATATGTACCGAAGCGTTTAACAATTATCCTAAAGAACTATCAGAAAAACCGTTTCCAAGGTAACAGATCGTTAGCAACATGGATAATTACTATAAACTGTACCAAGTTAATATGACTGGCCATTAAGAGACCGGTGGTAATATTGCCATTGTTAAAACCCGCTTATACACAATAAAAGACATTGTCTCGAAGAAGGTTAAAGTAAGGAAAGTAAATTGATACACCTATAGTTTGGCAGACCAAATGCCAAGTTAAGCGTTTCGCAACAAATATAAAGAAACCAGTTTTCACTATGAGCGAACGAAGTGAGTTACGTTCGCAACGGGTTTCTCTGGACTCGAATCGAAATAATTTTTGAATATCCAAACTCATGACTCCAAAACTTTAAAACAGACATCATAAATCACACAGGTTTGTGATCAATTTCAAGCCTCACATCTTTCAGTTAATCATTAATAATATAGTTTCTTCAACATTTCAAGCGCTCAAATCCGTCACTCAAACCGTTCTTGGGGTACATTACCTCCACAAGCTTCCGGTATACAGAGTGAAAAAAGAACGGGGTAGTTAACTCTAACTGTTAATTCAAGGTGTTTACTTTCTTTTGGATATACCTTTGTTCTTGTAATGGAATGTTGTGTTGAAAAGAACTTGAATGAAAAGAAAGAGAGATATTTTTTCTCATTAATGCTAGACAATAACATGTCCCCTTAATGCGTTATTAAAGAGATATACACTATATTTAAAGGCGCCATAGCACGCTTTTTCAGGTCGATGTGGCTATCTTAAGGTATAGGAGGACAAAGGCACTCACTTGAGCTTTCTACCAATGCAATCAAATACTTACTATTATTTCTATCAACCTGTTATCAACAATGAAAAAGTCCAGACTTCCGAAGTCGGCTTAGAGACATGAAAAAAACCCTATTGTCATTTGTGAGCTAAATGGAAAATTGGACAATTGAAAACGGCTGAACTAGTAATGTGTGCAGCTTTTTAATTTACCTTTACTCTGAACTGAGAATAAAGGATGACATATTTGTTATCAATGCAGTATGTCACTTAACCGATTTCAAAATGTAGTATTTGCATTATTATTCGATTAAGATAGCGGCAGCCGTAAGTAAAATTCTGGCCGTAAATAAAATTTTAATAAATTCGAAATTGTAGTTTATTGTCGATTTAATGCAACGTTGCATTGAATGCTTTCGGTCTTTTAGAATCAACTTTTAGAACCTAAGTGCAAACATATCTGTTAAATAACTTGCGGGGTAGATTTCCTGAGTGCGGATCTTTAGTTATATAGATAGATATGAATTATCTGTGCATTCGTTGTGTACATGAAAAATTGGTGTGCGCTAGTGCCTTTAAAGCAATACTATAATGCAATTTTGTCTTTCAAGCCGTCTATTTACTTTTGTAACATTTAATTTCATCAAAGGCGATAATGTTATCAAATAAAAATCAGCTACACTTAAATAGATAATAATTCTATAGAAAAAAAAAGAGAAAAGGGATTTTTTTTTTCTATTTGGCCAAAAAGTGAGAAAAAATATCTTCACATTAGAATCTTTGTTAGCCAACTTTTATAAATATGTTCACGAAGAGTCAATATACTAGCTAAAACGAAATAAATAGTACCGAGGAAAAACATTAAGATGTATAAGCATCAATACTTTTCATTAGCAGAAAATGTCGATTTTTAGAGGTGTTGGTTTGCAGAGAGTCTTTTGTATATGTCAACTGGTCAAAGTCTTCAATGACCAGCCATCACGAATAACAGGGAATGACAAGCATCTAATGATAGATTGTTTACCAGATCAGCAATAGCATTTGCATACGAGAAATTATGTCCAATCGTGAACACACATTGCCATCAGACGAACGATCGAGAGACGTGGTAAGCGATCATGACACAGGTTAAAGACTACTAAAAAAGTTAACACGTAAGACATGGTTACTAATCACCGTGAAACCCTGGTTAATGGAAGTTGAGCCAAGTCGATTAAGAGAAATAATAATCGTCACTGGATTGTGGCAAGAAAACAGCTTATAACAAATTAATTCGACTGTTTGAGCGTCCATGTGAAGCCAAGATAGGTTCCAATCACCTAGAAGAAACACCCTGTCTACTTAACATTTCAACTCTAGCTCGTGTTTCAAACTTTGGGTTCGAACCCGGACTCTTCTTTTGTCAACCCGTCACACGGCGCTGCAAACTAATGGCTCAAAAAGACTTTGATTTACCCAATGAACATAAAACATCAAAGATCGTCTAAAGTGAACACACCGGTAGCAATCAATCACTTGTCATAACCATCATGCATTGCACAATCTTATTTGACAAGGGCTCGACTAAGACGGGCTTGCTGATTGAAATGAGGCATTTTGATCACGTGATTACGTTAATACATTTGCATAAGACATTGATTTCGGAGTAGTTTCTAAAATAACCAGCTATGAATCTAGATACAGCATTCATGGAATGGATTTTGAATTGTGCTTGACCCATTCAACGAACTCATAACCACAAAGGTTCCTCAATGAACATTGATCACAGTTACATAAAAAGGGGATAAAGCGTATATGATTTATATGCACGATTATTTCATGATAACTAGCCGTGACTAACGTGTTTGTTTGGCAATAATCATCACAGAATACTTGTATTCGTTACACGTCATTTGTATATCGATGTTTTCCAGACTTTTTATTGGGTAGACAGATTTAGAAAAATCGCAGATACTGAGACTGCAAGTATTGAGAGATTGGAGGCGGGCATGGTATATAGTGTGTCTAAGAGCTTGTCTGTAACACGGCACCTTAACGCATCCATTAGTTTCATTATAAGCAAATGTGTGTAGTAACAAAAGCTGTGGTAGTAGAAGCAGGTGTAGTTTAATAAGCAGTAGATGTAGTGGGAGTCTCAATGGTAGCAACACAACAATAATACAGTGTAGTAACGCCGTTGTCGAGTGATTTTTATAAGCAGCGCTTATCAAGAACTCGGCCACTGCAGCGAAGTGAGAATAAGAATTGAAGTTCGTTCGCAAAGAAGGGGTGTGAAATTGTACCTTTGGGGTACGGGTAAACACATGACTTGCAGAATACAACCCAATCTGTCATATCGTACAAACAGACATCCTTGAAGTGAATCGGAATAAAAGAATACCTCAACTGTGTATTTTCAATCTATACGATGGTATCGAAAACGAGGTACTCAAAATATCGAATTTCAAAGAAAAAATCATTTCGGATGATTTTAAACCCAAGGTGGTCTTAACATCATTCAACATGACAATGTACTAAAACTCCATTCTGTAGTTTACTTTGTACGTGAGTATTTTTAACTCTCAAGCGTGAATAGGCAAATCTTGCAGTGAAATTGATATGATGTTTTGATAATTCACATACATCTCTTTCAAAGATGACACTGAAATAGATCCTCAATGAAAACTCGTAAATCCTTCCGTGGGGCAAGAAAAGCATGACATGAAATATACAAGTGAATACACATGTCATTGATGATTGACAACAAAAGCCCTCATTTTCTTTATTTCACGACTTTCTCTTGCTTTCCTGTTACACAGATAATAGGTGTCCTGTTTTCTTATTCTTTTTATCTGAGCTCATGTGACTGACGTTTAAACAAATATATTTCAAAAACACTACCTCCTCGAAAAGGGATTTCTTTAATGTTCGGATTTTAAACATGCGGTATGTTTCATACTATATAAACTTAACATTACCTTAAATCAGGAGTGGGATCATTCGTGTGTACTTAATGCAATAAGTTAATCGTGAATTAATGTTCATGACAAAAGATTTTTTACACATCATGATCTTCCTAGAGTTTATTACACGAACAAAGATGCTTAAAGATAATGATAAAACGAGCTCTTATGATGTCACAAAGGCCAAAATACAAAACCTCAAGTTTAAACATGTTGATCAAGCAAAAGAGTTACGGTACGAGTGCACATATGATGTATACTTCTTGCTATGTTTGACCATAATGTTGATGCGAGCATTAGACCCTTTTCGTTGACATTTGTCTTGTCCGATATACTTACATGTACAAGTTCAACAACGTGTTAACTTTTAAAGGAATTAACTGCCCTAAGATAAACGTCAAAGTAAATCTATCAGAATCATTTGAAAGCCTTGTGCAATTAACGCATAAAAATTTGATTATGATGCGTCTTAAGGACAATGGTAATGTTACCTCTTCATTCTAGATATCTCCAAGCAGAAAATCTGGTTAGGAAAAAAACTAAAATCATCTTAACAACTTTTCTCCCAACTTCTTAGAAAACATGACAAACTAACGGTGAAAGAAAAAACAAAAATCCTTAATGTAAAAATATAATCACATAAAGCTATGATTCAATCAAAGTTAAATTGTCAAATTTATCAAAGTTTGAAATTTAGAACAGATGGGATGCATGTAACGTGTAAAACAATAGATGTTTTATTGGGGGTATCAATTCTTGTGTAACACCGTTAACGCTAGCCATCTGTACAAGTAGGAATTCAATCGTCATCAGTGGGACTGTGTTAAATTGGCACCGTGTAAACGCATTTTCTGACACGAAAATCTCGTGCATCTCAAGCGGCTTGTGCATCATGACGCATTTCAACCAATGACGATGATGAATCGGACTGTGATTTAAATGGAAGTTTTGCGGTTGGTAAAGTTGCCCTCTTTGGAACATGAGGGTCAAAAATGGAATTAAACAAACCACAAAATGACATAGAATAATTTGGAATTTGAAATTCAACAAAAGGCATGAACAGCACTTGCGTGTTCTAATTGAAATTGGCAATGAGATTAACTGACGACGCATGCGCTTTGAATAGAAATTAAAGGTATAGCTTGATCATGCCATCCTTATGAAATTTTTACACGGAATTAACATTAGAAGATGGTGATTTTTCATGCGAAATTTGGCACATTATGGCGGATATTTGAATTTTGGTTTAATGAAAGTAGGTAGGAACAGTTAATCAAATTGAGAGCGATAAAATGTCGACGATATAATCAACTACTATCATCACTTTCTCATTTGCATCTGAATTTGGAAATTTTGCCAGGTCCACATTCAGAAGACGGTTGTCGGATTGACACAAAATCTCAACAGGAAATTTCTTAATTAGCGGTCTTAATTACAATGAAAATTAGTTTGATAATTTACGATGAAATTGAGAATCACTTCAATATTTTTAATCAGATTTCCCCCTCAAAACGCATCCCCGAACAGTCGCTTTTTGGATATGGCATCTTTGATGTGGTTCGAGAAATTTGGCCATTTGTAATTACATTTGTGAAGCATTTTCCGCAATTATGGGCCTAACTTCTTGTTAGGAAGTGAAGGACACGAACATAGTGTTATTTTGTCTTCTCGGTTAGTATAAAAACACTGAACAGGCAAAAAAATTGTCAATTGATATCCCAAAACATCTAAAATAAACAATCTAATTGTGCACTCGAAAATGTTCGATAATTTCCGCCGTTTTCCGTGTTTGCTCGCCAATATTCATTTGGAAACCGTTTGGTGTTCTCTGGATGTCGTGAATAAATATAATTAGTCATTACGAATTTAAGCAGAAAAATATACATTTGTGGTTTAATTTTATGAGCGTTGGTTCAATAATGGGCTTTCTGCTTAACTTCCTGTTGATTTATTCTTGGTTGCATTGATTATCGTTTTATGTGAATGAAAGCAAAATGTGAACCCCTCTAATTAGAACAATATTCTACAGCATTTAGAACTCCGATTGTCATACAGTCGTTCCTTATTCAACAATCAAGTCTGAAGAACACAATTAAACATTTCAGCATGGAATTATATTACATATTTCATTTCGGTTTTGACATAACGCCTGTCTGCATCAAACAATATCAATTCATGTAAGTTTTATATTTAACATCAATACAATATTTTACCTGCTAGTCTGTTTCTCGAAACATAGTTTGATGATGATGATGAGGAGGAGGAGGAGGAGGAGGAGGAGGAGGATCATGATGATTACAAATGATTCTTAAATGTTTACATACTCCTTTCATTATCAGTTTTGATTATCATTCGTACTTCTCATCAATCGTACTTCCATACTTCATTCTATTACATGGTTTACATACATTAGAAACTGTAAATAAGTTGAAGTCATGAATATGATTGATAAGAATGAATATTCTATTTTGTCCCTTGTGAACTGAAATAATATTTCATTTTTGTTTTGAATTCATTTTTCCAAGTATGAGAGGAAAGGCCTGAAGCTGATGTTACCGTCAGCAGGATGTTGGTTTTAAAGAATATGCTAACAATACCGATAAACTCTAAATGCATGTAATGGTAATTACATTTTACTCCCAACGCTACTTGTGGTTCCAAAAGCCGTGCATCTGACGCCATGATGATATCTAATTATACAGAAACATGATAGAGCCGTATCTGATTATAAAACGACCACTATTACGTTTAATATAATTCAAATCTCATTTCATTTAGCAACTTTAAAACAGCGATTGTCAAACTATCAAGGCTATTCTCTAGGGGCATGGTCCGACTTCATGGCGACATATGTTAGGCGAAAGTGAAACTATAAAATGAAAAAATTCGTTTCGCCTTTTTCCCTTCTAATGTTCAAGAATCTATCAAATATCCTTCAAGCTTTGTATTAAAGCGCATGTGTCGTTATTTATTCTGTATAAAGTTCGCTTTGTCGCTAATGAAAGAAGTGTATTATCTGTTACATTATTCAACAGAAAGCAATCTGTTCTTGGAGATAAAAAATGCAAACAGCCAAAGGCAATTTAGTCAATGATAAAAGGTTATTACTGCTGAAATGAAAATTAACCTTCCGTGACATATCGTTTAATGGTGATATGACTTGTCATGACAAGCCGATGCGCTTCATAACATTACATGAAGACAATGACATAAAATTCATCTACCTCAACAATGTAAACAGCTCCGCGGTTTCAAAATAAACATTAACAACGATACTGTCTAGTATATTAAAACAAAACAATCACTCCCCTTTCACAAACCCCATAGCCTTTCCTTTGAACCGCCTCCTGTAAGAGATAGAGATCAAATCAAACATATTACAATCAATTTAGATTTCATCTTCCCTGTTGTCGATTTCACTGCCGGTTGTGTCTATTGCAAAAAGGTGTGTTAAGTCTGCATGCATGACTGCATGATCAGGCGTCGTCAATATCAGGTAAACACACGTCCATATCAAGCACCGGTGTGGATGTAATCATGCAAATGCATGTATTAGTGGAGATAGAGTAACCGACTCCGGGGAACGCTATGGGGGATTATCTTCTCCTCTTAAACTCCTCCCGTAATCAGTAGCTTTGTCATATTTAATATGACAGCAATCAGGACAAAGTGTTGTCAATATCAACGTCAGATCTTAATATGAAATATTGAGATACCAATGGCATACAAATGATGTGGAAATGTATCACATCACACCTCAATTGCACCTGTCAATGGGACGTTAATCTATCACACAAATGGGCAGCGATGCTGCATTTCTAATTCAATACAGTTTAATTAAAGTGCAGCGTTTTCGTTATCTTTTTATATGAGTTTGTGGTGAATTTGGAATGAATTATTTGAGTTTTATACACGGACGATAAACCAATGATAGTAAGTGTCATTTTGTGGTGAGATTTTGAAAGGATTAATTGATGTTTTTAACAATAAAGTACTAGTAGTTATAAGGGCGGCTTTCATTATGATATGATTTCTAAGTTAACTTGTAAAAAATATTTTGAGACGAGAACGGTTAAGTAATAATAAGTTTGTAATATAATACAAATAATGACAGATAATGATAGCATGATGATTGAATCAAAAAAGAGTCTGATTAAAAATCAGAATTGCTTTGGGTTTTTTCATTATTTTCTGGCAATATTTGAAAGTTTGATTTCAAGTCTTTTCTTAAACGATAAAGTGATAATAGTTTAAACGTGTTTTGAGGTGAATTTGAAATACATTTCGTTATTTTAGTTCTGTTGGTGTGAAGATGCAGTAATAAAGGATTGGTGTCGATTTGGCCTTTTATGATTTGTAGGAAAGGTTAATAATTGGGGAAAACATCATCAGTAATATATAGAAACTTAACAATCCTCTTAGTCATCAAACATAACATACAGGGTAAGAGAATACATGTTTGGAACATGTATCCCAAAAAACGTTTTAATCATTTTCCAGACACAAAGCTTCAAATTTGATGCTTGAGTAAGTCTCATTTCTGTATTTCGAACAGATCCCCTATCGTAACACGGACACTATTTAAAACATTTAATTAAAAAATAATCTGTTCATCAATTTCAAAATTTTGAATTCTTGAGTAAGAGACATTTGGGCCAGCCTTTCCAATCTAACACATATAGGGTACAAAAACATACAATTTAAAAAATCTTGTTTTCAATAAATCCTTCTTACAAAACACATTATTTGATGCTTGAGTAAATTGCATTTCTCTATGTCGTTTAAGCTCTGTCTGACTAATGAAATGGTGCAGTTTTCAGCAACCGACAGATGGTGAAGATACAGGTTTCTGAATTTCAAATGCATAAAATGCAGGAACGTTTATCAAAATGAAATCATAATGGAATAACGATTCCCAAATTCAATAAAGTAACACACGACAAATCCATCGGGTAAGACGAAAAACAAATTATTCGCTGATATTTGGAATGGGGTGCTGCTATTATTACGTCCCTTGCGATTGACAGAGGTGTTGCGGTAGCTATACGATTCAAAACGGGCGTATTTCAATTGTATAGAACAAACGTCACGTTTCCTATGACAATCATAAAGCATTGGGCAAAACTTACTGAAGGGAATCGTATTCAATACTCAAACCGCGCCTTCATGAAAAATGCGGGTTCTGACGAATGCATGCCATGTGTCATGTTTTAAATTGTTGAAACTTTAGATGTTAAAATTTTCAAATTTCGGAATATTATAATCAGTGATCTTATTATATTGTTGCTATATACTATTATCCGTTTTTATTACAAAATGCCACATTTTCACACGTACTTTTACCTTAATAAGTATCAAATTTGAGTCTGAATAAATCATTAAAGCTTTCTCTTGCAAACAAAAAGAAAGTTATCCTTAAAATAAGCATATATTTTATTTTGTTTTCTTTGAAAAGTTCAAACTTGCAATATCCAATATTATTTTGATAGTTATTAGTATTTTAAATCCTTCGTTGACATTCGTTGCCTTCTTAATCGCTTTCCAAAATGACACCCGCCCTTAAAAAATATAGTTAAAGTATTTTGAGTTCAAAGTCTAAAAGAAATATAGCTATAGATTGGATGCGGTTGGTGATCAGATTAACAACCATTTCTAAGCCTCCGTGTGAAATTCAGTACAACAGTGCCTAAATCGTCACATAAAACAATGCAGTGTGAACAGCAACCCTGGCTTTGGATTCATGAAGCAAGTTAAACTAAAATATTTCTATGGTCTCATTTTAGTTCCAATTTTGATTAAGGAAACGGGACAACGAAGTATACATACGAGAATACAACATGTCATTTGTTATTCCCAATGAGCAAGAAGCTTATTTTAGAAGAAACACGTAAGAAGAAAAAATCAACTACGTGCTACTTCGGACTGGATGTATACCTTTATATCAGAAACGCGTGTACTAAGCAATTTGAACTTTTTCCCTTTTGCCAATCTTTAAATTCTTTCTTAGATTTCTTTCTGTACATGGATTTCACAGTACTCACATTCCTTGATTTGAATCATACATTGACATATTGGGTTATGAAACATTTCATTGATTTATTTTCTTAAATATCTTATTGTCTTATTCATAATTTCATTCATCTCAATTATTAGTCAAAATTGATCATTAATCATCCATATGTTATTGGTCTTCGTCTTAATTTTTTCAATCACTCATTGTTTCACGAATGCAAATTTTAAAACATTTATTATCGAAATTTGTTATCATTTTAAACAGTTGGTCACGCTTTACCCTATCAAACTTCATACATTCATTGATTCATTCGACTCTGACACTGAAAATTCAATATATACTCAACAAAAGAGTCAAAGACCGTTCCGATTTTTATTATCTAGATAAGCTGTAGTTCATACTATTTCATCTACATGATGCTTTATAATGAATATTCGGAGGGTCCTTAACCATTTACATATCTCTGTCTCTAAGATAATGGTAACGTTAAACGGCACTTTCACTGTAAATATCTTGCTGTGATTTTAAAAAGCCACTTTCCTGCGAGATTGATTTCTTGTTGTTTCAGAGAGAATGAAACATCAGGAATGAATTAATTAGTTTGTCGTGTGGAGGTACTTGGCTTTGTTTATGGGACGTCGTTACTGGTTTATGGCAAAATCAAATATCACGCTAAATAGTAGACAAGGTCTTTTGCTATCGTCCGTAGTAGTTATCAGGTAATGGCCGTTCTTTCACAGAGCACGGCGTTTTTATAACAGGGAACTTCGACTAGGACAGAAACAAGGGATTTCAAAGAAACGTCGCCTATATTGAAGAACTCTTCATTGCTTTTATATCTCACGGAATATTCGTTTGTATAAGATTATGAGATATTGGTATTGGTCATTAATATCTTTACGACGTTTATCGATTTTTTGAAATGATAAAGTTACCATTTTTATGTGTAATACGTTCATGACATTTTCTTAGATAATTCTATTTGGATGTTAACATTTGAGTTTTCTTTTATTTCAAAGCCAAGGACCATTAAACGATTTTGTTTTTTTATACGATGGTATCTACGATTTTTTTAAATTTGACGATAACTTAACATTTTTAACTCTCAAAATTTGTTTGAAAAAAAAAATTTTAATAAAAAAAGTTTGAAAATTGATCTTTTAAATCAGTTGTTGAGAAAACCGTCCTAATATGTTAACTGGTTCATTTTCAAATTTAAAATATCAAATACTGTTATCTAAACACACAAAAGGTAAGAATGTTTAAAACACCATTATACCCCTCCCATAAATCATACATTAAATACATACGTTAAAAGCAATGAGATTGCATGTATGCACGGTTCAGTAAAAAATAATACGTGATATAACCTAATGTTGTGAGGGGGGCTCTTCGGAAATATGATAACTAGAATACGATCAGTACATGTATGTCACAAGGAAACAAACGGTAAAGGTCTCACTGACAAGAAACATCGTCGATACGTACATGGAGGTTGTCCATAACACCACCCACCGATATGTATTGCTTGTCAATGTCACACATTGTCCGTATCAGTTCCATCAATAACAATGTAAATTTCTGACACATGCTTGTCTATTGCATGTATGTGACTAAAAGTGCATTCAACGTCTATGGGAAATGCTATGTACGTTTCAGAGATTAATGGGTATGTAGCACAGATCGAGCTACTGTTAGAGACAGTCGACCGCCTCTCTCACCTGGCATGCAAGACGTTGACATTGTCTCGCTATAGCAGGAGACTGATCATATCTTTGATGGACTGTCATGTGTCAAAAATAGCAAAAAATACGAACGATTGTAATCATATACAACATTGTATCAATCTCCACTGTAAAAATGGACTGATCAGTCGCTGGTAAAGACAGGTATGCCTGTACTTGTACACGTACTCGCTAAATGGTCTTCCGTACAGCCAATGACACACGTGTACATTCATGTCAAATATACTTTAAAAGATAGTTCAAATTCAAATTCGTTTTTATCAATATACCACCATCGGTGGTACTAAAACGTTTTCTAACTGAACTCTTTTTAAAACATCAGTTTAAATACATTAATGATAATGCATTGTGAATTTTCTGAAGGAAAAGGTAGGATTCACCTAATGATAAAAGGAAGTTAAAATAAAAGGAGACCCTGAAATGTAGATAATTAAAGCACCTGAAAAAGATTAACTTATAGTATATAATATGTAGGGACAGTACCAACGTTTTTATAAAACAAATATCATTTCTAATCCTCAATAATCAATAGTTTATTTCAAATGTATTCTCTTTTGAAAGCCAAACATCTCATTTCCCAACCCGATCATATGTGGTCCTAGAAGAAATGCTTAAGCTTCAAGCAACCAAAAAAACTGGCGACTCATTTGAGCGAGGAAAATGGATTCGGGTAGCTTAATCAAACATGTTATGTTCGTTTTAGAACTGCTATTTTGAGTAAAAAAGATTGCCTTGCAGTTACAAACATTTATTCCTGTTAGCAAGATATGCACCTATGGAATGTGCTACTGCAACTTTAAGATTGATATCCATAAGGACAATTGTCCAAAAGAATTTTTATAAGCACTGAAATATATTTGCGTTTATAGTCCTTGGAGATTTGAAATTTGATATTAGAGAGATAATAGAGAAACAAGACTGAATGTAATGAAAAGGAAATGTTAAGACCAATGCAATTCATAAATTAAACGCTTAGAACAAGAAGCAGACCGGGTACCCCGTTGAGTAGGAAGTCAACTATAGGAAGTTACACTCGACTTGACTGTGTCGTGTTTGCTACGCTCTGTGCACTAAGAGATACCCTGCATACACGTCAATTGTATTGTGAGGTGTCAATTTCTTCAAGTGCTGACGAACCTCAAAGACACATTTGCACTCATTACAAAGGTTTTATACATGTGTAAAAATATCTGTAACGTTTGTCGACCCTTATACATGTACTTACGTTTAACACAGTTAAATCTCAAGTTATAAAATACAATCCGTGGTTTTCATGGTATTTTAGTAAGGTTTCATACGTGTCAAAACACCGATTCTAATGATAAGCGATCAAAACGCCACGCATATTCATCCAAAATGTCATGTGTAAGACAAATATTAGTTTTAAAAAACTAACGTATGTGCCGGGAGTCGAAATCACACAAACCGTTTTCGTGAGTGTCATTCAAATAACCATTCAAACACTTTTCAAAATTACGTTTGACTAATTTTGGCAAATATGACGTCCCTAATATATGGAGTGTTTCTCGTTAAGAGTTTTTGTTTGTATAAATGTACATATCATGACAAAAAAATTTGTAACAGATCAAACGTCTTGAAATGAAGTGAAAATACAACGAGTCTGTTTATAAGTTCATCAGATTAAATGGTTATGGCTAACGTATTCACGTATACTTTTGACATTCAAGTGTAATTTAATTTTTTTCATACTTTTGACATTTTCATAAGGTTTGGCAAGTTACAACCATAAGAAATAAAAGTTGTGATATGGAAAGGAAGTTTGTAAAACACATGAGTCTGTTATGATAAACTTTCTAAATGTTAAAAGCTATGTCATTTTTTATACCCAGCTCATTGTGTAAGTTGAATTTCTCTTCTATGAGCATAACAGGTTTTCTGTACAGGGCAACTACACAAGAGAGCGCATATGTGCACGCCGCTTGCAGAAATCGCTGCACTGATATCTACAAGCCACTTACAATACAGCCCGACCGCTGCGAAGGCAGTATAGAGGTCTTCCAGGAGCAGAAGGATCATACCCCATGCTCGAGGTCACGTGATGACACGCTCTACAGAGGGGTGGGGCTAAAAGCCATCATGTTAATCACCCCACGCCCCCTAGCCGTCTCACACAGTCCTCCGTATATTCCGTTGCGAAGAAAAGTAGTCCCGGGTCATGCCCATTGACCCCGGAAGTAACATTTGACCCTTGTTACGTTGGAATATATTATCCAAGAGAGACGTATTCCTAGAACGACAGCCTATAGATTCTTGCTGTTACATGAATGGGGAGGGACTTTCATTCGTACTGTGATATTCCTGATACATCCAGGACATTTCTATTTAATGCAGTGTCTAGGGCTAGAAAACTCATTTAATCGAGCCATAGTAGAGTTTTTTTAATAAGAGACCCTTAATCGGTATAACTTTTACTAATAGACCTGCAGCTTGAGTACGAGGTTATAAAGTCTTGTAGTTAAAGTAATTCCATATGAAACTTAGGAAATAAAAATTCAGAGTCTGAACGTTAGTCTAATAAAGCACTTCGTTGAATATTTCCGAGATATCGTCACATCAAAATATAGTATTCTTACATTCAAATTATTTCATTCATTTGATGTATGTCTGTGTCTCTCCTTCTCTTCTCATACTCTCCATTTATAAGATTCTCTCGATCATAATCTCTCTTTCTCTTCTCGTATGTCTCCATCTATAAAATTCTCTCGACCTGTGTCTCTCTTTCTCTTCTCGTATGTCTCGATCTATAAGATTCGCTCGATCTGTGTCTCTCTTTCTCTTCTCGTATGTCTCCATCTATAAGATTCTCTCGATCTGTGTCTCTCGTATGTCTCCATCTATAAGATTCTCTCGATCTGTGTCTCTCTTTCTCTTCTCGCATGTCTCCATCTATAAGATTCTCTCGATCTGTGTCTCTCGTATGTCTCCATCTATAAGATTCTCTCGATCTGTGTCTCTCTTTCTCTTCTCGTATGTCTCCATCTATAAGATTCTCTCGATCTGTGTCTCTCGTATGTCTCCATCTATAAAGTCTCTCGATCTGTGTCTCTCTTTCTCTTCTCGTATGTCTCCATCTATAAGATTCTCTCGATCTGTGTCTCTCTTTCTCTTCTCGTATGTCTCGATCTATAAGATTCGCTCGATCTGTGTCTCTCTTTCTCTTCTCGTATGTCTCCATCTATAAGATTCTCTCGATCTGTGTCTCTCGTATGTCTCCATCTATAAGATTCTCTCGATCTGTGTCTCTCTTTCTCTTCTCGTATGTCTCCATCTATAAGATTCTCTCGATCTGTGTCTCTCGTATGTCTCCATTTATAAGATTCTCTCGATCTGTGTCTCTCTTTCTCTTCTCGTATGTCTCCATCTATAAGATTCTCTCGATCTGTGTCTCTCTTTCTCTTCTCGTATGTCTCCATCTATAAGATTCTCTCGATCTGTGTCTCTCTTTCTCTTCTCGTATGTCTCCATGTATAAGATTCTCTCGATCTGTGTCTCTCGTATGTCTCCATCTATAAGATTCTCTCGACCTGTGTCTCTCTTTCTCTTCTCGTATGTCTCCATCTATAAGATTCTCTCGATCATAATCTCTCTTTCTCATCTCGTATGTCTCCATCTATAAAATTCTCTCGACCTGTGTCTCTCTTTCTCTTCTCGTATGTCTCGATCTATAAGATTCGCTCGATCTGTGTCTCTCTTTCTCTTCTCGTATGTCTCCATCTATAAGATTCTCTCGATCTGTGTCTCTCGTATGTCTCCATCTATAAGATTCTCTCGATCTGTGTCTCTCTTTCTCTTCTCGCATGTCTCCATCTATAAGATTCTCTCGATCTGTGTCTCTCGTATGTCTCAATCTATAAGATTCTCTCGATCTGTGTCTCTCTTTCTCTTCTCGTATGTCTCCATCTATAAGATTCTCTCGATCTGTGTCTCTCGTATGTCTCCATCTATAAAGTCTCTCGATCTGTGTCTCTCTTTCTCTTCTCGTATGTCTCCATCTATAAGATTCTCTCGATCTGTGTCTCTCTTTCTCTTCTCGTATGTCTCGATCTATAAGATTCGCTCGATCTGTGTCTCTCTTTCTCTTCTCGTATGTCTCCATCTATAAGATTCTCTCGATCTGTGTCTCTCGTATGTCTCCATCTATAAGATTCTCTCGATCTGTGTCTCTCTTTCTCTTCTCGTATGTCTCCATCTATAAGATTCTCTCGATCTGTGTCTCTCGTATGTCTCCATTTATAAGATTCTCTCGATCTGTGTCTCTCTTTCTCTTCTCGTATGTCTCCATCTATAAGATTCTCTCGATCTGTGTCTCTCTTTCTCTTCTCGTATGTCTCCATCTATAAGATTCTCTCGATCTGTGTCTCTCTTTCTCTTCTCGTATGTCTCCATGTATAAGATTCTCTCGATCTGTGTCTCTCGTATGTCTCCATCTATAAGATTCTCTCGACCTGTGTCTCTCTTTCTCTTCTCGTATGTCTCCATCTATAAGATTCTCTCGATCTGTGTCTCTCTTTCTCTTCTCGTATGTCTCCATCTATAAGATTCTCTCGATCTGTGACTCTCTTTCTCTTCGTCTTTGTCTGTCTCCTTAGGAGTGTGAGTCCTTTGTGGGTCTGTCTCCATAATAAAGTTTTAATTATGTTTTTATTGCTTAAAAACATCAATATTTTTTACTACACCTTAGTACCAACAATGACTAAGAGAGAGAGGTTGATACGATTTGTTGCTTTGAATTTTAGATAAGGTTTTAGTGATAACTTTTCTATTGGTTTAAGTTGATATTTATATTAATATAAAGTTGATTAGTTAAGTGGGCAGTTAACCAACCACATCGCTTTAATATACATTCAATTATATAATTGACCCTGTGTTGTTTTGCCAGCAGGGGTCGTCTTTGAACAAATAGTCACCGGGTGGTAGCCTATAAATCTAATGACAGCGTTTGACCTTTTTGACACAGAGCTATGAATTAAGGGAACTCGAGATTTTTTCTGGGAGATACCTTCAGTGATATTGATATATACATTTTCATGGCAGGACTTCCATTTATTGTCATGTGTTTTACAGCGAGTGTCTGAGGAGGGTTCGCCTGGCCTTTGCCTATCAGAAATTGCATCGCAATCATCGTCTTTGATGGGGAGTCATAACTCTCGGGCGTTGGTCATTATGGCTTGAGAAATGGTCAAAAATGACCGAAGGTTAGTGTTTTGCTTCCAAGAATATGTGAGATTATCGGTTATGACATGGCACGTGTGTGATAGATTATGGGCTATATACATTGAACTGGCGGATGGAAGAAATTGATGAGAAATTCCTGATTTTCATAGAAAGATTAACTTGTGATAGTTGAGTCAATTATAGTCAGTGACTATTGCTGCGTGGGTGATTAACGTGAAAACCAACAATAGCGTTGTCGCTTTACTTCCCTTTGTTAATTGTCTTTTTTTAGGTGAACACGATGAAATATTTCAACATCATATTTGCAAAGAAGTCTACAGTATTGATCATAGATGTTTGATCTAATTTTATGGTCAAGTCGTTTCTTGGTATTTAAAGGTGGAATACAAAAGAAGAGCCAGTTTGAGATATAAAATGAAATGCTTCGTTATTTCACCCAAAACGTTTTCAGCATTAACGGATGGTAAAAGATAATACTTAACATCTCGTGGGAAAATATCCAGATGAGTTTCAGAGGAACATTAATGGAGTCACATCGTTGATGTACAGAAATCACACTGGTACTCGCTGAAAGTTTTAAAATTCTTAAGATATGATTTCTTGAGAACATATTCTGTATGGTAAAAATACTTTATATCTGTACTTTTATTTGTAAACAGTGGGATATTTATAACTGGTATGATTCATAGTCGCATATGTTTATACTATTGAATACATGAACGTTGCAAAACGTGATAATTACCATTGACTGTTATATTCCTTCATGGCTCAATAGCAACAGGTGAATCACTTTTAATGATGTAATGGAATATATTAATTCGATTGGGGAATATTATGTTAAAACGGACCCTTCAACGAATCCATCTTACCACTTAGGTCATCTCAGCTTATATCCAAACCCGACACCCGACATTTATCAAGACCAGCAATATTTGTTTGGATAAAAACATCTTCATTGTGAAAATCACAATGCCTCGGACATATATGTATATCCCACCTGATGAAGGAGTAAACATACGCCCCGAAAAGTCGTGATTTTCACCAAAAGGAGTTTTTATCTTGCTGCTGGTATGTGTGCCACCTCTAAATCCCTTTCCAAAGATTTGTATTTTATCATATCAAAGGTTCATATAACAAGCGAAGAACTAATATTCAAATAAAATATCAATTTGAAATTATTCTGTAAAAACACCTTTTAAACAATTTTGATTCTGTTTATAAGATTGGAGAATGAACCCGTATAACTATTGAACTGTAATTCCAGATTTTCGGAAAAGCCAGTACATACTTACAACCAATTTCAATTGAACATACTATGCGTTGAAGGTGGATCAAAGTCTATGAGATGGCAATAAGCTTACAGACTGAAAATATTCAAAGGTATGTCAAACTTAATGGTAACAGACAAGTCTATACAGACTACCCTCTGAGCAAATTTAGTAGAAGGTTAACAATTCTCTCTGCTTCAAGTAATACCACTCCCTAAGCATATATGTGTCCTTGACCTCATAAGTACACACTTAAACATAATAAGAAAATAATTGTATGGCAGTAGTTCCACGACAACATCTCTCCGTAGTGTTCGACATGTCTATACCAAGATCTGTTGATGTTGACGGTCCATATTTTCAACATCGTCGAAGCAAGGAATCGAAGACGATTTCAATTGCTGAGATCCAAAACTTTAAAGGGGCAGTAGCACGTTTATATGAGTGAACAAAGTGATCTCTTGTTTACGAACACGAACAATACTAATTGCATGGCAAACCTTCTCTTCAAAAGAAGCAGTTTTCAAACGAACGTAACAAGTTCGGTTAGACCTTTTCCCTACCTTGAGATGACTAAAAGGTGTTCCACACAAAATGACCGATAAAAGTTTTCGCTTGATACTTTCTTCTTCGACTACGGATAATCGGGTTGGGTCGTCAGGTGTTTGACCCTCTGAAGATAATGCATTTGGTATAAAAATAAATTCATTTGTGAAGACTAGAAGGAATAAATTAAACGATAACTTGGTAAATCGTCAAAGAAATTCAAATTTGGTTCACATTGCTAGTGAACCCACCCTCAGGTAAATGCAGCTAACAAGAAAACAGGAGTTATCCCCCTTTAATATTTTAGCGCACGAGCAAAATACTACTACTAAATACACTTGATGTACGTTCACTGACCAGTAAAACAGTTATAGAAACGAGCACAATGATAAAGAGATACACTTCAAACAAACGTTACCAGAAACTTTGCTGAAAAAGACACAGAGTGAAAGATACCTTTAACTGAGAGAGAAAAGAGAAACGGAGATAGCAAAATGTATATCACAGGTGAAAGGTTTATTATAAAAGAAAAAGAAACATATTTCTGAGAAAACCAAAACTTACATTTACGTTTATGTGTGAAAGACAGAAAGCACTCCAAGGTTTTGAAAAGATAAACCAAAATATTATGGCAAAGTACGGAATAAACAGACAGAATGGTCAATACGTTTTTTCCTTATTAACCTCGTCCCTGTTATTATATACAAAAGACGACCTATGACAGTATTTGTAAGGTTTTGTGACACGGTGGAAATTGATATGCATTTCCTTGTTATATATATTATCTTTTACATTAATCAGTTAAAAAGGAACAGTATATAGCTATAAAATGGATTCATATTAAACGTATCCAGTTTTCCAAACTCTGCATTTTACACCATAAAGGATTTATGAAGAAATGTGAACCATTAGAAGCCACGATGCGGATTTATATTTTTTAAAATCCCGTCTATGATGATCTAAAAGTCGATTTTTTTAGTTTTAGGGGAGAGGGAAAACCGAGGTCTTCTAGATACGTCGTTATCTATTACGCCTCACATCTCGTTGAGAATTGGAGACTTCCATGCCCTTTGAAGTCGGGAGCATATCAAAAGAAGACAAAATTGCATCTATTCCACTTTCTCCGATGTGAGCTTATTACTCGGCGGAGATCTGATGGGCAGATAGTCTTTACACAAAGGACCCCTTTACTGGATGGTCTGCCACAAAAAATAGGGTCTAAACCCAAGTTGCACGCTGCATGGTCTGATAAGGGCTTGAATCACGTTGCTGACATGGGGGATTTGATCGTCTGGGTTACGACGTGAAAAGCAGAAACGATTTACAGATAAAGATCGATAAAGGACGACCTAAAAAAAAGTTGAGTCGGGAGGGATCGTAAAAAATCCCCCTAACAAGTTAGTTCCATCTCTTGATGATTGCCGGCTTGATGGGAAAGTCCGATTCAGCAGCAGAATACATCGTTTTGACAAATTACTCGAGATAATTCAGTACAGATAGGGAGGTCCGATTGCTCGGTTTCCCGACGAGTTCCGATTGCCAGCTCCACACGCTGAGCTGACTTCGGCGATAATGTACCGTCACAGAACAATTGCCCCTTTTCCGTTTTAATCAGTTGATCAAGACTCGGGAAATAAAACCAAATGCCATCAACTTGTTTCTTAGAATCTCCGCGGTATTACAGCGTCAAATGATGAAAAGTTATCGCCATCGCTAATTTAGAACGGCGTTGACGTGACGTGCCATAGTGCCAAGGCCGACAACCGCAGGGGGCATTAATCCTCTCTCCTCGTGATAACCAACGTGCACTTGAAAACATAACTTTCATATTTAGAGTAAGAGCACGGGTTTTGGCACTCAAGAGGTCAAATATTGAAACCTTGCATTGACCTTCTAACCACAGACTCGGAAAACAACCTTGTCGGCTAAGCGGAGAATTTTCGTAGCATTTTCCTTAATTAAAGATGCCCGCCATTGCTGAAACCATAGCCAAATATAATTTGGGAGTGTTTATTTTGATCCTCGATAAAAGAGTTGGTCAATTTGAGCAGCACGTGCGCACTGTCCAGTCATGTTTTCACGCTGCTCTGGCCTTTTGTCTAGAAGTTCAAAGAATAAATTCATGTGATCACTTCATTTTCTCTCCATCCCATGACTTAACTAGTTGTATTGAGACTGATAATAAAGGCGCCATCATGGCAGTAAATATGAGATGGAGATTTTGGGTGATTATTTCCGTTTTGGCAAAACGTTTAGAGTTGGATTTGAGCAAATATAAATAATTAGAGGTTTAAACTTGTTTTTATGCAAAAAAATCTAAAATCTAAATCTTCGAATTTTCGATACCAAGCAATCGGACAAAAGAAACCAAATTACAATTATCATCAGAGACTGTTAGAAATTTGAGCCGTGAAGAATAAAGCCTCTTATAGATACGCTCGAATCCCGCTAAAAAAAAGTTTTAAAATTTTTATTCCTCTAAACACGGTCGATCCTAGTTTTCAAATTCACTATCCTTGGGATTTTACGGCTTCTGGCAACTTTCATTGCTTGGTTTTGCTTCGCATTTTTTTAAAAAAAGGATAACTTTAAAGTACCGTACATGTTTTCCCTGGAATACACACATGAGGTTTTAGTGCTTCCGAGTAATTGCATAGGATATATATAGGCAACTCGTGTTTCCGGGTTGTAGGCCTATATATTCGAGGCCCAGGTTTTATCGCAGATGGCCGGTATGCAAGTTCGAATTTATATCCATGAGATTTAATACTACGTTAATACTTTATTGCCCATTAGAAATTTGTGTTAAATCGAAGTGATCAGAAAATTGAAAAGTACATATGTATATAATAATCACCTTGGAGCAAAGGGCTGTATTTTCATGTTATTGTGAAAGTTCTTGTTACTTTTGCCTCAGGGTTTTAGATATACGGTATATACTAATCCTCGATTTTGTTTTTGGTTTAACAGTTTAGCATGTAATGGTAAACGTTTGCAGAATTGGAAATGTGAGTAGACTTTCCATGAAAATAAAGTTCAGGGGTTTATAAATGATCGATTGTCTTTAAATCTTTTTTTGGAAGTCAATTATGTTTTATTGCTTAACAATTTCTCTGTTTTTGCAATTGCAGGTTTCGGTATACTCTTTTCAAGCTATCTATACCGAAACGTCGCCATTGTTGAAAATAAAATCAAATTGAATTACGTACGTGACTGACATCTGACATCGTAGTGCTGTCACGTGACTTTGTACATCGAGACTTTAACATCACTGTCGATAACAGTTGAAATACTTACATCAAAACAATGTCGCCGGTTCAACTAGCATTTATTGCAACCAAACGCATTTAAATTTGATGCGATTAAAATAAGAAAGGTTTCCATGTCACAAATTTTGACTGTAACGTTTACTAGCTTTGAAAAGACTTGACTAGCCTCTGTTGGGAAAGAATGGCTTGGCTTGATACATGTATGACAAACCTCCATAGGAGAATCGTGCAGGGAGAAACGGTGTCATCCATATCATGTATCTCAAGATTAGAGTGTTACCCCTTTACGGGTTACACGTGGGTAGATCAGGGTTATGTAAGTTCATATGATATAAGTTTTAGTAAAATCAAATAAATGTAGAATGTACTGATTAATTGTTCATCTAATTGCGGTTCAATATGACATAGTTTGTGTTAAACGTTTACTGCAATGCCTTTAAACCATACGTTACGTTCTGTTCATTATACTTATATCTTAAAACATTTTCTTGACAAACTGCCGGTTGAATTCGTTGGAGGAAAGTTACTAAGAACTTCAGCGCAAATATTATCATTGAGTGATTTCAATTAATTTTCTGCCAAAACTGCTTGTAACAGTGAAAGGGAGAGAACTTCAAGAGCGCTTCGCGAGGTTTGTGGATATATGAGATTTTACAGCGCTTCGTTGCAGGAACTGTTTAAACACAAGCATAAGAATAAGCGATTATACCTTTTTTCACTTCAAGTTATTGAATTTCCTTGTTATTCTCACAATCCATTAACAAATTTATTTGTTTCTTACAATTGGTTTCAGAGAAAAGCTTTTTTACTTAAGGATAGATGTTTTGAGGGAGATGTTTTGAACAGCTCATATTAAAATGCCCTTTCCATTCTACCTTACCCGTCTCCCTCAAACTCCGTAACGATCTTTTCAAATAAATGTGACAAATTTTTATGAACACACAACTCCTTCATAAGACAGACAAAATTTTTGCTATGGATCATTTTATCTCTATCAAAGGTTTGGAAATAATGTTTTGTAATTGAGTTTTAACCTCTTCCTCCACCTATATGTGTATATTGAAAATGTCGCCGATGTGGATGTTAAAATTCTAACTTTATAAAAATAATTTGGGTGATACAATTTTGATAAAATTCTAGCACCCATATAGAAATGGTGAATTAACAAGGCTCTTATGAGTAAACATGTTAAGGCTATATGTGACAATGGATAACTAAGTTCAGATTTTGAAATTTGCTAGAATATATAATCATGAAAGGGTAGGCCTAAAGTTATAAAATATTATTTACGTATAAATGTCTATGAGACAGTAAACCATGAAAACATGAAAAATATAAGACATACAATCACTTACAAAATTCTTTTGTGGTTGGCGAAGAAGCATGATCCAAAATGCTCGAAATTTTACATCGGTTTATAAAATGAATGGATATCGTCCGCACTCACCTAGATAGCTTTGTTTGGAGCTCTTGAGTCAACACTTTTTGTATTTATTTTTGAAATATTTTATTTGGAACAACGCCTTTTCATTTTGTTGGGATAAAATCTCACATGCTTTATTAAACATGTTCCTGAGGGAAAAGACATTACCTAAATATTATAGTTTGACGTTATTTCTATCTTTTCGCCCCTCATAAACCAATTCTTATGTTTGGATAGAATTCCGCCTTCTTTAAGTCTTCGAATGTATTACCAGCATCATTTCTCACAGTATGCAAATGTTGCTACATCATCTGCGAATAGCAGAATTGAAAATGTTTTAGAGACTCATCAATAAATATGCCACATGTATCAGATGCTATCATATAATTTATAAGTTCATTAATATACAAAGTGCGGGTGACAATTATACCCTTGTCGCACTCCACATGAAGTGTTAAATAAATCAGTTATTGATAATTTACTGTATCCTACCGATGCTTTTACATTTTGATAGACACTGATCATGTCCCATTTCATAAATACCTCTTTCTAATAAAAAAAAATGCATTAATTCATTCCTACGAACAGAATCGAAAGCTTTTTAAAAGTCATATACAATAAAATTGCCCCTCTTCTTTCTTAGGAGCTTGTGAATTGTTGATGTACTATGAAAGTTTGATCACTGGTACTATAACCTTCCCTTACCTAGGTCAGATAAAGAATTCTTTTATCTATCCAACAGTGGTGAGTAATGGAACACACTTCTTAAATGGCCTCGGTGAAAATGTCATCTTCCCCAGGAGCCTTACCATTCCTAATGTTGATTATCTCCCAAAACTTCGACAGGTAAATTTCAGACACTAAGAGACTCTCATATCTCAAACACTAAGAGACTCTCATATCTCAGACACTAAGAGACTCTCATATCTCAGACACTAAGAGATTCTCATATCTCAGACACTAAGAGACTCTCATATCTCAGACACTAAGAGACTCTCATATCTCAGACACTAAGAGAAAGTGATTATCAGTAGAATATGTTACATCACATAAGGGTACTACTCATTCTTCTAGAACTTTTTAAAGGAATTTTTGTTGGAATTTTTTAAGGCAAGAGCAAAGTCAGGCAGACCTGCACCAAGTGGCGTTGTGTTGTCCTGCGTGTCCTGCACCACTGTGGATGACAACTGTCGGAATGTCAGTGACCACACCCATATCCTCCTGAAGATGTTGGCAACATCAAGTTCATCAGCAGTCTAAGAGTGCGAGAGGAGAAAAACAAGATGCATACCCTCTAAGATGACCAGACAGCCGAAGCAGACGATGTGGTGGTTCCTCCTCCAGAATCAGCAGCGCCCTCTACCGCCATGCCTGTCTTGCCGAAGACCGTATCTGACGTTGCACTTGAAAGAATCAGAACTTGACTGATCAGCCGACGGCTGTTTGTCGATGTTGAAGATGACGAGACCGTGTTCAGAAAGCAATCTGACGTTGTATCAACGTTGAAATGACATCGTTTATCAACGTTATATGGGTCAATTTCAGAATTAATCAACACAGTGCATTTAAAGTTTTATACCATTAAGATATGACACAAACTATGCCCTCAACAGTAAAAACACTTTTCACATCTCAGTGTTCAGGAAACATGTTTAATAGATAACTAAAGTCGTCAAATTTAGCAAAATCGTGCTGTCCAGGAGGTTCCCTGGTCCTGTTTCACAACATCAAAGTAAGTAAAATTTATTTTTTTAACATTCTTTCAGTGGTCTGTTTATTTCATTAAAGGATGTAAATCAGTCTGTTAATGTTATATGATTCATAAAAAACGATTAAGTGAATTTTTTCTGGTCAAATGCCTGTGTCCCATATTTTGATGTCCTTGCCGTTACCAAACATGAAAAAAACTGAAAAATAATTTCTCCCCAGAGCTTGTTGTTACTCTAATTCCTTTTCTTGTAGTTCTACTTCCTGTGAAACAAATCAGCAGAAGTTTGATACCCGCCCCTTTCGAATTAAGATTTTCTGCCTAATATCCAATACAAACTACTATTTAATAAAAAGTATATTGTGAAGGATCATCATTTCACCTTCTCTTTCAAGTTTTATTTTTATTCTTTATTACTTTATCTTTGATTTATCACACTTTGGTAATGGTTAGGACAGAAATTGGTAATGGTTTGGACTAATTCATCTTCAGATGCTAAACTAGCAATATCTAAAGATGTTAAACATTCTGGTATTGATATTTGTATCACAATTGTTCTATGAAAATTTCTCATATCGTTCATTTTTTAAAACAACGTTTTAAGATATCCACAATTAAAAAAATTTCCAATTTTTGGTAACGGCACTGATAATAATTGGTAACAGTTAGGACAATTTTAAAGAGAGGAGAAAAGTGAGCAATTGTGTTAATCCAAAAAGAATGGAACTTAGATTGTCATTATTGTGCCACGTTTTTCAAAACTTTGACATATTTTTTTGAAACATTAGTATCATATTTGATTAAATATCACATATAGAGGTGTTGTTTAGTAACGGTTTGGACAAAGATGGTGTTGGTATGGACCCTGTAACAGTAATGGCATGGACAATTTGTTCAAAATCTTTACATAGATATATATTTTAACAGATGCAGCATATGATAAGTAATCACTTTAGAGTCTCACAGTTAAAGTCTTTATATTAGTGGTGTAATTGATTAAATAGTTTTTCAAATTTGATACTCTTTACCTAAAAGAGTTACTAAATAACGGTTTGGACAAAAGTGGTTCTGGTTTGGACCCTGACACAGTATCGATATGGACGCTTCATTCATAGTATACATATTAACTTTTAAGCAAATACAGTTAGTGATTAATGTGACATACTTGTATATAATCACAGAGTACAAGAGTTGTTGACACAATAATTATTTTAGAGCTTTATAATAAAGTATAAGAGTTGTTCGGAACGGTTTGGATGCAGTAGGTTTTGGTATGGACCCTTAAAGAGTATTGGCATGGACAATCTGTTCAAAATGTTTCTATATCTGTAAAACCAATATAGAATGAAAAATAATTTGTAACTGAACATTCTTAGATCTTCTTTTATGATATATAGAGTTTTTTAAAAACCATTTGAATACCTTGGAGAACAAAGTAATCAGTAATTGATATGGTCAATTGGCTTGGACATTTGTGGTAACAGCATGGACAAACTGTTGTTGGTATATCCTCTTTTAAAAAGTCAACAATATGTTATCACTATTGCTAAAAAGATTATTTCAATTTAGTGCAAATGAAATTTAACACTAAAATCAGAGAATTTAACAAAATTATTAACTCAACACATTATTATTTTCAGGGTGTAAGGACCCATTATGGCATTGACAGCTACTGAAAAAATGCGCCAATTCCGTCAAAGGCGTGATGCGCATACTGTTAAAAGGGCTGAATTTCTGAAGACAGAAAAAGAAAGAACATTGAGGATACACCTGTTGATCTCAGTCTCAAGTGGTACTATTTTCTACAGAGATGTAAGCTGTACCTGTCCTGCATACAAGGCATGCAAAGGTCATCAGTGTACTTCATTTAAATTTCTATCCAGACAAGAAGCAAAAGAAGTCCGTTTGTCTGTTCAACCACAGTCACCATCACAATGCTCTGATTCCTCTCAGGATATAGCACCATTTCTGGATCCATCTTCCCTTCCTTTGGATTCTCCTCCAATTGAGGACATGACTCTTGATGAGGAAAGAAGGTCATATTTCACACATGAACTTGAGGACTTATCATCCTGTAAGACTTTTCAAGATTTGAAAGCGAAATCAACATTGCTAGAGGAAACATGTCCTTATGATAAATATGTCCTAAATTCGCTTGAAATAATTCGAGATGATGTTGCACCACATGCAGTCCTTCTTCCAGTCACAGCAACAGCAGATGGAGACTGTCTTCCCCATATTGGTAGTGTATTTGCTTTTGGGAATGAAGATAGTCAAGCCCGCATCATCAATGAACTTGCTGCACATCAGGGCCTATACCTTTCTCATGAATACTTGGCTCGTGGACTCATTGGGTGTAAGAATGTCAGAAATATATCTGCCAACTTTGCGCAATATTCTGAACAGTTTGGGACAAACACTGTCCTGACAGCTGGAATAGTAGCTGACATCTATGAAAAAGAAGTTATGTCACTCTTAACTCCACGAAGTTATATGGGGATATGGCAAGTTTTCGCACTTGCTAGTGTTCTTGGTATCACAATCTTCTCGGTTTACCTAAAGCTTGGAAACAGCAGCATACGCAGTGATTTACACAGAGTGATCTTGCCGCGGGGCTCAGGAAGAAGTGATGAGATGATACATGTGATGTGGACAAGTACCAGATCCCCTGATTTGAATCCGATCCACTGGGTACCAAATCACTTTGTACCACTTATGGCAATAGAGAGGGCAAAGGTTCCAACTGATGAAACTTCAACTGGTTCTTCACAAGAAACATCAGCACAAATGCACACAGATGCTTCTAGCAAAGCATCAATTATAACCCAAAACCCCCCAGATGAAACAACAGCTCAGCAACTCAGAACTGCCTCCTCAAACACCCCACCTGTTCCTACTAGTGAATGTGCTACCATTGAAGGAACTCGTCAATTGAAGACATTCCAAGATCTTCAGAGGTCCTTGCCAGATCCCGTAGAGCTCATTGGAAAATATGTGCTTGTATCATATCAGGGACGTGCGTTTTCCCGGAAAGGTTCTTGACATAGATGAAGAAAGTGATCTGTATGTGGAATGTATGACACATCACACATGAGCCAAATTGCTTCTTTTGCCAAAGATTGAAGGATTGTTGTTGGTATCAATACGACACCGATGTACTTGCAGTTATTCCAGAGCCTAAAATGCCATGAGAAAATCCAAGACATAAAATGGTAGATACAGAATTGTATAGATAACAGTTTGCAAAACTACTGCAGTAGATAATCTGTTCTTGATTGTGTTAGGTTAATCAATGTTATTGTTGTTGCTCACTTCCATGAGCAAAGAGCGAAGTTGTAGCCACTGGTTTCTTTCATCTTGTTGATGTCTTGTTATGTGCATATTTCTAAGATTAATGTTTACAAGATTGTATAGCATCAAAGCACACCCAGAATGACATTTGTCTGTTTGAAGTTTCACATTGGTGTTATATGTTTACATTTTGTATGAGATCTTGATAGGTTATTTGTAAACCTTCCTTTAGATATTATACAATTATAGACTGGTGATGAGGTCAATACCTGTTTTTATAGACCCGAGGAAAGCAATATTGACAGAGGACGAAGTCCGAGGTCAATATTGCTTTCCTCGGGTCTATAAAAACAGGTATTGACCGAATTCACCAGTCCATAATTGTTTTATTATGTTTCGATATATTTACGAAAAGGAAAGAAAAACCTAGTCATGAACAGCATTTTGGAATGATTGTTCAACATGACGGTCAAATGACGTCACGATAACAATAACATGACGTCATGTAACAACGGTTTGTCTGTTTCAAGTCAATATCACTTTTGGTCGGACTCGGAGTGAAGTCAATATGCTTTTCTGTCGACTGACACGTGACCGCTTCTCGACCAATCGGATTGCCGGAAAAAAGAGCTTACATAATAATTCTTGTTATAGTATTTCATCTCATGTTTTTGGGTTTTTAATAAATATTTAAAAAACAATTTAATAATACAGATGTTGATGCCTGAGAATACAAGTGAAGCATGTTCTAGAATGGTATGTTTCAAAAGAATGTTAGGCATTAAATGATGAACTCTTGCAATGCGGGTTAAGTTTTTAGATGGATTTTTTAAATTTTGGGTATTAGTATTAATTATACCAATATGCTTGAAACATTGAATTTCTCATATGATAATTACAAACATGTCCATGCCGATACCTTTTGCCTGAAAATTGCTCATTGTCTTTGTGTATTAAATATGTTTGCAAAATAATCAAAATGGCAATATGTTCCTAAAAAGTAATCTTAGGTATCATAAATTCAATAATTTCCAAATTTCATATGTATTTCCTTACCGTTACCGTCCATGTCAGTGCCGATACTAGACATGTCCATAGCAATACCAGATATTAAATTGTTGCCAAATATATTTTGTATTTTTAGAATTTGTGAAGGAGATTTGTTTGTGCAATTACAAAAAGGAAAGGTGAATATAAGCTGAATGGTTTTCAGTGATATTTTGTTATAATATTTGTACTTTTGTTAAAATATGTCCTTACCGTTACCATCAATGTCAGTACCATTACTAGATATGTCCATACCGATACCACTGACTAATTGGTAATTCATTCCATCAACTATGAACCTTTGTGAACCAAACTTGAAGTACATACTACTTTCTGTTTTATCTAAAAGAGGAATACGCCATAAACACACAATTTCTTCTGATATGGTTATTTTGTAGGTTGAAAAGACATCTTGAGCTGAATTTTCTGAACGGTAGAATTGAAAAGCTGAAAATCGAACTTTTTGCTTTACAAATAACTGAATTCCTCTCAGGGTATGCTAACACTATATCAGAATAATACCTAACATCATTAAAAATCATTTTGATATATCAATAATGACACAAGTTACATGTATAATTTTGGTAACGGTAAGGACACATTTTTCAATGTTCACTAATTAACAGGCATTTATCAAATTGGTGGCCTTCTTAACACTCGACCAGCTGAAAACGTAAGAGACTGGTGAGGCGATCTACATGGATGGTACCTTCACTGCCTGCCCTGACCCCTGGGACCAAGTCTATATCATCCACGCAAAATCCGGCACCACTTATCCTTTTGTCTGCGCACTCCTTCATGACATTTTTCCTTATTTCCCTGGACTGTCCTATTATGATACCTGGGTGTCAGGTAATGGATTAACTATGCAGTCAACCAAAAATGTCGTTGTTTTAAGATGTCTGAAATTCACCAGTCGAAGATATGACACGATAACTAAATATTGTTTATCGCCAGTACGATTTTCTGGTCAGTGAAGAAGGTAGACATTTAGTTATCACTCTCACTACAGTTCTCTCATTCAGCATTGTGGTTTGCAAGGAATCAGTTTACATGATCATCAAAAACCATGCCATGATCATGACTTTATTGCAAAATAAACTTAGGTTATTTTAACTGTCTGGCATGAATTATTTCAAAAAGAGTCATTAAGAGATGACACAAGTATAATTTAAAATCGCCCATATACAATTTTTAATGGATAATACTGTACAGTCGATGTAAATGTGTAGTAGACTAGAGATAGTTTTAAAAGGCACAATTTCGATTCCACATTTTCAAAATTGTCATTGAACATGGGTGGGGAAAAAATTCCAATTGTCTGTAATATAACGCCTACGTTAAGGAGCAGTTATGGCACGTTTTTAGGTTAACAGAGGATTTATCGAAAAACGAAAATAAATATTTGCAATTTCAATGCAATATTTTTTAATCATACAAGCAGTTCAAGGAATAAAGTAAAACGTCTGGTCTACGCCAATTCATTTCAATAACCTTTATAATTAAAAGGTGTTCACACTAGAATGACCACCAGCAGTTTTCGCTTTTTACATAATACTTTCTCCTTCCAGGTAATCCATACCGAAATTAGATTAATCCGAAACAATCGAAGTACATTAATCTATTATGTATTTTATTGATTTTATGTGTCTCATAGGCCTTCAGAGGCCGGCAAGTTGAAGATGAAGTTGTATTAATACTTTATTGTTTTGATGCTATTCCAAATAAACGGGAGACAGTATGAAAATACTTTTTATTTTGAAAAAAAAAGGAAGATAAGATTTTGACAGATATGAGACATTCTAATCTTTGCTTTCACCGAGGAGTCCTGAAAAGCTTAAACGTTTGAAATCGAAATAGAATATCTAAGATATTCGAGATTAAGATAAATAGATAGAACGTTTTCCCAACTGACTTTGTGAAGAAAACGTTTCACTTTGATGTAGCTGGCCATTCATTACATAAATTAGATAGGACTCAGCCAAGTGTGACAGGAACAGCTTTTGACTTTGCTAAGTTCCCAAGTTAAATCATTGCTTCCCTTGTTCTTCCTTTGGAAATTAATGGGAAATCTTTATTTATGTAGGTTGCAAATTCCCAATGGGGGACGAGTTTATTTGGTTACGACATCGCCTATAAATGTGGGGCCGTGCCCAGTTTGTGTCACGTGACCTTATCACTTGTCTGAAGTTTGGCGTAAAGGTCTCGTAAATGGTGGTCAATTAGGCTAGACAGCCTTCGTTACAGTGTCCCTTTAAAACCCTTGCAATATTTGACACTTCGAGGACTTATTATCCGACTCGCGATTGGTTTTTACTATAAGTTGCGCTTTTTTCACAACTTCAACGATTAAAAAAATGGTAATCCTTGATAATTACTATTCCGTTACGTCGATGATTAAACATTGTTTAAAACGTCATTTTTAATAATGTGTGCAATCACTGAATGATATCCCTTTTCGGTTTGTTTGTCCCCGGAAGTAAAGTTGACAAATTAGCGTGGTGCTATCGCCACTCTGATTGGCTGAATTTTGGAGTGCGCGAGATTAGATTGACAGACTTGATCGGTTTTAGGACAACTTCTAGAATCTACCGAAAGGTTGAAACTTTTCAAAGAAAAGGGATTTTATAGTTCTGTTCTTATGTGATTGTTCGTTCGAATGATGACTGTTAATAAGGAATCGTTGGACGAGTTCCACTATAATTTGTTCTTTGTTGCTGTATTTTGTCTCGCAGGTGGGTTTTCAGTGACACGACATTATATTTATGTTTACTTTTTGGGGTTCTCAGAGTCACCAAACGTAACGTTCTACGAGCAGAAAATCTTTCATATCCACATTCAATTACTGTTTATTGTAAAATGACCGGTTTTTTATTCCATTATTATTATATTATTATTCATTTGCATCCCTTATTTTATACTTTTAATCTGCCTTGAAAGATTGGATGGGTCAAAATGGCCGCTCATCATGTAGGCCCTAGGTGTTACTCATAGTCATTAGCCCCAACTATTACTGAAAGGGCAGGTGAAGAATTCTTAATAGCGCCCCCACTATATAATATAGGTGCACCTTTCGTTTTTTTGTCTGGTTAAAAAACATTTATCCAAATAGTGAATAATGCTGGCCTTCTTGATTTTGGTTGTTTGGTCAAGTGACGTCGTGTATTCACCCGACCTTGAAAAAGTTTTTATTGATTTGAAGCGGTACAGTTGTGAGGAATAAAGGTACGCGGAGGGTAAATATACGCCCACTCACGCAAATTAACCTAACAATTTTAACATGTGTTTTTACATTAATATTAACAATGAAGTTCTAAACTGTATCAATGACATGGTTTTAATCCAACATACTGTATTTTTTTCGGATTCATTTCTTTCAAGCAAAAATGGCCTGTGGTTTGAAAAATTAAAAAGCTGACAAGCCCTTCAATGTGTAGATATATAGTTCATTTAAATTCACACAAGCCAGGCAGGTTTGCTAACCCTCCCTATAAGCCCAATCTGAAATTGACCAGCACATTGGCTGGTGGGTTGGTAGCTATTTCCAACAATGATTGTTACATGTATATTGGATTGTAGTGTTATGAGATTTTGTGATGAATTTCGAACGCAGATTGTATTGTCACAACTATAAGAATGCCATTGTTGTGTCTTGTGATGAAGAAAATTTTATTAATATTTTTAGGTTTCCCTTCGGCAACTGGCAACTGTCATGCTCCCGTGACATCTTTTGATGTGTCTTCTACATCTACCTCTGAGGTTGAGGTAATCGGAGTTAATCTATTGAGTCAGAATTCTAAATGGTGTCCAGTATTTTCTACTGAACAGGTCCAACATCTCCAAATGAACTTTGAAATTTATAGAACATTTACTGGATTTCAAGTATATGAAAAGATTCGTTCTGTTGCATCCTATACCAAAAAAGAAATTGGAACAAAATATTTTGTAAGCTTTTCTACTGATAGTGATGGCACAAGATGGAGTACTCTTAGAGAAGACCAAGAGAGTAAAACTATAATGGTATGTATAATTTCAGTTCACATAAAGTTAATGAGCTTCAGCAATCAAATTGGTGATTAAATTGTTTAGTCACTTGTAGTGAAGTTAAAGTATTGACCGACATACAGGTTTTGATTGACTCTTAATTATAAGAATCAATGGAATTTCAATATTTTGTGCCGTATATCCCGTAACTTTGTATGGTAGTCAAGATTACTATTTGTTTTGTACTGTGTTACCATGAATACCTCATATTCAAGGTTAATACAAGACAACATTTTCTAAAACTGTTAGCGCAATGTCAAATTTGGTACCAGGCTTCTAAAAGGAAATGTGCAGAAGCCCATCAATAAGAATGACCTTGACCTAATTTCAAGGTCTCTAAGACACTGACCAGTTTTAAACATGTTGTTATCTCGTGAAATAATTGTACCCAGAGTATTCACACTTAGTATCAAACTTAAGCTGTTAATCCCAAATATTATTTTGACCAGTTTTGTGTTTTGTTAATGAGTTTTAAGCACCAGTGGCTGAATTTTTAAGCGCAGTGCAACGAAACTGTCTAACAATATATGGTATGTTTACATGGCGTTTTCCGGATGTTAATATGAATGTATACTAAACTAGTTGGCAAATCTGTATTACAAATAGATTATACTTATCTGCCACTTTAAATGAAATAATTTTTGTCTTCTTCTCCAAAACTGCTACACCTCCAAACCAGATAGTTTGTGCGGATGAAGCTTGCACCTATATATTCAAGTTTGTAACTTTGAGACTATCTCCACCCCCAACTTAAACTTACTGCAAACGAGCACGACGATGACGTAACGTCAAAATTGGACGGATTGCAGGTCTTCAGGGATGTAAGGAATATTCTCTCAGCCGGTTGATTACTGTTTGCGGATGTATCCGTCTCAGGTTAGGGATGTTCCTGGCTGTCGTCGTTGCGGTTTGTTGCCGGTTCCGGAGATGGGCTACACGGATATACCAATCTTTTGTGGAGTCGTAACAGCAGCGCAAGTTTTAATGTGAACGATAGGATGCCCTACCTTTAGTGTTTAATTACCCAAGGATTCACATTGCTGCATGAATTTTCAGACTCTCCACGTTTAAAACATGCCTTTTCACAAACGTGCCGCAAGTCATTTGCCATTAATGCAAGTTTCACGAGAAAAACCTGTTTTTTGTGTTCAATATGACTTATTCAGGAACAGGTTTACGGTATAACATGTAGACCTGTGTATCCTGGCCTTCGTGGCGAGACGATATATCCCGATTCTAGTTTTATTAGGCGAGACGATATATCATGGAATTATTGCCAAGGAACCTACGAGACGATTATCATCACGATACAGTGGTTGCGATACAATACGTATCCCAATTCTTTACAGTTTATGAAGAATTATAGATAAGACATAGAACAGTAATGTTATTTCTTAGATACCAAGGGAAATCACAAAGTTAGAGTGACTGTGAAATTACATATGAAATATCAGAAATATTATATAATTTCTCTTTCTGTTTCTATTCTAATCACTGTTATCTCTGAAATAGAAGAAAAACCTTTTAAGCTTTTATAGTTATTTGTTTGAAACAAATTATGTTAACAGTATCGGGATATATTGTCTCTTATGGCAATACATCGATGTATTGTGGATCCTCACGATATAGATATCCTGATATATTGTCAAAACATGTTTTGTATCGATGCACTCGTATCGCGTAGTAGACGATGCAAACATCGATACTATCGATGAATCGTTACACCACTAATGACATGTCTCTGATTTTCAAACACACTAGGTTTTGCTCGATTCTACAACGATGATAAACTCTTTTTCCACAGGGTAAAAGATCCCTACTTCAGGAGACAAATATGAACTCGTCTGTATTGGGGATTTTGCGTCTTTGTGTTGAAAACGAATTAAACCGTTGACAAAGTTAAACGTAACACTGCATGTTCACGAAATGGTTTTCTCATAGTAAGTAGTACAAATGTAAATATAGAATCGATTAAAAAGTCTGTTTTCTTGTATTGATAGCAAACAAAGACTGCAACATCCCTATGAAGTAAATAGATGACTCTAACAGTAAACCACTATGATGTCGTGATAAGAATTATTAAGTCAGAAGCGCTCGCAAAATGACGTCATTGTTTTGTTGCCGTGTAGCGAAAAGCTTAGTTTACGCTGATTGATCACTCAAACTTCTTATTTTGTACAAAATAAGACATATACCGTATTCGACGTGATAAGCGCCTGGGGCGCTTAAAAAATTAGTAAAAGGGGGCGCTAATTAAAACAATAAAAATTGTCCTCAAGTTTAGTCTTGAAAGTGTTTTCTTACGATAGACATGTCTTTGAAATATGGTTTTGTAACTTTTATCATTTTGATTGTGGCTGGGGGTCTAAAAATCCCCTGTATTCTTCACTTTAGTGGAAGTAAAAGACTTAATGCAAGACTGAAAAACCTTCTTCAATGAATCAGCATGCAAGGTAAGCAATGTTGAGAGGTGGGCGCTAAACAGGACGCATATTGTTCAGTCAAAAACGTGATGGGTGGGCGCTTATAGGGGAGTGGGCGGTTATTAAGTCGAATACGGTAATGAAAACAGTTTGCTCTCTCTTTGTGAACACACGAAAACAAATACGGTTAATTGATTTTGGAAAGAGATTAATCTCACTTGAAAGGAGATTACCGACTATGAAGGTACCAGTTGGATAGTAGGAAGTCAATGTATGTATTAAAACATTGTAGACTGATTTCGGGTACACAGAGCAACTTCAATCGTGAATCGTGAATTGATACCCTGTGAATCGGACAAAACAACCAATCAGAATCGAGTATCCAGCACCTTCATGGTAGAATAATGATTAATAGTGCTGAGAATCATAGTAAGTCTTTATGAATGTTAAAAGCATTATAATTTGTTAATTTTATTACCAGTTTTAAAAAAAAGAAGTGATGAATATGTACATTTGAAAGAAATTTTTCTTTTTAAGTCATATGAAAACCGTATTCAAAGCAAATCTTGAACTATTTCTCCATAATATTTATCAATATATCAAACACGTTTTTGATAATGACATTCACAAGTTACGGACGTAACGGTTGTTTAGAACATCAGGAACGCGTCCACAGATGTCTTTAAATATCATGAATTTCAAATGATTTATGAGTGGTACAGGTGGGCTTAGGCAAATTGTGTGGACATCCAAATGCTCAGTTATACACGGAATATCATGGATTCGATATGTAAGTACCGGTACTTGACTGCCTGCCAACAAAGACATTCAGTGACAAATGTCATCATTGGACAAACACAACAATCGCACATGTCTTTACTGGACTACGGTAAACAAGTTCTGTATCCAAGTCGGTAATCGTATTTTTACTATGCTTAGTTTTAGATTATCCTTCCTCGGACATGAACATGTACATTACATTGAAAGCCGTAACTTTGAGATCAAACAAATAGTTTTTCTATTGTGCGCAGCGCTTACACATAGCAAGTCTAGATTTCATGGCAAACTCCATCGCACGAAGATGTTCGGAGATTACAATCTAAGCTCCTCGCAGCGATTTACTGTGGTGTGTCGATGAGGTCATATATTTTTAGAAAATGGCGACCTACACGTCGTAGCAATTTTACGTTTTGAAATTGAATGTCTTTTTTAGTTAGAACGTCTTTTATTACTCAAACTTTAGTATGCATTTGCTCGATATCTTATTGGAATTCTCCTTTAAGTTTTTTTTTTTTTTTCTCCGGATTAGATCATGTAATTTGTCTTTAAAATATAACAGTCTTTTCTGTAACAGCTTTATCTGTTATTGGAAAGACTATTATTGTTACTGCAAAGAAACATTGATACTTAGATTAATTGCTTCATATTTGCCTATTTTAAATTATTTAGATTTGCAGTCAACTTGTCTCTCTATATAGTTTAGGATCACAATTTCCTTTCCTGCATTAAATCATTTTTGGACAAGGGTTATTATTGTAAAGACATCAGTGTAACTGCAAAGACAATTCAATACAAATCTGATTATAATCACAATTTTTGTTTGTTTTATGTTTATTTGAATTCATTGATTGACTATAGAAATTATTTCTTGCATAAAAATCAAGATTATCCAAATAAGTTGTAAGTCTTAATTATGTTAGAACTAGATGTTACATAAAAGACAGAAGGTGTTACTGTTAAAGACAATATAGAACTAATGATATTTAACTATTGTGTTTCATTCTTTATACATTTTATTTTTTAATAAGGTTATGGTATGAGAAAAGCTTGTGCTCTGTGTTTAGGTCTTTTTTTTAACATTTCATGATTAAATTTTTAGTAATAGACTGTTATTTGAAAGACAGTATTGGCTTAAAGTATGACATATAGGCAAATACTGATCAGTTTAAATAACCATGGCGTTAAAGATAATTATGTTCCCGCTTAATATACTTAATATGTCATGACCTTTAAAAAATGAGGAAAGTTAATTTCTACTTACGCTTCAAAAAATAGCAAGATAGCTATGATTGAGGTAGTCCCCCGAGGATATTACAATTACAAAAAGATGACCAAATATCTTTGTCAATTACATGTGGATATGGGGCCAAGCATTGAAGCATTGTTGAGCACTGTAGCAATTTTTCCTATACTTTGCTCAGTACTGAAGCAGTGTAGCACAACACAGAAACAGATGGATTTGGCACTAAGCCTGTCACTGAAGGTCAATTCTGTGAAGCCCACACTGATGTGGTTCAAATTAGCATCTATTAAAAGTCCTTTCTTGAGCCATGATTAATTCTTCAATGTCTTCCATATCAAAACATTTTTTACATTTGTCTCTCCTGTAACAGTCAATGTCTTTGGGATAACAAGCAAGTTAAGTTTCGAAATATTATTGTTTTATTGTCCTTTTGGGTATGGTGATACACTACATATTTAAAATGCTTAGTGTCAAACCATTTCATTGTCACTGACATGAATAAATCATTAACCATTATCAAAGAGAATTGTCCATTTTGTAACACATGTAGGTCTTTCCTGTAACAAACGGTAACTTGCTTCAATTCTTATTTAAGAACATAGAAATAAAATGTTACGTTTACTGTAGTTTTGATATGAATTACATAAACGCTTCCTGTCTGTGCAGATAGGTGACACATTTATGTTTTAAGTGAATATATTAAATACTAAACATTTTCTTTCCAATAACAATATGTGTCTGTGGAATAACAATGCTGTCTTTCATGTAACAGGACCAAAAGGTAATTATTTAATAATCTAAAGTGTACAAATATTTGTCATATATCACTTGAAAGTAATGAAAAGTTCTCTAATAATAATCCTCTGTAAAATATTTAGCCGGAAGTCAATTCTAAGGATATCAAGAGTCTTTCAAAATATGAACAGATCTAAATTTTCATCCGACAATGTGTAGAAAATATTTTTTCCCATGAAATATGATTTTAAAATTTCATTTTAAGTTTGAGTAACAAAGAAACTGCTAAGATGGATATAACCATCCATAAATTTTTAGATAATTAAGTATTTTGAAGAAAATACACAGGATTTAAAGTTTTCTTCGTCCTCATTAGCTTAATTAGTCTTCCTTAATATATAAGACTTGTTTAAGCATGAAATAGATTTGAAATCTGACCCTGAACGATATAGCTTTCTATTTGTGGAAATGACAATTCATGAATTTGCGTTTCAATTATTTTGTAATTTGCACACTAAAAAGCTGCAACTTACACATATATCTATTTGGGAACATTTGAAGAAAAAGAATTTCCAAAACACATTCTGATGAAGAAAATCTTATCCTCCATCATCAATTTCTCTTTGAACAATAAACAATTAATTTAGATGTACCACCCTTGTGATTTATGCAAAAATGTGCAAGGGGTTTCAAATATAGCCTCTTGAAGTCTTGACCTAAACACTAAACCAGGAAAAACCCTTTTGAATGTTCTACCTCATGGTGACCTTTTGTTGCAGTACTTCAGGGAGGAAAGTCGGCATCAAATGTCCATGGAAGTTAGAAATTTCAACTTTCCCTATCCAATTGTCACAAAACATTTGAGAGTCGACGTTGACAAGGGAGTACGGCAATCGTCTTACCAGACCTGTTATAAGTTTGATTTACTCATGCCAGAAGACTCTTGCGGTAAGAGGATGATTTTATGTAGAAATTCTTTAGGTACTTCTTATTGCTGTTCCTGAAAACAATGAGTATAAAGGGGCGGTTTTGTCTGGGTACTTTTTAATAATTACAAATTACAAAACGGCTAGTCCGGTTAAGTCAACTGAGCGTTACTTTCATTCTTTTGAAAAATAAGAAATGTCCACATCTCATCATCTTCATAACTGCGTTAATTACCAGGTAATACTTTTGTCCCGCAAGAAACTATTACCTTCACCGAAAACACTTGATTTTAATAACTAGTCCTGAAGGTTGATAGCTCGAATCGTTTCACAAATGGTAGCCATTTTGAAAGTCACATGATACGCTAATGAGGGTAAATCCAAAAATGCAGACTCGATTTAAGACCAACTTTGATTGCATGAGTGTCAATGTTGATGAAAACGAAATTAAATCATCTTCTGTTTTAGTTCATGTATTTCTCAATTTGAATCTCACCATGTAGTGTCATTTGTAACAAACTACAAACTATCGTAATGTTCATGACAATTTATTCAAGATTTGTTTAAATTATTCAGAAAATCTCTAGAAATAGAGTTGATTTTGTAATTAAAAGGATTGTTTTAAATTTTCTGTGCCTCTATCGTATGTATAACAGCAACAAATTTTATAAAATCGTGTAGCACTTTCGATATATAACAGCAACAAATTGTATAAAATTGCGTAGTGATTTTATACAATTTGTTGCTGTTATACATCGATGGAGGCACAAAAAATGAAAAGCAGTCCTAATTGAAACCTATTTGAGGGGACATATGAAAATCAAGGTCACATCAAAGGTCAAGACTGAAGCATGATTTTGTGAAAATAATTTGTTTTAATTATTAACACTTCACTACGTTATTGGCATTCCAATTGAAAATGGATCCTTGAATGTAAAGGTCACAAGAAATTGTTAATGACCATGTTGACCCCTTGAATACATTTTTTTTATTGAGATAGAAGTTTTTGAGAACTAACATCTATAATTTGTTGATTACACACCCTTAAAATTCTGCAAGTTTGCAAGTATTCGTCTGCGTTCATTTTGGTGTATCACAGCAGTACTCCCACAAGTTCTCATAACATTTACCACCCCTACTTTGATTAAATGCTTAAAAAAAAAAAGAAAGATTTTATCTAGCTCATGTAAAGAAATCACCATATGGTGGGAGATTTAAGTTAACTCTAGTAAAGACGCTTTCCGCGGTTTGCTGAAATTTGATTGTAAACCATCAGGAACAAACTGTTTGTTTGGCTAGGTCATAGGTCATAATGCGTAAGAGCATATGGGAATAAAAGCTTTTAGATATTTTGGTCATTTTCAAAATTTGTAGGATTTTCATTTGTTGAGAGTGGTAAAAAAAAATCCTATAAAATTGTGAACATTCTAAAAAATATTTTTATAAAACTTATATTCAAAAATAGGTTCTGGCTTACATGGACTAAGTTACCTTTTAATTCTACCATGACATTTAAAAATCCTTGTTTTTGATTAGTTTATATCGTCGTCGAATCTATGTTCGAACACGATTTTTTAGATAGCTGATTAACCGTGTTTGAATCGACTGCCTCAAGGCTCAATGCAACTTCTTAACACTTATATAAACAGTTTACTACTCAACCACATGATTTGTTTGCATTAATGTGGAAAACGTTTGATTTCAAGCCGCGATGACTGGATCAGACTCGGCCACGATAGTTTTCATTCTAACACAGTGATGTCAGGCCTGTGCAGAGTGACGTGACGTCACAAGACTGGTCACATGATCAGCTTAAGGAATTTGGTATGGGCCATTTTGTTGGAGGTGATTAAGTACTTTTTGAAAGTCAAATTGTCGTGTTTTGTGCTGGCGTAATGAGTGTCAAGAAAAACTCAATGCTCTGACGTTTTAACTTGACAATTTGTTTATTTTTAAGGTTCCCTCCTCTATCTTTTGACTTGGATATTAGTGTAGTACACCTATGTCAAATGGAAATGCCTATGACCGCTTCACGCCTGAACTTTAGCGACATCAAAGAAATGTAGTTTAAAAGTTCATTTACTCGTCATGGTAGAATGGAGGTCTAATTTTGTACCTTTCAGTACTTTTAAACAGGAATAATAAACCCAAAAAACATCTGGTGCTTAACAGAAAACATGTTTACAAGAGCCACTCCGTGATTTTCATAACATATTATTTACCTTTGATACGAACCTAAATGTCATATGTGGTGATATAAAATCAAAACATCTTAACTATGACTAATAATTTTTTTCCATGAAAATCTAAAAACAGCCTTATAAATACAAAATGGTGTAGATATCACGTCCAATTTCACTCCTAACTGCCCTCATGACTGTTTTAGATAAGTCTCCAAAATTATGTTTGACTATTTGTCGTGCGCCATTTTCCAGTTTTCAATCATAATTGCGACGTTCTACCTTCATATTGTCACTGTACAAAACAAATTAAAGATCCATTTTCAACTTTGCATTCGTAATAACTCCGTTTTCATATATCGCACATCCGACTATACAGTTCTGTAGAAAAATCTTTCAACAATTTTTTGAGACCATAAAAATAATTTATAATCAACGAGAAAGTATTTGATTTTAATTTCAAAGTATACCACCCTCCAAAACTTGCCGTAGCCATAAACGAACCCACAATCCGTGACGTCACAGTTTTATGTGTAGGATTTACCATACTTCCTGTTTATCGCGATCTCATTGTTGTGGCTTCCGATCACGATGATGGATATTTATTTATTATTTATTCGAGCAGATAAACGTATATTCTATCGAACTAAATGCTGTTCCAATACATGAAAACGTTTCCTTACCTCCAAACTTTCTAAGAGTTTTCGACTCGGTCTCCACGAACGTCTTGATTCGGCCATCTTTGTTTACATCCTCTGTTTACGTCCCACAATCCTTTGCGCGATCTTGCAAATAATACGCCCCTTCTATTTATAGTACCAAGTCGATTCGGGAATGCCCTTTCGTTTAATTGTAATTATTTTAATGAATTTTGGTCCGATTGTCGTTTTGTTTGAATTAAACGTTTTCTAATTTTGCAATGAATACGTTAAAATTACTTAGAAAATTATGCAAAGATGAAAATGGATCTTTAACTTTAGAATGTGTCTTTTAGGTAACAGTCAACACTTCATGATCAAATAACACCATTTATTAAGTTTGGCATATATGACTCCAATAACTCATGGAGTGGCTCTTTAATGACATCTATAAAAAGAGGCTTGTTTCATTGGTTCTTTTAGATTAATTAGAGTAGTCAAGTTAACACAAGTAAAGGTTGAGACAAAAAAAAATAACGGTAACAATATCAATCTTATTGAAACATGTTGTTAAGGTTCTTTTAATTATTCTATTTCACTTGCTGCTGTATCATGTTCTTTCCAAATGCCAAAGTGTCAGAGTCATTTAGGAAACTGAATAATGCATGATTTAAAAAAAATTTATTGTCACCATTTCCAGCATGCCACTCAACAGATGATAGAAGTGCTGATATGTGTTTATGAAACAACATCTTGTATTTAAATAATGTCCCCCGTAATAAAGTATTCACCTCTATCTGTGGTTCCGTAAATTCTAAAGTTTTGTGGGGCACGTTTTTAGTTATTTCACTACAGAACTTGGTAAGTGCTTAGACCAAGTGGTGCAGTGGCGCCTTTTTCTATGTTGGTTGTTATATTCTTTATATTTTGCTTTATTCCATGGCCACATTTTGAACTTAGTGCATTGGTTGGACAGGGACGTTAAGCTTTTGTTTCCGGCGTAGCAGGCCATTTCTTCCTCAGTCTAAACTTCCCGTGAGAAGGGGGAAGGTTTGGCCTAGGGTATTTTCTCTCCAGGAAAAGTTTAGACTAGACCAAAGTTTCCCACTCCCTGGTCTCGATCTTGAATCTTGCCATGGGAAAGTCTAAAGTGCATAGCAATTTGGACCCCGCTTAGCTTTCAAGGACATGTATAGACCAGGGTAAGAAGCAGCAGTGGAGAGTCATTAGCATAGGATAGCTCGATGTGTAAATGATACCTTCTTTAATAGACGCCCCACTGTTTGTATCTTATGCATGCGTACCCGCTCTGCGAAGGAACTTCCTTTAACGTGTGTTTATCGTTCAAAACACATGTTCAAGCATATGTCTGCCATCCAAATGTAAAATGTATGCTGATGTCAGTTCCATTGCACAATTAAGTCAAATCACATCGGTTTTCATTGTTGAATATAAAGATGAACAATCGAAAATATCATTACTGTCCGATATGTCAGAGTTTGTGAACAAATCCAATGTTGATTTATTTGAATTATTAGATGAATAGACCGAATATGAGGTCGATATAGGTTCCGAATCGTGATCTGAGGGAAGTTATCATGAGGAAACAAAACCTAAACGTTTCAAGCCAGAAAGTACCATAAATACGTCTTACCGTTGCCCTGTATGAGAGAAAACCTACTCATCTGTGTCAGGTTTCAATACAAAATTATTACTTGTAATTCAAGAAATCAAAAGTATTAAGCCACTATATATGTATCGAGAGAATAAAAAGTTTAATCTTTTCTCATAAAAGTAGAAAGAGAAAATTAATCATGAAATGAACAAATGTCTGTTTAAAGTTATGACTTCATAGTTTGCAAATCCTAAATAGTGAGCAATTACATTTGTTAGTCGAGAATGAAGAGTTAAGTTGTTTTTCGTTGTGAGTAATTATAGCTATTTTAGAAGTATACTCTACATGATTGAAATTATGTCCACAAAATCAAAATATCCAACATCCTTAAAAGTAATACACATTCCATTTCTTATATATATTCTCATTATTCTGTACACAAAGAGTTGGGGGTAATCCCTTTTTAAATAATTGGTTTGTCATCAATATGTAAAGAATTATGTTAACATAACAAAAATAAAAAATATCTCACTTTCTGCCTAAAATCATCCACAAGTATCACATATCACTTATCAGTAATCCTTATTTCTCTTTCAACATAACAAGAGTCACAAATGATTATTTCAGTTTCAGAATATCAATGTTACACAAATTTCACAATCAACAGAGCAGTCATATATTGGACGGACAGGCATCGGAACAAACCATGTGAATTTTTTAAACAAAAATTTGAATTATACAAATATAAGATATTTTCATTTCAAAAGTGCCATTAAATCACTAAACCAGTAACGTCCCTTTATTTTCATTTTTGCCTAGAGGGGTACGTAAGTCGTATTGAGACTCGGTTCCTTCTCGCATTACTCAGAAGAGATAGCGCATCGCTAACAAAGTTAATGTCCAGTTGGTGTGCATGGCGACGAGACACGCTTTCTGATAATGTCCCAACGATCTATTTCAAGTTTCTTTGGTGGGGGAAAGAAAGATGAATTAAGTAAACTTGCATCTAAACGTAAAATAGAAGAAAACAAAGACAGTATTTCATTTAAGAACAAGAAATAAGATAAAGAGAAACGGGAAAGAAAATTTATTCCATCTTGGAAAGGCCTGTATCCGTAGGTAAAATACTTTGATGCTGAAAACGTCATGAGGTGTGAAATATGTATGAAATACCCAGAAATTAACGCTAGAAATAAAAAATATTTACACTGAAACAGTATATTGTATGGTAAGTTCAGTCACGATCAGTAAGATTAAAAAATGACACTCAAAAACTTTGGTTAGTTTTATTTTTTTGAAATTGTTTTGAAGTAAAGTAGTGGGCAAGTATGACAAAAATCTGGGCAAGTAAAAACACTGTTTATAAAAGATTATAAAGATTTTTTTTAAAATTTGTCCCCTGATAGTCCCAATTTTAATGCATTTATCAAAATGTGATCTAAACATGACTCTAAAAATGGTGTGGTTGCATTGACCAGACATAACAGTATGCATTATTATAATTGATATCGCTACGTTACTTAACAAGTCATTGGGTCAAAATGTAAGGCTAGTTTCATCATCAGGTGTATCCATAACCAAAATGCTATAGCTGAAATGACCAATTTTTAATCACACGTCTCTTTATTATACTTGATTTTGTATCAACACGAAAGGCGTTGATGCGACCCTTTGTTATAAATCTTTTACCTGACCTTTGTAACTAAGGAGTTAACTCAGTTTCAAATAGAAAACAGCCGCAATAGGGCGCAACAAAAACTTACTTTTCACCGTTTCTACTCGTTTGGCTGTTCGCCATGTTGTTTGAGACTCGCGTTCATGTTCGCGACTGGAGGATGTAGCAAAAGAGTTTGAAACAACTAATTCTTTAGCTATTAAGCCCCAAAACAACTACATATTTTATTATAGTTCACACAGAATTATACCTTAAATACATAACATAAAATATTATAGAAACCTGTCAATTTGCCATAGAATGTTCACCGTTCGTCACAAGAAAGTGGTCAGTGGTTTCCCAGCATGGTAGAAAAATACGAGGCACGCACCGTTAAAATGACTTTCCATTGCCGCTTCTTATCCTGGCCTATATAAATCCTTGCATTTATATACCCTTTTCTTTTATCGATAATAGGGATATATTAACTTATTATCATTTATCATATTAACTTTTGGAAACTTTCTCATCTATCTAGGACTATCAAAGACTTGCTTATTTTTATACCCCCGCTTACTTCGTAGCGGCATATAGTGGTCATTCCATCCGTCCGTCCTTCCGTCCGGTAAATTTACTCAAAAACCGTTAGGTCTAGATCAACCAAACTTTGCACACTTGCTAACCATAACCTTGTTTTAAGTTTGGACCACTTTGGAATTTTCTGGAATTCATTGTTTTTGTCGTTTCCATGGAAACGTCATTTTTTGGACTTAGTTATATGGTATTCAATGGGGACAGATTGTCTCAGAAACTATTACTCCTAGAGGAGTGAAATTTTAGTTATGGATACACCTGATGATACTCTTGATCGAGTTCGAAAGCCATTTCGGAAATTTTAATTTTTAATGAGTTACGGCCCTTGATTGCTCGATTGGACTTGGAGCGATTAAACAACCGGTAACCTCGACTTTATCACTTCTCGATTTTCGTTCAAAGATTTTTCAACAAAATAAGAACTGGGCTTGATTTTTGGTTATTTGTCCAATAAACAACATTATTTAGCCGTTCATTAAGACAGCGTAATTATCGGCTGTGAAAAACCCACCTGGGCTAGGGGCCATACAATTTGCGCGGGTGTTACGTAATAAACAGATTGTACAGAGTGGCGCATCATTATTTCAACTGAAACACCGCCATAGATAATTGTTAATTACCATTTATTTGGATACCTTTTATACACAAAACGCCCATCTAAAGTGATATTGAAAAACGGCTTTCATTACCAAACTGAACATATTTTGAGTAGCGACCTTTGTTGCACTATACAATATTGTAATCAGACATTCATATATTCTAAAGAAAATAGTGAAATATGTTTGTTGTTATATAAACTTTAACAGATCTGTTGCCCCAATGGGGACAGATTTTTTCAGAAACTGTTACACCTAGAGGAGTGAAATTTTGGTTATGGATACACCGGATGATATCAAGTTCGAAAGCCATTTCTGAAATTTTATTTTTTAAAGAGTTATTGCCCTTGATTACTCAATTTGACTTGTAGTGATTAACAAATCTGATGCTTCAATGGGGACAAGTTTTCTCAAATAGTTTCACACTTTAGTGAATGAAATTTTGGTTTTGGACACACAGGTTGATGCTCTTGATGGAGTTCGAAAGCCATTTCCGAAATATTATTTTTATCAGACTTATGGCCCTTGATTGCGCAATTGGACTTGTAGCAATTAACAGATCGGTTGTTCCAATGGGGACACATTTACTCTTAAACTATTACAGTAACCTTTAGTAACTCAGGTTATCCAGAATCATATAAGTTCAGACTAGTGGGAAAAGAGTCAGACGGGCTGCAGGGGTATGTGAGTCATGCTCACTTTTTTCTTGTTCTGAATTGTTTGATTTTTCTGGTTTCCATAGAATCAGTGGATAAGTGGTAAATAAGGTTAAGATGATTGGGTTTGAATGAAAGTTTAGGCAGGGGACATCACAGTGCATCACATGGACATTTCTAGTTGTCAATGAAGCGTGTCTTTCATAATGGGATGTTAAAACATCACAAACAATTTCTAGTTAGTATCCAAGATAATTTACCTAATGAGCAGAGCTTCAATTTGTTCTTGTTTGACTTATGTGGAGCAATTAACAAAATTATAAGCATGCATGCTTTGGCCTCAAAGAATAAGGTCTATTCATGCTTTGTCCTTGTTTCAAAAATCATTCATAATTAAGTTTTGTTTTTCAGGAATGAGACCAGTGGACCTTATTTTTGCACTTGAAACTACAAGGTCTAATGATGAATTCAAAATGGCCAAGTATTTTGCGATCGACATGGTTAATGAATTATCCTTTAACTTGAATAAAGCTTTAAGAATAGGCTTCCTGACATATGGCGAAGAAGCCAATATATTACTTCATTTGAACAGCGGCCTGGATTTGGATCACATGATTTCAACAATAGATGACATCACCTCAACATCAAGCTCCCAAGTTGTTACTGACATTGCTTTACAGAAGGTTTCAGAGGAAATGTTTACAGCCCAAAATGGAGACAGAAGCTACGCTGCTAATGTTTTGATTGTGATCACTGATGGAAGCCATGGAGGACCATCTGTAAGAGCAAGGTCTCAGGAGATTCAGGAGAAGGGGACTTCCATCTACACTGTAAGCGTTACCAGCAACCCTAACACAGCCATGTTGAATGATATCGCCTCTACACCTGACCATAGATTAATTGGCAAGATTGTGGGCATTATTCATCGTCTCAAACTTGAACGTAAGTATTTATGACTGTAGAATATAAAGTCATCAAAATCATGTATTAAGTCTTTCATTTTACTTTGATCTTTGATTTGACCTTGGAAGTACTACACATGGAATGATACATTTAGTTTGTGCTCGGCTCAGCGAAAATATTTACAGGGAGCTGTAATGAGGTTACCATTATTAGCTTTAATCAGGAAGAGCAAGATTATAATTTTGGAAAGCCATTTGCCACAAATTGGTTTGTTTACTTTTATGTTTTCTCCTTTTGTACCCTGGATACATTGTAGTTTTGAATTTTATCACTTCCTTTTGCTGGCCCTGCTTTCTCTCATGAACCCGACCTTGCTGTATGTTCATGGCAAGTGTTTATAGTTCTCAAACTGTAACAATTGAAATATGTATAATTTGAGATTTTATGTCCGTACTTGCAAGTGTGTGCTGTCTACTTGCGAAATTTATTTAACAATTTTGGTATCCGCATGTGCGCATGTGATGAGTTGTTATTGCTGACTTAACCAGTTCAGATGTTAAATCATGCAGAACTCAAAATGGACCATACCAAGGGAGCATGTGCCCCTGCAAGTTGTGTGCATTGTTGACTACAAATTCACTTCTAGTTTCGGCTCCAGATTCAAGGTTACATTCACAGGGTTGCATCTAGAGATTCGGCAAGGGTCATTCCCGCATGATTTTAAGAAATGCCGCAAAAATTTAAATATATTGCAGCAGGGATGCTGCAAAATAACTATTAATGCTGCAAAATTTGTGTGAAAGTGGGGCATTCTGATATATATATTCTGTCAAGTAAAACAGTGAAAACAAACAATGAAATTCTCAGATAAATTTATCCTAAAAAGTAAGTACGTAGCAAACCTTGCCGAAAAAATCCATGTACTCGCTCAAAATTGAAACTCCATGAAGGAAATGAGAGGTCTTCGAAACATTACTTCTGATTGGCTGTTTATTTTGGTAATTTTTCGCGAAAATGCCAATGTCATGTGACCAAGATGCCGGCTCCTGCGAAACGGAATGGAAGTTTGCTGGATTATTTCAAGTCTGGAACCATCGGCTCATCTCAGGCTGACATCTCAGGCTCAAGAAGTTACCACCAAACCTAGGGACTGAGCTACAGTCGATGCTAATATTGAATGTGAAGACAAGTCGCGAAAGCGAAAGTACCTGTTTCAAGAATATTGGAAGAAAATGTGCCCGTGGTTGCAAATCTAATTCTTAAATTTATCATCTTGAAAATGTTTATTTCTTAAGCAAACTTAGGTCTATTGTACCACACATTTTGTTCTACAGTTTGAATACAACCAAGTTACCGAGCATGATAACTTTCTTCATCGGTTGAATGACTCTCATTATCATACAATCGGTAGTGTTCTCGGCATAATAAAGTCAACGGATATTTTCGATATCTGTTGGGGTCATATGTGGATACCGATGCAAATTACAGAGGTCAAGTGCCGAAACTTTTTCTGAAAATTACTATGACGTCACACGCTTTATCATTTGGAATGCCTGCACAAACGGATGGCTTCAGCATATTATCAAGCAGTGCAAAATAACTCAATTACGTCGCTGGTTGAAATCTACTGAAATACATATGCGATCCCTGGCCTATTTTAATGAATGAACTGAGTTATCTTTTACTCACGTGAACCCAAGGCCGATTGAGTCACATATTCAGTGACCTTATATTTACCTTTGATGTATCATACATCTTTTCATCATTTATTGGGTTTCGGAAAATAAGTGGAGTAAGTATTAGTTAATCTATCCGTAACGCTGCGTTTGCACAAGCTGCCATTTGCATTTTGAAAATGGAAGAAACTCTCGTTCTAAGTGAGCTACGCTCGCCTCCTGATTACCTGTAAATGCAAAGGCGAAAGCATTCGGGTTCAAATCTACACGTACCATCGAAATGCTTATTTATTTTCGTTTACATCTTTTTTTAATGCGAAACAAATTCTAAGACCAACTGGAACATTTAGATCATGCCCAATCTGATTAAAATCAGATGCAGTATCGCACGCTTAACATTTGTCCATCATCAATATGCGATACTAACATCTGACACTATCCCGCTAGAGGGGTCACCAGATTGACATTCGTCCTTGAACTCCCAACCAACAACCTATTGAAATATAACCAATCAGATTACGCGTTACTTCCATTGTTCGGGCCACCGTTAAAAGGGCGGACGAAGTACGCGAAATGGCTTGCGGTGATCTCGTAGACAAAAAATTTCGTAGATACGGCAATTTCGTTGACAACACTATTTCATGGACAGAGAATTCGTAGACAGTATAATTTTTTTATTTCTAAGTCAATATTGGCTATTATTTTAAATCATTATTATCTTTTATAGTAGTTTATATATCATCCCAGGTAGCAATTCAGCATCGTGCGCCATCACCGGGCCGGTACGGTTTATCAACGCTGGTGCGGCACTGGTCCAGTAGTGGCATACTGTATCAAACCCAGTACTTATACTATACTGAAAATATCAGCATTTTGGCTTGTCATATCGACATCAGACCCTCATATAAATTGTTAAACATTCTTATAACTTCATGATAGTGATCAATACTAAAAAGTATTGAATGTTACATATTAAATTGTTTTAATTTTTTGGTCCGAACTTTTGTCTATATAGCAATGTTTGTATTGTTATATACACAAATATTTAAATATAACAAAATGTCAAAAGATGAAATATAACAATACTAACAGGAGAAGGGGACAAAGTAAAATTGTTATCGATCGAGAAATTTGAATATTCAAAACTTAACCTTCACCTACAACATAGGAAAGGTAATCGAAATATAAATATAACTTTCAGATATTGAAGATGACAAAGCATCAGAAATAATAACTGTTACCAGTAATTCATTCGTAAATGATATAGTATATCATTCATATATTATTTATTTATTATTCATCTTAGTTCAGTCAAACGAAAGGCAAAGCATTAGACAGGAGGGCCTGTTACCTCATCTAATTTTTTAAAAGATCAAACAAGATCAAACAAGAACTAAAAGAATTGATAATAACACATGAATATTGGATTAGTTTCAAAATACAACAAAATTGACTATTATAGTTTTTATTCACTTTATTTCTTTAATCGAACCTATTAGTGTTCGAATCCTTGAGTTGGATAAATAAAGGTTTGTTATTATTACTTCTAATCTTGTTTTAAAACCTGTCTACGACTGCTCGATTTGTCTACGAATTCACCGGATTTCGTGTCTACGAAATTGTTTTGGAAATTCCGAACTCAAAGTCGAACAAGTCAAAATTTTGCATTTTACTAGACCGTAAAGATTGTATGGCAACTCTGCCCTTTCACATGTAATGTATGGTATTTACTCTCTCTCTTCACTGAAACTTTTTCTTTAAAATACTTTCTTACAATTTCGGCACCCGTTTCTGAAATTTCCTTTTGCATAAACGAGAAACCACATATCACGGAAATGTTCGTACAATACACTCGTTTGGAACTAAGACAGGAGGACATGGCGCCTTATGTCAATATCTACATTTATAAAATTTTACAGTACATGAAATTTCAATATTCAATGATCGCTGAAGAAACATGCTAACTCCAACATATTTGTGTAGAAGCGCATATGCGAGGGAAACCCACCGCGGAATACACCGAACGAAGCACTTGGAACAGATCGGCTGTTTTCGTCATGCCTAACTCCGCGCAACACCGAACATACGCTGTATGGAGTCCAGGCTGATGGCATTAATAGCCTAGAATCTGATTGGTTAATTCTCGTAAGCCCGGGACATTCAACTTAACGGGGTAGTGTCAGATGGAATATAGCTTGTTAAACAGAAACGATACGAAACGAAACGGAAATAAAACGAAACAAAATTAAACAAGCGGAATTCCATCTGATTTTAATCAGATTGAGATCATGCCAACACAACAGCTCTGTTGCGTCAAACCCAAAGAATGGAGGATTAATTTAATGTCAGTTTACCGTTGATATCATTACACTGTTCATTTGCATATATCAAGCGCACATTTGAAGATAACTTTTACAGCTTCAGTAATGACTGCAGACCTTTTTTGGCAAAATGAATGCAGAATGACATTGTATGATAAAGAGGTTATCATTCTCTTATGTTTTAGGAGGCCAAGGCTGGCGAAATACAATGTTTATTCCTAATGCAGGATATTTACCATCCCAAAACATACTCGCATGATAACCTCTATTTATACTTATAACAGCCAGTGAATGATGACACTGTACCTGAGCAGGTGAAAGAACCGCTTCTGTAGCAGTCATTCTTTATAAGCAGCAAATCCACACTCATCCCCCTAACTAACAGAAGGAAACTCGTAAAATTGAACAGTGCCGAATTTAAGGACAGGCTTCCATAATGGAAGAAAACGCAGCTTAATCCCAAAACAAACACGTTGAAATCAGTGATAAACGGTCATAACAGAAATTTTTCGTCCCTAAAGGAGGGAAAATAGCTAAACTTTGAAAAGAACACCGATTAATTCTGTGAATTCTCGGTCAACTTTTGAAGCAAACAAGTCACAAAATGGTGTGCCTTCAAATTAGTCAATGTTTTCTTTCAAATTCAATGTGTGTCCTTCCATTATTTAGGGGAGCCTGCCCTTATTTTGAGAAAAATGTGGGGCCTAAGGTTTTCACAAAAAACAAAACACACATCTGTTTGGTTGTGACTTGGGCATGAGATTCATGACAGGGAGTCATGAGCCATGCTATTTACATTTGATTTACGGTACTTTAGTTATATGGCAAAATGTTGTTAATTTCTTGTTGCTGATGGTGACTTTCCATGCTTTTGTTTTGGATTGGGAGACTGTAATCATTTTGCTGTAGACAGTCATCATACACAAATTTTGAAGGTGTAAATGATTTTGGATTGTAGCATAGAACAAATTCTTCTGTAGACGAAAAAATTACAAATTAATGTGTAATAACTGTTTGAGAAGAAAATGTGAATTCTTGAGTTACTCACTATTAGTTAATCAGTTGAAACCACATGTACATTGTTGAAGGTTTATGATGAATCATTTGGCCATGATGCAAACATTGTTTCATCTAGTCTTACAGACAAAATACAAAATGTGTGAAAACCCTCAAGAAGAACCTGACAAAAGATTAGATGGTACCAACTTGAATTAAAATATCATTTAAAGACGTTCTGAATGGTTGTCAGTGTTCTTCTTTTCACACATCCGAAACGTGCAAATATGCTAATATGTTGACCAAACTCAAGTTAAAGGTGAACATTGTAGAAAAAATTTGACTGAGGCATTAACCACATTAGGATTAATGCAATTTTAACTGTGGAATGCCAAGATGTCTATGGTTTCACCTTTAAGTCATGGATTTTAGGAATTAAATGAATATACATGTGTTAATCATAAATGCCAGAGATGTTTTGACGCAATTGCAAATGTTCAATGAATGTGAATTCATATTCCATTCAAAAGGTTATAATTAAATTGCGTCTTTCTCTTTTAATGTACTCAAATTGTTATTTTACAAAACAGAAAAATTAATGTTAGTGATAATATTTATTTATTTACATTCTTAATAAAACCGATTGTTGATGAAATGATACAAGTTATCCTCTGCAAACACATTGTTGAACATTGTTGTGGTGTGTCTTTGACAAAGTGTGGAAAATGGACTGTGCATGGAAAGTCCTCATAAATTTCACATTATATGAAAAGTAACTGAATTTTTATATACCGAAAGATATTTTTATCATTTTGAAAATGATGAACATTAAAAAAACTTTGGAACAGAATGTTAGGTAGCCTTCATTTAGGCTATAAACAGTAGTGTATTCTGGAAAGTAAAATCTTAATTTGAAAAGACAAATGTACATAAACTGTTGCATTGTCATCTCAAACTAAAAATAGGAATACATAATAAAGAATAGAAATAGAATTCATAAACAATCTTTTGAAATAGTTCTAGAAAAATGTTTTAAGTGAAAAAGTCATTTTGACAAAATGGGTGTAAAAATATTTGGGAGTGTATAGCAAAAGTTTTACATTTTGGTTTTTGCAAATTAATTATTATGGAGGCAAGACGTTTAATGGATTTGTCATGGGTGGTGCACTCCAAGGAGTGGTTCCGTTAATCATGGACAGTCGTATATCCCCTGTGTATGAACATGATATTAACTGTTCGATCTTCTGAGATTTATTTTTAATTAGCAAACAAGCCAAGGAAGAATACAACTAGCTACATCAAAAACCTGGACAACAACAATAGTTATGTTTGTTAAGTTTGTTTAAATTTGATAATAAAATGATAACATACACTTTCAATGTTGTTATATCTTCCAACACCTTATCACTCTTTATTGATGAAGTCGACTTCTGTCATAATAGAAACCATTTGATTGCCTGAAACGTCCCTTGGTTGATTGGTTGGTTGGTTGGTTGGTTGATTGATTGGTTGGTTGGTTGATTGATTGATTGATTGATTGGTTGGTTGGTTGGTTGGTTGAGAGACCCTCAAAAGGAGCTCATGGGTGATTAAATTATTGGGTTGAGTCTTCAATGGATCCAGGGTATAGGTGGAGAATCAATGGCATCAACTTGCATATATTGCAAGTCAAAGATATTGTAAGACAGGCCTTGGCTTGGGATCAACAAACTTATTTCATATGTTTTACAACAATTGGCCAGTTGGAGAAGGGAGGGGATGCTGTGTGTGCTTTATTTTGCGGTGCTAATTTTAGGTTAGGATGCTGATTAGATAGATTATTGTTATTTTGGGGTTTTTGGTGGGAGGGTTTATGGTGTTTCAAGAAAAGTATTTATTGAGAAATTAAGTTTCCTGGAAAAAAAATTGCCGAAAGAAAATGCCTATAGTTATTGTTGTTTTTACAAGATTTGTTTGGAAAAGATATTTTGATTATGAGAGTTTAGCATTTAGCTAATTTTAGGTTTGGGTGCTTATTAGATTGATTATAGTTGCTCATTTGGGATGTTGGCAGTGTTTGAAAAAAAAAAAATTTTTAAGAAATTTATTTCCCTGTTATAAAATTGCCCAGCCAAAATTTCTATTGTTAGGTTTTGTTGGAATGAAAAGATCTTTAGATTGGAGAACCAAAGCATTAAGAATGCATTTCCATGGTTGATTCCAAGAGTCAAGATAAGATGTGATAAGATGTGATGCTAAGATTAACAAAGTAGGAATAGACTTCAGGAAAAGAATTGAGAAACGAAATGTTGCAGTCGGCAACAATGATATTTTTTAGGGAAAGATATTGGACAAAATATTGTATTGCAAATTATTACAATAATTAATTCCTGTATATGTTGAATCTACACTCTTTCCAAGTTTCTGTTGAGTTTTAACTACCACACCTAAAATTAAAAAAACAATACTCAGAATAGAAAATTAAAATGATAAATTATTTAAATACAAATTCAAAAGTAATCTCGCTAATACAGTCCAAAATATATTCTTTATGCACACAAAAAGCATTTTCAGACCAAGTAAAATCTAATTTCTATATATGTAATTTCATTGAAATTTTAAGAGGATATGTTGTTAGATTAAAATCATACTGTGATTATTTTATTGCACAGTTTATACCAGGATATACAGATATATTATACAGATAATATTGCACACCTCTAGTAGTTTGCTGATTTGCAGATGTTCAGTTTCTGACGACAAGAATATAGGGGTGTTGTGGGCATCAACTTGGAATATTGTTTGTTGCAGTTGAGGTGCTTGTAGAAGATTCTGATTTTGTGCATGGCAACTTTGTCCTGAGTGCAGTGCTGAGAGATTACAGTGCTGCAGAAACTTACTGTGAAGGACTTGGGGGAACTTTGGCAGTGGTGAATTCAGCAGATGCTAACAATTTCCTTGTACAAAATGCTGCCTATTACAAGGACTTATGTCAGCAATGGTGGCTTGGTATGTCAGTTGGTTTAAGCACAGTGTACATACCATGCAAAAAAATGTTTTGGGAATAAATCTCAATTATGAAATATAAAGTTTGATTGTAAGTAAAGGTTTCATTGATAAAATCAAATTTTCCCCTCGTTGACTCCAATGTTAAATTGTCATCTGTGATAGTCAGTCTAATACAATTGAATTGCATCATGTTTAACCACTACCATCAGTGAGATATTCAAACTCTCTCTGCAACATTTCACATCACTGATGCTTCTAGCACAAGGTTTGGTGAACAGCCAAATACTTATACATGATTAACAAAATTTAAATTCTTGAAACAATATTTTTTTTAACAATATAAACCACCTATGTCACAAACAAAATTTATCTCTTTATCATGCAGAAAAACAACATTGTAACACCCCGAAGTGTGCCATCCTTATGTAATAATGTCCAATTTCAATCAATATTGAATTTTTTGGAGTGTCATCACAGGATTTAACCTGGTGTGACAAACAATCAACATAGGCTATGCCTATTGAATTAAAACTACATATATGTGCAAACATGAATTAAGTGGGTAAAAACCAAATCATACCTTTTGAAAGTTGCTCAGATGACTTTAAAAAAAAGGTGCAAATTGTTATATAATCCTTACTATCCTTACTATCCTTTCGGTAATAAAACAATTCTCTCTTGTTTTGTGAAATTCCTATAATGCAAATGCTTGAGTATACTTATTAGGATAAAATTTCTTAACTCGACTCAATATTTTCAGGCCTCGGTGGCCAGGATAAAAACTTCACACATTGGAGTGATGGGAGTGAAGTCCTCTTCACCAACTTTTCACAGAATGAAGATACTGACACATCAACTTTCGGAACACTTCTTCAGTTGGATGGAAGTTGGATACTTAAAGAAACAAACACTCAACATTGTTCTATATGCAAAATTCCTCAAGGTGGTAAGTACCAAATGTGAAAGACAACCACAAACTGTTAAGATAAAATGATAAGGCTTCAGCAATATTCTGCACACTGTACGCTATTGTACACTTTTTCAGTTCAATTTGCCCATTTTAAGCTTTCTATCGATGCAATGAAATATTTTTATTGCTTTACAATTGACCTGTCATTAACAATGAAAATGTTAAGACGGCCAATGTTGGCTTAAAGGTATAAAAAATCTATGGTCAGCTGTGCATAAAATGGAAAAAAAATTGACAGTTAAAATGTCTGAACTAGTAATGCGTACAGCTTTTGACATTGACTTGAATTGCACCTAAACTCTGAAAAGTGAAAAGAAAGGAATGATATTATCTATCTAAGCATTTTTGTATCTTAACTGGTTTAAAAAATGCAGTATAAGCATTGTTATTGGACAAAGATAGCGGCTACTGATTTTGCCCATCTGGCTGTACGCCAATATCATATAGTTCATGCAGATTCAATGTGGCAGGGTGAAGTAAAAGCATTCCTTCTGGCTTTGGCTGAATCGGTAGAGTGTAGGACTCTCCCCCCGAGGTCCTGGATTCGAATCCCGCGGGAGGTGATCTAGCACCTAGAGTGTTCATATATGGTGAAATCCTTCAATCTCATTTTCAAGGTCACCACAACACTTTGACCACTGTGTAAAACGTTGCTAGCACAATATCTCGTAAAGCTTAGCACCCTAGAGTTTTCATATTTGACTACAGCCTACAACAGCGGATGACTCAGGCATCGGTGGACTTTAATGACCCAGACCTAATTTTCAAGGTCACCGAGACACTGTCATCAACTTTTAATACATTGTCCCAGATCAGGCACCTGTCAAAGACGACCTGTCAGCTAATTCTTTCTCTTGCACGCTACATCTTGATTGTAAACTACAAATCTGATCGTCAGATATTTCTATAGTACTTAACTGTTTAAAGATCCAAAACACTAAGTCATATTTGTTTTTTCTCACAAAAATGAAAAATAGAGCATTACATTCATTGCATATGGTATGTAATGCAAGGTGTGTATTTTTTGTTTGAAACTAGGTGACGAAAAAGAAACGATAACTGAGGAAACTCCGACAGAATCAGACTCAGGTGGGTTCTGTGTTTAATTGTTGGTGTAACACTTTGAAAAGTCATGAAATTTTGCCTATAAGATTTAGAGTGATTGTGTTCAGTATACCAGTGGATGTAGTACAGACCTCTGATCCTGGGAGTACTCAGGGATATGGCTGGTCTTCATCACCAAGGGTTTTCACACTTTTGAGTTGGAATGTTCATGGCCGATCCACAAACAGAAATTAAGCAACAGAAATTTCATTCAATGTTAATAGAATTTAATAATGCCTTTCCTCAATTCATTTTCTTCTTGTATCTTATCACACTGCTAAGGTTTATTTGACTTACGAGGGGAAGTCAATTGGTTCATAGTAATGAGTATTGATACACTCCTGAAGACATCATCTTTGATGTCATTAATGAGATTATTGAGACAGTTTACACACCCTTCCCAATCATATACTTGAGATTTAGGGGAGACCGGGGCACATTGGAACAAAAAACACTATTTTCCCCTTTGTTCTTAATCAATGAAGACAAACTATATGAAACTTTGCATATTTTAAGCAACCTTTATTGTCAAAATATGACAACAAAGGTCAATGAAGTATATAAAAAAAACTCTTTGTGTAAATAAGAAATAAAAAAGTAAAAAATTCTGTCCCAAACTGCTCCGTCCCGGGGTACATTGGGACATGACCTAAGGCACATTGGGACAATAAACATATCTGTCAAATGTAATGATTTAAGATACATCACTTCCTATAAATATCGTCACAGTGACATAAACAATGGAATATTGCTTGATGAAGTTCAAGGCAAATTTTAATCCCTGTTCAGGGCTTGAGGTTCCATTTGTCCATCTTTGGTGCTTGAATCTGGTGGTCCCATGTGTCCATCTTCGGTGCTTTTGCTGGTGCAATGTTGGCATCTAGATTGCCTGTAAGTGGTGGTCCCATGTGTCCATCTTCGGTGCTTTTGCTGGTGCAATGTTGGCATCTAGATTGCCTGTAAGTGGTGGTCCCATATGTCCATCTTCGGTGCTTTTGCTGGTGCAATGTTTGCGTCTAGGTTGCCTGTAAGTGGTGGTCCCATGTGTCCATCTTCGGTGCTTTTGCTGGTGCAATGTTGGCATCTAGGTTGCCTTTAAATGGTGGTCCCATGTGTCCATCTTCGGTGCTTTTGCTGGTGCAATGTTGGCGTCTAGGTTGCCTGTAAGTGGTGGTCCCATGTGTGCATCTTGGGTGCCTGGCATACTGCTTGCAGCTCAAGGTCCAAGTTGAAGGTATTTCTGGTCTATCTGTAGGAAAGCAGAAGTTCCTGTTCACCAAACACATTTCGGTCAAGTGGGTATATATGTCACTATCTTTCAAGCCACTCACAGTATTGTTGTGGTCATCAATCCAGTAGTGTGGGCAGTTCTTCTGGCACCAGCTAGATCCCTTATAAGCATGTGATCCTTGAAATGTACTCTTGAAGTGATTATTACTTATTATTTGTCATTATTATTACTTATTATGATTTTAGTATTTTATTAAGACAAAATAAAGAGTGTGCGATTCAGATAAATTCAATTGGCCTATTGGGAAGCTGTCAAAATATGACAGTGCACATTTGCCGATGTACCCCATTACCACTGTCCAAACCTGCCCCAATGACCCATAAAAGGGTCACATGTCTCTGTATTGGCAAATTGAAATAGCATGTCAAGTAATTACTTGTTAGAACTTAGCCTAAATACAGAACTTTCCAGGACAATAGGTATCAACTAGGTTCTGTTTATCATCATTACATCAGAACATTATTATTCAGATGCTAAAATATAACTCCAACCCAAAAAAATTTAGATATTACTTTCCAGTGATTGAACTATATCACATTTTTAGCAATCATTTTCATTTGTCACATGGTTAAATATATGTGTGATATTAATAGTTTCTTCATCCTTCTTTGGAATCAATAGATGTCTTCGATGTCCCATACTACTCCATGTCCAATTCATCCCCGGTCTCCCCTAACTCGTAAATTTTGCTATTGCAAAATATGCATCAATAATTGTGTAGTGGATGAATTCCACTTTCTTTATGAATGTCCAGTGTATACAGATATACATGAACATTATTTTGAAAATATGCTGTTGTATAAACATGTATTAGTTATCTCAAATTTTTACTTAGATTGACCACATGCAACTCTGTTATTCATTTTATATCGATTTTTGTATGTGAGCCAAAGTTTTTCCACTGAAATGATTGATTGATCTTCAGATTTACATTCATTTTCAGCTTGATTTTTCAGTTATTTCAAATAAATTTGTTTCTAACAGATTCCAGGTTTGCTGTGCATGCAGAGTCCAAGAACATCTCCATCAACACTAACAACCTGTTCCTGGTATTAGTGAATGCGACATCCGGATCTAACTTGCAAGTTACAGTAACCAACACCTTCACCTGTACACCGAATCTCTCCGTGATCACTGCTTCCGACAGAAGCAAATACCCTTTTACACACTTCCCCTTACTAGCAACGACTGAAGGTAGCTAAATAACACTCTGTTCTCCCAACCCTTAAGGTATAAGTTGCACCAGTTTTCAATCACAAGCTAATTGTTGCCTTCCTGCAGGAAATCATAATTTGTGGTTTTAATTTGTATGTAATTTCAAGTTACCTCCCCTACTCAAGGCAGTTGGCGATGACATGTCATTCACATTCTAATCAAAATGTCACCATCCACAGAAAGGAATTCCTGCAGTCATTTTTTGACTGCGACATAGAGGTCGAACTAAAAAAATGTTTTTTTGGTCCAAAGATAAAATTTTTTTTGACATTTCTGATTGGAGTTTCTTGTGAAGGGCATCAAGCTGACAAGGAAGCACAGAAAATATGAAACCTGCAGGAAAGTTTTAATAATTGATGAATTTCAGAATACTAGAATTACAAAAGTGCAAACAATATTTCAAGTTTGAAAATCATATTACTTTTATGTCAATATGCTCTTTCATATCTTTCACCCTTTTGTTCTAGGAATGAGATACAGTGCTATCAGCTATCAATTCCTAAATGCTGGTCATTACAATGTTGATGCATCAATGAACCTAGATGGCAAGGTTGTAACGTCGACTGATAATTTCTTTGTTCATAATGACGAATATCACTGTCTGACTCAACTCAAAATTGAGGGCACATCATCCACAATGTCAGAGGCAATGGTGTATACTCAAAGTCACCAACTATATTTCACATCTTCCTATGTTGACTCTTGTGATAATGTAGTCATCGTATCTTACAATTGGACAGCCTATCTTTATCAAGGTGACAATCCTACAAAATGTACATCTGAAGATGAGTTTGAAGTAGTTTTTGTTCAAACATTCATCACTGAACAAGGGTTGTCTTTTCGTGTTCCGCCTAAAACTCTGCCTGTAGGCTACAACAAGCTCTGTCTGGCCATGATCTTCATCAGTGAGTCAACTGAGCAGCACGAGAACAAGGGTTGTGTGAGTACTCACTTTTCATTTGCTAGTGCATGATTATTTGTTGATAGTATCTATTTGTTACTGGTTTTTATATAGTGGTCACTCCGTCCATCTATCTTTCCTCCCATCCAGTAAATTTTCTCTAAACTGTTAGGTGTATATCAACCAAACTTTGCACATATGTTAACCAATACCTTCTCTAGGAGTATATTCTATTGAGGTTGCCTCTAAAGATAATATTTCCAGGTAGTGGAATAAGCTAGGATAAGGCAGAAAACTTAGTTCTTAGATGAAGGTTCTTGAATGCTTATTTACAAGGACACCTTACATTCTGTATGACTTCTTGTATTGCTTGTATATTATGCCAGGGTTACATTCTGTATGACTTCCTGTATTGCTTGTATATTATGCCAGGGTTACATTCTGTATGACTTCTTGGATTGCTTGTATATTATGCCAGGGTTACATTCTGTATGACTTCTTGGATTGCTTGTATATTATGCCAGGGTTACATTCTGTATGACTTCTTGGATTGCTTGTATATTATGCCAGGGTTACATTCTGTATGACTTCTTGGATTGCTTGTATATTATGCCAGGGTTACATTCTGTTTGACTTCTTGTATTGCTTGCATATTATGCCAGGGTTACATTCTGTATGACTTCTTGGATTGCTTGTATATTATGCCTGGGTTACATTCTGTATGATTTCTTGTATTGCTTGTATATTATGCCAGGGTTACATTCTGATGAAGGCTGACCCGATGGTTGTTGTACTATCCCCCAGCATGACATATCTCACTCTTCCCTCCAGCCAGCCTCTGTTGCTTGATGCTTCACAAAGCTACAACCCTAATTCGGATGATCAGTCAAACATTGGGTAGTATTAACTGACAGCCACTCTTCATCAGTGGACAGAATCAGTTTTAGCAATGTATAAGTTATAGCCTGTCTGGCAGCCCACAATCTAACTTTTTATACCGCCTTTATGACGTAGCAGACATTTTAAACGATTTTACAGAGCGATAATGTGTTCAACAAGTTGATTTGACTTTTAAATCTTCATTGCAACTGGCTCAAGCTTGAAGCTTTTTCTGACAAGAGTGAGTGAGTTATTGTAAAGTGTTTCTGAGGAGAAGAAAGCCCTTTAACTTACACAACTCAAATATGGATTATGTTAAATTGATTATAAGTAAAGTTGTAAATGGTTGATGTTTGGTTCAATAAACACCATGTTTTCCACAGCTATTCATGGAAATGCGTCCAAGATGTTGGAAAATGCAACTTTGTGGACTCCATCTGGCCCAATCAACACATTCAGGATACACTACCAGTTACTGGTATATTTATGTCTTGTCATTTTAAATATTTTGTGTTTTCTCTTACCTGTACGTGTTATTGGTTTTTCTCAAATGATCAGATGGAGCATGGAATTAATACTGCATATAGCATAAGCAAATTTAGTGCTTAGATGGCAGTGTTTAATGCTTAACCGTTGAGTATCTCTATTGTGTTAAGATAACCGCTGTTCAACTCCTTGTGTCATTGTGTCCATATATTGTAAATTACTTCTAGGTACATGCGAGACGCTATCAACAAACTATCATTACTGTTACTGTTCATATATTTTTTCATTGGTTAAAATTGACCAATCAGCGAGTGCAATGTAAAAAAATCAGAGGTACAACGTGACCGGTATCGTTACGGTATGTCTAGAAAATTGTCAATACTAATGTATTTAAAATTATAGAATTCAAAATGAACAATCGTTTCTAACCATGTTTCTGATATAACTGAAATTTAAATAAGCAAATCAACATGTGAGAAATTGCAAATCAGTTCCAGATTAATTTCATTATTTTGACAATGAGTTGACATCGTGGCATCCGGTTTGAATCTCGTCTGTTCGTCTCCTTCGGCCGGCAGATCGTCACTCGACCTCAGAAATTTTAGGTCTGAAACATATACCTCGTATATAAGTCGACCCCCCCCCTCCCTGACCCCTCAATTTCTGGTATAAAAAACTCAACTCATACACAGTAATATATGGTAGATTATTGATGCTTCCTTGCTTGACCATTAGCACAGTAAAACACTTTAACTTGCATTTCATGCAAAGTAGGAAGTTATGGTCATGCTTGCAGTGCATCTCAAATCTAATTTTCCATTTTGTAGATTCAGTTCTCACCCTACCAGGAGGAACCTTGACTATGGGACAAACGTACAAGTTTGCTCTGACGGTCACAAAATCAAACCTACCTGGGTCAAGTGTAGAAATCACTGTCAAAGGTTCCAACCCTACAACTCCATCAATGATCATCAGGTACATGACTTCAAAACAAATTAATTTTGTAATAAATGAATTCTTTAATCTTACCAAGGTAAAACCTAAGCAAAGAGACATATGTTGAAACACTGAGTGAAAAATGTCTGACTGAATAAGTTACTGCATGGTTTGTGGTTTAGAGAAATTGTGACAGACCTTGCATTAGAAAATATAAAGCAAATCTGTGGAGTGCTCACCAAAGCAAACTTAACTGAAACTGATCATGTTTTAAGGTACAAGCAGAGTTTAGTTTTTATGTTCAATTTGTAGATGTGTGTTTGGGTGTGGACAGAAGTTGAACCCGTCTGAGAGACTGGCGCTGTCTGCAGAGTGCAGTAACTGTGGAGAGACTGGTCTGTCCATCCAGTCCTACTACTGGTCTGTCACTAGCAATCAGACCAACTCCCGACTCCCAGATGAGGAGGTTATTGCTGCATCTACAACCGGAGTGTCACGATCTACGCTTGTTATCTCAGCCTTTTTCTTTAAGGCTTCTGATGTCTACTCTATCACTGTGACTGGTGGGTCAGAGAAACATGTCAGGGATTGCACAATTGTAATGTGTTCTTTATGACAGGTTGCAATAATATGTTTTTCAGCTACACCAAACAGTCAAACTCTCTCACTAAATGTCATGGTAGATACTTGTTGTTCATTTTTGTCCAGAGCATATAAAAGACAAGTTATATAGATAGTTATTCCTGCATTGGTAAGAATAATTTCTAGAAAAAAAACATGAACACATCGGAAACTGTTACTGTAAATCCTGCCCTTAATTCCTAATGAAATATCTAAAACGATATTCATTTTTCAAATGTTTGCATTAAATTTTTACTTTTTATTCTCCGCCCTTACATTTTTTTGAGGGGTTTAGAAATGATCTCCATCATGTGTAAAGCTGCGCCACGAGCAACCACATTTGCGTGATTGGAGTATTTTGGCACAATACAAGACTACTTATTATTATTATTATTATTATTATTATTGTTATCTCTGCAAAGCATTTCCCTGTATATATATCTTACAACCTCCAAGCCAGGGCGCCTTCCCTCCGAGTACCTCTACGGTAGTAGCCCTGCCTTCACTTGCGGGGGCATTGTTGTCAAGATTCTTGACAACAATAGAAAATGACGTCATGAATAACCTTGAACCAGAGTTTAGTTTTTCATACAAATAAATCGGTTCCAGACGTTAGGCGTATGAATATAAGAAAAGTTGTTGTAGTTTGCTTGAAATTTATTTTTCATGAGATAGGTAATTGATAGACAAATATATATATTTCAATGTTGGAAGGGAAACTTTATTAAATCGCAAAAACATTCGTTTGCAGAACTCTATTTTTGAGTCGCTGTTCGGAGTTGCATTGTGAATCCTATAAGTTAGAAGTGTCACTTTGAGAGCGTGACAGCAATCGTTGGTTGCACGCACTCTGTTAGAGCTTATTCACCTTGAAGCCTTCTGATGGCAGTGAGTATATTAGTGACGTCACGGAGCGGATACTTGCCGTCTGGAGCTAGTATATCTTAAACTATACATGCTAGCTTCACCAAACTTATTACACTTATTGGTCATGATCAATAGATAATCCATTTCAGGGTTAGATTTCTATTTGAGTTTTATTTTTTGGGTTTCCCTTTGGCACATGACTAAAAGTAAATGACTACATGACAAAGATATTTTTTGTACAGCATATCTCCAAAACTTAACAAGATGTCTGAATAAAACTTGATACACATCAAATGTGATCCCTTTGTGTGACTTTTAAGGGTCAAAAAATAAGAATTTTATTTTTTGGTTTCAGTGAAAACGTGACACAGATACTTCAAGGAAGTTATGTTGTCTTGAACTTATCCCCTATACTTTACATTATAGCTACACCATGCAAACATTAAAGGAAAAGAAACAACGATATTTCGTTAAGATATGTCTCTAAAAGACTGAGTGTTTTTGCTTTGTCCAGATTTTGGTTAAGAATATATATATATATATATATATATATATATATATATATATATATATATTATTAAAATAGTAAAAAGATTGTTCAAACTCTATGGTAGTATATATTAAAAAGAAGAAGATGAAGTTGAATTACATTAGGCAAACGTTTTCAGCAGTAACTGTTACTGCATTAAACGGCCTGATGAAGCAGGTACATTCGTACCTGCTGAAAACGTTTGCCAAATGTAATTCAACTTCATCTTCTTCTTTTTAATATTTATTTATTTATTTATTTATTTATTTATTTATTTATTTATTTATATTTATGGATAATAATTTGAAAAGTTGACAACAGTACAAAGGTCCCTTGAACAGTTAACTCCACCTAATCTGATGAAGGGGTCAAAATATAACTACAAAATTCTGCTCCTCATGCGTTGATGACAGTTTCTCCCTGTTCTTTGTTAACTCCTCTGTTGTACAATTTACCCACTGTTAATATATTTACATTGATGTGTACTTTCCTATTGGAATCCTGTGAATGTGATCTCTACTCGTTTCTACACTTGATTTTGGTCTTTTCTGTGGAAGTGCAACTCTAAAAACCATAAGGCCTTGCCCATTGAAACTTGGTATATGGAATAATCATTCCGTGTGTCTTGGGTTTTTTATTTTCTGTCTATAATTTTGGCTGTTCCCATGAAATTTCCCTGATGAAACTTAACATTTCATTTCTGGTTCAGGTCTCAAAAACCATAAAAAAAACTCATTGAAACTTTATAGATGGAACAACTTCATGTGTAGTGGTGCCCTATGGGGTTTTCAACTTATTCCTACTCTAATAATTTCGCCTTTATCATGGCAAAATTACTTAAAAATTGGTTTCCGAACGAAGAATAAAAACCCTAATATCTAGCTCATTAAACTATGTGTCTCGAACATTACTTGTTTTGATCCCATAATACAACTGTCCTTTAAAAAAGCCTGTATGGATAGATGGGACTAACTGACGTTACTTATTATACAAGTACGTATCACTGTGAGTGCCGAGCTTTGTGTGCAGAAGATCAATATTAGTTTGTGATAATTTTTTTTAGTTCCAATTTTTTTCTCGTTTCTTTGTCTTTGCCTTATCTTCTGACCTACCTATACAGGGTCATTTTCTGTCGGATCTTTTCTATGTGACAGACACATCCTTCAGGGAAAACCAATTTAAGGTTTCACATTCTTCGTCTTCGAGACATTTTGACATTCGAAAAAGATTAAAAATAAATGTAATAATTAAGTAGAAAAGAGTAAATATCATTAACATTTTCTTCACTTTCAACCTGAACTGCGTTTTAGGTATTGAAAATTAAAAAAACCCACAGTCATGCATGAACGCAAGTATGGTATCCAACGCAACAATACGTATTTAACAGAATGTTAAGGGAGAGTCCGTCAAATAAAATGTCAATAAATAACGAAGGAGAAATATTACTTGAACTAAGTACGTTCAAAGGCAATCGTTCTAATAACAAGGATAAGATAGGAGAATATCTTGTTTTCTTGAATTTCACAAATATAAATATGTGAGTTTCATACACATCAGATATTAAGAATACCTAGATTTCCATGAAATAAATTTGAGTGCATTTTTCATCCATTCACTGAATATACGCTTTGTCCTTTGTTACTATTTCCCCTTGTGTAACCATTACATATAATCATAATAATTACAAAATACGCATAATCTTTGTAGGTACAAACTCGTACTCCGAGAGGGGTAGTGCAATTTACATGGCGCCAATCAACAGCCCCCCTGTCCCCGGTACATGCAGCATTGCCCCGCCCTCAGGCCAGGCTCTCACCACCCATTTCAGCATCTCCTGTACCGGCTTCCAGGATCATGACATCCCCCTCGTGTACAAGGTCTTCAGAGACAGGCAAAACTCATCCAGTAAATACTCTGACTTATTCTTGATTGTGTAGCATCTATAAATTCTAGTTATCTCCAAAGAACTTTTCTTGAGAGAATATTGACAAAACATTTAGAAAAAAACACCTTTTTTGAGAAAAAAAAGTGGTTTACATGCTTGAAGGGAAGACATATTCATGCCGGTTAGATGATCTTTAAAAATAATTAAGACCAACTTCTTCAATATTTATTGGTCCTTTCCAAATTCTTCGAGTATTTGATGCAGGACTTTGGAATATTGACCAGTGCTCTAAGTTTGTCGCAATACTTGTTTCAAGGTCTACTGTTGAAGTCCAGTTTCCAGTCTACCATTAAGCACCTCACCCTACCGACCGGCCCCGCCCACACAAACTACACACACAACATCACTATATCAGTGTTCGATGATTATGCAACCAGTTCTTCATACAGTCTCACTGTACAGGTAGGTAAGACTAGCCAAAAGTTACTTCAGTCAATCAATCTTTACTCTGTTCTGAAAAGGCAACATCTGTGGTAAGAAATTAAATATCCTTGCTTGAATTATTAATGACAAAGGCACTGTTGTAAAATGTCAATACTCTATTTGTATTTACTTTATGGCCATTGTTTTTGTGATGTCTCTCTTTATGTTAAATAAGGATAGACGGCACCTTTGATCAGGACCATTTCATTGTTAGGTCAAATTATGAGATACTCTCACAGGTGATCTTTTCTTACAGTTCTTTTCTGAAAACCTTTAAGAGATATATCTTCACTGCAAAATTCTATTATGAAGTCTTATTGTTGCATGGTTAAAGATGATATCAAACTTTCACGTGGATGCTTATTTTAGTATTGCACAGAGTTAAACAATCTAGATTGGCTATGATATATGGTACTCCAACTATGAGAGCCTCATGCAAATTTGTCCCCGGCAGGCAATTTTAAAGTTTCAAAATCTGACAAACTTTTAAAGAGGCTATCTAACTTAATCTTACTTAATAAGAAGTAACAGGTAGTTGAATTGCAAAAAGAAAAACTTGTCTCAAATTATATATCCATTCATATACATCGACTTATCATGTACAGGTATTAAACCCAGTATCAACCAATCAGTCGATTAGCAAGACAGTTCGTGACCTTGTTCAGAACATCGCAACAACATCCAGTCTAGAAAGTCCAGGTAGTGTTATGGACCATGCTATCCTTTCTCCGACTGCAAAATAACAGATTACTGAAAATAAAGATTAAATGAAATTTCTTTTAGAATAATTTGCACGTATCTGTAACATTCATTTATATATATATAATAGAAAAAAGATTATCAATAATTATTAATGCAACATTAACTGGAATTTGTTTACAAACTCCCTACTTGAAGTTCAACTTAAGTTTTATTTATTGTCAGTGCCAATTTTAGTGGGTGATAATTATGTTATTCTAATTTTTACTATTATTTGTAGGTTCCTTTTTAAACCATCAAAATGATGTGTTGTTTCCAAAATAAGTCAATTAAATATTGTTTTAAATATGATGTTCGATGCCACAACATGGAACTCCCAATGCAATTTCTACAAGTTCATCCATGTTAGTGATAAATTAATTACAAGATATTATCAGCACAATGATGAATGTCTGAATACATCTGAACATAATTTCTTCATACTTTTCATGTGTTTCCAGATTTTCTTGGCTTAGCCGGCAGTGTTGCAGATATACTAAATGGATTAGCCGTCATAGACAAGACAAATGATAGCATTATTCAAAGATCTGAGGTAGAAAATATTAAATCACTTAAAGATTATTTGGTGAAAAATCAAGAAAAGCTAGTTTTCTGAAAGACATCTTCTGTGTCAATTTACTACATGAAATAAACATTTACTGGATGAAAATAATTTTCTTTCCAAACAATTGAAGGTGGTAAAGATGTCTTATTTGATTTTCTTTGGCAGTAGAAGTCTTTACTATGTAAGTGGTAAATGCTTGTTACCCCTTCAGTATATATTGTCACCCTGTCCGTCTGTCCATATTTCGATAATCATTTTGTTTCCGGAGTAGAACATCAACATCAAATCTTTCTGAAACTTTATATGAGTGTTAATTAGTATTCTGAATTTTTAATATTTTTTTTGTTTCCATGGAAATGTGTTGAATGATGACTCTATGCGTATAGATAGCACCATTACAGTGATACGTTAATTTCTGGAGCAGAACTACAAAACTGCTCATCAGATCTTTTGGAACCTCTACTCAATGGTGTAATAAGAAATTATTTTCTATCATTACAAAGATATGTTACAAAATATGGGGGAACCATGGGATATGTCAACCTCTAATGACTCTTGTTATTGAATGCAACAGTTACCTAAGATTACGAACAAATCTATTCTAGACAAGAGAGACACTCCTAACTACATTAGGCACTGTAGATGTTGATAGTCAAGATGTTCTGGTACAAATGACGGACATTGTTGGTGATCTCACGTCAGAAACAGCAGAATTGACAGAAAACATTCAGGTATTGTATATATGTCTCCTTGAAAATAGATTGAAATGGTTTAAGATAGGATCTGAAAGGTTACCTTACCTTAGATAACTTAAACCTTAATTTTTTGGAGTGTGCAAAAGTTGGAATATAAATTTATGTACACCATGTGGAGTGGTTATCAGTTCAATATCAACTGTTGCATATAACCCGGTGTAGCAGGCCATTTCTTCCCCAGTCTAAACTTTCCCCGGGGAGAAAATAGCCTAGGCCAAACCTTCCCCGGGGAAAATTTGGCCTAGGCTATTTTCTCCCCGGGGAAAGTTTAGACTAGGCCAAACTTTCCCCCCCTGGGCTCTATCTTCCCCGGGGAAAGTCTAGCCTAGGCGAAACTTTCCCCACCCTTGATTCTAACTATACCAATTTTCTATTGTCGAAATTCATGGCATTTGAACCCGGCTTAACTTACACTTACAAATCCTGTTCTTGTATCTATAATGTGCAGACATTAACTTATACTGACAACTTCTCTGCCTTTCTCGTCTAACTAGTTTAACTTTCTATTCGGGGGGAGTCTGGCTTAGCTAGGCTATTTCTTCCCCACTCTTGTTATTCTTTTTCAGGGGGAAAGTATGGCCTAGCTAGGCTATTTCTTCCCCACCCTCAGTCTTCATATATAAGGAGGGAGAGTCTGGCCAAGCTAGGCTTTTTCTTCCCCACCCTTGTTTACATTTTCAGGGGGGAAAGTCTGGCCTAGCTAGGCTATTTCTTCCCCACTCTTGTTATTCTTTTTCAGGGGGAAAGTATGGCCTAGCTAGGCTATTTCTTCCCCACCCTTGTTATTTATTTTCAGGGGGGAAGTTCTGGCCTAGCTAGGCTATTTCTTCCCCACCCTTGTTATTCTTTTTCAGGGGGGAAGTTCTGGCCTAGCTAGGCTATTTCTTCCCCACCCTTGTTATTCTTTTTCAGGGGGGAAGTTCTGGTCTAGCTAGGCTATTTCTTCCCAACCCTTGTTATTTATTTTCAGGGGGGAAGTTCTGGCCTAGCTAGGCTATTTCTTCCCCACCCTCAGTCTTTATTCATGTTCAGGGGGGAAAGTCTGGCCTAGCTAGGCTTTTTCTTCCCCAGAAAAAAAATAAAAAATGAGTGTTTTAAACATGATGCCCTTCTATTAAGGTTGAATTTTGGTAGAAACTACTGAAAGACAGTTAACTTTGACTAATCTATCAATAATAATTTTATTTCAAAAAGAAAAAGCCTAGTTAGGCCAGTCACCCCACTCTCAAAAGTGGGGAAGAAATATCCCAGTTAGGCCAGAGTCACCCCACTCTCAAAGGTGGGGAAGAAATAGCCAAGCTAGGCCAGTTTCCAACTCTACATAAATACCAAGGGTGGGGAAGAAATAGCACAGCTAGGCTAGAGTCGCCCTGCTCTAAATAAATATCAAGGGCGGGGAAGAAATAGCCCAGCTAGGCTAGAGTCGCCTGCTCTAAATAAATACCAAGGGTGGGGAAGAAATAACCCAGCTAGGCCTGAGTCGCCCCATTTTAAATAAATACCAAGGGTGGGGAAGAAATAGCCCAGCTATACCAGAGTTTCCCCACTCTATATAACCACCAAGAGTGGGGAAGAAATAGCTTAGCTTAACCCAAATTTCCCCCTTTATATAAACATCCACCTGTATATAGTTCTCACAATATAGAATAAAAATAAGCAATTTTGTGAAAGTAGCCTAGTTAGACCAGAATGTTTTCAGTTGAACATATGGATGAAAGGCAAAAATGTTGCCAACATAAGTAAATACACTATAGATAAAAGAAGAGGATTTGTAAGTATTAGTTAGGTGGGGTCCAAATTGCTATAAGTGAAGACAATAGAAAAAAGTGGAGGTAAAATCAAGGGTGGGGAAGGTTTGGCCCAGGCCAGAGTTTCCCTGGGGAAGATTGAGCCCAGGGGGGGAAAGTCTGGCCTAGGCCAAAGTTTCCCCTGGGAAAGATTGTCCTAGGCCAAACCTTCCCCAGGGAAAGTCTGGCCAGGGGGAAAGTTTGGCCTGTTACACCGGCATGGGATGGTTATTTTGAATAACCAAATCCGGCTGAACAAATCATGGTTGCGTTTAGTCAATAACCTCTCGCTTTGATACCATAAACAACCTCCACTCCCCCTCACTTGAATGGTATCCAAACTCACAGAATTTTTTTTTACCAATAATTTTCAGAATAACATCTTTGTTTCATAGACTAAAGTTTGTTGATTTGATCTTGACATCCAATCAAATATGGTCGTGGCGGGATGTCTATCCTTAAGACTACTTTTTTCTATACTCAAGGAACTATTAAACCTAGAAATATCAAATTTGACATTATGATATTTGTAAAATGGAGACTGATATGTTAACATTTTGTTGTCCTATCCCCAAAATTGGCCACATCTTTGAAAAAGCATTGTTTATAAGTTCTAATTCATCATATTTTTGGGGTAATAAAAATGCAAACGAGCCCAAGTTCATGTCTTTAGCACAAAAAGCTTCAACCTAAAACATAAAATCAACTGGTAGACTAGAGTACTTTTCCAGAGGGAGCTGGTTAAGGATAGCTGGTCTGAGTTGGGTATGTATATTGACTATATGCATACTTTTAGGTATTGAGAATTGGTGTACTTGGATGTTATGGCTAGTGGGGGATGGGGGGTTAAGGTTGGTTGTTTGTATTTCAAACGTTTTTAGTTATTCTTCATTCAATTATTCATTTGAAAACAGATATATATGGCTATATATGAGTCATTATGTGCAACTAAAGCAAATCAATTGAATTCTGACAGAGTATTTTCATATGCAATTCTTCAACGTAATACAAATAATGATGAAAAGCTATGGAGCTAAAGAAACATCACTTTCTTTCCCTAAAGAATCACTTTCCCTCCCTATAGCATCATTCTCTTCCCCAAAAGAATCCCTATAGCAACACTTTCTCCCCCTGAAACATCACTTTCTCTCCCTAAATCATCACTTTCTTTCCCTAAGGCATCACTTTCTCCCCATAATTTCTTTCTATCCCTATGGCAACACTTCCCACCCTGAAACATCACTTTATTTCTCAAAAGAATCAATACACCATATTCGCATGGCGGCCATGGTTAAACAAAAGCGAGGCTAGGAACGCAAGCTTGTTTGACGGCAATAATGGGTATCGTGGAGTGAACGAAGAGTCTGCACAGTTTTTCTCCCTCACTCCAAATTATGTTGATAAAATGTTTTGCTTCATGTGAATACATTTATATTTATAAAATTCATACTGTAACCATTTATTCATGACTTATTTATTTAGATCAAAAGCAGCTGGTAAAAGTTACTGATTAGGATTAAAGATAATGGGAGCTGATAACTATTCATTTCATAAAATAAAATTCAGTTACCCAAGACCATAATATAGCAGTACAGTACATTTGTAGGGATATGTTAAGCTGATGTCACAAATATCTATTTTCTTTATTGAAATAAGATTATAAACTTGAAATAATTTGATTTCATAATCCACTGCTTCGTTTGCTAAACTTTGGGAACTTAGATGTGACTAGTCGTTAGTTCACTGAGGCAGTGCTGTAGACAATAACGTTGCCCCGCTATGTCGATAGCTTTGTTTGCGTTCCTAGCCTCGTTCTTGTTATCAAAATGGTGTTGCATGGATAAGCTATATTTCTCTCCCTGAGGTATCACTTTGTCTCCCTAAAGCATTACTTTGTCTCCAAAATCATCACTTTCTCTCCCTAAGGATCTAGCAGTCAACGTGAGTAATCAGCTGACAGAGACTCTAGGATCGGTGGCTGAGTCTGCTCCAACTGTGGCCAAGACTATCGCTGTGTGAGTAAAGTACCTCATTTTGTTGTGTATTCTTTTTAAGTTCATCAGATCTCAAAGGTCAGAAAGGTTTATGGCATTGCTGGTTTTCATTTTTCCATCATCCCTCATCTGTGAGCTTTAAATATTTTTTACATGTCCAGAACTGCTACACCTACCTAGGAGATCTGAACATGTAACACAACCCCACCCTCAAAAATGGTCATGCCAGGCTTTGTTATAGAGCTGCCAAATATATTTTGTCCAATTTCCACTGTCGCCACCATCATTGCCACTGCACATTGTATTATGATAAAAATGTTTCCTTCTAAGGTTTTCAGAACTCATATACACATAACTGGTGGTCCATGTGTGCATCTTGGGTGCTTGCTTCTGGTGGTCCATGTGCACATTTTGTACATGCTTCTGGTGGTCAATGTGTTCATCTTTGGTACTTGCTTCTGGTGGTCCATGTGTGCATCTTGGGTACTTGCTTCTGGTGGTCAATGTGCACATTTTGTACATGCTTCTGGTGGTCAATGTGTTCATTTTTGGTACTTGATTCTGGTGATCCATGTGTGCATCTTGGGTACTTGCTTCTGGTGGTCAATGTGCACATTTTGAACATGCTTATAGTGGTCAATGTGTTCATCTTTGGTACTTGCTTCTGGTGGTCCATGTGTGCATCTTGGGTACTTTCTTCTGGTGGTCCATGTGCACATTTTGTACATGATTCTGGTGGTCAATGTGTTCATCTTTGGTACATGCTTCTGATGGTTCATGTGCGATCTTGGGTGCTTCTGGTGGTCCATGTGAGATCTTGGGTGCTTCTGGTGGTCCCATGTGTGTGACATCTTGTGCGCCCATGTGTAGCTCAAGGTCTATGTTTAGTTGCAGAAGGAAACGCGGCTGTGGTCTGATGTCAATGAGAAAGTGAAAATAATTTGCCTTTGGTGCCAACAAACTGGAAAATCCAATACAAGTGATAAAGGAATAAATTACAGACATTATTCTATAATACCTTTGCAATCGCACTTAACTGCCAACAAAGTGTGTAGAGATATAATCAGATGTCAAATAAAAGGTATTGGCAGTGTTATAAGTTTGCTATCAAGACGGAGAACCAATGACAAAAGGAATATCATAAATGGTTGACAAGCTCAAATTTGAAAATATTGGGAGTCAAATAAAACATACTGATAACCACTTCTCTGTTTCCAGAAAGCAGTTATCTACCCTGGAGAATCTGATCAAAGTTACAGTGGCTGCAGAACCAGAACAAGACCCAAACCCTGATAAACCTCCTCCCGACATTCCTGTAAAAACTGTAAGTATCAGGAGTTATTGGTTACCCCTTGATTAATAATAACACTGTTTGGTTCACTGAAACACTAAGTATCAGGAATCATCATTTTCACCTTGAACAAAAAAGATACCATGTGGTATCATTGAAGCAACTGTAAGTATCAGGAATCATCATTAAGCCCTTGAACATTAATGATACAATGAGGTATCATTGAAGCAACTGTAAGTATCAGGAATCACCATTAACCCCATGAACATTAATGATACCATGCAGTATTACTGAAACAACTGTAAGTATCAGGAATCACCATTAACCCCATGAACATTAATGATACCATGTGGTATCGCTGAAACACTAAGTATCAGGAATCATCATTTTCACCTTGAACAAAAAAGATACCATGTGGTATCATTGAAACAACTGTTAGCATCAGGAATCATTATTAACCCCTTGAACATTAATGATACAATGAGGTATCATTGAAACAACTGTAAGTATCAGGAATCACCATTAACCCCATGAACATTAATGATACCATGCGGTATTACTGAAACAACTGTAAGTATCAGGAATCACCATTAACCCCATGAACATTAATGATACCATGCGGTATTACTGAAACAACTGTAAGTATCAGGAATCACCATTAACCCCATGAACATTAATGATACCATGTGGTATCGCTGAAACACTAAGTATCAGGAATCATCATTAACCTCATGAACATTAATGATACCATGTGGTATCGCTGAAACACTAAATATCAGGAATCATCATTTTCACCTTGATCAAAAATGATACCATGTGGTATCACTGAAATATCTGTAAATATCCGGAATCGTATTTCAGCAAGTGATTATTAACACTACCACTTGGTATTCCTAAAAAAAATATGTAAATATCAGGATCATTATGTACCATGCAAAGCTTTGCGGGAGATTTCCCCTGTCAGTAATTCTGTGCTCTTAAATGCTTTAATTTCCGGCTATATCTTAAAAAAAATTGAATATCTTTTTTAATGAAATTTGGTATGTTGTTAGACATAGTGGGGGAGAGGTGCCTTTTTCTACTTTGGTTATTCTGGTTTTTATCATACCCAAGCCTTACAGCATAAGCTGGGATCTATAGGGTTCATTCTGTCCATCTATCCATCTGTCCTTCCATCCAAGAACTTTGTCCTGAGCATGTCTCTTAAAGTATACACGCTAGCTTTACCCAACTTCATACATATATCAGTCATAATCCTAGATGCCGATTATGAGGGCAAGATCTGCATATTGATATTATTTTTAGTGGTTTCCATGGAAACATGGCTAAAACGTTGACTCTATGACAAAGTCATTTGTGTTTATCCTATCAATTAATGCCAGCTCTGGCAAACTTCATTCACATATCAACTATTATTTATAGCTATGCTTTTTGAGGGTAAGTTGCCAAACAAGTCTATTTTTAATCGATTTCCATGGAAAACATGACTGATGCAGTGACTCTGTGACAGAGTCATTTGTCTGTGAACATCTCCCAAACTAGATTTGTGATCTTTACTTAACTTGATACACATATCAACCATGATCCCTAAATGAGGTTTTCAAGGTTTATGCATACAAAACATTTGGTTTTTATTGAAACATGACTAAAACAGGGACTCTATGGAAGTCATTTTATCTTGAGCATATATATCTTTTACAGTCTGCATGAGAGCTACCCTGGGTACATCAAAATTGATGCATTAGTTTGTTATCTATAATCCTTAAATTAGTCTTTTGAAGGCTTTTATTTGAGTTTTATCTTCCATGATAAAACATGAATAAACCAGTGACTGCATGACAAAGACATTTTGTGTGGAGTATATCTACACCAAAATAATACACATCTAACATCATACCTTTGATTGACTTCTGAGGGTGAAACCAATCAAGGAATTGTTTTGTGTGTGTGGTTTCAATGAAAACTTGACTAGTACAGTCAGTGTCTTGGAAGACGTTCTGTAGTCTTGAACAAATCCCATATATTAATATATGGAAACAGTGAAAAAAAAAGAAACAATTGTATTTCATTACAACATGTCTCTAAAGACAAAAAAACATCAAAATGCCTGAATGTTTCTTTTGTACAGATTTTGGTTAAGAATATTTGTATTTATGAACAACAATTTGAAAAGAGTACAAAATGCCAATCAGTCTGATGATGGGGTCTAACATGCAAACACTCGTTATGTGTTGGTGGTAGTTTTCCTCTCTTCTTAGTAAATTTCAACGTCATATGGTTTTACCAAATGTTAGTCAGTTCACATTTATGTGTAGTTTCCTATTTTAGAATTCTTTGACTGAAGCAGGAGGTGAGGTGAGGTGATTTGGGGGTTAAATCCACTTTCAAGAGTATTTCACTTATATCGAGGCTGCTGGTATAAGTGCAGGGAGAAAGCCCGCAACACCATTGTGGCTGTAAATTGTGGTAAACCTGTGAGCATCGGCTGGAACTAGCGAACCATAGGTCATCGACACTGTACTGAAATTCAGTGTAGCACTGCATCCAAACCTTACCACATGTAGATCAAAGTTGTCAAGCCCCTATAACCAGCAGGATTCGAACCCCTAAGCAGAAAGCGGGGGGATGTGAACTCTGCTCACATCTGCACTTGTATTTTTCCTGGTTTCATTGAACATTCCAACTTTTTTAATGTAAGAGATAGGATCCCTATGCATTTGTTTCCAGGCTATTTTCTTAAGCTGAATTTTTTAATGAAACTTGGCATGTGGCATGATGTTTAGTGTAGAATAGTTCATTTGGATCTATATCTATTCTGTTTTCAAGTGAAACCGTTTGAGATTAGTGCTCATGGCGGGTAGGCACCTTTTTCCGGCATCCATATCTAGAATTCAATGCAGTCTTTATTTATGATACTAGGTATATAATTAGACTTGGTGGTTTTGTGTCTTTTGTAGCTTTTATTCTGAAGTTTTTTATTTTACCCCAACCAAAGTAGTCAGAAATACCATTGAATTGTCCACCCAAGGACATTTTTTGTTTCACCAATTTCAGTAAAATTATTCATCCAATTCTTTGCATATTTTGCAGATGTCATTTATATCCTATTAGGAGGGATGCAGTACCAACTTGTTTTGTATTCTACATATTTCTATGTTTTCTACTTTTGTAGTCATTTCTCAAGGTCGTAGTTAGTCTGACTAATTGCAGAAAACTATCTGAATCTTTCAAATGTTGCACATGTCTTCAAACTTATTTTGATCAATTTCTGTATTTTAGACTTTTTTATTCAACCTTGGTACCTGGATTACCTGGACACCAGTTGATTTGGGTGAGTCAAGGTCACCACAAGACTTTGACAATTTAAAATTATTGTTGTTAGTACAATACCTCATGAACGGCTGCACCCAGTGTCTTTTAATTTTATATCTGACTTCAATGGAGGAGTAACCATACTTTAAAGTACCTGGACTTCATTTTCAAGCTCATTACAAGTCTTTAAAAAGTTTTGGAATAAATTTCTACAACTTACTTGTGAAATTTAAAAACAAAACAACACATTTTACAGGTTTGTGGTAATGGGCGTATGCTCTTTACCAACTCAATACCTTTATTACCTTTTCATAATGATAATGACAATTGAATCAAACAATCAACTACTCTGTAGAAACTCTGATAAGTGGCCATGGTCCATTTGTTACAAATACTTGTTGATATTTATAATTAATCTGAAGGTTGAAGAGAAGACAAAACCAATCCTGGAGCTTTACGAGAAGATAGGCGATGCCATGTTGAAAGGACTGCAGTCTGCAGAAGAGGAACCTCTGAAGATCGAATCTAAGAAGATGTCTATGGCACTGGCATGGAGTCCTGTGGACAAGGAGGATGTAGAGATATCAAGTAGTCTGTCCACTGGAGACATGGAGGGAACGTTGCAGATTTCTCTAAAAAGGAATCATGAGATTACACGAAGTTCTGATACTCAAGCTGTCAACTTCCAGGTATGTATCAATTGGGCGATTTTCTTTTATTGAAGATGAATTTTGCGCACAGCTAAAGTTAATATGATCGCTGATTGTTCAATTGACAAAAATAAACACAATAAACTATTCAAATTATTACATGTAATTTTTCTTAAGGGTTTGTGCATTCAACATTTTGGTTATTTGTTCATGTTCAGGTACAAGTGATGTCTGAGAACCCCTACGTATGGGACGACTCTGCCTTCAGTGTGAACCTGCCTGTGGTGAACGTTGTGATGAAGTCCAGGGAAGGGAATAAAGAAAAGTTACAGCTTGCTAACCTCACAGAGGCTGCCGGCATCCATATAGATACCAACAGTCAGTATTTGCTGCTCATATATATCATTATTATATACAACAAATCTTTTTCAGGGTTTAAAGAAACATACTTGTATGTTTTTCTGTTTCCTGTTTTTCTGTTTTCTGTTTTCTGCGTCTTTGGCGAGAAATGATGTACTTTCAAGAGTTGTCTCCCTTGCCCCACTGATAGGAAAACTAACCCAGCAGGCACTTAGAGGTCCATAAGACATTGATTAGACGTCAACACAAACTCTGCACAGTGTTTTATTAATAGCACTGCACGAGCGATGCTCATAACAGTGCATAGAGCCATAACAGTTGCTGGCCGCTCCTCAATGCCAGTTCGATTTGTCTTTAAACTTTTTTGTGAAAGCTTGCTTCAAAGTATATTTGATAATTTTAGATACAAACGTTAAACATGAGCACATCAGATATTTTCACACGAAATTATTGCTTCACCAGGGACGCACAAGAGTACTTCTTGGGGATAGTCCAGACATTTTCTGCATCACATACGCAGGAAAATCGCATCCGGTAAAACCCCGCCCCAGTATAATAATGTAATGCAATAGGAACTTTAAATAAAAAGCCTGTGTTTTGTAAAGCACAATTTCAAATTTTACATGAAATTGGATACATTCCAGCCCATTTTTCCACTTTTTTAAGCAATATAATAACATTGTAGAATTTGATATTATAGCTTAATTTCATGTAAGAAGTTTCTTTTAGATTTTCTACTGAAGTAGATTAAAAATTTCAAGCTAAGTCATGAGCAATTGTGCCTTGAAAATAAAAAAGAAAAAAAAAGCTAAAATAAGATAGGTATTTATTCAATATTAAAATCCATTTTATTCACTCCACATTTATACTGTAGTAATAACACCAAAATATTTGCCTTTACCTGTGTTTAATTTAAACTTTACTTAGAGTTTTAAATTTACTTGCTATCAATCCAGTGTACATGTCTCTGATTTTCAAACACACTAGCTTTATGTCCTAAATCTAATTTGTTATTTTTATACATAATATTAAATTCCAACAACTTTTGAATGAAATTAGCAAAAGGAAAGTCTTCAAAAGTTAATGCTCATATTTATGAGTGTAAGGTTTCTATAAGACTTAATTCATCTCCCTCTTTTTTATTATTGTTATGTACTTTTTAAGAGGGACGGGTTTATATATTCCTTTTTAAGATTTTTTTTAGCAATATTCAAGTAATGGCAAAGATTTGCTTAAGAATATAGTTACGATCTGGTATGTCCGTCATTGCACATTTACTGTACTTCAACATTCATTTTTCTGTGCAAAAGTAATTATCATTCACGAAATCTCTTGAAGATGTATTTGAACAATTCAGACAACAAGACCTATACTATGAGTTTCAATTGATCTTTTTGTTGGGTTTTCCATGAATAAGCGATTATATAAATTGGAATGTCAGTGTCAACGGCATTGGCGTCAGTAACAACATGCTTTTGTTTGTCGGATATAACAAGAGTAAACTCCCTTGATTTCAAGGGGCGTGGTTAACTCTCTTCTGGTGATAGGTTAATGAACTTTTGGTTAAGCAATAGTTTCAGCTGAATTGTTCAATTTGAACCTCAATACTTATCATATGTCAATTGATTCCAGTGTCCCTACTTAACCAATACAAGGACTCAGAAATGAATGCGACCTATGAGACCCTCAACGTGACTCTGCAGGACAATATTATCATCACCTCAGAGACCAAACTACTCCGACTAGCCGCAAACCAGTCAAACATGATCCGAATCAAAACCATCGATACACCACTTACAATTCAAATCCACTATCTCTTAAACAATGACATTACTGTAGCACAGTTAAGGGCCATAGGTGGAGATTTTCCAAGACCATTCAGTTCTCGACAGACATATAAAGGAGTGATACAGGATCCATATATCATCATACTTCCCAAGATGCCTGGAACTGAGTCCTTCTACACACTGGGGTTCACGTTGAAAACAGGGCAGAGGTACAACAGCGGAGGACTCAACCAGACTCTCATCAAGGTGTCCGTTGAGACTTACACAGTTTCATGTTCCTACTGGAGAGAGGACACAGGAGAGTGGGATACAGAAGGCTGTCAGGTGCGTCAATGAAACCGTTGGTTAAACATTTGTGTCCGAACAATTGGGCAAGATTTGGGGGATAAGATCGAATCTAGAGCCGCTTGCAAATACCAAAATAGAAAAAATTCATAAATTTAAAGAGGAAAAACAATATTTTCTTGGCGACAATTATAAAGCTTACTAATTATCAGACAAGATGTTGGGATTATCAAGATGTTAGAAAATCGAATCTTATATTTTATGTTCTTAACTTGTAACAGAAAAATATTGGACACGTAAATGAAATATGTCAACATTCAGTAAATATGTTTTCAACTTAACAGGTTAGTTCATTGACAACAATGGAGAGACTTTTCTGCCAGTGTGACCATCTGACAGCTTTCTCTGGCGGGTTCTTTGTAGCTCCAAACACTATAGACCCGACCCAAGATCTGGGGCTCTTCCTGACATTCTTTGATAACCCAGTGGTGGTGACAGTTGTCCTCTGTGTGTGGGAAGTCTATTTCCTTCTACTCTACTGGGCCAGGCAGAGGGATAAGGAAGACGCAATGAAGGTATTTAAAACCCAGTGTATGATATTAACCTCTTTGTCAAGTTGAAATTACTTGTTACTTAGTGAAATCATCGGTAACATAAATCTTCTACTTATTTCTAGTATTCTTTGCCATGCTAATAATCCTCTATTCCCAAACTTCAAGTGTGAGTCCCATCAGTAATGACCAACATCATGATATCTTTACACAACTCCTTTGAAAATGTCATCTAATTAACATAAAGGGTGTCAGTGAAAAATAATAGTGTGCAAGTTGTTGCCAGTGTTTTGTCTCAGTTGTTAACAAAGTAGGTTTTGACATAGCAAATGACTCAAAGAAGCTTTTTTTGTTATTTGAAAGTTTATCCTACCTAAACAAGAAGTAGCAATATGTGAGGTTTACATGTTTCTACACTTGTTGAGAAGGGGGTGCACATAGGCTTTTAAAACCAAAATCCCCACATCTTACCAAATACTTGTGACTTCAACCATTTGAAGAAACTGAATCCTAACAAACAGACACTAAATACTTCCAGTCCAGTAAGGAGTGCATCACTGTTTCAGGTTGGATTAACAGTCCTACGGGACAATGACCCAAATGACAAGTATGTGTATCTGATCTGTACGGTCACAAGCTGGTGGCCAAAAGCTGGTACGACTGCCAATGTGTTCATTTACCTACGCTCCAAGTACAGACAGAGCGCCCGTCACATGCTAGCTGACCCAGAGAGAAAACTCTTCACCAAGGGTTCTGAGAACTGGTTTGTGCTTACAACACCCGAGAGGCTCGGGAGGATCAAGTCTGTTGTTGTCTGGCATGATAACAAGGGAAAAAATCCGTCATGGTAACTATCTAAGAAAATGTATAGTCAATTTGTTTGTTTTAGTTATCTTCCGGAAAACATTTAGCATGAAGCAGGGGACGTAGTATTGGGAAGTCTGTTTGTTCATTCTAAGTACAAGGTGGAATAACTGATAACCATTGATTGGATTCTATTTATATTTTTGTATTTTGCTTCATCACAAAGAAAGTTGCCTAAAGAAGTTTTAGCCTTCATTTTAAGGTAACACTGAAACTAAGGATCTAAAAAAAAGGAGAATACATGTAATACAAATAATCTGCTTAGGAACGTTTTCAAATAAGAATATGATTTATTGAGGGTTTGTGAAATAATTCAATCAGTCAGTATTTTTCAATATATTTCACACTTTTGCAAGTAGGCAGAGAATCAAGCTGACTCTGCTTGTTTCATTCTCAGTAATTTTGCCAACCTTAAGCCTAAAGCTGTCAAAGATGTAGCATTTTAGAAAATGATACAAATAAAAGAAACATTCTGCATTCTATATCGCCTCCAATTTGCTGAAATAGCTGAACTTTATAATCTTCACTTTCATTTATATCTTTTGAAATGTATTAGCAATCTAAATGAAACTGGGTGCATTATAAAGTTTTGTAAGTTGTAGTTAACCAATACCCTTCCACTAATGACCAGGTAAATTTCTTTTTCTTCCATTTCCATTTCAATCCTTCCATAAAAAAATCTTTATTTCTTAGGTATTTGAAGGAAATTGTAGTCCACGACATCCAAACCAAGGAAGTTTGGCACTGCCTGTATGACAATTGGCTGGCAGTAGACAGCAGTCTCGGTCTTATCAAAGCAGAAATACCATCTATTGTCAATGAAGCTATAGTCAAGCAAAGACTTTACCAGCTCTCCCTCAAATCCAGCCAAGATTTCCGCAACAGCCACCTCTGGATCAGCATCTTCTCAAAGCCTGCTTACAGTGAATTCACCCGTGTTCAACGTCTCACGTGCGGTCACTCCCTTCTTCTGACCACTATGCTGTCAAGTCTCATGTTTCATGGCATTCCGACAGACGATCCAGAAGACCAGGTTCAGACAGGAGGACTAGTCTTTTCTCTCAGTGCCATTGTTATTGGAATACAGAGCGGCCTGATAATGTTCCCCATAAACTCCTTCATAGTCCAGCTCTTCATGAGAACTGCCCAAAAGACTTTACCCAAGAAATCAGAAGTCCTCTTCTCAACATCCAAAAATATGATTAACATATCTGAACTTTCAAAAGCTAAGGGAGATAGAAAACAGTCAGTACAATCTCATAAAGCTGAGTCTGGATTGAACATGGACAATTCTGGCTTTTATGTAAAAAAGAGTGATCTTGATAAAAGGAAAGAAAGCAAAATCAGTTTTGCACCAAATGATCAGAGTATAACGGTTGATGAGGTTGATAATGCCATGTCAAGGGGAAACATTGGTACCAAAACATCTCAACAAAAGATGGAAGTTGCAATGAAAAAACACCCCAAGAAACCATTCAGGTAAGTTGTTAAGTTAAAGAGCCACTCCGTGAGTTGTTGGAGTCATATATATGTCAAACTTAATCAATGGTGTCATTTGATCGCGAAGTATCGACTGTTACCAAAAAGACACATTTTAAAGCTTATTGTTATTTTTACAGTGACTATATGAAGGTAGAATGTCCAAATTATGAAAACCGGACAGTGGCCCGCGTCAAATAGTCAAACGGAGAGAACTAAAACAGCCAGGAGGGCAGTTAGGAGTTGATAGTGTTTGTTAGGTTATATAACTATTATCCGTGTTACGATGTATATTGGACGTGATATCTACACCTCTGTTAAGGCTGTTTGGACATGATAATTTAAGATGTTTTGATTTTATATCACCACATATGACATTTCAGGTTTGTATCAAAGGTAAATAATATGTTATGAAAATCAGGGAGTGGCTGTTTAAAGTTCAGATCCCTGAACAGAAACACAGTGAAAAATAGATTCATTGGCTTTGAAAGTCATCAGTGTTTGCATAATTGAAGACTTGCGTAAGATTCAATAGGGTAATGATTTTCAGTGAATCTTAAGCAAACATGAAATTGCAAATAGATTTTAGCATTCATATTCTTTTGTAACATCATATCTTCAAAAATAATTTTTAAAAAGATATAGTGACTCTGGCGTTCATTTTATGTTGCACTATTTGTTAATCATCTATGTATGAAGTCCAATAAGCTACAACATATACAGTTCATAAACAATGACTATACCAAAATTCAGTTACTTAGATCCTTTTGTTATGTTAAAAAAATTAGCTTCATATGCAAAATGGTTTTGGAGAAGGACTCGTATAAACAATTTAGGAACATTGTCAGCTGACCCCACATTTGAAAAAGGATCTTGACTAAAAGTACAAGCCTTGATTACTCGGGAGTAAGGTTCTTCCTCACTAAATATCAGCTTTGGGTGTGCAGAAGTTTACACACAACTTTCTTTCAATTTAAAATTGATTGATTACCCTTATTTATTGATTTAATTTAACATGTTTATGTAATATTTCTCAGTCAACCAGTGTTGTCTGCCAATGCTTTGTTATGATCAGTAAATAAATAATTGATATTAACATTTACAGATTACCTTGGTGGTGTATATATATCGCGTGGAGTATTGCACTGTCCATGTGTGTGATATGTTCCTTCTTCGTGATGCTGTACGGACTCAAGTACGGGTACCAGCGGAGTCTGGACTGGCTTGTGTCCTTCTTCACCTCGTTCTTCCAGAGTGCCTTCATCACGCAGCCCATCAAGGTCTTGGTAGTGGCCGTCCTGCTCACTCAGATCCTCCACAGACCTGTACAGTACGACAGCTGGCATCACAAAGAGGATATAGGTAAGTATCCAATTTGTAGATCTTCGCAATCCTAATACAATAAAGTTTTTCATGTTTTCCAGTGTTAACTCTGACACTTAACCATCAAGTTGCTGAATTTAATTTTGACCATGCACTTATGACCCTCTGTGTTAATTTTCCAGCACTCGCTTTGCTACTGTTATCGCTTAATTAGCCCTTGTGGCTGAATTTTCCAGAGCCACGAGCTGGACCGTTTTTACACTATATGGTGTTTTTACAGGACAACTTCCGAATGTAAATGATTGTTTATACATGTCGTACTTTACAGTCAATTTTGGGCGAATATTATAAAATTGGAATTCCATTCTTGTGCTGCATCTATGAAAAAGTTCCAACTTGTTTAAAAACTATGAAATGGAAAGTGGTATGCCCTAAACTAATTGCAAGCATATTTTGATAATCATCCTATTTGAGAAATTTGACACAGCTTTATTGTTGATTGCACATATGCAAATTATACATGGAATTAAAGATAATGTTTTTTTCTTGGTAAAGGTGAGACAATCATGAAAACATAAATTGGTCCTGGGTATATGTGGTCAATCCTGTTAATTCTGAAGCCACAAAGCAATATCATCACTCATTTAACTTTGTTTTATTCATATTTACATAATGTCAAGTCAATGTCTGTATTCCTCTACGTTCCTCCGTATTCCCCTGTATTCATCGTTGATTCACATTGATTTTCTCTATCTCATTACGAATTAACAAAAAGAATATTTTATTTACTATGAAATATTTTACTATTTTTAGAAAGAACTCTAGTCACCTGTTGTGTGAAGAGCAAAGTTTGGGACCTAACAAAGTTTGAGCATCTGGAGATTAACATACATCCACACTTTCACTCCTTTATTCTATCTTCAATTCTCTTAGTAGAGAATAGCCTAGCTAGGCCAAACTTTCCCAAGGGAAATGTTTAGACTAGGCCAAATTTTACCATTTTCACCTATTTTCTATTGTTCACATTCATAGGAATTTGGACCCCGCTTAGCTGAAACTTACGAATCCTGTTCTTTTATTGATAGTGGGAAGATATTAACCTATTTTGAAAACTCTCTGGTCTATCTAGGATACTTTTACAAAACTTCTTGGTTTTTGTTTACCCTTTTTACAGGGGGGGTAATTTTTACTGGCGTACATTCTGGCCTAGCTAGGCTATTTCTTCCCCACCCTTGGTATTTATTCAAAGGGGGAAGTTATTTTAAGGGACACAGAAGCCACACACATTCCCACTCTTTCCAAAAAGTAAAGGCCAGAAAGCCAAAATCTTAAGCACAGACTCTTAAGCTGATGATTATTATATAGGAATGCATAAGGTGATCCTTCACAGCTCAAATGGTGACACTGTTACTGTAGATAGCCAGATGAGCTACAGAGCCAATTGCTTTATTTTTCTAATAGAAACTTGTTCACAAAGGTTGATAACCTTTACCACGGTTATAATCATAAGCTAACAAGGAAAGTCACTGCATCTTTGGTTTGGGGTTACCATAAGTTCACTTTCTTCAATACTTTCTTCTCTGGCATTCTGGCATAACTTCATTTCTTTTGTGACAAATATATATTAACCACATAGTGTCTGTCCAAAGATATTTAATGACTCTTTGCTAAAATATGTGTATGAGTTATGCATGACATGATTATTTCTATTCTCTTATTGCCTGTAACATAGTAAAATTTCTGTGTAACTATAGCTTTAAGACTGATAAAGTTCAAATTCAGGCTGTCAATTTTACTTAAGCTATTGTGTAACACTTCTTTCTACTACAGTAGAAGACGAGGTCAAGAAGATGACAGAAAAACAAGGAGGAGCTGCCCAAAACCGCTACTACGTCCCTCCACTGTCTATTAAGGTGTTGGAGAAGATCCGAAAGAGGATTAACATGGACACTCGATCCAGAAACATCCTTTACGAGGTCCTGCTGTATTTCACCTTCGTAGCGGTCGTGTTGCTCATGATATATGGGCACCGAAACATCGCCATGACCTATCGAGTCACCAAGGCTACAGAGAATATGTTCACAGAGGAGAAAAATCGGTTTGGTAAGGTGAGCAAAAGCAAGGTTTACATTGTCCTGGGAAACTCCAAATAGTCAAATACTTATCTAGATCTTCACCCCGCCACAGTTTCATATTCTGCAATAGTGTTACCGTTAACTGATCGATCCATCTATTTGGGATGACTTCCTATGGTCTGTCCATTAGGATTATCACCTCCCAATTGTACTAGAACACTCCATCTGTGATTAATTCATGAATTCAACTGTTGAGCCCTTTTTCAATAGGTCTTATCAATATTGGAAATGAAACTATTCCTAAAACTTTGGCAAATCCACGCATTCACAAGCCATGGTTTAATGATGTTTGAGATGAATCCATTAAGACCCGTAAAAAATTCTGTAAACGACCTACAGGAGATAAACTTGACAATTTCTTATGGGACTAACAACACAATAAACTAAAAAAACTTCATGCATATCAACCTCATTTAGATGATAAATCTTTTTAAATCTTTTACTCCACACGAGGCGTGTGTCATCCTTAGGGGTGAAGGAAAACTAAGGGAAACGTTTATCAAAATATTTCAAGTTCACATCTTTTCTTATTACTTTGGTTAAATCTTAGATTTTAAAGGCAATCAATCTTTTTGATAAGTTGTCCAAATTTTAAATTTTCTATACCAGCTTTTAAACAACTTTGTATATGATATTTTGCTGCTGAATAACAGCCTTCCTGTTATCTAATTTTTCTGCTTTTTTTTTTTTCATTTTTCTAAATCACATGCCCCTAATGGCTGAAATATTGCCAAAGCCACTCTAAACAATAAATAATTGACAAAAGGCATTGTGATAGAATTCTCCACATTGGTTCAACTGGCAAATCAATCCTAAAAATCATCCATCGCAAGCAACAAACTGTTTCTGGACAGAGAACTTGAATATTGTTTTAGATGTGGGGAAAGAAAAGCTTTATAATTGAGTATATATAGATTTAATTGCTTAAAATTTGCGTACAAGTCTGTTGGTTTGGTCAGAGTTTGAATTGAAATTATATCACATTGGAGACAAATTTTTGCTCTTTGCAATGATCTATAACAATTGCAGGATTCAGTACAGATCAAGAGCGCAGAGGAAGATGGTAACATTCACCCTCTGTTAAGATTTGAATATAGTTGTTTGTGAGGCACTTGCTGTGTCTTGATCTGTTTTCACCCATGTAAAAGTTTTATATCGAGGTGAAGACAATCTTTTTCTCTTACTTTAAATATAAAACTTGTCCTAATGCGCTCAGCAGGTAATAAGAAATATTGGATAAAGTAATGTATATATATATTTATGTATAAATATCAGAAATTCAGTTTTACAGCACAAGCTGTGCCTTTATTTCAGGACGCGCATATATGTATTAAAGACACTTTTTCTATTGGTCCATCCCATAATGAAATCCGCCACAGGGTCAGGTATATATGACCCACGAAAGGAGGTATGTTTACATTATGTGCATAACCCATCACAAGCACAAGTAAGACCACTAAAGTTCCCGCAAGCAACGCAATGCCCGAGAAAATTTGTTTATGCACTTTTTCTATGCGATAGTCATGAAGATTAGTTTTGTAACTTCGAAACCATTTGACTTTAACATTTAGAACAACGACCATAGAAAAATTGGCGGCATAGTGAGATGCGGAAGGTTAATACAAGCGCTGAATTTCGAATGACCCAAGAGGCACATTAGTATGAGCTTGGCTTGGGCTATTCAACTCTTTAATCAGATACAGCTAATCCGCTAGACCTGACTGTAAGGGGATGGCAATGGGGCAATTTAAATAGAATTAATGGTGAAAGGAAGCTGTAACGAAGGCTGTCAAGCCTAATTGACCAATGTTGATGAGACAGTTACCTGGTACTTCAAACTTCAGACAGGTAATGAGGTCACGTGACACAAGCTGGACAGGGTTTGAATTCATTAAACCGAGTTGAGTGTAGCAAAACACAGACGAAGGTTCTTGTTCGATATGGCCAGCTAGTTTATTACATAAACTATGAATGTAAAAGAAAAACCCTGAAACAATAATAACAATATTTTAGAATTATGTATCACAATTGGCTGTGCGCCAATACATGTGTGGCAGGGTGAAGTAAAAGCATTCCTACTGGCTTTGGCCAGGGGGATATCTCTTTGGCTGAATCGGTAGAGTGTAGGACTCTCACCCGGAGGTCCCGGGTTCGAATCCCGCTGGAGGTGATCTCACAATCACTTCTGTTACATTTGGCGCCCAACGTGGGGCCGGGGCAACTCCCTAGTGCTCACAGCACCCTGAGTACGTCGAACTGAGGTGCTTGAAAACTCCAAATGGCTTGACTCGAGGACGAGTCACTTTGTGGAGGGGGTGTATGTGGCAGGGTGAAGTAAAAGCATTCCTACTGGCTTTGGCCAGGGGGATATCTCTTTGGCTGAATCGGTAGAGTGTAGGACTCTCACCCGGAGGTCCCGGGTTCGAATCCCGCTGGAGGTGATCTCACAATCACTTCTGTTACACATGCATAATGATATAATAGATATGTACTTATATTTAAGCATGGTTACATTTGAGAAATGCAACAATTGCACACATGTATAATACACGTGTCGTACTCTTCATATTAATAGCTAGCATAGCATTAAATTATTACACATGAAAAAAATAAATCTATTCCACATGAATAGATAATATATATACAATAAAAGATGATATGAGTGATGATATTAAAGAAAAACCCACCAAGTGTGTACACTTGGGTTTCTGACACCAGACTTCACTTTACATCATCATCATCATCATCATCATCAACATCTGCATTAATGAACATACGTATTTACAATACTGGCGAAAATATAGAATGCAGATTATTAAAAGACTTATAAAATACTACATCATTAAAACCCTGTTTCATTCATTCATCTATGCAATCATTCATCATAACACACATTGCATTTGAAATACACATACATTCAACCAATCACACATGACTTAAAGTTTTACATTCTTACCTTCCATACAACACACATGCTAACCTAACTTTAGAGAGGGTTTAGTTTAAAACATTGTTTAAGTTAATGTTTAAGTTAGAGATAATTATGATTATAAAACACATGTAACATGTTAATAAACTTTAAATAATAAAACAGGACACGTTGTACTATATGTCCATAATCACAAGTACTAAAATACCATTGAACACATTGTACGATGTGTTCTGAGGAACATAACCATAAAAACCAATACAAGCCAAACATACATGATATGAGATGCCAAACGACCAAACCTAATATTCCTACATTTATAGAAATACTCATTTTAATACTCAATAATCAAAATACTCAATTTAAACCATAAAACTAACATTGGTTATTCGAGTCCAAATCCAATAGATCTAAATGAAGAACACTGATCTGATCCAATATGAGAAACACAAATGCAATAGACAAGGTCTACGCACCTCCTGACAAATCTAAGGAGTAACTTCTAAAACTATACCTAAAACCTATATTTAGAAAGACAGTTGCCAACAGTGTAGAGACAATGATCTGTAACATTCTCCATTAAAGTGTGCATAAGACAGACACATGGCAGGGGATAATGCTGCATAATGGTGATTCATTTAAACAAACTAATGCTCACCAATATTTCGTAAACACCACAATTGTATAGATACTGCATATCTCTCAATATTGCTAAAGTAACACAGTCAAACAATCCCCCTCGTAAGTTATTAGGCAAATAGGTAAGTTTTCAGATAATAAAGTTGATTTTACAAGGCCAGAGGTATTTCATGCAACGTTGCATGAAATCCACATGAAGTACAATATCAAAAGTTTTTGAATTATGCTTTTTACCACAAGAAATGAAACAGCAGTCACTTTGGTCAATCTAATATCAATGCTAATATAGAGGATACTAAACGACCTTTCATTTAATACTATTTTTATTAAACAAGTTAATAATTCAGTATAAAACAAGCAAAAAAGAGTTTGATACCAAATCATTCACGAGTTGATAAAAATAGTATTAAATCGAAGGAAGTTTACTATTCTGTTTATTACTTGACCTTAGTAATCAAGCACGATTACTGAAAGTGTACTGAACAAAAATTTTAGCAACTTGGGCCGCTATTGTTACGGCAGTGCCAACATTGTGACATCACAACCATAGAATATTATGAAGTCATATGTGCAGCGGTATTACTGTAGTTTAATATCAATGTATAAATATTACACTGCAGTATCTTGCATGGGCGAATAATAAACTATGTTATTAAATTGGGTAATTTTCAACATTGCTTTAAATAACTATTTTTCATCCTTTGTTCTGAGTTAGAGTTTAGGTAAGTTCAATAGCATATTACTAGTTAAGCCATTATCAGCTCTCCATAATGTATCCGTTTTGTGCACAGCTGACCATAGATTTTTTATTTGTCCAAGCAGACAGCGTCTGTCTTGACATTTTTATTTTTGATTGCAGGTCAATTGTAAAGAATGATAAGTATTTCATTGTATCGATAGAAAGCTAAAGTGAATGTCTATGTTCTGTGATACCTTAAAAAAATTTTTTTTACCATGAACATGTGCAATAGTGCCTTTAGAGACATGCTTAGGGTTTCATTAGTAACTGTGTGTTGTAATGAACTCGGTCTACTGTTTATCCGGAGCACATTATGCCCAACTCAAAGCTCAGTAACTAATTTATCATTTCAATTAAATATCAATCTAGAGGGCTAAAAGCTGTGTACAGACTTTTTGCTAATGGAGATTATGATTAATAGATTTTATCACCCTTTCCACCCTTAGTAGGGACACAGGCACCATGCCTTAAAATATATTTCATCTTCTTTATTTGCAAAAGGTCTAGAAAGCTGAAATGTTGTGTACAGACCCCGTGAATGTAATGAGGATTATCACCTAATGAATTGGTGAGATTCCTGAGGCACCTATAAAGGATCACAGGGGCCATACTATACAACCTATTTGGATTTCCTTTCATTTTCGTTGGAAAAAAGAAGGAAAAAATCTTAGATAGCTGAAATGTGTACACAGGCCTTAGTCAAGTCGGAACATGATACTATGGCCCCAGGTAATTATGAAAAATTTATACAGCATGATAAGTTACAGACTAAATTTTTCATTTTCCTGCAGGTTGGAACGTCAGAGTCAATGTGGGAGTATCTTAGAGATCAGTTCGTGTCCAACCTAATGACTGATGATAGTGGGTCTGGACCCACGTCTTGCCAGACATCCTACCTTGTAGGCAAATCTCGGCTTAGGCAGCTGCGCATCAGACCTGGTAAGGTGGCATTGTGCTCTATTATTAATGAAGAGGTTCTAATTTGTTATAAAGTACAATTAGGCTCTTTATCAAGGTATGATTTCTTCACTCTATTACCATTTAGTACTGTCTGATTATTGCTTCAGCTTAATTATGCAACGATTATATGCCTAAATGCACACAATGTAAAGGTTGCAGTAGAAACTGAAGCTTGAAACCTCCCACATGCCGTAACCACTATCAAACCTTGTTTTTTAATAGTCAGTTATACATATAAATCTTCTAGGCCTCTCAAATCTTTGATAGATTAATAGCTTAATTATCCTGCTGGTCATTTTCTGTAATACTGTGAGACGCTAATTATTGTAATTTTCCTATTAATTCAATCCTCAAATTTTCCAAAGATTTTTAGAAAATGCCCACGGTCAAATTAAGGCTCAAAGGGTCTGAGGACACTATGGTTGAACTCTTAGAAAACTATGACTTTTGCAATATGATAATTCTGGTGTAATTTATGTTTTTTTGAGACAAAATAACCTGAACAACCAATGAACGAGAAACTGTGTTACTCTATTGCCAGTATAAATCATTTAATATCTGAACATTTAAATACCTGTTATTCATTTTTAGTTCATCTGGCCCGAAAAGCACGATGGGCTTATGGCATGGCATCCAGCTGTCCGTCTGTAAACTTTTCAATATTTCATCCTCTTCTCTAGAACCAATTGCTCAGGAGATCTGAAAGATCTGTACAGACTCTTGACTAATGAGGTTTCTAATTCATGGATTAAATGACCCTGTGGCCCCTAATAAGGGAAACAGCTAGGGACCACTACCTAAAACCTTACTTCCATTTTCGTCTCCAGAAGCAAGAGGCAAAGAAAGCTGAAACTTTGTGTACAGATTCGTCACTCCTTAGCTGATGGGGATTCCACTTAGATATGGTGACCCTGGCGCCAAGGACCAAGCACTAAAAATTAAGAAACGCCCTAGAAATTTAAAATCTTGTCTTCATGTCCCTTAGCTGATGAGGATTATCATATATAAATTTGGTGATTTAATGGCAGCTTTTACTGTGACCCTGTAACCTTTTATGAAACAAATTATAGATAGCCTGATGATCTAACGAGCTTGAGGCTTTATTTTTTAATTGTTTTGCCTTACTGCAATATCTTTATCCGAAACTTAGGTGACCACTATGGAAAGCTAGGTTATATGATTGAGTTGTGCTCACTTATACTCGTTTGCTCTTGCACAACATTTCCAGGAAAAGGTGAGTCACCAGATATAGGCTACTTTCAAGATGCGTAACATAACAGCTAGTTTTTACCAGATTGCAGTATGTATGTGACAACTCTGTCAGTATTAGAAATTCTTATTTCCTACCAATCAATTAATCTAAATTTTGATCTTCTTTTGTAGGCCTCTGCAGCCCCCCAGAAGGTATGGCCATTTTTTCACGTGTTGGTTGCACAGGACCTTACTGGATCACAGACGAAGACACAACTAGTTTTAATGGCACATGGAACAAGACTGCAGACTCAAAATCTTCCAGCATCACAGAATATACCTACCAATCAGCCTACAGACTCCTTACTCTGCCGTTCATTGGTAAACTTGCAACCTATTCTGGAGGGGGGTACGTCAAAGAGCTTCCAAGGATACCTAATGATACCCAAACTGTGTTGTCAGATCTTCAAAACTCAGATTGGATTGATGAGTATACAAGAGCAATATTTGTGGAGTTTTCACTGTACAATCCAAATGTGGATCTTTTCAGTTTGGTGGTGCTTGTTTTTGAATTCACTACTTTAGGGAAAATATTTCCGAGCTGCCAGATATACACAACAAATTTGCACCACTACAGTGGCAGCTTTCAGTCCTTTGTTGCCTTCTGTGAGGCTATGTTTGTCATCTATGTCATCACCTTCACATACCTCGAAGTAAAAAAATATCGTGGAATGCTCAGAAAAGAATACTTCAGTGATGTATGGAGTTATGTTGAGGTCATAATTCTTGCTCTATCATACACAGTGATCGGACTTTTCATTCAGCGAATAGTCTCAGTCAACTATTCCCTTCAACTGTACAAAGAATCAAAAGGACAGTCGTTTGTGAGTTTTCATCCTGCTCTATCATCAGACATCATACTTCAATATGTAATGGCCTCCCTTTCAGTATTTGTCATCATGAAATTCTTCAAACTTTTACGCTTCAGCTTGAGAATGTCTCTGTTATCTGGAACACTTAACAGATGCAAAGGCATCTTGTTCCAGTTCTCGATCAAAGTCTTCCTCTACACTATGGCATTTACCTCGCTAGGAGTTTTGGTGTTTGGTTCTCACATTCAAGAGTACAGCACCTTTGGCGAGACTATCATCACTTTGTTAAACTTTGCCCTCGGAGCTTCAGATTACTTTGGTTTGGAAGAAGTGAGTCATACCATTGGGCCTTTTTTCTTCTTTGCCTTCGCGGTGACATATCAGTTTCTTCTCATAATGGTATTTTGTTCAATCGTCATCGATTCACACGCCAGCATTGTGGCACATGTTATGTCATTAAAGACAGAAGTTCATATGGTTGACTTCATTTTGAAGAGGCTCAAACTTCTCACCATGACGGATAAAAAGAAGAAAATTAGGTTAAGGAAAAAAATGTACCAGATTGATACACGCTATTAACAGTAGAAGAAGCAAGTTTGAGGATAACCATGCTAAAAGTGTAACTTTTGTCAATTCAAAGGAAAATAAAACAAATCTTTAAAACAGTAAATACACCAGGTTACATGTACCTGCAGGCCTTATTCCATAATGCAGTTACCATGGAGAGTAAAAAGATGTCATGTATATATATATATATCTGTACAATGTATTTGTTTATTGATAAGTTGCTTTCTAGTTGAATAATTATCAGTAATCGATTTCATCTTTGAAAGAATTTGTTGTTATTATTAAAAAAATTTATCAGATCAAACTTCAATTTAATCTAAGCTATTTACATTTATTATATTGTCCATGATATAAGTGTAATCATAAGGGATTTGGTTCTAATCTAAGCTATTTACATTTATTATATTGTCCATGATATAAGTGTAATCATAAGGGATTTGGTTCAGTTTGTCATATCATGACCAGATATGTAAATCTATTAATTAATAAAATGTACTTGTCAATCCACTTCAGTATGAACGAATTACTTGAAGAAAGATACTCTTTCTTGATCATTGAGTTAATTAGAGAGGGAAGTGAATATGCAAGTGTAGATAATTGCTAGATCAAGTTATAATGAGGTCAGTATCATTGAATAACTACCACAGTATGTGTAATTCAACCTTATGAGGGGACAGAATAACTTGGGAACGTACTAACGGTACATACTGTAATTTGTGTTACCTTGCTACAATGTTTTTGTGTATTTGATATGTTGATTTATGATTGAAAATTCTGTTGAGGCATATTTATGTTGATAATCGTTAGTAAATAAAAATATTTGAGTTTAATGGAACTGTTATATTTTGGTTACTAACCATTATCTTATATCAGATGACTTGTTGAGAATATTATCATTATGATATCACAAAGCTAAGGCAGTCTTCCTGGTTTTCCTCATCTGGCCTAACTTTACACAACGGTCTTGCTTTCTAGTTATTATAGGGAATCCTAGGTAGAAAGTCTGTAGAACAGTTATGTACAAATGTATTCACAGGAACAGTTATATAACAGCATAATAACAAATGATAGGTAACAGCTGGATGATCACTCCAGGGGCATTACAATCTAAATATTCACTCAACTCCTGGAGTTGTCTTGAGATGTTTCTAATATGATGTCCAAACTCCAACTGAATATACTAATCTTTGACCATTGTAAGGGTTATTCCCAGAAAAGATACAATGGATGAGCTCCAAAAGGGAATCTTCTTGTTTCAAGATTTGGTCAGGCAAATATGGCATTATGTAAATGAATTAAATTGACAGTATATAAACAGTAGTAGACAATGTATTGTTCTAATAGATGAACATGTCTAGCTTTTGCATTAATTAGATTAAACAAAACGAGTGTCTAAATGGTTAATTTTAATAAACAGTTCAGACTCAGTGGGCTGCTATCAGATTTTGTCTAGTTTCTACTGCTGCCTCTAATTGTAGGTATAGCTATAAATATATCCCGCAAAGGTTTTCAGAACACATATACATAACTTCTTACCTATTACCAAGGTGGATATGCTTTAACATGCTCATGTTGAAAGTCAAAGTTAAATCCATACATAAAAATCCTTGTTACTATGATAACTAAAAACGTTTTGGTGCTATAAGGCTCTTATTTGGTATATATATATCATCTATGGAAAACTACCCAAAAAAAAAATTTTTCTCTACACTTGATCCAAACGGTCAAGGTCAAAGCAATGTCATAACTATGAATGCATTTTTTGTAAAACTACTTAAATTATCAACACTTTTAATCATAACATGATTGTTGTAGTCAATAAAGAGTGATTGTTGATTGTGTGACCTCGAATGTCAAAGGTCAAGGTGATGAGACATATGTTATGGCCATATTCATCCTTATATCAAATTTTGAAACAAGAAATGGGTATTTAGAAATCGTAATAAGTAATTTTTTAATGTACTGACATGTTCCTTTGTTCAGTGTCAAAGGTCAAGGTTGCGAGTTATGAAATTCATTAAAAAGATTTTTAAAAGGATAACTTGAAACGTTTTTGTGCTATGAAGCTCTGATTGGTATATATATGTAAGACTCGAATCCATGGCAGGCCTCGAAACTGTGGCTTTCCTCATCTATGGCAGATTTTCAAATGCCTGACATTTGTACCTTTTTTATATTATTCTGCAATGATTAACCAAACCTTACGCTAGACAAACTTACCCTAAAATTCGTCGACAGGATTCCAATGGTTACAAAAGCTGGTCTTTCAATATCTTAGGGCTAAAGAAGACGGACTCACCGAGGACTAAAAAGATCCTACAAAATAAACACAAATGATGTGGCACGAAGCCGCAAATGTCTCATTTACATGTAAGGTATTGTTTAATGTATTTTCGCAGTTGGGATATGGACTCTCATTATGAAGATGATGAATCGGACTGAATTAAATGGAAGTTTTGCGGTTGTAAAGTTGCCCTTTATGGAACCTCAGTCTAAGTAAACCTAGCCCCAATAACACCCGTTTCACTCAATATCGGGAGTATAGCGAGTATATTATTGAGGCTAGGTTTACTTAGACTGATGGAACCTGAATGTCAAATGCAAACCAAAAAAACAGAATAATTTGGAATTTGAAATTCAACAAAAGACACATGAACAGCACATGCGAGTTCTAAATTGATCATGAGGTTGGCATTGGAATAACGTCACTGATGAAGTTTGACATAGTTTAGCCCAACAATATACTGCTTTTACAAATTAACGTTTGTCGTGCACCTAAAAAGCGCATTCTCCTGTCAGAGTAGCCTTTCCATAGAGCAACGAATCATAACTATTCAGCTACCCCCAGACAAATTCTGACATACATTTTGCGTACCGCATCGATATTTAAACGAAACATTATACAAGATTTAAAGTCATAGTCTCAATTTTGTAAGGCAACCAAACTGGGCTAATTAATTATTCTTCACGAGCAACAATCCGATCACTTACACCAATATTTCCTGTAGCGTCTGCAAAGATTTTCATTTTTAAGCCCGTTTTAAAGTTTAGGACGACGCTGCTTATTGGCGAATGCCGTTTCAGAAAGAGTTACCGAATCAAGTGTAATCCCATCGCAAGCGCGAAATACGGGAAATCTAGTAATTACAATTTGCCATGCAAAAATGAGACTATGACTTGAACTAAACCGCGTAGCGACAAAGATTTACTAACATACAGAACAAGGATTTTATTGGATTTTTTTGTGTTTGTATTTTTGGACAATTTAAATGAAACTAAAAATTCTTTGCCTATTAATGTTTATTAACTTTAATGGGACGTCTCGAAGTCGGCAATGCAGCTCGATGAAGAACGTGCCCTACATTCTAAGGAAATCAGACAAGGGGTTGCTTGAATTACACGGAATCAAATACACATGCAACTTATGTAATGTACTGAAAACCTTTCCAATATTTCACAACTGTCAATCATCATGAACATTCAAACTATTGTTCGCTTAAAGTCATAGTCTCATTTTTGTAAGGCAACTAAACTGAACTAATTATTCTTCACGAACAAAATCTGATCACTAACACAAATATTTCCTGTCGCGTTTGCAAAGGTTTTCATTTTTATGCCCGTTTTACAATTTTGGATGAAGTAGCTTATTGGCGTAAGCCGTTTCACCTAGGCACGTGCGATGTAATCCCGCGACGCTTCACGTCTTGGGATCCCAATTCTCACGGGCCTAGGTGTTCCAATTCATGCACACCTCCAACTCGGTTGGTAACCTTTACATACCGACCTTAAAGTCATTGTCTCATTTTTGCAAGGCAAATTGTAATGCATGCCGAGCAAATAGTTCACCACTCACAGAAATCTTTCCCCTGACGTTTGCAACAATTTTCAGAACTCTGCAGGCATTCTAGCCCTCAATAATTAAGTTCAAACTACCCTACCCTACCCTAATCTTACGTGTTTTGCGAGCGTTAGTCCTTACCACGTCATTTCGCCAAGGCCGTGACGAAGAACACATAAAATTTCCCAGCTGAATATCCAATTTAAAGAGCTAACAGCTTACCCTTTTTCAAATACTGAAATAACAAAAAGGTGGTTAACTCAATGAAGAATGCGTCTGTCATAAATATCGGTGCTACAATTTCTAGATTTCCGGTGTTTCGCACTCGCGATGGGATTGCACTTGATTCGGTACCTCATCGGTCTGTAATAACGCCAATAAGCTACTTCATCCAAAATTGTAAAACGGGCATAAAAATGAAAACCTTTGCAAACGCGACAGGAAATATTTGTGTTAGTGGTCAGATTTTGTTCGTGAAGAATAATTAGTTCAGTTTAGTTGCCTTACAAAAATGAGACTATGACTTTAAGAACTGAAATTTAAAAAAAAAAAAAATTCATTGAAAGATACAATGCACCTGGTACATACTAGAATTTACTCTAATTAACAGCCACTACTGTTTTTTATGCCCCTTGTTTTTTAGAATTCTTCTCCTGCCATTAAAATTTAGTATCCGGACAGTAAACGTAATATATACTATCCAAAAAAAGAAACGCATAGCCAGATTTGTTAGAAGAAATTGTTGTATTTTCAAACACATATAAATTCAAAGGAAATGAAGTTACAAGTGTGATTTTTTACATCAGATTTAAGGAGATTTCAATTTTAAAAATTACGTAATAACATTAGATATGGCTTTCACAATATTTCAAAGACGTCCGTAGAAAGTCAGTATATTTTGTGGCAACCTTGTGCGTTGATGACAGTTCTCACCCGCCTTGGCATCGACTGGATTAGACGCTATATGGCTGGTTTTGGAATCGTCTGCCACTCCTGCTGCACAAATAGAGCCAGTTCGTGTAGAGTTTGTGGCTGTTGTTGACGAAGACGTCGATCAAGTTCATCCAAAAGATGTTCAAGTGGGTTCAAATCTTGGTAACGAGACGGCCATTGGAACTTATTAATATCGTTTCTGGCGAGGAAATCTCCAGTGACTCGTTAAGCATGTGGCATGGCGTTGTCCTGCTGGAACAGTTCACGTTGGACGTCAATGATGGGCAGGAGTCTGGCTGCAGGATGTTGTCTCTGAAGCGTACGGCCGTCGAATTTCCCTGAACGTGGATTAAATTGGTGCGCTATCGCCGCCCACATCATAACCCCGCCTCCACAAACAAATCTGTCCACCTCAATAACACTGTAAGCGGCAAAACGTTCGTTCCGACGTCATTAAACACGGTTTCTGCCATCTCGCCTCCACAATAGGAACCTGGATTCATCACTGAACCAAACTAGGCGCGAAGTTTCCAAACACCCACTGTGTTACACCAACGAAGTCGATTGGCACGGTGTTGACGACGTAGAACGTTGACAACGTAGGCTCTCCTGGCTCTCAATCCATGCTCCCTCAACCTGTTCTGTACAGTCTGGCTTGAAATTCTTCTCAGTTCTGGTATGTTGCCTGCAGTACTCTCGGCAGTAGTTGTGCGATAACGCCAATGGATGCCCCGGATGTAGCGATCTTGAGCTGGTGTGGTGACACATGGTCTGCCTGAACGAGGACTGTCATTTGTCGTGTTGGTCTGGACGAACCTGGCGAAAAGTCTTGAAATGGTGCTCTGGCTAACATGGAGACGATCTGCCACCGAAGATTGGGACTCTCCAGCTTGAAGTCTTCCGATGGCGATGTTTCTTGTCATAGCGTCAAGACGTGCCACTATAGAGTGTTTTATAATCAATCTCCAAACAAGTGGCAAATCCGAATGCGGTATCCCTTTTTATAGCCACACACTGCATGCATTTTCCACAAAAGTTTCACGTGCGTAATTGCACGTGTTGCGTTGTGGCGAAGCGTTTTTTATTTACCCTTAAAATGTTCACCAAAGTCAACATTTCCATGTAAGATCCATTTTTGGAAAAGAAAACGAAAGCAACTTGTCAGTATCATCAATATCATTACTTTTTTGGACAATAAAAATGATACAAATAAAAATATTTCGATTTCAATTAAGAAAAATCCCCTATACGTAACTTTTTTTGGATAGTATAAATATGAAAATCGTCAGAGACGGCAATTTAAACATCTTGCATGTGATGTCTGGTCACAGGTTTTCATTAGAACTTTACCGTTTGGTGACTGGTAACTTCACACTTGAATGTCATCAAGTCCTGGTCTAACACTAGGTCTCTGAAAAAAGTAATTTCAAAACAAGGATTTGTTATTCAGAGAAACGGGAATTATTTCTTCCCGACTTTAGACTTGCTTTTCAATGGGGTAACGTAATTACTTTCCGGATACAGCCGACGATGTCCGATTACTGCCTCAGTGACATCAAGACAAAGAGGGGCTGGTCTCTCCAGGCAAATTCATTTACAGCATCTACACTGATTCGAACCGATGGAGTAGTTACCTACCTCTGGTTAATCCACGTTCACTAGAATTTGAGGGAAACGTTGTTTTAAAGCTAAGTGTACGAGTTTAATAGAGATATGTTGCGCTTTTTTCACAACTTCAACCATTAAATACGGTAATCCTTGTTACCCAACGCCTTGAGAATTATTATGCCGTGACATCAATGATTAAACATTGTGTCAAAACGTCAATTTTAATAATGTGTGCAATCACTGAATGATATCGCTTAAATCTATCGGTTTGTATGTCCCCGGAAGTAGAATTGACAAATTAGCGTGGTGCTATCGCCACTCTGATTGGCTGAATTTTGGAGTGCGCGAGATTAGATTGACAGACTTGATCGGTCTTAGGATAACTTCTAGAATCTACCGAAAGGTTGAAACTTTTCAAAGGAAAAAAGGATTTTATGTTTCAGTTCATATGTGATTGTTCGTTCGAATGATGATTGTACATAAGAAATCGTTGGAGGAGTACCACCATTACTTGTTCTATATTGCTGTGTTTTGTCTCTCAGGTGGGTTATAGGGCCTAGTGGCATGGGATTTTATGTCTGCCTTTTTGGAGTTCTCAAGAGTCATAAAATATAACGTTTTACGAACAGAACATCTTTCATGTGCACATTCAATTACTGCATGTACATGTGTATTGTAAAATGATCATTTGTTATTCGATTAATAGTATATTATTATTTATTTTCGTCCCTTATTTTATACTTTAAATTTGTCTTGAAAGATTGCATGGGTCAAAATGGCGGCTCATCATTGTCATTGTTACACGTTATCAGCCCAAGCTAAAATGGCTGGAGAAGAATTCTTAATTAGCGCCCCCACTATGTTGGGGTTTCTATCATTTTTTGCATGGTTAACAAACATTTATCCAAATAGTGAATAATGCTGGCCTTCTTGGTTTTGATTTTTTGATCAAGTGACCTCGTGTAGGCCTACAGTGCTGTCGGGTAAAGCTACGCACGGTCAGGGATTGGGAAAGACACCCTGGACAATGGGCCATTTTTAGGGTTTTTAGTCATTTCCAGAATTTTGAATGGGCCATTCCCCATAGTAGCAATGGTAAAATTTCTGATTTGAATGGGCCTTTTTTTCATCCAATGTGCAAAATGGCCCATGGCCCCTGCCTTTCCCAATCCCTGCGCACCTAAGAGATACATGCAGGGATTGGGAAAGGCATGGGCCATTTTGCACATTGGATGAAAAAATGGCCCATTCAAATTTGAAATTTTACCATTGCTACTAAGGGGAATGACCCATTCAAAATTCTGAAAATGACTAAAATCTCTAAAAATGGCCCATTGTCAAAGGCGTCTTTCCCAATCCCTGCATGTTACATGTTCATTCTTCCGAGAAAAATACAGTCTAGATGGGTTGTAAACCACATCATTGTTAAAGCTTAGAGCTTCGCTGATAATATTAATAATGTAAAATTAACATGTTAAAATGAAATTGTCAGTAACACTGAAAGATTTCAGACGACTACCCCCTATTCCCATAGGTCGGCATGTGTAGGATAATGATGCGCAGTCAGGTTTTGAAAACACCTAGCTAACATTTCCATTATTTTGATTTTGATGGGTTTTAAAACTGTTTTCTAATTAAGTTAAGGACTTCAGGGTATCCAAGAGCCTATTTTGGCAAAGCAACTGTAGCAGGAATTTTGTCTGTTTTACCAATTTGTCAGTCTTTTGTGGGACTAATCAACATTTATGTCCTTTTTACCTTTTCAAAAAATTCATGATTGTTGACATCTTTGCTTACAAATATGAACGACAGAGGCATCCAATAAAGGGATATAGAAGTCTTAATATTCTAACTCTGTCGAATACACATTTGAATAATGGCACACAACATGCCACTCCCGTTAGAGACAAAGAAAAGGAGGACAATACTTTTGTCAATTAATGATTGCCGCTAAAACAATAAGTGTATAAACCCAACTGAAGAGTACATAAAATCAACATTTCAACATTAACTATGAACCTTGTTTAACTGCAGTTTACTCTCTAACAATGATATCTTTCAAGTTTCCTAAAGACGCAAAATAATCAATCTATAACAAGCTAACATTCATCTTGATTTACTATGGTTTTGTGCGAGTGCGTATCTTTACCACGGCTGTATTCACTCTACCTTGAAAAAGTTTAAATTGATTTGAAGCGGTACAGTTGTCACGGATAAACGTACGCGGAGGGTGAATGTACGCCCACTCAAGCAAATTAACCTAGTAAATCGGGATGAGTGATAGCTTGTTATAATACATTGTTGTCTTTGCTTCTTCAGTCAATTTGGAACATATCATAAAGTTTAGAAATGGTAAAAAGGATTGACATTGTTATAGATAAACATTTGTTGGTTTTTGTTTAGATATTTACTTTCAAAGATATTGTAATCATTACATGGAATATAACACAAATAAAGGGTAAAAATCTGTTTCATAGCTGCAGTGAAGTCCTTGTTTTCCTACTCTTTGCGCTACTGATTGCCTGTTAATTGGGATTGGGTTTTTGAGCCAAAAGTAAGTGGTTTAGTTTAGGACCACTGTATATATAGATATCTTCAAATGTTTTTTTTTTCTGCTTCCCTTTCAAACAAGTATTTTCTTTCAAAAAAAACTGAGATGTTATGAAAAAAGTGTATCATGACCAGTGATTGAAATACCGGTAAGTTTCATAACTTACCAGTAATTAAGGCCTATGGTCTGAAAATTAAACAGCCCTGCTAAAAAAAAAATAAATCTAAACCCAGCAACCCTAAAGGAGTGATCTATAAAATAGACTGTAACTGAGGAGAAAGCTACATCGGCGAGACATCCAGGCCTATCAACACGAGAATCAAAGAGCACTAGACCTCAACCAGCAAATCCGACGGCAAATCAGCAATAGCGGACCACATCAAAGAAAACCCTAATCATCAAATAAATTGGACTGAAACTACCCTAATGGCCAGAAATTAATCAGACTTTACCCTCAGAAAGTACACCGAAGGCCTGTGGATTAAAAGACAAAAGCCCACTCTGAACAGGGATCAAGGCTATCACATCCCCTTAGCCTATGATCAGCTTATCCAACAAACTAAATAACTGTTACCCATTTGTACATCTCTGGCTTCTACCTAATTACATGTTTACATAATGCTGTGTGAAACGTTGGCTTCCAGTCTTAATCCTTTCATCATACCTGTCAACCTGTTAACTTGTTTTCATTGTCTCTATCACAATTGTTTTTCTTGTTAATTGCATCTGTTAATTATATTGTTTACCATGGTATAAATGTAACCCCTCTATCCCTTCATCATTGCTTAACAACGACACAAGAAGCTGTGTCGAAACGTCGCATTCTAAGAATAAAGAAGTTGTCATCCATATATTCGTCTCTTATTAGCCCTGCTAAAAAGTTGACCAGCCCTGCAATGTCTAGATATTTAGTTCATCTAAAATCACAAAAGCAATTGGCTGGTTTGTAGGTAGCTATTTCGGACAATGATTGTGACATGTATATTGGATTGTAGTGTTATGTAATATTATGATAAATATCTATCTTAAATTGCCTGTATTGTCACAACTATAAGAATGCCATTGATGGGTCTTTTGCGATGAAGAAAATTTTATAAATATTTTTGCAGGTTTCCCTTCGGCAAATGGCAACTGTAATGCTCCCGTGACATCTTTTGATGTGTCTTCTACGTCTACCTCTGAGGTTGAGGTAATCGGAGTTAATCTATTGAGTCAGAATTCTAAATGGTGTCCAGTATTTTCTACTGACCAGGTCCAACATCTCCAAATGAACTTTGAACTTAATAGAACATTTACAGGATTTCAAGTTTTTGAAAGTATTCGTTTGTCTGCAGCCTATTACATGAGAGAAAGTGGAACAAAATATTTTGTAATCTTTTCAACTGATAGTGATGGCACAAGATGGAACACTCTTACAGAAGACCAACATAGTGGAACTAAAATGGTATGTATAATTTTAGTTCACTTAAATATTTCCTAAAGTTAATGGGGTTTAACAATCAATTAAAAAAAAACATTGTTTAGTAACTCAGGAATTTGGAAAGGTAGGGGCCATAGGCCATTTTGCACATTGGTGGCAAAAATGGCCCATTCAAATTAGAAATTTAATCCTTGCTACTAAGGGGAATTAAAATTCTGAAAATAACTCAAATGCCTAAAATGGTCCATTGTCAAAGGTGTCTTTTAGAATCTCAGGGTACTTTTAGTGAAGTCATAGTATTGACAGACATACAGGTCATGATTGAATCACAATTATAAGAATCAATGGAATTTCAATATCTTGTGCTGCATGTCCCATAGCTCTGTATGGTAGTCAAGCTTACTATTTTTTGTGACCCGTGTTGCCATGAAAACCTCATATTCAAGGTAAATACAAGACTTTTACCATTTTTCTTATGAATGTTGGCGCAATATATAATTAGATAGTTGCACCCAGAATCTTCAAATTTGGTACTACCCTACTAGGAGGGATTGTTGTTGCACCCAGAGTGTTCATACTTAGTATCAAACTTTAACCCTTATTGCTGAATATCATTTTGACCAGTTTTGCCCCTGTAGCTGAATTTTCCAGCAAACGGCTTGCTACCATTAAGCATATTTAGCACCGGGAATTTCAAGCGCAGCGAGATGCAACTGTTTTAATAATATATGGTTTGTATGGTTGAAGGATTGGGAAAGACACCTTTAACAATGGGTAATTTTCAGAGTTTTTGGTCATTTTCAGAATATTGAAGAGGCCATTCTCCTTAGAAGTAAGGGTGCGCGGTATTTTAAAAAATGATTTGATACTTCAAAACGTGTGGGCAAGTATTTAAAACACCAGTTTGCCGTTTCACAAAGGCCTCCTAAATTTAAGAGGTCGTAGCATATACGACCTCGTTTACGACCCTCTTACGACATGCTCTACGACCGTTTCACAACGGGGTCGTATCCATGTCGTACAACGGGGTCGTAAATCCATGTCGTATATCAAGTAGGAGGTGCTTGGTTGCAAAGCAACATATGATCTCGGCAGGACGGGCACCTGTCTCCGCATTCGTACAATTCATATCCTGTCTATACCGATGAATTAGTGTTTGTAAGTATTTTAGTTTTATGACTTACAAGTGGCTTACACAAATCAAAAGGTAAATTCATGAATTTACTACAATCTTTACATTCTAACAGAAATTGCATTAACTAAAACAAATCATTTATGGGCAAAATCAGAGAGATTTGAACCTGTGGTTTTAGTGCCTTATTAAAAATTTTTGTTCATGACCCTAAAGCATGAGTTACTTCCCTTTAACACTGTCGCGTACAACGTGAATTATTGACGCCTAGTTGTGGCTACCCTGACCCCGTTGTATTAGGTAAGGTCGCCGGATGACAACTTTGGGATAATTTAGATGGCCTTAGTGGAAACACAAGAAAGTCAACATTGCCAATATTTTAAGTTCAGGTCAAATTGAAACGTTAGTAAAATATCGACTGTAAGATTTTCAGCTTTAAAACTATTACCTAAGCTAAAACAAATCATATCATGCATTATAATGCATGCTTTTCATGGTTTAAGAAAATAAGATGAGCCATTACTTTGTGCACGGGACAAAAGAGTATCCCAAATCTTTGAGTTAGTTTCTTCATGAATACAAACATCCTATGATATATGACTGCAGGATTTGATTACTTTACAGGGTTTTTTCAACTACAAAAAGATAGATCAAATAAGCAGGAATATTCCATATATGGTATTCTCAGTTATGCATGAAAATTACATTAAAAAATTTATTGGAAATCAAATGGAGAATATTACCACCTTCTGATTTATCAATTCAAATAATATATATCGCATTCTCCAACTAAGAAGTTTTATTAATTTCAAAGATTTTGATAATGTCTATGTAGATTGTTTACTAAACAAAGCTTGCCATTAATTTACCAGCAGAAATGAATAAAAGCAGTTAGTTTAATATCAGGGCGTATTAAATGTTTGAATTTGAATTGTGTGTTTGAATTTTTTACAATATCTCTAAACAATTTTTTAGTTTAGAATATTGACATCTCCTTTAAAATGTTAATAAATTGACAGAAAATTATATTTCAGTAGCTCTTTTAGATATTAAGAAAATATTATCTTATTTCAAAGATAAAATGTCAACAATTAGAAAGGGCAAAAGTAATGCAATGAAATGATGATTTTGAAAACTATAAATATTGACAAACAAGAGCCCACTCAAAGTCTAGAAAAATGATTGGCTTTGAGACGTTTCGTCACAAAAGTTTGCCGAAAGTTATCAGTTATATACTTATTTTTTCCTTGCTTATTATTTCACTGCTGGAAAACTTGTTAACTATCTATGAATATTAAAAGGTGTTAAGATAAGGAAGCGATAAGGAAGGGCTGTAATTATAATTATATGTTTTATTACAAGATTTCATCGCTAGTTACGAAGCATTGTTGACATCCCGCAGTAAAGGTGAAGGTCACAGAAATGTAACTTACCGCAGTTTTGCAGTGTTCACCTCATTGAGCTAAATATTGATGTATTAGTATCCTTTCGTGAAAAGAGTGTGCAAATGTATCTTGGTGAGTGGCTAGAGTTCTTGATGAGGTACGTGTGTTGTAGGTGAAAACAAATAGCGGTATATCTATGGCTTCAAAAAATCTACGCGAGTTTTTGGTAGGACGGTCGATTGTTGTCAGGCATGTTATGTCTACTCTCGGTCATAGTCGAGGACACTAAGAATATTTGACAGATTTGACCAACACATTTCTCAATAATAAGGTAATCGACCCCTAGATTGACGAAATTGCATGTATCTATGCAACTGAAGAGGTTTAGTTGAGTGAAATGTAAAGTGATCCGTTATGTCATGATTGAAATAATTGAATCGCTGACGAATTTGTTAACCAAAAGGATGTTCGGAATCACTATGAAAAACAAGCAAATTGCTTCCTAATATTTCTGAATGTAGTATTTTTTATTCGAAGCGGAGGATGGCCGCCATGTTTATATGATTTATGACGTCCTAAATCATTTACGACAGGTCAATCGGGGTCCTAAATTTGAAGCTCTTTACGACGCAGTGTAATTATACGAGGCCGTTGTGAAACGGGTAAAAAATGTAAGAGATGGGGTACGACCTGCTTTACGAGGTCGTACCGGTAAGAGGTCTTTGTGAAACGGGCCACAGGGCAAGTAAACTTTTAATAAAATTTGAACCCCTTGCTGAGCCAAATCTGTAGCATACTGCACCTGAACTTGATATTCTATCAAAAATGTCCCGAAAATTGCACTTACCTAGGGATATGGGCCTGGGCCCCCTTTCACAAAGCCCTAAGGCGATCGTAAGTCCTTAAGGTAACCTTAGTGCAATGTTAAAGAATGGGAGTTAAGGTTAACCTTAGTTAAGGTTGCTTTGTGAAAGGAGGCCCTGGGTGTGGGAAGTTCATATAATTATTTTCATTTTAAGGTAATCCGTATATGTACTAATGTAATACAAACTGAAAATAGTACCAGTATTTAGTAAGAAAATACAATATACATCTGCAAGAAAAAGTTTTCTTTTCTTTTCAGTTCTTTATTCAATATACTCTTCCCTTTATTCTGTTAAACGGGCCAGTAGCACATAATACATAATAGATAATACATTTGACATAAACATATATATCTTTTGGGAACATTTGAAGAAATAGAATTTCCGAAACACATTTTGATGAAGAAAATCTAATCCTCCATTATCAATTTCTTTTTCAACAATATATATAGCAATTATTTAGGTACCACCCTTGTCATTTGTGAAAATAATGTGCAAGGGCTTTCAGATAGAGCCTCTTGATCTAAACTCTAACTCTTATCATTTTTTCTTTGAATGTTCTCTGTACACAAATGAGAGAGAAAACCTTATGTCATCAGTAAAGCGCATACTTCATACATCATGTATTTCAGTTACTCTTCAGCTTTAGTTAGAGGGAAGTGCAGACCTGTCATTTTGTCAAAATGTTAATATATTTGAGTTTGTTCAATTGTATATTCATGCTACCAAACGATTTGTGTAACAAACTAGTGTTTCATTTATCCTTTCTTCTTTGCTATTCTTCTTCCTACAACTTTTTCTTGTTCAGTATCTGTCATCATTTTATGATGGAAATGTATAATATTGTAAATACCAAAGAGAGTGTATCCCAAGATGGAGAACTTGTTCCCAATCCGTTTCTTCATGAATAAATATGTTTAAATCAAAATCAACTCTGATCTCCCAGAAAAAACCTTCTCCTGTGGACAAGTGCTGTTATAAGTAGATATACCTTTAAATGCATAAGCTTTCATGTAATGTTCTACCTCATGCTGACCTTTTGTTGCAGTACTTCAAGGAGGAATTTCGGAGTGGACAGACCATGGAAATGAAAAATAGAAAATTCAGCTTTCCCTATCCAATTGTCACAAAACATTTGAGAGTCTACGTTGACAAGGGAACAAAGAACTCGCCATACGAGACCTGTTATAAATTTGATTTACTCTTGCCAGAGGACTCTTGCGGTAAGAGGACGAGTTTAAGTAGAAATAACTTCTTATTGCTGTTCCTGGAAACAATGTGTCTGAAGGGGCAATATTGTCAGGGTATTTTTTATTGAAACGTACTTGAGGGGACTTACATGTTATTATTTCATCAAAATCAAGGTCAGACTGAAGCATGATTTTGTGAAAATGCTTTATTGTAACTCTTACGTTGCTGAATATTATTTTGAACAATTTTGCTCCGTGGTGGAATTTTCCAGCACTTCCCTCATTAAAGTCATTGTTTCATTTTTGCAAGGCAAATTGTAATGCATGCCTGACAAATAGTTCACCACTTACAGAAATCTTTCCCCTAACTTTTGCAACAATTTTCAGAACTCTGCAGGCATTCTAGCCCTCAAAAATGAAGTTCAAACTACCTTACCCTACCCTAATATTATGTCTTTGGCGAGCGTTAGTCCTTACCATGTCATTTCGCTAAGGCCGTGACGAAGAACACATAAAATTTCCCAGCTGAATATCCAATGAAAATAGCTAATAGCTTCCGCTTTTTCAAATACAGAAATAACAAAAAGGTGGTAAACTCAATGAAGAATGCATCTGTCATAAGTATCGGCGCTGTGATGACTAGATTTCCGGTGTTTCGCACTCACGATGGGATTGCACTTGATTCGGTACCTCATCGGTCTGAAACTGCATACGCCAATAAGCTGCTTCATCCATTACTGTAAAACGGCATAAAAATGAAAATCTTTGCAAACGCGAGTCGCGCGACAGGAAATATTTGTGTTAGCGATCAGATTTTGTTCGTGAAGAATAATTAGTTCAGTTTAGTTGCCTTACAAACATGAGACTATGACTTTAACGTAAAAGCGTAACTAGCACCAGTGGCTGAATATTCCAGCGCCGCGAGAGGCAACCGTTTTGACAAGATATGGTGTGTTTACATGGCGAATTACAGACGTTTATTTCTTTGTACACAAAACTAGTCAGCCAATGCAGCAATACAAATGGATGGTACTTTACTTACCTGGCACTTTGAATAAAATTTCCATCAACCCTAGAATGGTTTCTATAACCAAAGCAAACTTGTTTTTACTGCGGGCGCCATAACTCCATAAATTCTGAGGGCGCATGCGTGAAACAATACAAAACTTCAGACGAATAGTTCCACTGACACCTATAAAAAATCAATACAAAAATATGTCAAGAACAAATTTTACAATTATTTAAAAATTATAAAATCATTTAATCACTGAATGCACATAGACAAATTATATATGGAAATGAAGCTAATTTATTGCTCGATATTTCAAGATAAACGAAATCCATGGTATTTTCATACAGTGGGGAAATTTTGGCTTAGCTAGGCCATTACTTCCCTATCCTTGGTATTCATTCAAAGGTGGCAATTCTGGCCTAGATGGGCTATTTCTTCCCCGCCTATAGTATTTTTATACATTAGAGAAATTCTGGCCTAGCTAAACTATTACTTCCCTACCCTTGGTATTCATTCAAAGGTTGTAATTCTAAACTAGCTAGGTTATGTCTTCCCTACCCTTGATATTCATTAAATGGTGGTAATTCTGGCCTAGTTAGGCTATTTCTTCTCTGCCTATGGTATTTTTATGTAGTTTGGAAATGCTGGCCTAGCTAGGCTATTACTTCCCTACCCTTGGTAATATACAGTGAACTCTGAACACTGGTATAGGTTATATAAAAGGACCTTGCATGTCTAATCATGATACACATTTTGTGAAATATAACAAGACAGTTATAATGTTAACTTTTAAAAAAAATAGAACATTTAAAAGGAGATAAGGTTCCTCTCGGAGACCCCCCATTTCTTAAACCTGGCTTGAACACTGTGGCATTCAAAGGTGGTAATTTTGGGCTGGGTAGGCTATTTCTTCCCCACCAATGGTATTTTGATATATTGAAATAAACCATCATGACGTCATCATCTTGTGTGAGTGTCTGTCCACTCCTGTCTGATCAGATGCTTTCCCTGGAACTCCGAGGTAGGGGTGTAACAATATATCGAACTATCGATGCATCGCAATAGTGATCCTTGCAATAGTACTCTATCGATAGGGAGCCTCAAAACACTATTGATATATCAATAGTAAGGTAAACTATTGATACTATCGAAAGTGTTATTTTTTCTGGATATTCTTAGTGACTTTTCCAAATATTTCAAGCATGTTTATTTAATTCATTTCATTTCTTAATTTTCAAGATGAGAAATTTTCTTTTAGAGTTATGAACCCTAGTTGCAACAGTGGACGATTGCTAAAATCTGTTTCATTAATCAGATTATCCTCGTGAAATCTTTGGAAATCACAGCTGAAATACATTTTTGTTTGTATCTAAAACTATCGCAATAGCAATTGCTGCTGGAATTTTAATCTGCTGGAATTTTCCAGCACTTCCCTCATTAAAGTCATTGTTTCATTTTTGCAAGGCAAATTGTAATGCATGCCTGACAAATAGTTCACCACTTACAGAAATCTTTCCCCTAACTTTTGCAACAATTTTCAGAACTCTGCAGGCATTCTAGCCCTCAAAAATGAAGTTCAAACTACCTTACCCTACCCTAATATTATGTCTTTGGCGAGCGTTAGTCCTTACCATGTCATTTCGCTAAGGCCGTGACGAAGAACACATAAAATTTCCCAGCTGAATATCCAATGAAAATAGCTAATAGCTTCCGCTTTTTCAAATACAGAAATAACAAAAAGGTGGTAAACTCAATGAAGAATGCATCTGTCATAAGTATCGGCGCTGTGATGACTAGATTTCCGGTGTTTCGCACTCACGATGGGATTGCACTTGATTCGGTACCTCATCGGTCTGAAACTGCATACGCCAATAAGCTGCTTCATCCATTACTGTAAAACGGCATAAAAATGAAAATCTTTGCAAACGCGAGTCGCGCGACAGGAAATATTTGTGTTAGCGATCAGATTTTGTTCGTGAAGAATAATTAGTTCAGTTTAGTTGCCTTACAAAAATGAGACTATGACTTTAACGTAAAAGCGTAACTAGCACCAGTGGCTGAATATTCTAGTAGACTGCAATAGTCTATCGCTATCGCAATAGTCAAATTAGGCCAATAGTCACCCCTACTCCGAGGTTTGATCCTATAGTATCAAGCTACAGTAGCTAGATGTAAGAATGTCTTCTTTGCCAGGATTAAGTTAGATCAAGATGTTAGAGATTAGGGCTAAGAAACGCCGTAAATTGGCCGTTAATCTCCGTCAGATACTTTTATTCATGATTATTTGACCATATTGTCTCAAATTCTTCCATTTATATCAGTTGTTGATGGGTAAGCTCTATCTCCATGGTCTTAGGTGCGTTATTAGCTTCTTTTAAGCTTTCTAGCTATCGTTTTTTTCTTCCGTGAAATCGTCTCTAATTCCGTGTGGAAGGGTCCTCTGATGATAATACTAAGCCTAGTATACGGACTGCCCATCCCAACGGTGGTATTTCGGTTGAAACTGCAGATGAAACTGCCCAAACGGCAGTGTTTACCTTCCACGGGTCTGCTGATGTTGGGGGGTCATGGTGACCTGTTGAGGGGTAAAGTTTGGCCTGTTACACCGGAACTCTGAAGTTGGATCCTATAGCATCAAGCTAAATCTCTGGTATTAAGTCTAGACTGGTGTCAGTCTGTGAGATGGTAATGCCTATCGTCCTGTGGGTTGGCACTTTCTACGACAGTTCTTTCCAAAGTAGGTAAAAATGGGGGTTCAGGACCACCGCAGGCCAAAACGTATTTCCTCATTAACCTTGACATATGGCTATGATCTTGGTATTATTGCTAATCAAAATGGCCAGTATTTCTGCAACAAAAAGACACAGATATCAAGAGATGGGGTCCCCTTGTCGTAAAATGAAGAAAGATGAAACACTGAGTTGCATTACTAATAAAAATATGTATATAATTTATCATATGAGTTCAACACCAAAATATTTACAAAAGTTTACTATATATATTGTTTTTGATACAGAGTCAAAGCCGTTTTCAAAATCTATTGAGAGTAACATATCCTTTTTGTCCCCTGCCGTAACGAGGAACAGGAGACTCTGAATTCAGAATACGTACGTCCGGATTCTTGTCAACGCGATAACTCATGAAGCTTAGCACCTAAGGTGTTCATATTTGATGACAGTTTTCAATGGAGGAAGACTCGGACGCCAGTCACTTTGGTGACCTTGACCTAATTTTCAAGGTCACCCTGACAACTTGACCACTGTGTAATACAATGTTAACATGATATCTCATAGAGCTAAGCACCGGGCCTAGAGTTTTCATATTTGACGACAGCCTACAACGGCGGATGACTCAGGCACTATTTGACTTTTGTTAACTTGACCTCATTTTCTAGGTCACCATGACACTGCATCACTTTGTAATACATTGTTAACACGATATCTTGTAAAACTTAGCACCTTCTTGAAATACGTCACCATGAAGAGAAGATTCTCAATTGATCATGACAAGATACATCATCTTACAGGTAACATTCACTGTACCAAAAGATAGATAATATTAATTATACCAAATATATCATAACGGCATTGCCATGTTAGTGGCAAACACTTGTTATTTTTTAATTTAGCTCCGAGGATAATACCATACATTCGTCTTTAGTCTGCTAAAGATCTCCTTGGCATAGAGCCAGTTTGGTTTTGATGTATCAAATTATTTTAAACAGTCTTTATTCCCCTGGTGTTACGAGAGCTGATAATCTTGCACAGGCAATTTAAAAGAGTAATAGGTCTCTAATTTAAAAAATATTTTCTATCCTTGTCCCCTTTGGGTAAAACATGTAATAATTCCCCTGTTCATATTCAAACTCAAATATTCATTATTAAATTATTTTTTCACAAATCTATGCACCAACACTTTGATTTCTAACCAGAAAAACTTATAAATTCTAAATTCATTTTACTGCTTTTTGTAACATAGTTGTTATGAAACGTATGTTATTAACTGTAACCCCATCCCCAAGTAATCCCTAAGAAATAATCCATTAGCAGTTGTCAAGTGACATTGTGTTGACAACTGAGTCTGTTTAGTATTTAAGACCCAGGTTTGACTGTAGAGAAAAGTTCATTCTCAGCCATCTTCCTGGAGAGAGAGTTCAGTTGCTGACTGAGGACTGAGGGGTTGAGTCTCAGCCAGGACTCAGCCATGGGCTGGTGACAGCCACAGCCAGCCATGTGAGAAAGGACACGCTGGGCGTCGTGAGGGTGCCCAGGGAAAGCGGGCGAGAAAGGTCGACGGCCAGAGTGGTACAAAAGTACTTAGAAGAAATAAACCCATGCAAATCCACATGCATCTCATCTTCTTGTTGAATCTTACGAAGTGTGTGCCTGGTGATTGTGCTACATTTTGAAATCTTATTTATTATAATTTCCTTTTCCAGATCCTCAGACAGTTGTTTTTGTAAAGAGTGGACAGAAATAGCTGAAAGGAATTCTTCAATTTCTTCTTCTCAAGCTTAATGATTTTTTAAATATTGATTTTTATAAAATTATCTATAATCTTCTATATTTGTTCACCGTCAATGATAAGTTCCTTTTTATCAAAAATTAATTGATTGATCAACTAAATTGTGTAGTTTCTTTTTTTTTCCAAATTGCAAAAATATTTTGTAGGTTTTTCCCCTTGTTTATTTATAAAAATCAAAAAAATAAATCATTAAAAGTGTTTAATGAATATTGTTTATTTGTATACAGTATTTTTGAACTAATTTTATAAAAAAAACTATCAATTACACTCAGAATATCACCATGTCAACACACCATTTGTGGTAAAAACAATTGTGTCTTGTAACGTTGGTAAATTCAGCCACTGGTTCTGATTAAACATAGATGGTAGCCATGGGAGAATTCCGCCAGGAGGACAAAATGATATTCAGCAACTTAAGGGTTAAAGCATGAAAGCTAGTCGCAGCATGTCAACTTTGAATTACTTCTACAATATTGGATGGACTAAGAGCATTATGACTGTTACTAGGTGTAATATTATCTTCTCTGCTTTGTTCTCTATAAAGGGAAAAGAAAGGAGGTGGGAGGGAGAGGCAAGATGTTGACATTGAGTAATAGGTTGAGTTGTAGTTCAGTAATTAAGTAACTCTTGTTACAACTCAGGACAAAATTTGTCTCTCTATTTTAATTCTACTACCTGTTGACACTTTCAAATCAAACGGGAAGACGGGTCACAGCCCATCCCAGAGGTAAGTCTACTAATTATATCTAACAATACATGTAATTATTATGTAAGCTTTTTTTCCCGGCGATCCGATTGGTCGAGAAGCGGTCACGTGTCAGTCGACAGAAAAGCATATTGACTTCACTCTGAGTCCGACCAAAAGTGATATTGACTTGACATAGACATAATGACGTCAAACCGTTGTTACATGACGTCATGCTATTGTTATCATGACGTCATTTGACTGTCATGTTGAACAATTGATCTAAATTGCTGTTCATGACTGTAGTTTTTTCTTTTCTTTTCGTATTTAATTCGAAACATAAAACAATTATGGACTGGTGAATTCGGTCAATACCTGTTTATATAGACCCGAGGAAAGCAATATTGACCTCGGACTTCGTCCTCTGTCAATATTGCTTTCCTCGGGTCTATAAAAACAGGTATTGACCTCATCACCAGTCTATAATTGTATATTGTTCATAATGAGTATTTCTCAATATCATGTCTTGCATTTTCTGTAAATGTATATAATAGCTAATTGCACTTTTTATCAGGTGGCAATTCTATTTCTGACGATTTTTTTTGAAAGAAATAATTAAATTTATAAGAATTTTTTTTTTTAAGTTATAACAAACCAACCTCTGTGGTGCCATCAGATTGTTAAACTTGACATAAAATCATTCTCCATTTTCTCCTTTTCCTTTTGAAATCATCCAGGTATTGAAAATGGTCACATTTGAATATATATATATTTTGTAGTCTTCAATAAATATAACAATACATGTTACATTGAGTAATTATTTGCATGTAGATAGAAAACTTCCAGTTTCTATAATTTGTTCATTGATAAAAACAAGAACCTGAAATTGTCATGGTTGGAAGTAATAGTCAACATACATTATACAAGATTAGGCCATGCTTACTCTACATACACAATATCTAGACATTCAGGTGCCAAATTAACAAGCTGTCATGTAATGTAACTGCAGTTAGTCAGATTATAAGTTGAAATATACAATAACACACATATATATGTTTATTCAATAATAATGCGATTGAAACAAGTGCTGTTCTCAGTTGGATATTCAAGCTATTGTTTTATCAAAGATTTGAGTTGTTTTGTGAGAATTTGTACGTTCAATTGACAAATAAAAAGATGCTAAAACAAGTTCCAAAATCATCAGCTTTGTTAATAAAAAAGACCCCTTTGACGTCAAAAGAAGGCAGAAATGCTTCAACGACCATGGAATCTGCTGGCCGGAAATAAATAGCCACTGTTGATTAAAAGCCCTATTTCACTTATATCGGCTGCTTTCATAAAGTTAATGTCAAGTCAGTTACAAATTTTAATCCCTTTTCATAAATCCCCAAAACAGCCAAAGGGCATTGCAGTCAACCTTTGAATTGTTCTGAATTGTTTGATTTTTCTGGTTCCCATAGAATCAGTGGATAAGTGGTAAATAAGGTTAAGATGATTAGGTTTGAATAAAAGTTTAGGCAGGGGACATCACAGTGCATCACATGGACATTTCTAGTTGTCAATGAAGCGTGTCTTTCATAATGGGATGTTAAAACATCACAAACAGTTTCTAGTTAGTATCCAAGATAATTTACCAAATGAGCAGAGCTTCAATTTGTTCTTGAGCAATTTTAGAAATTATACGCATGTGTTAATCTTTGGCCTCAAAGATATAAGATCTAGTTATGTTTTGTCCTAGTTCCAAAAATCATTCATATTGAAGTTATTTTTTTCAGGTATAAATTCAGTGGACCTTATTTTTGCGCTTGAAACTCCAAATACATGGGATAATGATGAATTTCAAATGGCCAAGTATTTTGCGATGGACATGGTTAATGAATTATCTTTTAACTTGAATAAAGCTTTAAGAATAGGCTTCCTGACATATGGCGAAGAAGCCAATATATTACTTCATTTGAACAGCGGCCTGGATTTGGATCACATGATTTCAACAATAGATGACATCACCTCAACATCAAGCTCCCAAGTTGTTACTGACATTGCTTTACAGAAGGTTTCAGACGAAATGTTTACAGCCCAAAATGGAGACAGAAGCGATGCTGCTAATGTTTTGATTGTGATCACTGATGGAAGCCATGGAGGACCATCGGTAAGAGCAAGGTCTCAGGAGATTCAGGAGAAGGGGACTTCCATCTACACTGTAAGCATTACCAGCAACCCTAACACAGCCACGCTGAATGATATCGCCTCTACACCTCTCCAAGTATTAAGTGGCAAGATTGTGGAAATTATTCATCGTCTCAAACGTCACTGTAAGTTTTTATGACTGTAGACATCAAAATCATGTATTAAGTCTTTCACATTTTATTTTATCACAAAAACCTTGGAAGTACTACACATGGAATGATACATTTAGTTTGTGCTCAGCTCAGCAAAATATTACAGGGAGCTGTAATGAGGTTACCAAAATGAGCCTTAATCAGGAAGAGCAAGATTATATTTTTTTAGAAATCCATTTGCCACAAATGGATTATTTAGGTTTATGTATTCTCCTTTTGTACCCTGGATCCATTGTAGTTTTGAATTTTACTACCTCCTATTGCTGGCCCCGGTTGTAGCTGTACTTGCAAGTGTGTGCTGTCTACTTGTAAAATTGTGTGAAATTTTGGTATCCGCATTTTGGCATGCGATGAGTTGTTAGTGCTGACTCAGCACTTGACCAGTTCAGATGTTCAGTCATGTAGAATTCAATGATTGTGGGGGTATTGTTATGTTATGTTTTATATGTTTTACTATAAAAGCATTCATATTTTCAAATTATTATCCCCCGCCCAACGTAGTTGGCAGGGGATATTGAAATGGTCTCCGTCTGTCCGTCCATCCGTCCATCCGTAAACTTTTCACTTTTTCGACTTCTTCTCCAGAACCAATGACTCTAGAGAGCTGAAATTTTATGTGCATACTCCTTGGCAAATGGGGATTCTAAATTGTAGATTTCGTGACCCCATGACCCCAAATGGGGTCACAAGGGTCAAAACCTTAAAAATCTATTTTAATCTTCTTCTCCAGTTCCAAAAGGTCCAGAGAGCTGAAAAGTTGTGTGTAGACTTCTTGGCCAATGGGGATTCTAAATTGTAGGTTTGGTGACCACTTGACCCCAAATTGGGTCACAGGGGTCAAAACCTTAAAATCCTGCTTTCATCTTCTTCTCCAGTTCCAAAAGGGCTTGATAGCTTAATAGTTGTGTGTAGACTCCTTGGACAATGGGGATTCTGAATTGTAGGTTCGGTGACCCCTTGACCCCAAATGGGCAATGGGCCTTTTTTATTTGATTGTGAATAACTCGGACGTTGGGACAGGCTATCTTTCCTACACTGCCCATGACCCCATGGTCTAAACCCAAACACCTATTTCTATCAAAAGTCTGATGAGCTACAGAGCCCATGGCTCTATTTTTATTTTTACCCGTTTCCATGGAAACGTAACATAGGATTTTGTTTCCGGAGCACAACTCCAAAATGGTGAGATCTATCTTGACGAAACTTGGTATGTGCAACGGGCATCATGCGGAGATGTGCCTTTTGGGGTTTTCAACTTCTTTGCATTTTTATTTTTACCCGTTAGTGTTTCCGGAGCACAACTCCAAAACGGTGAGACCTAGCTCGACGAAACTTGGTATGTGCAACGGGCATCATGCGTAGATGTGCCTTTTGGGGTTTTCAACTTCTTTGCATTTTTTCCATTCGTCCGTCCGTCCGTCCCGATAATGTTTCCGGAGCACAACTCCAAAACGGTGAGACCTAGCTCGACGAAACTTGGTATGTGAATCAGGCATCATGCGGAGATGTGCCTTTTGGGGTTTTCAACTTCTTTGCATTTTTATTTTTACCCGTTTCCATGGAAACGTAACATAGGATTTCTTAAAGGTTGTTTGTAGAAAAACAACATGATCATTGTTCAATATTCCACAACTAGTATCCTTAACTACCCTTTCCCTTTGGCGGGGGATATAGCTGACTCTGTCTGCTTGTTTTAATTGACTTTAATCTATAACTTATTTTCAAAGGGGGGTGGGGGGTGGGACCCCCTGAACCCCCCCCCCCCCCCTTGGATCTGCCACTGCTAGTGAGTGTTGACCTGTACCTGAGAAGCAGGTGTAAGAACCGCTTCTGTAGCAGTCATTCTTTAGCCACACTCATCCCCCTAACTAACAGAAGGAAACTTGTAAAATTGAATAGTGCAAAATTTAAATGGAAGAAAACGCAGCTTTATAGCAAAACAAACACGTTGATATCAGTGATAAATGGTAATAACAGAAATTAATGTGTTAAAACTGGATATGAAGACAATCATTAATAGTGAAATATGTGTTAGTTCACTTCAGCGCAGTACCAACACTGGTTTGCTAGTTGCAGCCGATGCTCGCAGGTTTCACCGCAATGCATAGCCAGAATGGTGATGCGCGCTTTCTCCCTGCAATAATACTAGCAACCGCCATACAAGTGAAATAATCTTGAAAGAAGCGTTAAACTCCAACTCACTCACCTCACCTCACTTCACCAGTTGATACCAGCTAGGTTTATGATGAATCTGTTGGCAATGTTTCATCTAATCTACAAACAAAATGGAAAATTTTAGAAGAACCTGAAAAGGAATGAGTGGAACATGCTGGAATTAAGATATCATTTAACCTCAGAAAGGTTTAACAAATTATTATTAAAATCATTGATCAATACCGCAGTCTTTAAGGCGGGGACAGTCTCATTGACTGTCACATACAACACTTGGCATGTGGACTGCCAAGGTGCACAAGCTGCAAATAGAATGCTCAAATTACTCGGTAATCACTATAATGCTTGGAAGGTTTTAAAGGTTTAAAACAATGAAACCTCCTTATCTTCAGCGGTTTGGTGAAGTCAAGGAAGGGGGGAGGGGGTGCAAACAACTGTAAACCTCAACAATGACATGACACGGGTAGTAGCTTGCAAAGGCAAATATGTATCTTTAAAAAAAACACTCCATATGATAATTATTGCCTGCACTCTATGCTTCTGATGCTGGGCAATTTAATGATAGAGGGAGCGGGATTAGGGATGTCTGCATTGTATGCTGCAAGGGTGGTAGCACATTGCCAGAGGATGATCGTGTTTTTGTTCACTTCTACCTTTGATGTAAATGAGAAGGGTATAAAGAGGCTCTTCCTAGTACCCAACATGGACAAGGTCTCTCAGATACAACTGTTGAGAGTCCTGACAGAAAGACAAGGATAGAACATCATCGATCAGGCTGCTGGATCTGGCAGGGGCGAAGGCTTCCAGATGTCACTTCCACTCTGTCCAACTCTTTCAGCCTTTTTGAAGCTGGAGGCAAGACGTTTAATGGACTTGTCATGGGTGGTGCACTGTGAGAGGCTCTCCAAGGAGTGGTTCCGTTAATCATGTACAGTCGTATATCCCCTGTGTATGAACATGATATTAACTGATCGATCTTCTGAGATCTATTTTTAATAAGCAAGGAAGAATATAAGCAACTAGCTCCATCAAGAAACCTTGACAACTGTGTAGTTTATTACAGTTTTTTTCTGAAAAGTTAGCTTTTGATGATAATCCGATTACATACACTTTGAATGCATTTCTTCTAACTCCTTGTTAACTCTTTATCAATGAGGTGGACTTCTGTCATGATAGAAGCCATTTGATTGCCTGAAACATCCAAGTGATTGATTGATAGATTTATTGAAAGCCAATCAAAAGAAGCTTGTAGGTGATGAAATAATTGGGATTAGTCTACAATGGATCCAGGATATAAGTGGAGAAATAATGGACAAGTCCTGCAAGTGAAGGCTATTGTAAGACAGGCCTTGGATTTGGGGACAGAATCATGTTATTTCATGTCAACAATTGGCAAGATGGAGAAGGGAGGGAATGCTCTTTGCTTTATTTTGATTGTTTATTTAAGATTGATTATGGTTGCTCATTTTGGGTGTTGGCAGTGTTTGAAGAAATGTTTTTTTAAATCAATTTTCCTGGGATAAAAATTACCTAAACAAACTTACTATTGTTAGGTTTTGTTGGAATGAAAAGATCTTTAGATTGGAGAACCAAAGCATTAAGAATGCATTGCCATGGTTGATTCCAAGAGTCAAGATTAACTGTTGTGGCTTTGTAGCTGATAAGAATCAGATCATAAGATGTGATGCTAAGATTAACAAAGTAGGAATAGACTTCAGGAAAAGAATTGAGAAACGAAATGTTGCAGTTGGCAACAATGATATTTTGTGGGGATAGATATTGGACCAAATATTGTATTGCAAATTATTACAATAATTAGCTTCTGTATTGTCAATAATATTGCTATATATTGAATATTCACTCTTTCCAAGGTTCTGTTGAGTTTAAACAATCACAACTAAAATAAAGAAATAAAAGCAAAACTTAAAGAAATAGAAAATTAAAATAAATTATTTTAATACAAATTCAAAGCTTATCTCTCTTATAAAGTCCAATATATGTTTGTGCACACAAAGAGCATATATCTCGCATCTCAACCTGTAACTTGACAGATGAACAAGTCATATTTAATTTCTCTCTTTGAAACTTTATTTGAATTTTAAGACAATTTATTGTTAAAATCATATTGTGATTATATTATTGCACAGATTATACCCTTATATACAGATATACTGATGATATTGCACAGCTCTAATATTTTCCTTATTTGCAGATGTTAAGTTTCTGACGACAAGAATATAGGGTTCTTGTGGGCATCAACTTGGAATATTGTTTGTTGCAGTTGAGGTGATTAGAAAAGTTTTAGAGTTTGTGCATGGCAACTTTGTCCTGAGTGCAGTGCTGGGAGATTACAGTGCTGCAGAAAGTTACTGTGAAGGACTCGGAGGAACTTTGGCAGTGGTGAATTCGGCTTATGATAACAATTTACTTGTACAAAATGCTGCCCAATACAAGGACTTATGTCAGCAATGGTGGCTTGGTATGTATCAGTTTTTTTAAGCAGAGTTTACATACCATGCAAAAAAAAGTTTTGGGAATTAATATCAATTATTAATATTTAGTTGGATGTTTAGTAAAGGTTGAATTGCTAAAATCCAAATTATTTTAAATGCAAGATTTCAGAGCTAGAAATATTTTCTCTTCACTGACTCCAATGTTAAATTGTCACTCGTCACTCTTATACAATAAAAGTGCATAATGTTTAACCACTAACCATCAGTAAGGTATTCAAACTCCTGTCCAAAAAATTCATGAAGTACTATACTTTCACTTTACTATTTCCGAGCTACAACTTTTCTGAATAACACCCTCAAGAAATTCACCTATGAAATTTCTTGTTTTGGATCGTTAGGTGACCTAACACTCATCACCCCTCTGAAGACTGTCACTTGACCTTTTGCAATCGTTGGCAGCCAAGTACTTACGGGCTAATTTGGATAAAAACACCAATATTCTCATAATTCATATAACTTTTCTGTTGGGAGTAAATGCAATCTGACCTCTATTTTCTCTCTGAAGTAGGAACTCATTGGCACCCATTTACAAAAAAACCCATTTAGAGACTTTATGAATATCCACCCATCAGGCAACTGATACAGGTTTGGAGGTGTAAACTCAATTCCGCACCAAGTGATGGTCTTTGACTCATTGCACTTGACTTTCCTGTTTTCTGTCCTGCAAAATCAACTCTGCCATGTTTTCTTTTCAATCTTTTTGCAACATTTCACAACACTGATACTTGTAGCAGAAGGTTAGATGAATAGCCAAGTTATACATGATTAACGTAAAATTAAAATTCTTGAAACAATGTTTTTTTTAACAATGAAAACCTCCAATTAAACATTCCCTCTGGTATAAGCTTAGCTGTTTCCATGGACCTTTCTGGAGAGGTCTAAAGAATAAATAATATACTAGTAAACTAAAGACCTAATTACCTTTGGTATGCAGCTCCCCTCTTCTATCTGGAGTCATCTCCCCTTAGACACTAGGTGTCAGCCTCAAATACTTTTCTGCACCCCATGTGTGAAGAAGTGTCTGAAGTGCTTTCTTCCCACATTGTCCTGTGTTTCTTCCTATGGACAAACTGTTATGTAAGATTGACATCCTTTCTAGCTCTATCCCCATGGACTTAGCCTGATATTAGCTTCTATTTAGCAGAGATTAATCTCATCTTTCTAGCTTTTGCAGGGGTCAAAAAATATGATTGCCCGACTCCCCGGCACAGTAAGGATTCAATGTTGGGCCTATTTACTAGTAAACTAGTATCACTTGCTTGATAACGGTGTTAGTATCTACACCGAAACATCGCGATTCATGCAATAAAGAAGTTGACTTTCCATAAGAAATTATTCGTTCTTCTTCATCAATCCAGCTTCTAAAATGCCCCTTAAGGAAGGTATTTACTAGTAGTTTATGATTTTAAAATGTTTTTTTTAAACGAAATTCATGGCCTAAAGGCCGTAGTCCAAACAGGCAGCGCTGCGCGTCATTTCCGAAAATAACGCTCAAGTTAATTTTAGTTTGTGTATGTCCATTCAAGCAGCGCATCGGCGTTAAAAGTTTTGAATCCCCAAAATAGCGACTTTTTGACACTCAGGGAAACCCCTTTTTTCCGCTCGACAGGATATACCATGTGTTTTGGCTATTTCTCTTTCATATCTCCAAAAAACAATGCCTAAAACACAAATCAATGAATAATTATTGATTACTGAGGTGCAAAATCACCCATGCCTATATGACATTGACAAAGATGCTGAAATGGCTAATAAGGCAAATTGTGTTAAATGAATGTATCAAGTTAAGGTATAACTTGTGGCATGCAGCAGGTGTGAGGGTTGGGAGTTACATCCCTTGGTCAAGTATTTTACTGAATAAATAAGTTTTTGTATTAAACAACGCAGTAACGCGCTGCCCAAAGAGAGGCACAAAGTTAACGCGTCGACGCACTGACATGCGCAGCACTGCTTGCGCGCTACCTGTATGGACTACGGCCTTAAGATTCAAACTTGTTGCTATAAAACAGGAAGAGTTTCCTTTACTCCAATTTATGCCTAGAGGGGTATATCACATTTCATAAGATTGAGGCTGGATTCCTTCTTGTACTTGCGAGGTAAGCGCAATCGCTGACAAAATTATGTTATCAGTCAGTGTTCATGGCGACAACACGCTTCCATATGTCACAGCGATCTATATTGAGTTATATTGGCGGGGATAAGAAAGGGGAATCTTCAAAAAGAAAATTATTGCAAAAAGATAAATAGGAAAGCACTTCATCCAACAATAAGAAGTATTACGTTGATAAGCATGAAAGAAAGTTTATTAACTCTTGAAGAGACGCGTATCCTTTGGTCATGTACGATGTTGAAAGCAATGTCATGAAGTGTAAAATTTGTATGTAATATCCAGGGCTGCCTACTTGTACTATTTTGGAGTATTTTGTACACATGACAGTCTTTAAATATGATTGTACACCAATGTTGCTAATTGTACACCTATACTGAAAAAATCTTTTATTCATTTGATAGTAATGTTTTTTGAGTATTGGAGTGTTTAGATGCTAAGTACAAAGTTCAATTTGAACTGTATATTCTAAGTTGACAAAGTGAGAAAAGGGTTAAGAAATGTCAAACCAGAGAAAGATATGTTTGAACCCATGGTAAAATACTACCTTCATTGTTTCTTGTACACATAAAAGTTACAAAATACACCTAAATTACAGTATTTCTACACATTCACCAATTGGAAAGTAGGCAGTTCTGAATATCCTGACATTAGTGCAAAAAACAAAAAGCATGCTTTTGTTGATAGTTGTAGCAATTTTAGAATTGACTATCTCAAAAGTCTCGACATTTCTGACGCTCACTTGCAATATATCACAGGGCGACCAAAGGATTGGAAGGAAACACATGTACAGAAAACACAGAACAAGCACAGAATGACATGAGTGAAACTGCAGCACACAAACAAATTTATGAAAGTGAGCCAGATATGTGAGCCAGTCTGGTGAACCAATCTCATTTCATGCTTCAACAGTCCCACTTGCTCACTGTGATGGTGTCCTAGAAGCAGGTGTCATAAAAGAAATTAATCTAGTGTCAACAAACAATCAACATAGGCTATGCCTATTGAATTTTACTTCATATGTGTGCGAACATGAAATAAATGGGTAAAATCCAAATCATACCTTTTGAAAGTTACTCAGACAACTTTAAAAAAATGTCCAAATTGATGTATTATCCTTGCTGTCCTTTCGGTATTAAACAATTCTTTCTTGTTTTGTGAAATTCCTATAATGCCAATGCTTGAATATAAGTATTAAAATAAAATCACTTGATTGGACTTCATATTCAGGTCTCCGTGGCAAGGAAGATAACTTAACATATTGGACTGATGGAAGCAAGGTCCACTTCACCAACTTTTCACAGAGTGAATATCTTGGCCCATCAACTTTCGGAACACTTCTTCAGTTGGATGGAAGTTGGATACTTAAAGAAACAAACACTCGACATTGTTCTATATGCAAAATTCCTCAAAGTGGTAAGTACCAAGTGTGAGGCTCATTTAGTGATTGAAAGAGAACCACAAACTGTTTAGATAAAATGATAAGGCTTCAGCAATACATTCTTCACACTGTACGTTAAGTATCTTAAAGGCACTATAGCACACTATAGCATAGGTTCAAATTGCCCATTTTAAGGCATATGAGGATAAAGGCACTCACTTTAGCTTTCTATCGATGCAATTAAATACTTATTATGCTTTGGAATTGACCTGTAAACATAAACGAACTTGTTAAGACTGTTGAAGTTTGCTGAAAGATATAAAAAATCTATGGTGAGCTGTTAAAAAAAGGGAGAAATTATGGAAAGTTAAAACGGCTGAACTAGTAATGTGTTTAGCTTTTGAATTGAATTGTTCCTAAACTATGAATTGAAAAGAAAGAATTATATTGTTTATTTAAGAGTTTTTGTAATTAAACCGGTTTCAAAATTTAGTATAAGCATTGTTATTGTACAAATTTGTACCGATTTGTCCCTTCTGGCTGTAGGCAAATTTTGAATATTTCAAATATCATAGTTCTTGAGGATTTAATGCAACGTTGCATTAAATACTACCGCTCATTGAGAATCAATTTTTCATCCTGAATACATACATATTTGTTAAATTACTTACAACATAGATTACCTGTAATACACAAATTCACACTCGTTTTGTAAAAGTCATATGACACACTTCCTCGGGTAAAAATCTCTATTTATGAAATATTGATGAGCACTAGTGTCTTTGATACAATGTATTTTAGCCCCCAAAGGGGGATATTGTCATGGCACAATCCGTCTGTCCATCCAAAGAGAGTACCTTTCATGAAATCAACTAATCCAAACAGTTTTTGATAATCTCTCTTAGAATTGCACATGCTTATGTATATATCAGTGATGCACATTTCCCTTTTGGAAATACTGCTTTAGAAGGTAGCTAGAGTTTTAAAAAAGGGACATCTGCATCTGGTGTTGTACTCTTAGAGCATCCTGGTTATCAACATTTCTTAATTTTTACACATGCATTGGATATGTCAATCATCTCCTCCTACAGTTTTGCTAAATCTTTCTGAAACTTGAAACATGCCATGGGTATAATCAGTGATGTGCATATTTGAATCAATAGTGGTTGTAATGAATTTTTCCAGATCTATTGCCTTTGACCAAAAACATAAGAAATATCTGGAAGGGGATGTTGCACTCTCACAGAACTCTAGTTCAACTTTGCATCTCACCAAGTGACTCCTAAGAAGTTGAAATTTTGTTAACATACTCCTCGATAATTGTGAATTATATTTCAACATTTGGTGACCCTAAAATCATATTGTCATATTCTTCTCCAGAAGTTATAGGTCTAGTAAGCTGAAATATAGTGTACAGAATCCTTGACAAGTGAGGATTATATTTAATAGATTTTGTGACCCTAATACAGGCTATAGGGGTCATGGCTTTGAAACCTATTTTTAGCTTCTCCAAAAACAAGAGATCTAGAAAGCTGAAATCTTGTGAACAGACACCTTCACTTGTGAGGATTATGATTAATACATTTTGTGACCATGCACTGTGTCCCCTAATAAGAATCACAGGGGAAAAAACAAACTAATTTGTCCTCCCTGAGATCAAAAGACTAGAAAACTGAATTGTAATTTATAGATTTGATGAGTCTGTGACCCCTAATAAAGGTAACAGAAACCATGCCTTAAAACGTAGTTTAGGCTTCTTTTCAAAAAGCAAAAGGCAGCTGAAATTATGTTGACAGAAGTCTTGGCAAAATGAGATTTTGATTTATCAATTTGGTGACCCTGGGGCCTTTCATAAGGTTCAGAAAATACAGTGAATTTCTGTAGACAGTTAGTGTAGGCTTGTCACCAAGAACATTAAATTCAGCTTAAGTTATAAGAATGAGTGCGGTTTGGATTCAGAAATTTCAAAATCTGTTCATTATCATTTGAGACTTGGTATGTGATTAGACCTAGTGATTGCGTGGTGCTTTTTACTACTTTGGTTATTCTGGTTTCCATTGAAACAATTTGGCGAAATTCAAATGAATTTAACTTGCTCAAGCTGGCTATGACAATATTTGGATTCGCCAACACAACAATTTTATTTTTTGCAAGTAGAGCATTTGAAATAATTTACATTGATTAAAAAAGAATGTATACCATCTTTAATTTTTATATAGAAATGTGACTGTCACAGATTATGTATTTTCTAAATGAAGTTTTTTCTAATTCATATTTTCAATCAACTGTTATTTTTCAGTCAGATTATTACACCAAAGTGATATTCAAAATTTATGTGATTATGATAAATAACAAAATTGAAAAATCTGATTAAGGACACAAACTTCTTTTTTTTATTCTTGTAATTTTGAATAATAGACTTACACTAGGATATGAGGTATGTAATATAATACATTTTAGAAATTACCTACTTGACTCTTAGTGTAAGTCACAACATGAACATATTCTTAACAAAACAGCATTTTTTAAAGGATAAAATAGTACCATATCTTTGCCAAAAAGCATGAGGAAGTTTGGAAATGGTACAAGCAATTTTTCTGTTTTTAAATCTTTGGTGTGACAAACAACATTTTAAAAATGATATTTGTATTAAGTACCAGGTTAGATAAATTCAATGTTCGTTTGCTTATGTTATAATATTACAAATGAAAACAATCAATGAACATTCTTTCAATTAAAAAAAGTGTGTCTGTCCATTTGCTTAACAATTAATCATTGTGTTCATGTATTATTTAGATTAACATATAGTTTACTTTAAAAAGGAAACGCTGATGTGAAAAAACTTCTTTGGGAAGGAAAAAAACCCTCTTCAGATCCTAAAAACCACCTTTACCATTCTCTGGTGATGCCATGCATGTAATGGTATCAGACTTCATTTGAGGAGTACACAGACACCAGTTGGTTCAAGGTCACTAAGAGACTTTTAAAATCTCACAAAATGTTGCACCCAGAGTCTTCATATTTGGTATCACTTACAGACTCCAATGGAGGATCGAGTACTCGAACAGTTGATTGGTTGACCTGGAACTATTTTCAAGGTCACTGTAAGACCGACCAGTATTTAAAGTGTTTAAATTCTATCTGTTAGTTTTACTTTTCATATTTGATGCCAAAATGTATTAATGGTATATGAATAGTATAGTGATACCAACTATTCTTTGTTTTGTCCAATGGATTGCAGAAAAAACATTGATTTGCATGTCTCCTTACCTTATAGGAAGGATGCATTGCCATGTTTCTAGCAACTTTATGAATTTATGTATATTTTACAAATTTCTTTACTTTGAACGTAGTCATTTATGAAGTTCTGAGTTTGTCCAACCAAGAGATGCAATTGTATATAACAAGTGTGGTGGTTTTTTTTATATCTTGTATTTGGTAAATGTAAGTATTTTAGACTGTATTTTCAAATGCAATTTAAACTGATCCATCAGGAAGCATAACAGATATCTACTAGAAGAAACATAAAGTTTTCAATATGTGAAAGCCCATTGAATTGAAAATGTTTACTTTTCTAGGATTTTCGGCATTTCGTCACACATTTTTTGTCCAATGTATCTCAAGGGGACGAATTCCATTGACCTTTCACCTAATTCTGTCTCTTGCTCCCTTCATCTTAATTGTAAACTACAAATCTGATAAGTACTTAACTGTTTAAAGGCACTAGTGCACGCTTTTATGGTTTAAATTGGCTATTTTAAGGTTTACGAGGACTTATGCATTCACTTAACCTTTCTATCGATGCAATGAAATACTTAAAATTCTTTACAATTGACCTGCAATCAACAATGAAAAACTTTTGACAGCCGCTGTCGGCTTGGACATACACAAAATCTAAGGTTAGCTGTTCAAAAAACGGATATTTTATAGACAGTTGAACGCGGCTCAACTATTATTATGTGCAGCTGTTGAATTTACCTTAACTCTGAACTGAGACCAAAGAATGAATTATGTTTTATGAAAGCAATGTTGTAAATAAACCGATTTAATAACATAGCATTAGCATTGCTACTAGATTGACCAAAGCGGTTGCCGTTTCCGCTTTTTTGGTTATAAGCAAAATCTTAATATTTCCGATATCGTAGTTCACGCGGATTTATGGTAACGTAACATTAAATACTTCCGGTCTTTAAAAATCCACTTTACTACCTGAATACGAAAATATTCGTTAAATAACTTACGAGCTAGATTACTTGAGTGAGGATCTTGAATAAAATCGAGAGATATGCAGTATCTGTGCATTCGTTGTGTTAACAAAATATTGGTGTGCACTAGTGCGTTTAAAGATCCAAAACATCAAGTCATATTTGTTGTTTCTCACAAAACTGAACAATAGAGCATCATATTAATTGCATATGGCAAGGTGTGTATTTGTTTTTTGAAACTAGGGTGATTATTTAGGACCTCCAACAGAATCAGACTCAGGTGGGTTCTGTGTTTAATTGTTGGTGTAACACTACAAGAAATGATGCTGAACATTGCAATATTGTAAAACAATATCAGGAAATTCCAAAAGGTTAGCATTAGAACTGATTTCATTGTTGCAAAAACTATTTATGTTTACATGTACAGTCTTTGGATACAGTATTGAAAACAAATATGCTTCAAAATCTAGTTATTTGTCTGGACAGGTTTTAGGTGAATTCTTTTTCCTCTGACAAAATATTTATCTGCCATTTTGGTTTTCCCATTTACCATTAGGCAATGCTGAAAAGTTGAGTTCAAACTTTTTAGGCTATTTGGGGATTATGAATTATTAGATGAGTAGTTGCGTTCGATATCTATTGTATGCCCTGCTTATGGTAGTCAGATAGTTACCTGCTTTTACATTTCTTTGAAAAGTCATGAAATTTGCCCATAAAATTCTATATAGATAAAACCCTGAAGAAAGGATTTAAAGTCAATTATTTAAGCAGTGAGAGAGGAGGAAGGAGACAATTCTTATGTTAGACAAGTTTGTGTTGGAGGCTGGAGAGACTGCCAGCTGGAACTCTTTAGAGTGATTGTGTTAAGTACACCAGTGGATGTAGTACAGACCTCTGATCCTGGGAGTACTCAGGGATATGGCTGGTCTCTCTTACTACTTTTGAGTTGGAATATGATCATGGCCTTTCCACAAACAGAAATTAACCAACAGAAATTTCATTCATTGTTAATAAAATTAAATAATGCCTTTCCTGATCACATTTACTTTTTGTACCTAATCACACTGCTAAGGTTTATCTGAGTTACGAGGGGAAGTCAATTGGTTCATAGTAATGAGTATTGATACACCCCTGAAGACATCATCTTTGATGTCATTATTGAGACTGTTTACAGACATAAAAAATCCCTTACCGATCATTTACTTGAGATTTACAGCCTGTCGAACACAGGTACCCTCCTGTAATCAAGGAAAGTTCTAAAACTGAGCTTGTGGTTATCAAGTTTCTCACAAAAAAAGGGGTAAATGCGACCGAAATATGAGCAATGTGTATGGTAATGAAACTCCTCAGTATTCTACTGCTGCAAAATGGTCAGCTGAGTTTAAGTGGGGTCGCAGCTTCTTGGACGGCTCCTTGGGAGCTGATCCCACAGTCAGGAAGGCCTGGTAAAGCCATTGCAGATGATATGGTTGCATGGGTCCAGAGCTTAATTATGTCCGATCGTAGAATAAAGGTGGACTAGATATCTTCAGACTGAGGCATTTCTCATGGAAGTGTTAGGACCATATTGATGCCAGGTTGTCCGCACTCATTTGATGACAGGGTGTCTGCACTCATTTGATGACAGGTTGTCTGCACTCATTTGATGACAGGGTGTCTGCACTCATTTGATGACAGGGTGTCTGCACTCATTTGATGACAGGGTGTCTGCAAGATGAGTGCCACAATACTTAAATGCACAAGATCGACACCAGAGAGTTGAATCCAGTCGTGAGCTCTTGGTCATCAATAATGCTGATCCCGATCACTTTCATGCCCATCTGGTTACAGGGGATGAAACATGGATTCAACACATGTGCCGACACCCAGCAAGAATCCATGCAATGGAAGCATAAGCACTCGCCTGCACAAAGTTCAAAACTCAGCCTTTTGCTGGCAAGATCATGGTGACAATTTTCTTAGATTCAAGGGGCGTGATACTTATATACTGTAGACCACCTAAAACTACGTACAATAAAAGGAGCTTTCTGTGCTGACTTGTTGAAGCAATTCTGAGAGGTTATAAAGAAGAAGAGGTGCGACATGTTGACTGTTGGATTTATGCTTCTTCATGACAACACTCCAGTGCACAGGAGTCGTATTGCACAGGCTGCACTTCAACAATGTGGCTTTGAACGACTTAACCATCCCCTACAGTCCATATCCAGCCCAAACTTCGATCTCATTCGCAATTTGAAATCACACTTGCATGGTACAAGATTTGCCAATAATGATGAACTCAAGGCAGCTGTGGAGTACTTAGCAAGGCTGAGGTGCCAGTCAGAAGACATCTATCTCAAAGGCATAGACAGTCTCAAAAATAAATTGGCAAAGTACATTGAGGTCCATGGAGATTATATTGAAAAATAATATCAATATCACAACCATTGGCTTCTATTTTATATCCTCTTCAATGAACTTACTGACTACCCCTTTGTACAGCGACTGTACAGTCTATTTAAAATTGACCGTGTACACATTAAAAAAAGCAATTGAATTAATGAAACATTCAAGCCAGTGACTTGTCCCTTGCTACTGATACTGAATGCTTTTGCCAAGGGCATTGTGATTGGATAGCTGAGTATAAGTCACGTCACGTTAAATCTCTGAAATGAGAACAAAGGATGAAAAGGTTATTAAAGCAATGTTGTAAATTAACCATGAACATTAACATAAGTATTAGCATCATTATTGGATCAACAAAAGTGGCTGCCGTTTTCGCTTTTCTGGTTGTAAGCAAAATTTTAATATTTCCTTTATTGTGGGCCATGTGGATTTAATGCAACATTATATAAAGTTGATTATAAGTATCTTTTTACTGTTAAACTTAAAGAAGCAAGACATAGAATAACTTTGTAAAGAATTGCTTATCATTTAAACAAATATTGTTAGACAAGATGTTATAACTCTTGAATTTTGCTTTTGCAAATTATGCATCAATAATTGTGTAGTTGGTGAATTCAACTTTCTTTCTGAATGTCAGGTGACTGCGTATACAGATTAGAGATTTACATGTCAATTATTTTGAAAATATACTGTTGTAGATTATTGAAGACATGTAATAGTTTTGGATGGGTATCACTCCTCATTTCCGCATTGCAATATATCGCGATACAGAAAGGGTATTGCAAAATTGCTTATTTTCAAATTTTAAGATCTTCCATGCTAGCTGTTTTGACTAAATACAATGATTACAACAGCGATCAATGCTCAACTGTCCGCTGTTTTGGAGTGAGATGACTCAGTGGCTGGTAATGACCCATACACGTTAGCGCTGTTTTCCCTTTGTGCACAGACCATTTGTTGGACAGCTTTCAGTAAAGATCACATTCTTTTTGGTTGTGTTTTTTTTTCAAAATTTTGCACAAAAATTGTGGATTTTAAAACATCTGGAAATTGTATTTTTTCACGAGTGTGCATCGGTACTTATCGTGTTGTTTCTGTATAGCAGTATACCGATAATACCTTGCACCCTTAGTCAACTCAAACTATTACCTTGGATTGACCACATGCAACTCTGTTATTCATTTTATATCAATTTTTGTATGTGGGCCAAAGTTTTTCCACTGAAATAATTGATTGATCTTTAGATTTACATTCATTTTCAGCTTGATGTTTCAGTTATTTCAAATGAATTTGTTTCTAACAGATTCCAGGTTTGCTGTGCATGCAGAGTCCAAGAACATCTCCATCAACACTAACAACCTGTTCCTGGTATTAGTGAATGCGACATCCGGATCTAACTTGCAAGTTACAGTAACCAACACCTTCACCTGTACACCGGATCTCTCCGTGATCACTGCTTCCGACAGAAGCAAATACCCTTTTACAAGCTTCCCATTACTAGCACTGACTGAAGGTAGCTAAATAACTCTGTTCTCCCAACCCTTAAGGTATAAGTCGCACCAGTTTTCAATCACAAGCTAATTGTTGCCTTCCTGCAGAAAATCATAATTTGTGGTTTTGCAATCTGTGCAAGCAATTGTATTTAATTTCTAGGTACCTCCCCTACCCGAGGCGGTTGGCGATGACATGTCATTCACATTCTAATCAAAATGTCACCATCCACAGAAAGGAATTCCTGCAGTCATTATTTGACTGCGACATAGAGGTCAACATATTTGTTTTTGTAATGAACTAAAAATGTTTTTTGGTCCAAAGATACATTTTTGTTGTTGACATTTCTCAAGCTGACAAGGAAACACAAAATATATGAAAACTGCATCAAGGCTTTAATAATTGATGAATTTCAGAATTATCTGATCTTTCTCAGAATACTAGAATTACAAAAGTGCAAACAATATTTCAAGTTTGAAAATCATATTACTTTTATGTCAATATGCTCTTTCATATCTTTCACCCTTTTGTTCTAGGAATGAGATACAGTGCTATCAGCTATCAATTCCTAATTGCTGGCCATTACAATGTCGATGCATCAATGAACCTAGATGGCAAGGTTGTAACGTCGACTGATAATTTCTTTGTTCATAATGACGAATATCACTGTCTGACTCAACTCAAAATTGAGGGCACATCATCCACAATGTCAGAGGCAATGGTGTATACTCGAAGTCACCAACTATATTTCACATCTTCCTATGTTGACTCTTGTGATAATGTAGTCATTGTATCTTACAATTGGACAGCCTATCTTTATCAAGACGACAATCCTACAAAATGTACATCTGAAGATGAGTTTGAAGTAGTTTTTGTTCAAACATTCACCACTGAACAAGGGTTGTCTTTTCGTGTTCCACCTAAAACTCTGCCTGTAGGCTACAACAAGCTCTGTCTGGCCATGATCTTCATCAGTGAGTCAACTGAGCAGCACGAGAACAAGGGTTGTGTGAGTACTCACTTTTCATTTGCTAGTGCAGGATGTTAGGTTTTGAACATTTGTTTAAAAGCATATTTTTTTAAACAGCATTTTGACACAATTGCAGTGCAGATATTTGCCTGAAAATCAATTGAATGGATCATTTCTTGTTCAGAATGAATATGCTTCTTCTCAATTAATTTATTCAACATATTCAAATCAATTCAATCAAATTCATCTTACACTATTTCAGTAATGTATTTAGATGCTTGAATGTATGCACATATTCTACTGAGCTTGCCTTTAAAGATAGTATATCTGAATGAAGGTTCTTGAATGCCTTTTTAAATTGACACCTTAATTTCTGTATGATTTCTTGTATTGCTTGTATATTATACTAGGGTTACATTCTGATGAAGACTGACCCGATGGTAGTTGTGCTATCTCCCAGCATGACATATCTCACTCTTCCCTCCAGCCAGCCTCTGTTGCTTGATGCTTCACAAAGCTACAACCCTAACTCAGATGATCAGTCAAACATTGGGTAGTATTCACTGACAGCCATTCTTCATCAGTGGACAGAAACAGTTTTAGCAATGTATAAGTCATAGCCTGTCTGGCAGCCCTCAATCTAACTTTTTATACCGCCTTTATGACGTAGCTGAGGTTTGTAACGATTTTACGGGCAATCGTGTTCACATTTATTTGATTCAAAATACATATACAACAGTTAAGAATTGAATGTCAGTTTGTGTGTTTGCAATGGAAAATGACTGATGTCAAACCTACATTCAAATTCTTGTGAATTTTAACCAAGCGAGCTTGAGGGTTTGAATGTAATTTTGACATCGTTCATTTTCCAGTGCAAACACACAAACTGACATTCAATTCTTATAATTTTGCACCATATTAATAAGTAGTAATACAAATTTTGTCTTAGCTTCTCAACGAGTAACTTTGTGCAACGAGAAAACTTCCTATGCAAAATTTCTTCACACGTTTATTTCGTGAAAATCATGATATTGCGGACTAACAGTACTAAGCCATTACAAATGAAGCGTAAACAGAAACAAAATCCACGCAAGGACACGAGACCAAAGTTATCTGCCTCAAGAATACCCAGTCATGGCGGCCGCCATGAGCTGCCATTTGTTCTTATCTTTTCGCCAAAATATGTGAAAGACAGTTGTTTAAGTGAGGTTGTGATTATAATAACTGAATATTCGCCACTCCCTTATTAAGTATGGATACATTGTGAGTGTTAAGCCAGGTTTGGTATGGTAGGTTCCCTAAATTGATCGTAATATTAAGTTTATTTTGCGACTATCTCGATAAATATTTCTCATGTTGTTCTCTCCAGTTTAAAACCCTAAAACACCTGAAGCAATGCTTATTTAATAATTACATGTATGAACAATCTTAAATTTAGCAATTGATTAGATTCAACTTTTTCATTTCATTTATTGAATAAAGAAAGACGAATGTGGTAAGTCAGATTTTTTTTTAAAATTGATGCTAGATTCGATGTGGGAACCGAGAAAGTAGTTCCGGTAAATGTTCACACGACCTAGATCGGCTAGAAACTGTTCACACAAGTATGTACGTTTTTTCCGAGAGGTCATGGGAAATGAAACTCTGGAATTCAGATCACATGACTGTACTCTCAACCAATAAACGTACAGGATTATGTGTGAACTTCAAAGTGCGAAATTATGTTAATTTGACTTTCAAATCCTGATTTCAACTGACCCAAGCTGGATGATATTTCTTAAGAGTGAGTTATTGGTTTAATTGTGTTTGGGCAATATTTCAGTTATTTTCGGCATTTCTGACAACAAGAAAGCCCTTTCTAACTCAAAAATAGATTATGTTAAATTGTGAATTTGTGTAGTGAAGTTGTGATTTGTTGATGTTTGGTTCAATAAAAACATGTTTTCCACAGCTATTCATGGAAATGCGTCCAAGATGTTGGAAAATGCAACTTTGTGGACTCCATCTGGCCCAACCAACACATTCAGGATACACTACCAGTTACTGGTATGTTTATGTCTTGTCATTTTAAATATTTTGTGTTTTCTCTTACCTGTACTTGTTATTGGTTTATTTCTCCAACATTTAGATGGAGCATGGAAATGATATTTCATATAGCATAAGATGGCAGTGTTTAATGCTTAACCGTTGAGTATCTCTATTGTGATAACTCTTCACTAAGATGACCGCTGTTCAATTACTTGTGTCCTAGTATGTTGATGCTTCCTTGCTTTACCATTATCACAGAAAATCACTTTAACTTGCATGCAAAGTAGCAAGTTAGGGTCATGCTTCCAGTGCATCTCAAATGTAATTTTCAATTTTGTAGATTCAGTTCTCACCCTACCAGCAGGAACCTTGACTATGGGACAAACGTACAAGTTCGCTCTGACGGTCACAAAATCAAACCTACCTGGGTCAAGTGTAGAGATCACTGTCCTCATTTCCAACCCTACAACTCCATCAATGATCATCAGGTAAAAGGCCTTTTAAGATCCAGTGAAATGACCCATGGTTATTTTTGGCTTTCATTAAAATGTATTAAAATTGTTTACACTGACTAAAATTAAGATTTCTGAAATAAGCAAAAAAAATAACTGAAATATGGCTTTTAATGAGCTTTGCCTACTTATTATCCCCCGCAACAACAAAGTTGTTATAAATGTAATGTAAAAATGTATTATAATGGGCACCATCCATTACACATTGTGTCCAGCTCATAACTTTGAAACTAATAAACTAATTCAATTCAATTTTGCCATGGAAATTCAGAAATGTAATAATGTGTCATGTTTATCTATGTTGAAATTATTTTTTCTTCAAATTTGGCTTTTGGTGGAAAAAGTAATGAATTTGTAAGAAAACTTTTAACAAGTCCTTTCTGGCCAGTAACTTTTAAACCAATCATCTGATTTTGTTCAAATTTTGTATGAACATGCATCATTACATTTAGGTATGTCATATTACAAATATCTTTTGTAATTAAAAGTAGACTTAGCTTTTGATTGTAATGTTTACTCCCAGGCACCTTCCCATCTTGACCAGGTGATTCACTAGTCTTGAATGAAGAAAATGGTGCCAAATTTATTGGCAAAGGGAGGTAATTCTGGGAGGAATAACACAACACGCATCTATGGATCTAATGTTTGTATAATTACAAATATTATTTGTCATTGATGGGAAAGTTTAAGATTTAAGGTGTTGTAAACTTCATTTCCTGTAAATCAAAGATTGAATAACAAAAATAAAGCCTTCTATTCTTGACAATATGGAAATATCACCGATTGATGCCCTGTATCCATTTTTGGTAAAGCCGGTGTGACGCTGGTGAAGGTTGAAATATTACTCTCTTCAATCGACCAAAACTGGTGAATTCAGCATGCGGTCATATATATCCGAGGGACATTTCAAGTAGTTCTAATATAGTTGATAGCAACACAAGGTTCTGCATTACTTCCAAAAAACATGTATAACAAAAATGGGCAAATTTCTCTCTAAATATTCCCATATAAGCAGAAAGATCGAGTTTCCGTCGCCCAACTCATCAGATCCTCCTTCCCCTGCCTTGTTTTCATGTGTGTCTGGGTGGTGAAAAACAGACACTTTTTATGTAATGTCTCTAGAGGCCTATATTGCTCTCGTTTTAGCAAGTAACTGGATATCGTTCCTTTTTTGCCTCATTTTTATGAAATAATTCTATTGGAGCAATTGCTCTGGTAAAATGATTACAATGCTTTTCAATTCCATTTGATTAGCAATTTATGTTTATGATTTATAATTCTTTATTATCATCATGAGGTCCAACCTTGGCAGCTAAGTTAAGAGATATTTCAGTAAAGTACTGAATGAAAATTGCATTAGTTACTGCTGGTTTGTAGTTGGGAGAAAATTATAGAAACTCAACAGGCCTTTGAATTTGAAAATATAAAGCAAATATGTGGAACGTTCACCAAAACAAATTAAACTGCAACTGTTCATGTTTTAAAGTACAAGCAGAAGGGGAATTATAGTTTTTATGTTCAATTTGCAGATGTGTGTTTGGGTGTGGACAGAAATTGAACCCGTCTGAGAGACTGGCGCTGTCTGCAGAGTGCAGTAACTGTGGAGAGACTGGTCTGTCCATCCAGTCCTACTCCTGGTCTATCACTAGCAATCAGACCAACTCCCGACTCCCAGATGAGGAGGTCATTGCTGCATCTACAACCGGAGTGTCACGATCTACGCTTGTTATCTCAGCCTTTTTCTTTAAGGCTTCTGATGTCTACTCTATCACTGTGACTGGTGGGTCAGAGAAACATGTCAGGGATTGCACAATTATCATTGTCCTTTTTGAAGGGTTGCAAAAAAATTTCTTTTACCTGCAACAAAAAGATCAACTCAAACAAAGAACAAGTTGCCTAATATCTGCAAGTGCTTGCACACACTTTGTCCTAACCGTTACTAAAAATGTCACGACAGTTACTATTCATTTCATTTTTTATCTACATTTGCACTATCATTCAGCTATCAGTAATTGCTTGATCATGATAATGTTATTTGATTTTTCTTATAGGTTCTTTTAGCATATATGGTATTGAATTTATGAGAAATGTCATAACAGTTGCCTCAGCATTAAAGAAAATATGTTACATTTGTTTCATGTCTGCATTTGTAATACAAATTTCACTGTCTGTCCAAATAAGGGTAAACATTTAAGCTAAATTATTATTAATTTAAAAGATCATGAAATCTAAGTTGAATTGGATTGATATAATTTATGTCCAACCTGTTACAAATCCTGTCCATACCGTTACCTCTGTTGTCCAAACCGTTACTGATGTTAATTGACTGCTCTAATGAATTAATTAGGATCTATGAAACAATCTTCTTAATATAGATGTCATTAAAACATGTTATGGGTTAAGCACCAGATGATAATTTTAGTTAATTTTTCTTGTGAAAGATTATAAACACAAAACTATTTCAGAACATGTTGTTATTTTGTGTTAAAGTCATAGTTTCAATTTTGTAAAGCAACCAAACTGGGATAATTATTCTTCACCAGCAAAAATCCGATCACTTACATCAATATTTTCTGTCGCGTCTGCAAAGTTTTTCATTTTTAAGCCTGTTTTAAAGTTCAGGAAGACGCTGCTTATTGGCGTAAGCCGTTTCATACCGAAGAGTTACAGAATCAAGTGCAATCCCATCGCGAGTACGAAATACCTGAAATCTAGTAATTGCAGCGCCGATACTTATGACAGACGTTTACCACCTTTTTGTTATTTCTGTATTTGAAAAAAGGTAAGCTTTTGGCTAGATTCATTGGATATTTAGCTGAGAAAGTTCATGTGTTCCACGTCATGGCCTTAGCGAAATGACGTGGTAAGCCTAGGACTAACGCTCGAAAAAGACATAGGGTAGGGTGTTTTCAACTTCATTATTGAGGACTAGAAGGCACGCAAATTTTTGTTGCAAACGTCAGGGGAAATATTTCCGTGAGTGATGAACTATGTTTCCGGCGTGCATTACAACCTGCCTTGCAAAAAATGAGACTATGACTTTAAGCGACTGAAAGGTACAAATTTAGATTCTAATTATTCATGATGACAATATTTACCATTAAGTTTATCTATTGATTGTAGAAGATGTGAATGGCACTGTAAATAGATTTTTCCGAATCATATTTTAAAATCCTTTCTCTGGTTAGGAATCTGCAACGGTCAGGACATTTTCCATACCTTTAATTACTTGTAAATCAATTAAAAGGTAAGTAAGTACATCTAAGACTGCATGTTACTATTTTTGAATAATCTGGTGGTTGTTAATCTCCGTTAATCTCAATTTTGAAAATGACCCCTATATTTCCCCAAAACATCCAGATAGGCTTGTTTGCATAAACTGAGAATGGGAAGGGTCAAGAAAGATAATCTGTCATTCAATTGATGGAATCAAGTCTGTCTAACTTTTACCAACTTAAGTAAAATATTCACTTCAAATATACCCAAAGATTGTAATGAATCTTGACATTGAAAGTCAATTCTCATAAAATTCTCTCAAATTAATAAACATAATTTCATGTCATAGTAATTCTATAAGTTAGTATTCGTTTAGTGCTGCTCATTGCCCAAAAGATAAAAAAACTTGATATACTTAAGTGGTCTCGGCTTATCATTAAAAAACATGATGTTAATTTTTGTGTGATAAGCCGATAACACTTCTGTATAAAAAATTTTTTATCTTTGGGGTGATGAACAGCACTAAACAAGATACTAAACTACAGAGTTATTATCACACAAATATGAACATCATGGTTTTGAATGATGGGTTTCCTTTGAATGATTTGGCACTGAGCTGAATAGACTTCTACCACCCGCAATTTGTATTATTGCATTGATACAATAGATCCAGATGTAAAACTTCATCATTCTCACCATATATATAATATCTATTTCTATAACTTTGCATTAATCAAAATCAATCAACTTGCCTCAAAACATTCTTAACACAAGAGTAAGGGCAGCGCTAACCTACACTAACCCCCCCCCCCCCCCCCCCCCCCCCAATTCTTAACACAAGTTTGTGTTACCATGTAATATCTAAACGGCAGGTACAAACTCGTACTCCGAGAGGGGTAGTGCAGTTTACATGGCGCCAATCAACAGCCCACCTGTCCCCGGTACATGCAGCATTGCCCCGCCCTCAGGCCAGGCTCTCACCACCCAGTTCAGCATTTCCTGTACCGGCTTCCAGGATCATGACACCCCCCTCGTGTACAAGGTCTTCAGAGACAGGCAAAACTCAACCAGTAAATACTCTGACTTATTCTTGATTTTTAAACATTAATGAATTCAGTAGATCGACTCATTCAAATGAACTTTTTTAAAGGAAAATAGAAAAAGATAAATGGGGAAAGGAATTTTTAAAATAAAAAGACTTGCTTTTCAGGGGGAAAATACATTTTTGGCCAAGGGTAAAGTGTGATTAGATTAGAAGTTAGACAAATTGTGAGAAGCTTGCAAGGAAGAAATTAATCTACAGATTAGATGATCTCATATTTTTTAGGTGGCACCAAGTCTATTTGGATCTCAAATCTTTTTTTTTTTTTATTGACAGGATTTTTTAAAATAGTTTTTGAATTTGACACTCATCACTTACTTAATTCTCTAAGTTCATACACCAATCTCTATCATTGGTCTTCAAACTTATTTAAACTTTTCAGTTTTAAGTCTATTATAATTGTCGCCATTCTTGTTTTTAAGGTCTACTGTTGAAGTCCAGTTTCCAGTCAACCATCAACCACCTCACCCTACCGACCGGCCACGCACACACAGACTACAAACACACCCTCACTATATCAGTGTTTGATTATTACGCAACCAGCACTTCATACAGTCTCACTGTACAGGTAGGTAAGACTAATAAGTACTAACAGACTTACAAAATGTAATTTTTAGATACCATACACTAGATTCTTTTTATATTTTGCATGTTGGTTCATCACAATGAAAGAATTAGATGTTTGTAGCCTTGACCTTCATTTCAAGGTCAAAATGAGACTTTCACATGATACCTGCATGTTAAGCTTGTCAGCACGATCTCAAAAACCATTGACTAGATTCTCTTTATATTTTGCATCTGTGTAGGTTAATTGACTTGTTAATTTGTTAAACCCCTGATATATGCTCTTAGAAATGCTGTCAATATAATATGTATTACAAAAAGCTTAAGGAGCTACAGAGCTGATTGTTTTACTTTAAAAAAAAAAATCTACTTTTACCATTTAATAATCTCTGACAAAAAATGCAATGTCAAAATGTACTTTCTAAAAGTGTCAATGTCAAAATATTCTTGCTTAAAAGCTGTCTTAATTGAGTTTTTTACTTCAGTTGGTAGAGTAGGTAGTTGTATTTAAACAACTGCTAAAGAAGTACTTGTCTTGTATACTATATATATTTTCATTACATTCAGGTATTAAACCCAGTATCAACCGATCAATCAATTAGCAAGACAGTTCGCGACCTTGTTCAGAACATCACAACAAAATCTAGTTCCGATCTAGACAGTCCAGGTAATGTTGTGACCATTGCAGTTTCAAAAAGATTTATATATCCCCGCTACGAAGTAAGCAGGGGTATATAGCTGTCATTCCGTCCGACTGTCCGTTCTTCCGTCCAGTTAATTTACTCAGAAAACCGTTAGGTCTAGACCAGCCAAATTTTGCACACTTGTTAACCATAACCTTGTCTACAGTTTGGACCACTTTTGAATTTTCTGGAATTCATTTTTTTTTTTGTCATTAGTAGGAATGTAACCTTGTCTACAGTTTGGACCACTTTTGAATTTTCTGGAATTCATTTTTTTTTTGTCATTTCCATGGAAATGTAATTTTTTGGACTTAGTTGATATGGTATACAATGGGGTCAGATTTTCTCAGAAACTATTACACCTAGAGGAAATTTTTGTTATGGATACACCTGTTGATGCTCTTGATCGGGTTCGAAAAGCCATTTCCGAAATAAAAGGAATTCTTTAATGTACAATGAACTGCATTTGCCTGTAAAGCTCATTGATGCATTGTTTATTTTGTGACGATCTTAGGTGTATGGCACAAAACATAGGACTTTATATGATAAACTGTGTTTGCATGAGTTTGGAAGAGGGAGAAGAAATCAGACGGGCTGTGGGGGTATGTGAGCCATGCTTACTTGTTTCTTGTTCTTATCTCTTCTCTCTTCTTTTTGGATTTTGCAGAGGTGCATATTATACCTCATTTAAACATTCCTTCCCATGTCTTTATAAAAAAAGAGGCTTATATATTCAAGAGATAATTTCACACTATGAATGCATTACAATTATTCATTTCTCACCCGTGTGAGATACCCATTGTTATATTTATACTATACATGGCATCCTACCTGATTTCTGTGGGTTTGCCCGATTTTAGATGGCTAATTACATGACAAACACAAACTTCTCATGGGTGATATCCTGAATATTAGACTTATATTATGAAATATGTTAGAAATAACTTTCTTGATATTTATAAATTTATATGTTATTTTTCAAACAAAACATACAGAAATTTGTGGAAAATATTTGTAATAAGCTGGTACCTTTTGTCCTGCATTTAGGTTTGAAATGTTTTATTAAAATAATTTAGAAAATTCAAACAAATCTATAGTGTAAAAAATATGTGAGTAAAATAACAAGAAGAACACTTATTTTCATTTTTAGTATCATTTTCATCTTTTCGGATAAAATTATGAAATTAATATTTTATCAATTCAAAAGCTACGGTTTTATGTTTAAGAACTTAATGTATTGGTTTTATTACTTAGAAAACATTGATGTGACTCAAAACCCTTTTTAGAAAGGAAAAAAATCCTATTGCCATTCTCGGTTGATGCCATGTATGTTACACAGCAATATTATACTAGTATAATACCGCTGCACATATGAAGTCACACACTATTGTATGGCTGTGACATCATGATGTTATTGCCCTCATAATTGCGGCCAAATAGCAGAAACAATTTGTTCAGTACACTTTTGGCAATCATGCTTGATTGCTTGGGTCAAGTTAAAAACAGAATATTAAATTCCTTGAATTTGATAATATTTTTATCAAACTAGTAAATGATTTGGTATCAAACTTGATTTCACTCTTTTTATACTTGGTCATTAATTTGTTTGATAGTTTTAAATTGAAAGGCTTTTAGTATCCTCAAACTGTATTCAATTAAACATTACCTATTCTCCAGGCATATTACCTGAAAGTTTACCTTTTGATATTAAACCATTCTCAGTTCTAAATGAAGTTTTTTTAAATTTGAAACACTCCATTTTCCCATGAGTGTCGTTGGAGCTGAAAATAATTTTACTTTTTCATGATTTTCAATGATTCCAGATTTTCTTGGTTTTGCTGGTAGTGTTGCAGATATACTAAATGAAGAAGCCGTCATAGACAAGACAAATGATAGCAGAAATCAAAGATCTGAGGTAGGAGTGATTGCAAATATGAACAAAAGGCAATCTTATTGATATCAGTTTGAAACTTGTCCCTCGTACCTCGCTGCGTTTCTTCATCTGACCACGGTTCAAAAAGAGCCATACCAGACGGCCTTCATTGCCAGACTATGTCAGCCAAAAAGAATCGAGGCTGGAATGACATCGGCAACATTTGAACCTAATTACCTCAGAATATGAGTTTTTTTTCTGAATAAACCTGAGAGAAGCCGAGATGCCATGAAAGCAAAATAGTCGTGTGTTTGTTTACTATCATGACGAATCTGCTCATGTTTAATTTTGGTCGAAAATAAAGCCACGTCTGCGACCCCGAGGAAGATAGTGAGAAGGATTTAATATTAATTTGCAGCTATTTTGTAATCTGAAGAAATGTCTTGAGGATGAGGGTCTTGATATGGCTAAATGTAAAGGTTTTGGCTCTGATGGAGCATCTGTGATGGTTGGCAAACACCATGGTGTAGCAAGAAGAGTGAAAGACGAGAGTCCACACTGCATCGGGATACACTGTATGGCACACAGGTTTAACCTTGCTACATCACAGGCAAGCAAGAACATTCCTTACATGAAGGACTTTGAAAAGACTCTCAGTGACCTTTACTATTATTTTGGAGGCAGCAAATCTGGAAATAGGAAATGTGAGTTAGAAGCAATTCAGAAAATTCTTGATGATCCTTGTGTTAAGATCAAAGAATGTCATGAGATCAGATGGATTGCTTTTTATGAAGCAGTCAATGCTGTTTATAGATCTTGGAACTCTCTTGTGACCTACTTCAAGAAGCATGACAAAGACAAGACGGCAAAGTCATTCAAAGAAAAGTTGACAGATCTGAAGTTTGTTTCAGTTCTTCACATTCTCATGGACATACTTCCATCCCTTGCTCAGATGTCCATGGTCCTTCAGAAACAGGACGTGGACATAGCTGCTGTCAAGCCTGCACTCGATGGTGTCAAGGACAGGATCAAATGGGCCAAAAAAGCTAGATCTCATTATCAGGATGAACTGCAGACCAAAATGAGTAAGAGTAAGGATGGTGACAAGATCACTGCTACATTCAAGGGGCATTCTCTGCATTTCAAGGAGAGTTTCAAGAAAACTTCGAAGGAAGTTGAGGAAGTAAGAACAACATTTTGTGACAATTTGAACAAGAACATATCAGACAGGTTCCCAAGTGAAGCAGTGACAGTTGCCTCAGCATTCCACATTTTGGGGATGAGACCACTGTCATTTGTTCCTGACAAAGATATCTATGGAAAACAAGAAATTGAAATTCTCATAAGTCATTATGGGAATGAGGCCAGGTCTGCAGATTGTGTAAGTCCACCTTTGATAGATGGTGTGAAGTGTCTTGAAGAATGGCAGCTTGCCAAAAAACTTGTCCTGGATCAACTCTATCCAAGGGATAACATGAAGCAGCTTTGGAAATTGATTTACAACTTCCACAAGGATGTATTGCCAAATTTGATAGTTCTGGCAAAACTCTGTCTCATCATGCCATACCAGACAGCTGACTGTGAGAGGGGCTTCAGCTGCCAAAATGCGATAAAAACAGCCAAAAGAAACAGAATGTTGGCAAAACATCTGAACACTTTGATGACCATAAAATGTGAGGGGGGCCCTGTCCATCAATATGACTTCACAAGTGCTGTCCAGAAGTGGAAAGGGAAAAAGGACAGGCGGCTGTACAATCATTAAAAGTTAAAACAGTATCATTATGAACCCATCATTGTTGACTACAAGTAAAAGGTAATCTTTAAAAATTCGTTTTGTTCTGTTTTGATTTAGTACCCCCTGTTAAATAGTGGAGGGCCCCTATTTTGAAATTCTATGGGGCCTTGGGCCCCCTTTTTGAAAATCCTAGAAGCAACACTGTAATATTGTGATAATATTTGACTTTTTCTTTGTCCAAAAACAATTTTCAGAAATTTGGGAAGTAATAGTAAGAAATTTACCTAATCAAAACTATGACACATTATTGAATAGGCCTACAAAGCATTTATCTCAAAATTAGTGCGACAATTATTTTGGCAAAGGATCTTTAGGAATTCATTAATATATTTAAATTTTTAAAGTAAGAATTTCTGTGAAAGGGGCAGATAAGTAAATCAACTGAAGATTAGGAGACATTTACCATTAAAATGGTAAACGATATACAGTTACATATTCAGAACTCACAATGTGATTTATCGATCGTAAAATGGATGACCCCCAGGAATAGCTTCACACTTTTTTGATAGGTGGCCCCCTTCGCCCCCTTTCAACACATAAGATAACAAGCTTGTCATCATAATAATCCTGTATATGAAAATTTCAAAAGACTCCACATAGACCGAGTTACCCAAATGAAATAAATTGGACAATCATTGAACAATGTGAATTCATTTGAATTATTCAGAAAAACTTTAATATGTGACAAGTATTTTTCAGTAAGCTGCTCATACAACTCAATATGATACGATCTCCGTTGCAACAACAAATGTGTAAATTTTGTATGCTATCTATTCAAAACTTGGCAAAACATTTTTTAGAGTATTCCTCACTGCCAACTTTTCCACTATCTTTGATGATCAGACAAAAGCGATATGTACGCATACCTGTGATTTGTTGAATTATTTGAAGGTGAAAGGTCACGGTCAAGGCCGTCTGACACGGCTCTTGGTCAGATCAGGAAACGCAGGGACAAGTTTCGAGTTTATTTCAATGAGATTGGAATTGAAGGTTAATAACTCCAAAGATTTTGAGATATTGATGGGTGAAATATCAAGTAAAATTCAGTTTTTTTGCAAGAAAATTTCTTTATCAATATACTACATAAAATAATTATTTTTGCAATAGTTACAGTTTATACTTAAAGCAGAATCAGTTTCTGTTCAAACAATTGAATGTGTTGAAGTTGTCTTATTTGATTCTTCTTTGACGCCAGGAGACATTGCTATGTAATGGTTTTTATTGAATGCATCAGTTACCTAAGATAACAAACAAATCTATTCTAGACAAGAGAGACCCTCCTAACTACATTAGGTACTGTAGATGTTGATAGTCAAGATGTTCTGGTACAAATGACGGACATTGTTGGTGATCTCACATCAGAAACAGATGCAGTGACAGAAAATTTACAGGTATTGTATATATGTCTCCTTGAAAATAAATTGAAATGCTTTAAGATAGGATCTGAAAGGTGACCTAACTTTATATAACTTGAACGGTGCCTATGGGGTGCTGCATCTTAACTAAACAAACATAGATATTCTACCAGCTTTGATTTTCAAAAGAGCTTACTTCAATGGAAATTTTAACTCAAATATAACATCTGTACTCCAATTTTGGAAACTTCTACCCAAAGTTTTTTTGTGCAAAAGTTTATACAACTATTATCTTTTCATCATGCATAAAAGATATCTTATTTATTTATGATTATTTTTTATTTTCTACAATCTACTCCTCTGAAGTATCACTTCCTCCTAAAGCATCACTTTCTATTCCAAGAGGATCACTTTCTCTCCCCAAAGCATCACTTTTTCCTACTAAAGGTTCACATTCCCTCCCTATAGCATCATTCTCTCCCCCAAAATAATCACTTTCTCCCCCTGAAGAATCACTTTCTCTCTCTTAATATCACTTTGTCTCCCTAAAACATTCTTCCATCAAAGGAAAACTTTCTACCCCTTAAGTATCACTTTGTCTCCCTAAAGCATTACTTTGTCTCCAAAATCATCCCTTTCTCTCCCTAAAGGATCTAGCAGTCAATGTGAGTAATCAGCTGACAGAGAATCTAGGATCGGTGGCCGAGTCTGCTCCAACTGTGGCCAAAAATATTGCTGTGTGAGTAAAGTGCCTCATATTATTTTCTGATAATTGAATTCCAAGAACTCAAGAAGGCAACAACTACTATTGACGCTTTTGGTATGGTGCGGCCAAGATTAATCTACCTTTAGAACACAAAGTGAGCAATGACAAATCACAAAGCATGAAGCGTGCTGTTCTTTTGATATTGCAAGAATACAATGAAGTCATTTACACAAACCCTTCTCATGTCATTATCTTTATTGCAAAGTCATAATAATTCTCTTTTAGAGTTAACAATTTGCTTCATAGGGGTGTTGCCATCTTACAGATCTTTAAAAACTGAATTAGATTTTGTAAATAATACAATAATGAACTTTGTGATTTATACTGTGAGAAAAACATTTGTGAACATGCAGTGTTAGTTTTACCAATGTTCACTTGTTAACTTCAAAAAGAAATTATCAATTAAGTTTTACATGTCTGATTTACAAACTAGGGCTATGACGGGTAGAACAAAATCAGACTCGAGTATCCGAGGCGTTGTATTCAAGTACCCGAAAAAACACCTATATATCTGAAATCAAACATTCTTCATTGAAGCTACACATGTTTGAGCCCCCCAAAGATGTGAAAACTAGAGTTAACTCAACCGAGTGAAGGTTACATATGAACATCCAGTGAAATTGTGTTTGATAAGCATGGTTAATAACCATTCAACACGTTAAGATCTACAATGGCACTTGCACATCAACAACCCCTTTAACAATTATCTCGAGAATTTAATTTGCAGAATGCAGCTCAAACTTTTCAACAATAATGTGAGCTACTTCATAACTGTTAAAATAGATGTTCTATCAGTCGCAAGAAATCAATTTTTGAAAGCCTCTACCCTAAGACTATTGATGTTTGTAGATGATAACTTACCATAGGAAAACATAGATGGCATGTGCCAGCTATAGGGATTATTTTTGTACATGCTCTAAGATCTTATACTACCTAGAATATTTATTGTTACCCACGAGAGATGTCAACCGTTACGCTTTGGATGTAATAACTATGATTTTGACCATTAAATTACACCATTACACCTTTTTGCAAAAATTTGGAAAATTTTCTTACATATTTACAAAAATCAATAAATTAGACTAAATTCACAGAGAAGGTCTGTACAGGCGGAAGAGTTAAGAAAGTACCCTACACTGGCAGGATTCCCCTTTTTTTAGCATTTCTCACATTCAAATTAGCCTGTAAGGAATTTAGTATTTATGTCAAAAGATCAACAAATTTCAATTTTAGGAGCTTCACAATGATTGGTCACATGTTTGTTGTGCCTGGAGTGTTCGTTCGAAAGCGTGGTTCTGGTAAAATATACACATGTTAAAGCTACTGGCAGAAACTAAACATACTGTACTAAGAGAACCTAAAGAGTGAAAGCAAACTATACAATATTTTTTAATAAGATTCCTCAACTGAATGGCCGTGTCTCAAGACATATGGGCTTAGTGTTACAAACGTATTATACTCAATTTACCACGATCCGTAACACAAGCTGTCGGGTCCACCTGTTAAAAGACTCAAACTAGCCAATCCGTGAGTTTGCCCCAAAGTTAGGGTTGCAGCTGATCTCTGCTTCGTTTGTGCATCTTTAATCTTTGGCACTTGGAAAACAAAAATTTCCGACTGTTTTCCAAATGTCAAGCTAGGCATCAGTCACATTGGATGTACATATGCTAATGAGATTGACCCATGTTCCATAAAAGACTTAAGTAATTCTGTCAGATTATTAATGAATTAAAGGACATAAGCAAATTAATTCAATGTGTTCATTGTAAAATGGAAAGATTATAAATGTTTCAACTTCATAAAAGGATCATGGTCCTGTGCGTAGCTCAGTTGACCGCTATCAGTGAAGTTAAGCATCATCTGGCGTGGCTCGACGGATGGGTGGGTTACCCGATCGTTGCTGTATTAACTGAGAGTTCTAGTGTTATTCCCTGCCCCACACTGAGGCACGAGTTGAAAAACTTGTGGTGTCTCCTTAGGCAAGAGACTTTATTCAAAATGTGCCTCTGTTCACCCAGCAGTATTAATTGGGTACCTGATTTAGATTGTGATGGAGGTGACCTTTAAGCGCTGTAACCGGCAGCTTGAGTTAGACCAGGGTAATAATGCAGGGAGCGCCTTGAGCATGCATTCGGTGTGGATATGTGCGCTATATAAATACCCTAATTATCATTATTATCATTCTTGAAATCTCAAAAGGCCCTCTGGAGACACGCATTGTGATTTCTTGAAGTTATTTGCTTCAAGCCAATGAGATCAAGAGGTCAAGGGTGAACCGACTTGAATATTCGACCCCGCTGAATTCATAGTCCCACGTTCTGTGTTGTAGCGGGGGGACAAAAAGCATATGGATTAAGCAAGGATAGCCACTTCAAGCAATTGTCTTTTTTCTTCAAGTAGGAGTCAGATGATAAAGAATTATCTGTAGCTCATGCAAAGGTGTTTTGATGAAACATAATCCACCGATAGTGGCATCTGGTCATGCAAAGCATTTATTCAGAAAAATATTTCGAGATTCCAATATAGCTCAGAATTAGGCAAGTGGCAGAAGTATAACAAAATGTATGTTATTGAACCTTTATCAGACAAGAGTAATAACCTTGCAGAATGTTAATTACGTGGGCCCTGTTCAGTGAGTACAGATGTAGTGACAATGGAGAGAGTACCTAGTTGTACCCTTTTGCTATTAGATACATTGATAATGATGCTCGGAAAGTTCTCATAGTGAAGCAATGGTAACTCTACGGGAGAGAATATTTTCAGAATCATATACTGTGATTTCAGGGAGAAGAATATTTTGTGGAAATTTTTTATTGCCTTTAAGATTGGACAATGTTTTTTTCATATTAAGCCTTCAATGAGTGCTAATGAGTTCAAAACTAATCAAGAACAACTGACGAAGGCTAAGGGGGCAACCTACAATACTCTAGAAATGATTAAAATTTTAATTTGTAAGTACATAGATCTCTTATACATAAGAATAAACATTTTACTAACATATTTTAACAATTTCCTTAGATGTATAGGCTTTACACTTTTTAAGTCCAAATTACACTTTTTGACCTCCAATATTACTCTTGGGCTCAAAGTAGGGTTGTCATATCTGTCTACTAAGGGTAGGTAGCAGTCATTCTGTCTGACCATCGGCCTCAGTCCTTCCGTCCGGTGAATCCTCTCAAAATCTGTTGGCTGTATATCAACCAAACTTTGCACACTTGTTAACCTTCTCTACAATGCAGATCCAATTGCAACTTTCTAGAAAATAGTTTATTGGTCATTCAATAGTGTACAATGTGACAAGTTTTCTCAAAAACAATTGCATAAGATGAGAAAATTCCAAATGATGCTCTTGATAGAGTTTGAAAGCTGAATCCAAAATATTATTTTTTGTTGAGTTATGGCCATTAAATCCTGATTTGACTTGATAAAACGACATACAGGTCTGATGCTCCATTAGGGACAAGTTTTACATTCAGGGAAATAGAATACCACATATGGTTAGTTCTAAAGACATTCTTAATTGATTTTGAAAGCTCTTTTTGGCTTACGGCACTTGGCTAACAAGAATTTGTGTGGGTATGTGAGCTATGCTCTCTTTTCCTTGTGATATGTGCATGTTTAGAAAGTTTCTTTTTTAGAATTCTTAAAGAATATTTTCAGAAAGTTAAAGTCGTATTTTTTGCAATATCTTTTTTTTCTTTATGCCTAACGTTATAGGGCAAATCTTTACCCCTTCATCAGGTGACACAAGACATACATAGAAGGAAAATTTATATACTATACGTCATAGATTTGTCTTTTTCTTGTCACCATCTTCAAAATCTCATTCAAGAATCCCATACATTTAATTTCATCCTATTTGTTATGCTGAAATAGAGTAATAATTAAAACATGTCATATACCAAGTTGTAGATACTAGCCTAAGTGTTTGTAAAAGGTGTCATTCAGCTATTTTGAAATACTCTTAAATCACATTTTTACTTGCAACAAATTGATAGTCAGTCTTCTAATGGCAAAAGAGCAAGTTTGATAATTATCCAAGACAGTGTTAAAATTTAGCTTTCAAGACTGACAACTGAAGACCAAAGTTTGAAAAGCTCATAATTTAAAAAAATTGGGAGTTAAATTCCACATACAAATAACCACTTCTCTGTTTTCTGTTTCCAGAAAGCAGTTAACTACCCTGGAGAATCTGATCAAAGTTACTGTGGCTGCGGAACCAGAACCAGACCCAGACCCTGATAAACCTCCTCCCGACATTCCTGTAAAAACTGTAAGTATCAGGAGTTATTGTTTTCCCCTTGAACATTAATGATACCATGCAGTATCACTGAAACAACTGTAAGCATCAGGAATCATCATTAACCCCATGAACATTAACGATACCATGTGGTATCACTGACACAACTGTACTAAAAGGAATCATTATTAACCCCTTGAACATTAATGATACCATGTGGTATCACTGACACAACTGTAAGTATCAGGAATCATCATTAACCCCTTGAACATTAATGATACCATGCGGTATTACTGAATCAACTGTAAGCATCAGGAATCATTATTAACCCCTTGAACATTAATGACACCATGTGGTATCACTGAAACAACTGAAAGCATCAGGAATCATCATTAACCCCTTGAACATTAATGATACCATGTGGTATCAGTGAAACAACTGTAAGCATCAGGAATCATCATTTACCCCTTGAACATTAATGATACCATTTGGTATCACTGAAACAACTGTAATAAAAGGAATTATTATTAACCCCTTGAACATTAATGATACCATGCGGTATTACTGAAACAACTGTAAGCATCAGGAATCATTATTAACCCCTTGAACATTAATGACACCATGTGGTATCACTGAAACAACTGAAAGCATCAGGAATCATCATTAACCCCTTGAACATTAATGATACCATGTGGTATCAGTGAAACAACTGTAAGCATCAGGAATCATCATTTACCCCTTGAACATTAATGATACCATTTGGTATCACTGAAACAACTGTAATAAAAGGAATTATTATTAACCCCTTGAACATTAATGATACCATGCGGTATTACTGAAACAACTGTAAGCATCAGGAATCATTATTAACCCCTTGAACATTAATGACACCATGTGGTATCACTGAAACAACTGTAAGCATCAGGAATCATCATTAACCCCATGAACATTAACGATACCATGCGGTATCACTGACAAAACTGTAATAAAAGGAATCATTATTAACCCCTTGAACATTAATGATACCATGTGGTATCACTGACACAACTGTAAGTATCAGGAATCATCATTAACCCCTTGAACATTAATGATACCATGTGGTATCACTGAAACAACTGTTAGTATCAGGAATCATCATTAACCCCTTGAACATTAATGATACCATTTGGTATCACTGAAACAACTGTAATAAAAGGAATCATTAACCCCTTGAACATTAATGATACCATGCGGTATTACTGAAACAACTGTAAGCATCAGGAATCATTATTAACCCCTTGAACATTAATGACACCATGTGGTATCACTGAAACAACTGAAAGCATCAGGAATCATCATTAACCCCTTGAACATTAATGATACCATGTGGTATCACTGAAACAACTGTAAGCATCAGGAATCATCATTAACCCCATGAACATTAACGATACCATGCGGTATCACTGACACAACTGTAATAAAAGGAATCATTATTAACCCCTTGAACATTAATGATACCATGTGGTATCACTGACACAACTGTAAGTATCAGGAATCATCATTAACCCCTTGAACATTAATGATACCATGTGGTATCACTGAAACAACTGTTAGTATCAGGAATCATCATTAACCCCTTGAACATTGTATAGATACCATGTGGTATCACTGAAACTCCTGGAATCATCATTAACCCCTTGATCATTAATGATACAATGTGGTATCACTGACACAACTGTAAGTATCAGGAATCATCATTAACCCCTTGAACATTAATGATACCATGTGGTATCACTGAAACAACTGTTAGTATCAGGAATCATCATTAACCCCTTGAACATTAATGACACCATGTGGGGTCACTGAAACAACTGAAAGTATCAGGAATCATCATTGTCACCTTGAACATTATATAGATACCATGTGGTATCACTAAAACTTCTGGAATCATCATTAACCCCTTGATCATTAATGATACAATGTGGTATCACTGACACAACTGTAAGTATCAGGAATCATCATGAACCCCTTGAACATTAATGACACCATGTGGTATCACTGAAACATCTGTAGCCATCAGGATTCATCATTTACCCCTTGAACATTATAAAGATACCATGTGGTATCACTCAAACATCTGTAGCCATCAGGAACCATCATGAACCCACTGAACATTAATGATACCATATGGTATCACTAAAATAACTGTAAGCTTATTTTTCCGTCATATATATTTTGAAACATAATGAAACAATTATGAACTGGTGAATTCAGTCAATACCCGTTTTTATGGACCTCAGACTTCATCCTCTCAATATTGCTTTCCTCGGGTCTATAAAAACAGTTGTCAAAACACATTTTGTTGGACAAGCGGCGTCAACATGATGTTTGTTGACGTCGCGCATACAACATAAATAAGAAAAATTGTTGTGGGTTAATGGTCATGGGCCCTAAAGTATAAGATATGGAAATGAGTTAAATCGGGCGTCTACGGAGTAGAGAGGTATTGACCTCATCACCAGTCCATAATTGTATGCTATTAGATAGACACTAATTTTCCTGTTCAGCAATTGGTCAACACACCGTCACATGGTGGTTAACAAGACATGATATTGACTTAAGTTTTCTGATAAATTACGATATTGACTTGAGTTACTAAAAATAGACTAGGAATCCCCATGGAACGGGCTTCCCCTGCCTTTCAACTAATCAAATCACTTTGTTTAACGTCATCGTTCCTCGCACTGTGAGGACGTTCATCAAGTACATCCGACGCTTGAATCAAGATGTTGATGAGCACACCTGAGATTGATTTTTTTGGATTAAATTTTATTACTGTTTACCCGTGGTTGTCTTTTGTAAATTTAATAAAACAATTATGGACTCTTGTAGAGGTCAATATCGGTCTCTACAAGAGTCTATAATTGTTATTATTATTATGTAGGCTTATTTTTCCGACAATCTGATTGGTCGAGAAGCAGTCACGTGTCAGTCGACAGAAAAACATATTGACTTCACTCCGAGTCCGACCACAAGTGATATTGACTTGAAATAGACACAATGACGTCATCCGTTGTTACATGACATCATGCTACTGTTGGCGTGTTGAACAATAGATCTTAACTGCTGTTAATGACTGTAGGCTTTTCTTTTCTTTTCGTATCTAATTAGAAACATAATAAAACAATTATGGACTGGTGAATTTGATCAATACCTAGTTTTATAGACCTGAGGAAAATAATATTGACCTCGGACTTTGTCCTCTGTCAATATTGCTTTCCTCAGGTCTATAAAAACAAGTATTGACCGAATTCACCAGTCTATAATTGTATAGTATCAGGAATCATCATTTACCCCTCGAACATTATATTGTACCATGTGGTATCACTGAAAATTAAACATTTGGTATGTGGAATCAACATTTTCCCAATGACCACGACATTTTATATGGTCTAATACATTGTTAACACAATATGACCTAAAGCATAGCACTTAGAGTGTTTATATTTGACAACAGCCTACAACAGCAAATGACTCAGATGCCAGTCAACATTGGTGACCTTGACCTCATGTTCAAGGTCACCACGACACTTTGACCACTGTAAAATACATTGTTAACGCGATACCTTGTAAAGCTTAGCACCCAGAGTGTTTATATTTGTTGACAGCCTTAAATGGAGGAAGACGCCCATGCCAGTCGACATTGGTGACCTTGACTCTCATTTCAAGGTCTTTACGACACTTTGACCACTGTAAAATACATTGTTAACGTGATATCTTGTAAAACTTATCCCCTAAACATCTCATAACGGCAGGGGCATTGCCATGTTAGTGGCATACACTAGTTGTTTGTTTGTTTCCATGGCAATAATTTGTACTGTGTTTTATGATTTTAGAGTCTGTTGTGGGAACACATTCTAAAACAACTTTGACAAACACTAAAAAAACACTGTCTAATTTTATGGTTACAAAGATCATAGAAGTGGATATGAAATAGAATCCAATGGTTGTTATGATAATTTACATTTTCAATATAATCCCCCTCGACCTCGATGCCTTTTGCGCATTTATCTTTGAGACTGTCTTTGCCCTTGCGGTAGAAGTCTTACTCAGTAGCTGCCTTGAGTTCCTCATCTTCGCCATGCAAGTGTGATTTCAAATTGCGAAACAAATAGAAGTCCCATGGATTGTAGGGGGATGGTTAAGTTGTTCAAAGCCACATTGTTGAAGTGCAACCTGTGCAATATGACCCTTGTGCACTGGAGCGTTGTCATGAAGAAGCACAAGTCTCGCAGTCAACATGCCCACCTCTTCTTCTTGCTTGCCACTCTTAATTGCTTCAACAAGCCAGCGCAGTAAGCTCCTGTTATTGTAGTTTTAGATGGTTTATGGTCTATAAGTAAAACGCCCCCACGTCCCAGAAAATGGTCCCCTTTATCTTGCAAGAAGAAGGCTGAGTTCTGAACTTCTTTGGTGCAGGAGAGTGCTAATCCTTCCATTGCATGGATTTTTGTTTGGTGTCAGGATCCCAGTGATGAATCCACGTTTCATCCCCATAACGAAACAGGCATGATAGTTTTCGGGATCATTATTGTACAAAGGGATATAAAAAAGTTTCAATTATCACAAAGAATGTGATGGTGAATACAAACCAAATGGTCACTGTAGCATAAGTGATCCTTGACTAGTTCCTGGGTCAACAATAGTCTTTTTTGCGACAGCCAGTTCAACTTCTGTTGACCAAATAGCACAGTACCCCCTATTATGGAGAAAATTGAGGCGCGCAGTGTAATAAATTTTTTACATTTGAAGGACGATACTGCACGTCAGATTCATGATGAGATAAGATCTGTTTATGACAATGACAGCCCATCCTATTACACTGTTGTGAGATGGAAAAGGAATTTCCAAACAGGCCACATGTCCCTCGCAGGTGAGCCAAGAAGTGGACGCCCCTCTCTTACTGATGATATTGGTGTCATCAAGTTTGTTGAGACGCTGGTTCAAGAAGATCGCGGCGTAACTCTACATATGATAATGCATGAAACAGGTCTGAGTTATGGCAGTGCATGGAACATACTCCATAACCAGTTGCACACGTCCAAAGTGTCAGCACGCTGGGTTCCTCGCTTGCTGACTCCATCGCAAAAACAGAATCGAAGGGACATGTCACGGCAGGCATCGTGGCTTCTGAAACAAGACAAAGAGGATTTCTTCAAATGTCTTGTTACCATGGATGAATGCTGGGTCTATCAATATGATCCTGAGTCAAAAGAGATGAGCAAAGAGTGGAAGCATGCTACGTCACCACCTCCCAAAAAGGCCAAGGTGCAAAAGTTTGAAGGAAAGGTCATGGTGTCTGCTTTTTGGGATTGTCGTGTCGAGTCATTTTGACGGATTATCTGACTATGGGTCAGATCATTACTGGAGCTAATTACTGCAACTTGCTGATTAAGTTACGAGATGCCATTAAACAGAAGCGCCGTGGTATGAACACTAAAGATGTACGCCTGTTAGCTGACAATGCCAAAGCTCACACTTGTCAAGCAGATGCTGTGGAGGCACTGCGATGTGGCCTTGAAATCTTACCGCATCTCCCCTATTCACACAATCTTGCACCAAGTGACTTTTTCTTGTTCCTCGAGATGAAAAATCTGAGTGTTAAAAATCCACTTCTACATCCCCACATTACCTGTTTTCAAGCGTCATGTCTTTTCGAGCCCCTAAAACACGGGCATGAAATTCTTTTAAATCATCAGTTAGAAAATAACTATGAAATGTATTGTAAGGAGAAAGTTCCAAAATCATCGGACAGAATTAATTTTTCTTGTGTTAGTCTTTATTTCAGACATATAACCAATAATTATTATTCCCTTTGAAAAACATTGATTTTAGCTAACACCGTTTAAAGTCATGTTTTCAAGCTATCAACGATCCAAACCAGACGTTTGTGAGCAGTTTGAACTAATTTTGATTGAAGAACATGAACTTCATGTTAAAATCACTGGCATCATGTGACATGTTATATTTAACTCTACGCCCGATCGACAGTTGGGGTTGTCTCATAAGCCATCGGTCTGTTTTCACCCGGTTTTGTAGGCTGCCAAAGAACTTCGGTTCACCGATCGATGCATATTTTGCTGGAATTGTAAGTCAAAAAGCTCTTGCAAATTCGGATATCATGAACAATTTAAATCAAAATACTATGTAATCATCAAAATTAAACAAATCTAAGAATTATTTTATGTAAAATACCCCATTTCTTTATGTATAACTGTAAGGGTCTAAAACTTAGATTTCTAGCGTCATGATCGACATCAAGACAAGTGGCACAGCAACAAATACATGACTATTGAATTTTAAATGTAATTCAATTATTAAAGATTTACGTTGTGTATATCTTGAATTTATCCAAAGGAGTGTTTAATCACAAATGATATCAACTATGTTCATCGATTACTACGAGTCAAGTGCACACCTGAAGGGATCATTGCACACGTGCGCCCTATAATGAACATTCAATTTTATTTTTTTTTAACAAACTTCACATCAGGTAAGTAAATGTAAACCAGGCCCTGGCTTAAATGTTAAACCAGACACCTGGCTTAAATGTTAAACCAGACACCTGCAAGAGCTCATGAATTATGATGCAAACACAGATAAACGCTAGACCAAGTGCTTATACTTGCTAAATAAACCCAAGGATAAGTTTATAATATTTGTTATCAATCTGAAGGTTGAAGAGAAGACAAAACCAATCCTGGAGCTGTACGAGAAGATAGGCGATGCCATGTTGAAAGGACTGAAGTCTGCAGACGAGGAACCTCTAAAGATTGAATCTAAGAAGACGTCCCTGACACTGGCATGGAGTCCTTTGGACAAGAAGGACGATATTGAGATATCAAGTAGTCTATCCACTGGAGACACGGAGGGAATATTGCAGATGTCTCTAAAAAAGAATCGTGAGGTTACAAAAAGTTATGATATTCAAGATGTCAACTTTCAGGTATGCATCAACTGAGTGTAATTTTCTTTTAATTCAGTTAAGAAAGTCAAAGTTTATATCAATATTTCATTTTGTTTTATGGTAAAAAGAACTTGCATAGTGTTAGCAACTATGCCAATCTCATTAAAATAAACTCTAAAATTTGCTCTGCATTTCATTGATATGCTAGATTAGATAGCTCTTTTAGTATCTGAGGCATTCAGCTTGAAAAGATTGTCCAGATGACCTGTAAACCTGCAACAACCTCAAAGTACTCTACACAATGTTTAACCATCCTTCAAACAGACATCACTATGTTCAGAGTTTTTTTAAGTGCACTCGATCAGGTTTATGTAGAGAGGTCATTCGGTTTCTTCGGCCAGGCCACACAACTCTGTTGGATTTCATAAGATCTACTGTAGGTAGCACATCTTCAGTTAATTGTGTAGAGAAAAACAAATTAGTGAATGGCTAGATCTGATTTCAGTAACATTAGATCAATGCAGAATTAATTAACACAATTTTCCATAAATTGTTATATTTCCTAAGTTGTTTTTGAGGACATGACATTTTCAAAGTGTCTACTTATACCTGTAAGACTCGAATCCATGGCAGGCCTCGAAACTGTGGCGGATTTCAAAATCTATTGCAGATTTTCAAATGCCTGACATTTGTACCTTTTTTTGTATTTTTCTGCAATGATTAACCAAACCTTTCGTTAGACAAACTTACCCTAGAATTCGTCGACAGGAATCCAAGGGTTACAAAAGATAGTCTTTCAATATCTTAGGGCTAAAGAAGACAGACTCACTGAGGGCTAAAAAGATCCTACAAAATAAACACAACTGATGTGGCATGAAGCAGAAAATGTCTTATTTACATATAGGGTATTGTTTAATGTATTTTCGTAATTGGGATATGGACTCTTGTTATTTGGTCATTATCCGTTTGCAATATCTCTCTGTGACTTCCCTAATTATTACGCTAGCAACGCAATTGAGCCTTGCGACAGGAACAGTTAGCTATTATGACGTCATCGCACAATGACGTCATGAAACAGTCTAACAATCAAACAAGCCACAGAAAAGGAAACCCGCCACAGATCTGAGTCCTAAACGCCTGATAGTGTTTTGATTTTCCTTTAAAGCTTTAAGCTTTAAACTGTACAAGGGTTTGCCTTGAAAGTGTACCGTATCTAACCTCTACAAATGTGCTTTGATATTAGGTATCTTGCTGATGGTACTAATGACAAAAGTAAAGCAATAACTCACAAAACTATTCTCTTCATTACATGTATAGATTACATCATGACTTTTCAATGTAACAAATACAATTTGATTCTGATTTTTAACTCATCAAACCTGAAAGGTCAGATGGGCTAATGGCATGTCATGTTGTCTGTTGTCCGTTGGGCGTCAAAGGTTAACCCTCAAGTTGCTGATTAATATTTTGCCCCCGTGGCTGAATTTTCCAGCACTCGCCTCGCTAATTAGTACCAGTGGCGACCGTTTTGCCAATATATGGTTCGTTTACATGGCGAATTACGGACATAAATATCGTTGTTTACAAGACTAGTCGGCGAATACTTTATTACAAATGGATGATACTCACCTGGCACTTTGAATTAAATCTATATCTCTAAATCTATATCACCCCTAGAACAGTTTCTACCGAAGTAAACTTCTTTTTAACTCGAGCGCTTAAACGGAAGCAAATAATTCCTTTAGACGTCGATATAAAAATTATTCCAAAAATATGTCAAGAATAAATTTTACAGTTATATCTAAAAATTGTCTCTGTTTCAAACATTGTTGAATCATTAAATTACCTAGTGCACATTGACAAATTATATACAGAAATAAAGCCAATTTATTGCCCTATATTTCGCAACAAACTTCATTTGGATATAAACGTAATATATAAATTACAGAAGTAGGGGGGTGTTAAACCCCAATAACGTTCGGACCCTCAAAGTCATATTACTAAGCTGGTAGCCCCGGGCCAATGCACACGCTGGGCGCATGCAGGACTCGCGTCAGCATTCCCATTGTAAAAATTCACTCACACATAATAGAAATTGTCTTTATTTCAACTTTATGAATAATATAATTCGCTTAGTATATATGCAAAACATACATATATGGAATAGAAGGCAATATATTCTTCTTTACAAAGATATAAAACATAAAAATCTACTGACCTAGGATAAGGAAGTATAACTTGTGGTAGCTATAGCTAGTGAAAACAGACTTTAATTATCTCCTTACCGCGACATTTGTCACATTGTTTCCACATGTTTTGTTTTGTTGCATATATGTGAAAATTATACACGGAAATGAAGATATTTATTTTGTCTTTACGATGATGTAAGAATAATTAAACATACACCACTTGGTTTGGAATAAATATTGTGTGCAAGGATGGTACCCAAAGCTATTTGAGAACACATTTTGATAATTGCGACATCACTTAACACTCCTTTGTTGTCTCATTTTCATTTGAAATTTTTATATAGAATTGAAGACTATCCTGTCCTATTTATTGTAATAAAAAAATGTTGAATATGCGCTCTGCCGTTAAATGGATAGGAAGTGTAAAAGAAAGGTAGATGATAAATCCGCTTCTCAGTTAACAAGATATGAATAGAGCAATTGTCTATTTGTGTGATGATTGCTGTGTCTCTACTGATTTTCGTACACATGCCAATTGTATATGAAAATGAAGATCATCCTTTTATCTCTATATATTGTGATATATATATAAAATTTCAAAATGTGCAAAGAAGTTTTTGTGATATAGAATGTCAAAAAATGTTAAAAAACTAAAATTAAGAATAAACAAAAGTCACCTTTTTGCGGCACTTATCTGTATCTTTATTTTATATAGGGTTTATGCAAATTTTATATCAAATCAAAGATAATTAATCCCTCTTTATCATGATATAATCAATTTCAAAATGCACTTAGCTTTTGAGAAGATATGAGCAAAAGAAAGTTATACATTTCAAAATCGCAGTTCAGTTCACGATTTGAATAGAGGAATTAGCTTTTTGTGCCGCGCTTGCTGTGTCTTTATATATTATAGCACATGTACAAATTTTACATGGAATTAAAGGCAATCTTTTTTGGGATATAAAATTTGTCAAAATAGGTTGAGCACATGATGAGAAATATGGTGTGAAAAAAGGTATAAAACTACAAATATCTGAAAATTACCTTTTTTACGGCACATGCTGTATCTTCAGTTCAAGTAGCGCATATTCTTAATTAAAATCGAATTGAAGACAATTTTCTTCTCTTTCAAATTATCCCACCTGTTTTCAAATCTGAAATGTGAAAGCAAGGTGTGCCTTTGTTTTGAGTGCGCACACCAGAGCAAACTGTAACGTGTGCGGCTCGATAAGCTCATGTGCGAGGGGAGCAAGGACTCACAGGTCTTAGGAAAGCCCAACAGGTAGTGGGGGAAAATCGAGCATTTGTTATGCATTTTTTGGTAGGATAAATATGACAAATATCTATAAAACTTTTGGAGAATATGCCCCCATTATTTAGAACAACAATGACAGTGTATGTCAGCGCTTGGGAGCGGCAGGCTGCACAAACTCTCTCACTATTTCATCAAATTTGGATGGTTTAAAGTTTGTTCCCGATTTCAAAGTTCTGCAAAAGTGTTTGTGAAGACATGAAGAATCATATTGTGAAAAAACAACAGTTTTGACATTGTAATAAGACATGCTGTTTTTGTGTACATTTCTATGTTTATGTTACACTAAAATACCTGATTCAATCATCACCCAAGCACTATCATGCCTGCACTGGAGGGAAACAATGCTACCTAATCAAGAGCGAATCATCTACAGCAGAGCAGAGCTCATTGCACTGAAGCCGCCTGTGTGTAACATACTCAGGGGGAATCTGGAGTACAATGACCTCGTCAAACAGAGGCCCTGTGTCAAATCAAGGTTTAAGAAAAGAGGTTGTAGAGCGGGAAGGAAGATAAGAAGATTTCCACTGAGAAGACAGGGTGTAAATTGGGACAATTTGAAACCAATCGCCTTCAATAAAAACATCAACAAATCACCCAAGCCTTTGTCTCTGCACTCTGTAAACTGTAGATCAGTAAAAAACAAAACAACATCAATTTTGGACATGATTACTTCAAATGATTTGGACATTTTAGCTGTGACAGAAACCTGGTTAGGAACTGCTATAGATGATCGAGTAATAGCTGAACTTGTTCCCCAGGGTTACTCAATGTATCATGAGTCCAGAACGGACAGACGTGGAGGGGGCATAGCCTTAATTCACAAACAAGGATTGACTGTCAAGAAGATTACGCCTTGTTCGGATTGTACACTCACCACCTTTGAACATATGGAGTGCTGTGTTAGGACAGGTGATAACCAGTTCATACTTTGTGTGGTCTATCGCCCACCTCCATCCAAAAAGAATGGATTTACAAAGGAAGTGTTTTTCTCCGAGTGGTCAACGTACCTGGATAGCATAACAGTACTCCCACAGGATATTGTACTCTGTGGTGATGTAAACTTTCATCTCGAAAAGCAAACTGACAGAGACACCTTCCAATTTCTAAGTTCATTAGAAGTTCACGGACTAAAGCAACATGTGGAGGGTTCAACCCACAAACACGGTCATACATTAGATGTCCTCATCACAAGGGAAGACAGTAACATTCTTGACAGACCTCCTCGTGTAACTGACCCATGTCTTTGTGACCACAGAGGGAATCCTGCTGGTGACCATTTGGCTGTTGAGGTTTTTCTGAATTATTGCAAGCCCGAACCAATCAAACAGAAAGTATCCTTTCGAAGATACAAGGAAATTTCAATGTCAGACTTCATTACAGACATTGAATCATCTCCTGATCTTCAACAGTGCGATGGTTCATTGGATGATCTCGTACAAGCCTATAATGATGGTTTCAGAGCTCTGGTCGACAAACATGCTCCTGTGCTGTCAAAAGTGATAACTCTCAGACCAAATGCTCCCTGGTATACAGATGAGCTGCGAGATGCCAAGCATAGACGGCGTAGATCAGAAAGACTGTGGCGGAGAACAAAGCTGTGTGTACACCATCAACTCTTCAAGGACCAATGCAAAATCATTGGCAAGATGTTGACTCAGGCAAAGAAAAACTATTTCCGGGAAAAAGTCATGGACAACTGCACTAATCAAAAACAATTGTTTAGACTCACTAAGAACCTGATGGGCAAATCGAGTACAACTGTTCTCCCAACCTGCTCGTCCAATAACATGTGTGCTAATACATTCAGTGACTATTTCACAGCAAAGGTTGCTACCATAAGGGAAAACATTGAATCCACTAACCAGGGAAATCTAAACAATTCAGTAATGAGTGCGGACGTACAGTTCCTAGGCGAACATCTGACTCATTTCTCCCCATTTACACAGGACGAAATACATAAGATAATCTTGAAAGCACCATCCAAGTCATGCGAACTTGACCCAGTCCCTACATTCATACTGAAGCAATGTTTGGAAAAAGTTCTTCCTTTGATAACAGCTATTGTCAACAAATCTCTGGAAGAGGGGCACGTTCCTAAATGCTTCAAAAGTGCAATCGTGAGGCCATTGCTTAAGAAATCTGGTTTGGACAAGGAGACACTTAAAAACTACAGACCTGTCTCCAATTTGCCATTCATATCTAAGGTACTCGAAAGAGCTGTCTCCATACGTCTTCAAAATCACCTCCAAACAAATGGATTGCACGACACACTCCAATCTGCCTATCGTGTCGGACACTCGACTGAGACTGCCCTTCTTCGGGTTCACCATGATATAACAAAGGCTCTGGACAACAAATGTGCTGTTGCATTACTGCTCCTCGATCAGTCAGCTGCCTTTGATCTCATCGACCACAGCATTCTGTTCGACCGTCTACAATCCAGCTACGGAGTATCAGACCAGGCACTGCTATGGTTGCAGTCGTACATGAGTGACAGGACACAGTGTGTGTCAGTAAATACAGCCATTTCAGATTACAAGAATCTAAACTTTGGTGTACCACAGGGATCCGTCCTGGGACCTGTCTTGTACTGCTTGTACTCTAAGCCTATGGGTGAAATATGCCGCCGTCATGGTCTGCCATACCATGTTTACGCAGACGACAAGGGTATCTACACAATTATACATCCAAGTGACAATGTAGAGAGAACCGCTGAAAGACTGAAAATTTGTCTGGATGATATCAAAACCTGGACAAATTCCAACATGTTAAAACTTAACCAGGATAAGACAGAGATGATTGTCTTTAGACCCAAGACAATGCAGGTCCAATCAGAAAGTTTTCATGTTGAAATTGGCTCCAACAAAATCCAAGCTGTCGACAATGTGAAATACCTCGGGGCACAGCTGGACAAATGCCTTTCTATGGACACCCACGTGAAAGCAATCGCTAAATCATGCTTCTACCAGATCCGGAACATTGGTGCAATACGGCAATATCTCACAGAAGAATGTTGTAAGAAACTCGTCCACTCACTGGTCACATCGAGATTGGATTATGCCAATTCCCTCCTGTATGGAATCCCCAAATCTCTGCTCAACCAGCTACAGAGAGTTCAAAACTCTTCTGCTCGCCTCATCACCCGCAGAAGAAAACGTGAGCACATCACGCCAATTATACGTGAGCTCCATTGGCTACCAGTGCACTTGCGGTGTCAGTTTAAGATCCTGATGTTTACCTTTAAAGCACTGAACCATACTGCCCCGTCTTACCTACATGAACTCATCCTCCCATATCAGCCCCCACGATCACTACGATCTGGATCAGCATCACTTGTCACCACCCCCAAAACAAGAACTGTGATGTATGGTGAGAGGATGTTTGACAAGGCTGCTGCAACATTGTGGAATAGACTACCGCCAAATGTGAGAGATGCAGACACATACAGCAGTTTCAGAAAAGCTGTCAAGACCCATCTCTTTGAAACAGCCTATGGGCAGTGAACTGCTCTGATTAACTTTTCCTCTGTACAGCGCCTTAGAGTGATTCATTTCTGTCTCAAATAAGGCGCTATATAAATTTTGTATATTATTATTATTATTATTATTATTAATGAAAAAAATATCGACAAAAGCCGGACCATATATACAAGCGTTCGACTGATAGACTGCCATGCATTCTGGGATCCGCTACACCGTACAATTGTAATAATCATGTCCCCTGCTAAAAAGCTTTGTGGAAAACATTATGTTTTCAGTTCCATCCGTAATTTCATAATTCTGTTATTATGTCCCCCGCAAAGCTTTCAATATTGTTTTCGAAACATGGTATGTGGTTTGATCTAGTGATGGAGTGGTAAAAATATTTTTCTGGTTTCCATGATGAAATGAACCCTTATTATACCTACCCCCACTATGAAGTAAGCGGGGGGTAGTAGCGGGAGTACGGGGAGTGTATATTGCGGTCATTCTGTCCATCTCTCCGTCCGTCCTATTTTTTAAAGAGTTAGGGCCATTGATTGCTCAATTGGACTTAAAACGATTGACAGATTAACATTGCTACAATGGGGACAGATTTTCTCAGAAACTATTACACCTAGAGGAGTGAAATTTGGTTTTAGATACACCTGATGATACTCTTGATAGAGTTTGAAAGCCATTTCCGAAATATTATTTTCCCAGAGTTATGGCCCTTGAATGCGCAATTTGACTTGTAGTGATTAACAGATCTGATGCTCCTACGGGGACAAGTTTTCTTAGACAGTATCACACTTAGGTGAATGAAAAAATGTTTTTGGACACACCTGTTTACGCCCTTGATCGAGTTCGAAAGCTATTTCCGAAATATGATTTTTCACAAAGTTATGGCCCTTGAATGCTCAATTTGACTTGTAGTGATTAACAGATCTGATGCTCCAATGGGGACACATGTACTCTTAAACTATTACATTTACTTTTAGTAAATCAGGTTATCCAGAATCATATTAATTCTGACTAGAGGGAGAAGAAATCAGACGAGCTGAGGGGGTAAATGAGCCATACTCACTTTTTTCTTGTTTAGTGAGGAAGCTTTTTCAGAAATTATATTTATTAACATATGGACTTACAACCCTTGGTATACAGCAGTTGCAGTTTTTTTTCTGGTTTCCTTTGAAACAATTTTAACTTATACTTCTTAAGTGGCAATTAAGGGTAAGATGAAAGTTGGAATGGGGGACATTATAATGGATCCGATTCACATGTTGAAGATAAATTGAGATCAAATAATATGTTGGCTAACCAAAACATTTTTTAGGAAGAATAATCTCATTCAACATTTTGGTTATTTGTTCATGGGAACATCAGGTACAAGTGATGTCTGAGAACCCCTACGTATGGGACGACTCTGCCTCCAGTGTGAACCTGCCTGTGGTGAACGTTCTACTGAAGTCCAGGGAAGGGAATAAAGAGAAGTTACAGCTTGCTAACCTCACAGAGGCTGCCGGCATCCATATAGCTACCAACAGTCAGTATTTGCTGCTCTGTTTATTTAGTTATTATTGCATTTGATTCAGGATGCATAGAATGCATATTTTTTTAATAAATTGATGGACTAATAAGATACTTTGTTAAGCATCATGATTTATCAGATATTCATATCTTCTAAATGCTCTAAAATCTTCTCTTCACCATTTGCCTTGTGCATTTGTTAATATATTTGTATATGTCCTGTCATTTACAGATACATACCCTTACTTTATCTATTAAATCTTGTTTAAAGTTTTGAAGTAAGGAATGACTTTTTAAAAAACCTTCAGCTAGGGTAAGAACAGCATATTTCGGACACCTACATCGTTGTGCGGTTATATTAGGCATATTCTGAAAACTGGCTCTGTTTTGACTTGTCACACAGTGATAGTGCTCTCAATTGTTGATTCCAGGTGTTTAAGTAGGTCAATGCCTATTTTTTCAATTAAACAGACTTTAAAAACGGGGTTTAGCATGGCAACGGCTAAATTCGGTCATGTTGGGGTTCTTCGGTCACCCACGTGGTGGACTTTTGGATGATGCATTAAAAAATTATAATTACAATTGATGATCATTTTGGAAGAAAATTGCCATAAACTTGTAACAACATCACTGGATCAATTGATGTATTCTAAGTAGAGGTTAGTCATTTTTATTTTCAGTTTATTTATCTTCGTTAGATCGATGTCAGTTTTCTAGGACAGTGTGACACCACTTCTGGTATAAAATACGTTGGGTTACGTAATATTGCACAGGTTAAAAAGAGATCGGGGATATTCGGCCAGTGATGTCGGATCATATAAGCAAAATAATTAATGCATATTAATCTTGGTAGTAATTCTATCAAGTGAAATTGGTTATGAATTCACCTAACACACGACTGCATTGAAATAATAAAAAATAATGTTTACCGAGGAGGTTGATATGTAAACAAATTTTCTGGTCGGGTAATTTTTGTCACCTCGGAAACGCTCGATGAGGGCAAAAATTCATAAACGGTGTGTAAATGCTCCTGTCACAGGATTGGACAGCACGAGCCTATTGTTCCATATTTGGAACATTATAAGTATCCATGTTCTGACATTGGTATATTTACTATCGTTGAAGTAATTGAAGTGTCCGAAGTTACCCGAGTGACCGAAGCTTGCCGTACTTACCCTAAGCTCTTTTGGATTTTTTGGAGTAAAATTGAATAAAGGATTTAAACCAAAATATATATTATAACTTGGGCTAACTTGGCACAATTATTTTATCAAGATTTGTTAAAAGTGTCAGTAGGGAGGGTCCAAAAAAACGCCTGGCTTAAATAAACATTAAACAACAATGCATATTTCTTGAGGTCTGTTTTATTCAAAATTTTAATACAGACTAAAGCATTCAATCTTCAGAGCATAAAGATATATTCTAAATTTACATTAACTTCTTAAAAGAGACTTTTTATTGTAAAAAACACTATTAATGTATTTTTCAGGGTCAAATACTGATTTACAATGAAAATAATAGTAAGAAGAAGGGAAAAGTCAAGTGATTCATGCAACTTCTGTTTAAAAATATCTTTTATACGTAGCTTACACATTGCAAGAAATAAATGTTTTTCATAAACATCGTGCTGTCCGTCTATTGAGGCCTGGAGAAAGATGATTTGTGACATTTTGCCGCCATTGCTTGCACCGATATGCAAACTCGATAAACCATACATGAAAAAATGAGAGGAAACAGGTAAACGAGGTAACCTAAAAACTCGCTACAGGGTTGAAATGCGATGTTTGGAGCTTGGTTGCGGAAACGCAAACTGTCAAAATGTTCAAGGTTTTTTTTTCATTTCTGATCAACAAATGTAACAGTCGGCGGTGAAATAAAATACTGACTTTATGGAATTTTAATTTTTTTTTCAGATTTTCTTGTTATGAGGGTCGGCGGATCCGTAAACCATGAAATAAAATAAAAATCGCCTTATGATATGATATCATTTTATCACATGAGATTTGATTCCAGTGTCTCTACTGAATGAATGGACAGAGTCAGAAATGAATGCCACCTATGAGACTCTCAACGTGACTCTGCAGGACAATGTCATCATCACCTCAGAGACCAAACTACTCCGACTGGCCGCAAACCAGTCAAACATGATCCGAATCAAAACCATTGATCCACCACTTTTAATTCAAATCCACTATTTATCAAATGATAACATTACTGTAGCACAATTAAGGGCCGTAGGTGGAGATTTTCCAAGACCATTCAGTTCTCGACAGACATATAAAGGAGTGATACAGGATCCATATATCATCATACTTCCCAAGGTGCCTGGAACTGAGTCCTTCTACACACTGGGGTTCACGTTGAAAACAGGGCAAAGGTACAACAGCGGAGGACTCAACCAGACTCTCATCAAGGTGTCCGTTGAGACTTACACAGTTTCATGTTCCTACTGGAAAGAGGACACAGGAGAGTGGGATACGGAAGGCTGTCAGGTGCGTTGATGAAGTTTGTGTCGGAACAATTGGGCAAGATTTGGAGGGAAAGATCGAATCTAACGCCGCATGCAAATACCAAAATTGAATGTATTAATTATATTCTTACTCGAGCAACCTCAAATATGCCAGTTATTAAACATTTGATCATAACATAACATAATGGTCATGGGAATTACAGATTTTCTAAAATTAACTCGAGACCTTATGCCCCAGTCACACTTACGTTTATGAACGTAGTGAAGCAGAACATACTTTAACGCAGTAAACTGTACTTAAGCCCAGTTATCCGTGGTTATACTTAGTTATCCGTGCTCAAAACGTAGACATAGACGTGAGACAAACGTAGTTTGTGATTTAACTTTTGGACATGTTCAAAGTTTAGCATTTCCGAACCACGTTTCCAGAAACGTAGTTCAATGTAGTTGGACGTAGTTAATTGAATATGTGAATTTAGTTCATCGTAGTTGAACCTAGTTAAGAACGTTCTTTAACGTAGTACAACTTTTCCACGATTTACTACACTTTACTAGGTATCCGAGTACGTTTTCATACGTTTAAGTACATACTAGAACGTTGTACTACGTCTGACTACGTTAAACTACAATAAACTACACTAGTTTCATCTGAGTTGAAGAACGTTTTAGTTCACAAAACTAGGTATTAGTACGGTTAACTACGATATCAAATACGTGTAACTACGTTTTGGTACGTTTCGTATTTAGACTTTGACGTTTAAGTACGTTTCCCTACATCTAACTACACTTAAGTAAGTATAACTACGTTGAACTACGATAAACTACGCCTAACTAGGTAGATTTATTTATTTGTACCTTGTGTCACAAGTGAGTGAAACACCTGGTATGCATTTTAACACTGTTCATTTCACAACTGAGAGGGGATGAGTGGAAGGAAGATGAAAATGATACAGCATTTAGCTGCTATCAACAGAGAAATAATATGTTTTGCTCAATATTGTCCTGATGTTCCTTCGTCAGGATTGACAGAAATGACCGTCGTTTCAGGAATATCTCTTGCGGCTTGATTTGAATCAGAAGGTGGGGGGCGACTTTTTCTGCCTCTCGTTTTACCCATAGTTGAAAAAATTAACTAACACTCTGTTGGCTTGACAATTAAGAGAAAGAATGAAATACATAAACGGGGGACTTTATATACCCTACCACTGAAGTGCTGTGATTTACCCTACTTTAACGTACCTAAACGTGTTTCTGCTTAGTTCAACCTACTTGGTTGTACAAACAAACGTTCTTAAATGTAGATCAACGTGGTTAAACGTAGCCGAACGTAGCTAGTAAGTTGTTCAATGAATGTAGTTATCCGTTGTTAAACCTAGTAAAACGTACTTATATGTACTTAATCGTACTTACACGTAGTGAATGAACTTATAATGAAACGTTGTTTTACGTAGTTACTAAAAATGCACTCATTTTCGGCACGTTAGCGGTTTTGTGGCTAAGTTCAATGAACTACGTTTAACTAGGTAAATGAACGTAAGTGTGACTCCCCCATTAGGGACTACCAGAACTACTTTAAATTCATTGGTTTAGTGAGTTCAGCATTCAGGTGTTAATGAGACTTCAAAAGATAAATTGTTTACTTTCCGTGTGGAATCGGGAAACATTAAATGTAACTGTTTTTTGAGGTTTGTCTTATTATTTCTTTCACTTTAGATTGTTTTGCTTAATATATCCATAAACAGTGTTTAAAACATTATGAATGGCTTGGACTTCATTTGACTGTGCTTATAAAGACCATAACATAACTGTTGTTTGTTGCGCATGAATACAACAACGTAGTAAAGTTGCAACTTGCCTTTACACTTGAATTTCCAAACGTACCGTGAATATTCTTAAATGTGACTTGATGAAGAAATTGAATAACCAACTCGAAGCTCGGAGTTACGGTTTATTTTTCCCCCATGAATTAAGTGATAAATTCTTTGCTAAAGCTAAGAATTTAACAAGATAATCAACTCTGGATAGATAAACCACTATTATTCCTCGATCTTGTTGATTGTTCTTATTCTAATTTAAAGAAAGATTTTTGGGATAACAACTTCTTTATTGTGGAAATATTTTGATACTTTTTTTTGGGATAACAACTTCTTTATTGTGAAAATATTTTGAAGCATATGCTCACTCTTTCAACAGGTTGGGTGAGAGGAATAACAAAATTGGATATCATTTCAACAGATTTCACATTGCATTGCAAGCATGGAGGTTAAAGTAAGTTCAAAGAGTAGGCTGCTATGGCTACATAACATGATAAATATGTCAATGTACAGTAAATATTTTCAATCTAACAGGTGAGTAAAATGACAACAATGGAGAGACTGTTCTGCCAGTGTGACCATCTGACAGCTTTCTCTGGCGGGTTCTTCGTAGCTCCAAACACAATTTACCCAATCGAAGATCTTTCGCTCTTCCTGACATTCTTTGATAACCCAGTGGTGGTGACAGTTGTCCTGTGTGTGTGGGGAGTCTACTTCCTTCTCCTCTACTGGGCTAGGCAGAGCGACAAGCATGATTCAGTGAAGGTATTTGAATGCAGATTATTATCCATATCTGTATATATGTCTTGATTCTTATGTATCAAATGTTTTTAACTTACCTTTTGCTAAGTGCATGTGCCATTTTGTCTTTTTCTTTGATAAATTTTTTCATTCCTCAAACCTTGTTACACTCAAGACCTTTGCTCCCAGGGAACTGCCAAGTCAAAACACATAAGTAAAACTTAATTCAGTAAGGGTTATAGAGATTATTTTATACAGGTTTACTTTTCAGCAAAGTAAGACAGTAATAGATCAGTCATCTCTGAGTAAAGTGTGATGCATTAGCCATTTGCAATAAAATTTAGCTTTACAACTTTTAGAAAGGATTATTATCATTATGATTTCAATATAATATCTTAGTCTCAACTTACTGTTGTTATGAGTTAAACTTTGTAATGAAGAGTTCAGCTTCATTTGTACAAGTAACATTTAATCAAAAACATCATCAGTGAATACATTCTTTTTACAGCAAAAGATTATCAATTCCCAAGATCCAACAATTTTCTTCAAATATCTTTTGCAATGCCTGTCATACTCACTATATTTTGGATAGATAGTATGAAATGCATTTCCATTTGGGATCTTTAGTCACTAACATTCTCATCCAGGTCTATTTGAAGGCTCTGACATATTCTAGAATATTACCCATGCCAAATCCACCTTCCTTAGCTGGTCTACATAGAGTTTCTCATTTATTCTAACTGGTTTTTAATTCCATATGAAGTCGAACAACATTTTGTTACGTTCTTTGAGAAAAGTTCAAGGAGAATTAAGTTAAAGTTAGAAATTCAGTTTAGAAATTATTAATGATTTTACCAATATTTAATCTTTCCCAGTGGCATAAAAATTCAGTAAGAAAACAGGCTGTAACTCAAGTTAAAAAAATTTAGGTTTGATCCAACTGTTTCAATTGTTCCTGTCATTTAAAATCAACATGGCGCCCCCGTGTAGTCACAGCGTGTCTCAGTATAGCTCAATGCGTGTTATGGTTTTATTTGGTATATTGAGTGAAATGAGGTTGGAATAAGACTCAAGTATTTCAAGAGTTTGTGATTTGATGAATTCCTTAATGTCATTTGAAATCAACATGGTGTCCATCAGTGATAGTTCAGCTTCTTTTGTCACCTTCAGGAAAATCTATGTCTAAAAATATTATTATTTCCTTTGGACACAATAGAGGGTTAGACTTAGCGTACGCATTACCCACATACTGCCTTTTGACATTTTCAAATTTCTAAAAATTGATTTTGTTTCTTAATTTCCATCATAATAAGTTAAATGAATCTGTATGCAGAAAGCTTCATTTCCAGAGTAGAACTAAAAAACTATTAATCATTCGGGAAAATTTGCGTGTTTGTTACATACCTACTGAAGTGTTGCCTTTTGATATTTTCAGATTTTGAAAGAAAGAATTTTCAATTTCTATGGAAACAATTAGAAATTTGATTCACGATCTACATTAATAGGTAAATTTCTGGGGCAGTACCGTATGTTACAGTGTATAAGTCGACCCTGTGTATAAGTCGACCCCCTTTCTCAGGCCCCCAAATTGCTGTCAAAATCATATACCTTGTATATAAGTCGACCCCCTTAATAGCGCATGTTGGAGGCAGGTCAACATGAAACACGCGGCGCGTTGAGAGAGATATATTCATATTTGCTCATCATATCTTTCTGAATCCCACTCGATGGGCCTAGTAGAAATTATACTTTTATTATCTTCATTCTTTGTTTCCATGTTAGCCATTACTCATGTGCCTTTTGTTATTTTGAGTCTATTCTAGAAAGATGAGAGATTTGCTCCATTTGAGGAAACTGAATCCTAACAAACAGACACTAAATACTTCCAGTCCAGTATGGAGTGCATCACTGTTTCAGGTTGGATTAACAGTCCTACGGGACAACGACCCAAATGACAAGTATGTGTATCTGATCTGTACGGTCACAAGCTGGTGGCCACAAGCTGGTACGACTGCCAATGTGTTCATTTACCTACGCTCCAAGTACAGACAGAGCGCCCGTCACATGCTAGCTGACCCAGAGAGAAAACTCTTCACCAAGGGTTCTGAGAACTGGTTTGTGCTTACAACACCTGAGAGGCTCGGGAGGATCAAGTCTGTCGTTGTCTGGCATGATAACAAGGGAAAAAATCCTTCATGGTAATATTTCTGAGGAATTTAATAAGCATATGTTGCAAGGTACTACCATAATTAATAAATTCATTCTCACTGCAATTACCAACCTCAATCCCAAAACTTGCAATAATTGAGCATAGGTTCATTGATACAAAAAAGAATAGAGAAAATAAATAATTCCAGTGTATCATTAAAAAGTGGTTATGACACAGTAGATTAAAATTCTTCACATTCTTTTATTTCTGTCGTATTTGGCTGAAGAGTGAAGAATTTAAATGAGATTGAGTACAGTGACAATGTTTCTAAAGTTGTAAGACAAAGTAAATATCTTTTTTCATCTTCAGTCCATTTCAATCCCTCCATAAACAAATCTTTATTTCTTAGGTATTTGAAGGAAATTGTAGTCCACGACATCCAAACCAAGGAAGTTTGGCACTGCCTGTATGACGACTGGCTGGCAGTAGACAGCAGTCACGGCCTCATCCAAGCAGAAATACCATCTCTTGTCAATGAAGCTATAGCTAAGCAAAGACTCTACCAGCTCTCCCTCAAATCCAGCCAAGATTTCCGCAACAGCCACCTCTGGATCAGCATCTTCTCAAAGCCTGCGTACAGCGAATTCACCCGTGCTCAACGTCTCACGTGCGGTCTCTCCCTTCTTCTGACCACTATGCTGTCAAGTCTCATGTTTCTTGGCATTCCGACAGACAATCCAGAAGACCAGGTTCAGACAGGAGGACTAGTCTTTTCTCTCAGTGCCATTGTTATTGGAATACAGAGCGGCCTGATAATGTTCCCCATAAACTCCTTCATAGTCCAGCTCTTCATGAGAACTGCCCAAAAGACTTTACCCAAGAAATCAGAAGTCCTCTTCTCAACATCCAAAAATATGATTAACATTTCTGAACTTTCAAAAGCTAAGGGAGATAGAAAACAGTCATTACAACCTCTAAAAGCTGAGTCTGGATTGAACATGAAAAATTCTGGGGTTGATGTAAAAAAGAGTGATTTAAACCAAAGAAAAGAAAGCAAAGTCAGTTTTGCACCAAATGATCAGAGTATAACGGTTGATGAGGTTGATATTGCCATGTCAAGGGGAAACATTGGTACCAAAACATCTCAACAAAAGACGGAAGAAAAGAAAGCAAAGCCCAAGGAATCATTTAAGTAAATTGCTATCTTATAAGTTCATATGTAAAGTGAAAGCATCAAATGACTTGACTCACCATGCTGCACCAATTTTACGAATATGTTACGATTATTCATTGATGTGACTGCATGTGTTATCAAAGAACTGATTCTTAAGTGATAGCTCCCAAACTACAGTTCAAGGTTAAGAGACCTGTACTCAATACTGTCTCATTCTTATTACACACAATATATTCTGAAATATTTAGCTTTCTATACCATCTGGTTGAGGAGAAATCAACTTAAGGCATAATGGAACCCCAACCAAATATGAAGGGGGGTCAGCCACTTACTTGTTATGATCAGGAAATAAATAATTAATATTAACATTTACAGATTACCTTGGTGGTGTATATATATCGCGTGGAGTATTGCACTGTCCATGTGTGTGATCTGTTCCTTCTTCGTGATGCTGTACGGACTCAAGTACGGGTACCAGCGGAGTCTGGACTGGCTTGTGTCCTTCTTCACCTCGTTCTTCCAGAGTGCCTTCATCACACAGCCCATCAAGGTCTTGGTAGTGGCCGTCCTGCTCACTCAGATCCTCCACAGACCTGTACAGTACGACAGCTGGCAGCACAACGAGGATATAGGTAAGTATCCAATTAGTAGATCTTCGTAACCCAAATACAAGTGTTTCATATATTTTTTCCCACTATTAACCCTGGCAGTTATTAGTCGAATCTTTTCTTCCCGATCTCCTCCCTGGTCTCAAGGTGTTGGTTCTTTTGTGACAATTAAAGTTGTAACAGCCACTGAGTGCCCATCCTTGATAATCCAGTCTAATATTCTTATAATACTTCACTATTCCCTGGAACCATGGTAGGCTCATTATTTAGGATGCCGAGTGCCTGTCCATACTATTCTCAGACATCCAGTAGTAACCTAGCTACACAGTGCAAAATGTTTTTTGAGGTTTTCATCAAACTTAACATTGACAAAGTTGAAACTCAGGCTCACCATTCATCAAGCCTATGTCTTACCTTACTTTCTACTACAGCGGAAGAGGAGGTAGAGGAAATGACAGTAAGACACGCAGGGACTGTACCCCACCGCTACTATGTTCCTCCACTAACTATTACCATGCTCAAAAAGATCCGAAAGAGGATCAACATGGACGCTCGATCGAGATTCATCCTTTACGAGATCCTCCTCTACTTCACGTTCGTAGCGGTCGTTTTACTCATGATATATGGGCACCGTAACATCGACATGACCTACCGAGTCACCAAGGCTACAGAGAATATGTTCACAGAGGAGAATACTGGGTTTGGTGAGGTGAGCAAAGTGTTATGACACCATTCTTTTTTTTCCATATGTTGTCTTCTGTTTTAAGGTATGTTTTTTACTCAGAAATTGAGCATCATGGCATAAACATCAGCTGCTCAGTAAGTTTGAACTAAGCAAAGAGTGAAAAATGGGATACAATAATTCACAAGGGACAGATAAACCCTTATTCTGAGCTTCGAGTTGGTTATTCTGCACCTCAAGTTAAAGTTTTTTTATGGTATTTCTGGAAAAATTCTTTTGTGAAGGCGAGTTGCAAGTAAACTCATGCAGTCATTGTATTCATGTGTGACGAAAAACAAAAATGTCATGGTCTTAATTTGCACAGTCAAATGTATTCTGAACAATACATAACGTGTTTATTGGTCATATAATTAAGAGAAAAAAAACTTATATGAAAGAACTGGTAACATAACAAAACATATTTAAACACTTTATCTTCCATGTTATTTCATATGAAGGGAGAAACAATGTTTGTTTTGAAGACGTGTTGACATGTGTACGTATGCTGTGTATCACTGAACGAATGAACATTAAGTACTTCTGTCAGCCAAGTAGATCTCAAGTTATTTTAAGAAAAACTGGAATTGTTATGACCATTATGAAAACTTAGAAATATATCGGCGATTTTGAATGTTGTTAGGGAGGTCTCTGGTTTCCTCGTAATAACCTCCCAGGAGGTTTTACATTGGGAAGTCAGGGCATTATATTCATATGTAAGACCTACTCTGAGTTTGGGAGGTTTTTATATTTCCAAGTCAAAGGTTTTTCTTTTCAAATGTATAACTCATCCCCAAATGAGAATGTAGGTATCAAAATGTTTAGGTCAAAGTCAAGCGCCCTCTCTATCTCCCCAATTTCTTGTATCAGAAAGAGGACTTATACACATGTATAGTATGCCGTTACTACTATAATATCTCTATGCAATAAATAAAAAACAAAAGATATTATGGTTATTGATTGTAATGATACTAACTTGTATAAAGTCAAAGCTGTGTCATAACCCATATGACCTTTCCATTAAATGGTAAATAGATTGTTCTTACATCTACAGGTTAGTCAGCCAGACTCAATGTGGGAGTATCTTGGAGATCAGTTTGTGTCCAACCTACTGACTGATGATAGTGGGTCTGGACCCACGTCTTGCCAGACATCCTACCTTGTAGGCAAAGCTCGACTTAGGCAGCTGCGCATCAGGTCTGGTAAGTGTTGCATACTGCAATTGAGAGTATGTGAGATCAGGATTACCTATTATTGATTACCTATCAAAATAAATAGATTGAATTTTGTCAATCCAAACAATGTTATTCAATTGAAGAACATTTAACTGTGTTTGACTTCTAAATCTGAATTTTGATGAACATTTCTTTTGATCTCTGTACTTGCAATGAATCATTCATTAAAACTTTGCAGATGAAACTGTACGTAAATAATCTCTTTCCCTTAGTCTACTATTATTAATGTTCTCCAAACTATGTATTTAATTTGATTACAGCATTTGCGTACGTTAGATAGGCAATGGGAAATTATGAGGCTGTATCTCAAATGATTCCCTACAAATGTGCCAAAACTAAGCAGGGTCCACCAAAAGAGAAATGGACAAATTATTTATCCCTATCTAGATTGACATTAAGTCTATGGAAATAATGACACTGTCCACATACAACTGGCACGGACGTGTAAGTTTCATTATGTTTTAAGAAGTAATTGGCAGCAGAAAAAACTTATTTTTATGAAAGGCCACACAAAATTATAAATGACCCCTATTTTTCAATTGACAGGGGTCCTATGACCCCATGATACAGAATCCTAGAACAACCTCTGCATATCAGATGAGATCTGTTTGGTCCATGTTTAAAGAAACAATGAACGAACTCTGAGAGGCCGGTTCAGTTCTCTCTAGAGGAGGCACTGGGTCTACGATATGGCCAGACCAAACTGCCTTAGGTTACACCCAAACCTGGTTTAGACCGGCAAAGTTTTTTTTTCTGGGGTTTCATACTGTCCTGGCCTCAGCCAGACACTGCTTTCTCAGGAATTGTCTTGCTTCCTGCCAGTGTATAGACCAAAGGACCGTTAATGAATCGGGGTCTTGCGCAAGGGGTTGCCATGTTGCGCTGATGGGGACCAGGTCTCGACTCCAAGGAGGATCCAGGTGAGTCCAGTGATGTTGATCCACCACAAACAATTGCCTCTACAAGAGGTGATCATGTCTGAGGAGACTTCAGATGCCTTTGCTCCTTCACACTTTATTGATCTACACACTTCATTCATCTATCTTTGACAAACGAGAAGCACATGCTCCTACACACCTAATAGTGGTATACACTCTAATACACCAGTGAAGGGGACCAAAAAAGGTTATAGAAATTTAAGATTTAATCATTTAAAAACTTTCAATTTTGTGGTTGATTTTACTCTGACCCAGTGGCCCCCATCTTGCAGACACCATTGACATGTGCGAGTGCTCATGAATAATGGTGCAAACACTTCCATGAGAAATGCCACACTTTGAAGATATCTCGTCCACCTTTATTCTACGATCAGACATGATTATAAGCCCTGGACCCTTGCAACCATATCATCTGTAATATGGCTTTAACAGGCCATCGTGACCGTGGGTCATCGTCCAAGAAGCTGCGACCCTGCTTAAACTTAGCTGACCATTTTGCAAAGGTAGAATACTGAGCATCTTCTTTCACATACACATTGGTCAATTGTTTGTGTATTTTGGTCGCATTCACCCATTTTTTCATGAGAAACTTGAAACAAGGGTGCCTGTGTTCATCAGGCTGTAAATCTCAAGTAAATGATCAGGAAGGGTAGTTGTGTCTGTAAAATGTCAACAGATGGCCTATCTCAATAATTACATCAACGATAATGTCTTCAGGGGTGTATCAGTACTCACTTCTACGAACTTATTTTCTTCACCTCGTGTAGTGAACCAATTTTAGCTTTCTCTTCAATCCAATTAAATAAAAATTATTCTTTACAATTGACCTGTAATCAACAACAAAAAGATTAAGTGAACAGTAAAAAATGAAGCAACAAATCTGCCAAAGCAATTACAAACAGTCTGTCACCATACCCCTGATGGTGTAGCTGGATGTTACAAATATTGGCATTGTCCCGTTGCATAACATAGAAAATGTCTCCTGTCTCAATCCATCAGTCCGGCCCTTAAATAAAAGCACACAATCTTTCCTTGAATAAAAGCGACCTGTAATTTGCAATCAAGGTAATAACCCAGTTTTCCAAATACCAAACGCACCACTTCAAACTGAATTAAGTGGGGCAAAAAGTCCAAATTGGTACCTGTGTAACCTAATATTTTATCAATTAGTATTTTCCCCCTCCCCTCTCAAAAAAGAAGAAGGATGATATCAGCTTTATGATATATGATAGGATGTCAACCTTATTGTCCCTATTCGTGTGCTTTTTGAGGGTTTTTTATTATTATGAGTTTTTATATAATGCCATATTTGTTTCTGAAGCTTCATTGACCACTATGGAAAGCTAGCTTATATGATTGAGTTGTGCTCACTTATACTCTTTGTTTGCTCTTGCACAACATTTCCAGGAAAAGGTGAGTCACCAGATATAGGCTACTTTCAAGATGCCTAACAAAACAGCTAGTTTTTACCAGATTGCAGTATGTATGACAACTCTGTCAGTATTAGAAATTCTCATTTCCTACCAATCAATTAATCTAAATTTTGATCATCTTTTGTAGGTCTCTGCAGCCCCCCAGAAGGTATGGCCATTTTTTCACGTGTTGGTTGCACAGGACCTTACTGGATCACAGACGAAGACACAACTAGTTTTAATGGCACATGGAACAAGACTGCAGACTCAAAATCTCCCAGCATCACAGAATATACCTACCAATCAGCCTACAGACTCCTTACTCTTCCGTTCATTGGTAAACTTGCAACCTATTCTGGAGGGGGGTACGTCAAAGAGCTTCCAAGGATACCTAATGATACCCAAACTGTGTTGTCAGATCTTCAAAACTCAGATTGGATTGATGAGTATACAAGAGCAGTATTTGTGGAGTTTTCACTGTACAATCCAAATGTGGATCTTTTCAGTTTGGTGGTGCTTGTTTTTGAATTCACTAATTTAGGGAAAATATTTCCGAGCTTCCAGATATACACAACAAACTTGCACCACTACAGTGGCAGCTTTCAGTCCTTCATTGCCTTCTGTGAGGCTATGTTTGTCATCTATATCATCACCTTCACATACCTCGAAGTAAAAAAATACCGTGGAATGCTCAGAAAAGAATACTTCAGTGATGTATGGAGTTATATTGAGGTCATAATTCTTGCTCTATCATACACGGTGATCGGACTTTTCTTTCAGCGAATAGTTTCGGTCAACTATTCCCTTCAACTGTACAAAGAATCAAAAGGACAGTCGTTTGTGAGTTTCCATCCCGCTCTATCATCAGACATCATACTTCAATATGTAATGGCCTCCCTTTCGGTATTCGTCATCATGAAATTCTTCAAACTTTTACGCTTCAACGTGAGAATGTCTCTGCTATCTGGAACACTTAACAGATGCAAAGGAGTCTTGTTCCAGTTCTCCATAACTGTCTTCCTCTACACTATGGCATTTACCTCGCTAGGAGTTTTGGTGTTTGGTTCTCACATTCAAGAGTACAGCACCTTTGGCGAGACTATCATCACTTTGTTCAACTTTGCCCTCGGAGCTTCAGATTACTTTGGTTTGGAAGAAGTGAGTCATACCATTGGGCCTTTTTTCTTCTTTGCCTTCCAGGTGCTGTATCAGTTTTTTCTCATTATGATGTTTTGTTCGATTATCATCGATGCCCATCAACGCATGGTAGCACATATCATGACTTTAAAGACGGAAGTTCATATGGTTAATTTCATTTTGAAGAAGCTAAAACTTCTCACCATGACAGATAAAAAGAAGAAAATTAGGTTAAGGAAAAAAATGTACCAGATTGATACACGCTATTAACAGTAGAAGAAGCAAGTTTGAGTATAACCATGCTAAAAGTGTAACTTTTGTCAATTCAAAGGAAAATAACACAAATCTTTAAAACAGTAAATACTCCAGGTTACATGTACCTGCAGGCCTTATTCCATAATGCAATTACCATGGAGAGTTGTCTCTTGGTCAGTAAAAAGATGTCATATGTATATATAAATCTCTACAAAGTAGTAATTTGTTTAATGATTATTTGCTTTCTAGTTGTATAATTATCAGTATTCGGGTTGATCTTTGAAAGAATTTGTTGTTATTATTCACATTTAGTTGATCAGATCAAACTTCAATTTAATCTAAGCTATTTACATTTATTATATTGTCCATGATATAAGTGTAATCATAAGGGATTTGGTTCTAATCTAAGCTATTTACATTTATTATATTGTCCATGATATAAGTGTAATTATTAGGGATTTGGTTCAGTTTGTCATATCATGACCAGATATGTAAATCTATTAATCAATAAAATGTACTTGTCAATCCACTTCAGTATGAACGAGCTACGAAGAGACTCTTTCTTGATCATTGAGTAAATTAGAGAGGGAAGTGAATATGCAAGTGTAGATATTTTCTAAATCAAGTTATAAATGAGGTCAGTATCATTGAATAACTACCACAGTATGTGTAAGTCAACCTTATGAGGGGATGGAATAACTTTGGAACTTACTAACGGTACATACTGTAATTTGTGTTACCTTGATACAACATTTTTGTGTATTTGATATGTTGATTTATGATTAAAAAGAATTAATGTTCTTTTTAAAAATTAAGCATAGTTATGTTGATAATGTTGATAATCAGTTATCAATAAAAATCTATAATTTTACCGTAACTTTCATAATTTGTCTATTAATTAATTTACCCCCGGGGGTATATAGCGTTCGTTCCATCCGTCCATCTGTCTGTCCGTCACAAATCTTTATCCGGAGCATAGCTCATAACTGTATATGCTAGCTTCAACAAACTTCATACACTTATCAGCCATGATCCTTAGATGTGCCTTTTGAGGGTTAGACCAACAAATGATTTATATTTTTTGCGGTTTCCATGGAAAAATTACTAAAACATTGAAAAAATCCTTTGTCCTGAGTATATCTCTAAACTATACAAGCTAGCTTCAACAAACTTTATACACTTATCAACCATGATCCATAGTTGTGCCTTTTTAAGGTTAGACCAACAAATGATTTTCATTTTTTGCGGTTTCCATAGGAAAATGACTAAAAAATTGACAAAGTGTTTTTTCCTGAGCATATGTCCTAAACTATATATGCTAGCTTCAACAAACTTAATACACTTATCAACCATGATCCCTAGGTGAGCGTTTTGAGGGTAAGACCGACAAAGAAAGCCAGACTGTTAGTTTGAGGCGGGGGTATATCAGCTATGCTCACTTTTTTACTTGTTAATGAATTGTATCTAATATCAGATGACTTGTTCAGAATTGATATTATCATTCTCAACCCATGTGGAATTATCGTCAAGGCAAGAAGAAAAAGGTCGAGCAAAACAAACCTGGAGACATGACCTGTTGAAAGAACTAAAGGAAGTGGCTTAACAAGAGATACTACCCGGAGATAAGGTTCTAACTAGAGGATATTGAGGATATCTTTTGTGACCCTATGCTTGTGAGATCTATCAGATTGAGTCAAGTAAGTTCTGAGATAATAATGAAAACATTAATTTATACCCATATACTTGACTTGTTGCAAACCAAGAAAAGGACTAAAATTGCATTTTAAAACAACCCTCCTTAAAACGTACATCAAACTGTTTGATTAGCCAATCACTGCCTGCCACGACATATCGCCCAAACCAATCAAGCACTCTGTTATTGTTTACATTGTTGACTCACACGTTCACATATTACAACACTTATAAAAACACCTATCAAGAAATGCCACTCATTAAGTATAGTTGGGAAACATTTGAAAATGAGGAAAGATTGTTGAGGTTTTGTAAAGATGTGTATTAATAGTTTAATCTCCGAAAATGCCACGGTGTTTTCGAAATCATCACGTCTATTGACCCGCGCTGTTTATTAGAACCAAAGCTAGATTGTCTTGTGTTTAGATATCTAACAAATTATGGACAGGATTAACTTCTCAGAAATACAGATAATTGAATTTTCTTATACAACTTTATAATTGCCTTTTTATATCATGTATACTGTCAGCAGTTACACTGTAATTACTTCAAGACATATTTCAACTCCAAAAACTTTTGTAATGTCCGAATCGGAATTCAGCAGCGAGCTTTCACTTTCAATGGAGTGCCTGCCTTCAAGTTTGGAATCTTGTCATTTGGACACAATGGATCCCAGCGGATGTTCCCGACCTTACCTGTATGAACCTGATCTATCGAGTGACAACGAAGTTTTTACGATGACAGTGCTGATGTGCCAAATATTCTAGATGAACAAGCACAAACTGGTAACTTGATTCACACTTGTTTCGACGCTTATTACTTTCTATTGAATTTCAAAATGTTATCCAAAATTATGATATGACAAAATCACTTTTTAAAAAGTCTTTATAGTGTTAAATCTTAGTATATTAAAAGGTCATTGTATATACAATAACAAAATGTAGTATATGCCATATATGTTCATTGAAGATTCAGACATTTTTATTTCAATATCCAAAAAATTGCAAAAATTATTTGCTGTTTTTTTTTATTTAGTGTATTAGTCTGTATGAATAAACTAATAAAAATTGAAAACAAAGACTAGTGACAGTGGTTAAGATTTTATGTCAAGGAGTCTTTCTTGAAATACATCACAATGAAGAGAATATTCTCAATTGATCATGACAAGACACATCAACTTACAGGTAACATTCATTGTACCAAAAGATAAATAGTATTGATTATGCAAAATATCTCATAACGGCGGGGGACATTGCCATGTTAGTGGCAAAAACTTGTTGAATATGCTCCTTCCCTTTAGACAATGGACTGCAACAAGCAACTTACACCACATGTACAGTAACTCTTAGCTGCTGGCAGGCGTTCCAGTATGTCTCTTCAAAGGAACGGAACAGATTCTTTAGCAAAGGGTCCAGCTGCTTGAATTGTGGCAGATATAGAGGGTGTCCAAGTTGACAAAGGAAAGCACATTGTTCTAAACCATCTGGACCTCTTAACAACCCTTCTTCCCTCCCTCTTAGCTTGTTACTGAAGATTGAACATGTTGAGGGTACCAGAATTGAGGCGAGAGATTGAGTGGGACATCAGCTTGTCAAAGATGATATGTTGAACTATCTCCTTCTCAGGAATGACGACTTGATTTCAAATTTTTTGCAGACCTTCATGAAGGCCACAGAAATCGGAAAGTCAGACAGGTCAGCCTCCGAAACTCCAATGACCTCCATCTCCTCTGACAACTTCTCCTCAACACATCCTCGTCCTGAACAGCTGAGGTCAAACTCAGGGTTCTGTGTGAAAGCGCTTCAGGGCTTCCAAGTGCAGGCGTAGTAGCTGATCTTACGTCTTCCCTGCAATTGTCCTAGCCGACAACACAGTGTCCATAATTTGCAGGAGGAGGGATTGATGCATGAACTTGGTTGTCAATGTAATCCCATACATGTTTAATAGGTTACATGTCTGGTGGTCTGGCTGTCCACAGCAGAACATGCATGTTATTCACCCAAAGAAAGTCTTGATCAATCCTGGCAGTGTGAGTTCATGCATTGTCTTGTTTCAGTATGATGGGTTGATGTTGCTGTAGAAATTGCAAGAGCACTTGGAAAAAAACTGGTAATTGAAGTGCTGAGCTGACAGATTAGCATAAATAAACCAACCTAGTATGTCGTCTAGTCATTCCTAGTGCCACCCCATAACATAACACTTCCTTCATTAAAGAATGCAGCAAGGTGCTGTTCTTTCCCCACTACAACGGTAGACTCGAACTCAACTAGCTTCTCTAAAAAACTGCAACCGGTTTCATCAGTAAACAGAATTCCTTGCCAATTTTGTTTTCACCAGCGATGTACCCTACAAGCAACTGAAGTCATTTATGTCGATAAAGAGGGGTTAGAATCTTCCCATAAGCTCTTTTCCAGATAATCTCGGCATGTCATTTGTAGCAATCACCTTCCTTGTGGTTTAAGAAATGCTGATTCCAGGTTTTTATACCTTTAGCATTAAGACATTGCATGAGTATTTATGAGATAAACCTAGTGTGTTTGAAAATCAGAGACATGTTATACTGGATTGATAGCGAGTACTAGTGTGTTTGAAATCAGAGACATGGTATACTGGATTGATAGCGAGTAAATTTTTAATTGAATGCGAACGCACAGCTCAGAGTTAATGCTGAACTCTTTTTCCTAGCAAAATGCTCACTAAGTAAAAAGTTCCGACTTCAGGAGACAAAAATGAACTCGTCTATATCTGGGAGTTTGCGTCTGAGTATTGAAAACATAGTTAAACCTAATACTGCATGTTCTCAAAGTGGTTTTCTCATGTAAATATTGAATCGTTAAAAAGTTTGTTTTCTTGTGTTGATAGTAAACAAAGACTGCAACATCCGTATGAAGCAAATAGATGATCTAACAGTAAACCCCTATGACGTTGTTACAAGGATTATTACATCAGAATTGTTGCAAATGACATCAATGTTTCGTTGCCGTATTCAAAGGAATGCTGCTGCATGCCCAGTTTACCCTGATTGATCACTCAAACTTCTTTTTTTGTAAAAAATATGACTCATAATCAAAACAATATGCTCTCTCCGTGTAAACACTCGAAAACAAATACGGATATATTCTTGTGGAAAGAGATTAATCACACATAAAAGCAGAATACACTCTGAAGTTACTAGTCAGATAGTTGGAAGTCAATGTATGTATTATGTTAAGGATCAAAACCGAGCCGGAGGTTTTGTTTGAGAAAGTAAGCCCTCGGCAGAGGGAAATTTCGTCAAATAATATGTAAGAATGATACAAAAAATATCCTTAGCCTTAGTTTACCTAATATCATACATAATAATATAAAATATCAAACCAATCAGACCTTATAAAAGAAACTAACTTGCTACATCATTCATCGCTGTCACAATGGCTCAGTAGTCAGTGTCGGATTCAGCGCTTGGGAGCGTGAAATTTGCGGGTTCAAGACGCCTAAAACGCCAAAAACATTTTCAAATGGGGAATTAAAACTGGTACCATTTTTCAAAAGTAATAGCAAGTTTACACTTTGACTTTAACAAAAAAGTAAGTTATATCATTGGAAAATAATAAATACAATTTCCTGGCACACAGGGCATGTCTAAATATAATCCCCTGGGATTTCTTGCAGAATTTCCTAGGCTTACCCCAGGAATGCCCGGAAAAATTAACGTTTAGAAGTTTAATTAGTCGGCAAAAGAAGGCCCTGATAAGACAATGGTATGACGTCACTGGAGTTTTATAATGCATTGTAAACTGATTTCAACGTCAAATGTAAATTAATACCCTGTGAATCGGACAAAACAACCAATCAGAATCGAGTATCCAGGACTTTCATGGTAGAATACACTAAATTTTTATCAATAATAATAATTACCAGGGCAGTTTAGTCAGATTTGAGATTTGAATTTTATTTCCCATGTTCAGGCCCTACATTACTTAACTTTGAAAAAGAATATAATACAAAAACTTTCTAAGTCTAAATTAGAATTAGTATATTGGTATAGTTTCTTTTGCCCGAGAGTTGATACAAAAGATCAGCTACCAGAAAAATAATCATTCAAGAATTTGCTCTGTTTGTTCTTTTCAAAAGAAGCACATGGTTCACTCGGTTTGAAAAAAAAACCTAAGTAACAAAGCGTAGCAATGCAAAAAAAACCCCAACCTAATCTAATGCTACATTTAGAACATAAAAGGTCACCTACATTAAGTTTCTTGTCCATGCTTCAGTTTTTTTTAGATAACCAGAACTAAGCAAACAAAATGAACTTTGATAATGAGAACATCTTGGTAGTACAATGTCAGATTAATGACTTGTGAGATTAGATCTAGAGTCATCTGCTCTTGGCGCTACAGTTACCACCAGGGCTTGGAGCGTGTATGAAAACATGTTTTTATGTTTAATTCTTTTTTTTTTTTAAATATAATCACATCCTGTCATACAGTGGAAACTGTCTAAACGGCACTCATCAAGACAGGGAAAAAATCTGGTTGAGCCAGCATTCTGGATTGTAAAGCTTACAGTTTATAGACCAGTTGTATCACACCGTAGGAGCGGTGAACGGCAGGCAATATTTAATAACTGAAAGTGAACTATTTGATGCGCGAGAGGTCGGAACGTTTTGTGTTTTAAGTGTAGGAAAATTGTCAATATCTATATATTTATAAGCCACACTTCCACCAAAATCCATGCTGTAAAATAGAAGGCCTTTATGCGTATCATTTTCAAATTTCTTTCTATTCTGTCTACAGACTAGCCTATAGGCCTGAAAAACAATGTCTTGCCGCGACAAACTGTCCGTCAAAATATTTGAATTTTACGAACTTTTAGGTATCTTTGATAAATAAAGAAATATCTAAACACACCAACGAAAAGAATATTTATCAAACTATCTTCATGCTAAATTTGACAGCTTTTCGTTGTGCCGTTTTCGAGCTGTCATGTTTGAAACCACAACACCATCAAATTCTTAGTGAACGATTTCATATCATCATGGTGAACTATTTGATGTCAAAGTGTTAATTGTGTAGTGTACGCTTTAATGTCACCGTTCAATACGTTTTCTAGTCAGAAGGGGCGCTGTATCGTCCATGATTAGTGTATTTAGTACTATTTACATCATGTAAATGACAATCATGTAAATCCTGATCACCTTGATTCTATTTACTCATTTTCGTTTACCGCATAGTGATTATATTTCTTACCTATGGGCCTTCCATATCCAAAAGTTTTAACTTGAATAAAAAAGTGCCATTCCTTCGAATTCTTAACTATTGTTTTATCATAGTTATATTAATCGGAAACTATTTGCAGATGGAGATATTATAGACGTGAGTGAAATTATTTTGGACGGGTCATTACATGAGCGAATTTGAAAGTGGGGGGGCTTGAATTGAAATTTTGTAACCAAAATTTTTAAAAAAGGTGCTGGTTGCTTATCCCATCTTATCATCAATTAGGACATAATACTGAAGTCAGTTTTAATTCCTTGTTGTTGGATGTTTTAGTTCTACCCTCAGAGTAGTTTTAGAACTACCCTCAAAATAGTGCATAGTAACTGTTTTGTAACAATACTAGACCAGTTATTGGGAAATATGTAGTAGAAAGGGGAAAATAGTCATTTTGAAAAAAAAAAATTCGAAAAAAAGAACCCCCCTATTTCTACACCCCTGCCCGAAAAGAAGAAAAGCTTTATTCTCAAGCGGAAAGGTCAGACATAGCATGTTTCTGTAACTGACAGAACTGATGGAAGCATGTCACTTAGCATTATAAGTTAATTTTTGTTGCATCCATCAATTCATTATCTTTATTTTGTCTCTTTGATGGTCATGACGATACTTAATCTTTTTTTACAAAAAAACCCTAGTTACTCTGGTTCCCCGGAGGCAACAATTTCTTTATCAGTATATTTTGGGACATATTTAAGATCTTTTTCTACATATGTAAGTGTGCCTTTTTTGTCACATTAATGATAAACTTCTTTTCTCTATGACTATCAATGCACTGATATATATCACTCCACAAAAGCTTTCCAAATGTTCCTAACAATAGCAACACTGATATGGTGGCATTTCTATCGTTTAGACAGCGCATCTGAGGTGTAAAAACCTGAAAATAAGCTAGAATGCTACAAAATAAAATAAGATGACTAGTTAACGTTGACAACAAATCGTTCACTAAGAGTTTGATGGTGGTGTTGTTTCAAATATGACAGCTCGAAAACGGCACAACGAAAAGCCGTCAAATTTAGCATGAAGATAGTTTGATAAATAATCTTTATGTTGGTATGTTTAGATTTTTCTTTATTTATCAAAGATACCTAAAAGTTCGTAAAATTCAAATATTTTGACGGACAGTTTGTCGCGGCAAGACATTGTTTTTCAGGCCTATAGGCTAGTCTGTGGACGGAATAGAAAGAAATTTGGCGATAATACGCATAAAGGCCTTCTATTTTACAGCATGGATTTTGGTGGAAGTGTGGCTTATGAATATATAGATATTGACAATTTTCCTACACTTAAAACACAAAACGTTCTGACCTCTCGCGCATCAATAGTTCACTTTCAGTTATCAAATATTGCCTGCCGTTCACCGCTCCTACGGTGTGTGTATAGTCACTTGCATTATAATGGTTTGTAATTTATAAGTGACCCTGACAATCTCTATAAACATAGACAGCTAGTGTATAACGTAACATGCGATTGCTGTCCCAGACAATACATATTTGGCTAAATCCCCTACATGTTGGATTTAGCAGTGCTGCATGATTACTGCATAAAAACATGTAAGGGTGGCCCACTTGATGCCAGATTACACAGCTTGCACTGTATCAAAAAAATACAGATCTTTTGCAATAGTACCCAAAGTAGGATAACTTCGGAAAAAGTACATCAGTTATGTTACTGCGAAGCATAATACACAAATATTATTAAGTGTCAATGTACCTTGAGAGGCATGCTGTTCATTTGCATATATGAAGGAAGAAGGAGAAAACTTCAACTGGCATAATAATGCTCTCAGCGATTATTCTCAAAATGAATGTAGAAGACATTGTATGATAAAGAGGTTTGCATGCTTTTATGTGTTAGGATGGTAAATATCAAAATGCACTATGTTAATTCCTAAAAAAGAATATTTACCATCCCAAAGCATACTCACATGCTTGCCTCTATTTATTAATCAGTTATTAAGAAATGAATTAACTCATACACATAAGAACATCAATGTACATAAATATGTTTCATATCACGAAATTAGATTGAATATCCAAATGTTACATTGTTGACAATCATGTACAATCAAAGTCAATAATTTCCAGTTATTATACACTGAAAGTTAATTTAAGAAGTAAAATTTAACTTTTACAATTTTTGTTTAATTTCATTGAGTTGCTTGCGAGTATCAGACTTTTCAATAAAACAACTGAAAAGAGGCAGTTGTTTAGTATGGGTTACAAAAACAAATTAACTTTCTGCAGATATGTTTCTCAGCAATGCTAATTTTAATATACACAAAACCCTATCTAAAAATACTTTTGTAAGGTGAGCTGAATATACAGATAAATTCACCAGAAAAACTAAAAACATTTAATAGATTTCTCAGGTATGCAAATGCACACAGGTTAACTATAAAAACAAGATCCTATATGATGATCTATACAATGTGAATATCTTTGGTATGTGCTAACATAATTATGCATTCCCTTCAGGAACTTGTAAGTTTACAAACACACACACATTCGATTGTGAATGATTCTACAAGAAAGGGAATTTTACACCTCTGTATTTCTTGACTTGCTAATGCCAAATTTTTTAGGTACAGCATTTTCAGTTTTAGACCTGACAACTTTATAACCCTTCATAGGCAGGGCCAAGAATAATGCCCATTCTAATTCAATTCATCCTTGAACTAAGGAAGAAGTAGATGACATTAATGGATTAAGATTATATTATTTCAACATTTCGTTAAGGTCATATTCCTGATACAAAGTCCTTGTAAATTTTGTCTCATTAAGTTTATCTTGCAGTTTGCTGAACAATCAATCTCTCCACAATTTACAAATTTAATGTATTTACCATAAGACTTTGTATTATGACATTATGCTCCCAAAAACATTGAGAGGTGATCAGAAATACACAATTTTTGTGGCATGTCAGCAAGTGCAAATATCAAACCAAGGGTCTAGATATGTGTTTGCAATAGAGAATCTAAAAACTGACAAAATATATATTATGCATATTAGTATGTACAATATGTACAACCTCATTACCATATTTATGCAAAATGCGTTGGGAGTTACGTGAACATAAGCATGTATATACATCATGACATGTATTTATAAAGGATTACAAACTTGCTTAGATTTCAGCAAATACTCATAACCTGTCAACTTGCAGGCCGAAATTAGAGATACTAAACATGATACGAAATGGAACATGTGCGTGTTTAGCTAATTAGCTAGTTATTTTACTTTTAGCATAAGTTCATGGTTCCCAAATCTGATTTCGTTTCAGAAAATTGGTTTGAATTTCTAGAGAAGCTAATATGTTTGTCTCTTAAAACTTTCATTCTCCAGAATCTAATAACTCAATAAAAGCAACCTTTTCTCTGTTTCTAACTTATTGGGGATTCAATAAATATTTTTTATCATGTCAATGTATATTTGTTCTTCTGTTAAAGAAAAATCAAGATGGTTCAAAAGTAGTTCACAGGTTGGAAATGTCTTGGTAATCTTGGTAAAATGTTGCTCACAAAAGATATCTCAAACACATATTCTTAGCCATAGACATCTTTCACTGCAGAAGATAATACGCCACAGATGTCCTAGTTGAGTAACTCAAAATGTCAAACAGTTTTTGAGAACCCTGATGGGGCTCAGGAATGGACTTCACGACAGGACGCGCAGCAGATCTTTCTGTAGTAGGAGTAGGAGCAGAGTCGCGCCTGGAGCACCACCAGACAACTCTTGAACTGGTCCTGGCATCGTCCGCCTGCAACACATGGAACACCATTAGTCCTTGTCAACTAGAGGTCTCATGGTTATTCTTCTTTCAAGATTCCTTGCAGTAAAACAAGTATTCAATTGCTACATTTAGTGTTATTAGAGATTTTTCATATTGAAATAGTTCTTTTCACTGAAATAGGAAGTAAATATTAAACATTATATCTTGTTTCCCTTTGAAATTCCTTGATAAGGGGAAGTTTCTGATTTCTGGTTTCATTTACAACCAGTCTTCCACTTAAAAGTAACATAAGTTAATAATAATCTAATAATCTTTTTGACACATTAAGTATCATGCTAGATAGAGAGGTTTCTACACATGTTGAACTTTCCCCTGTTGGTAATAGACAGTGACTATCATTGTATTTAGTCCACAGTCTTTAGATTGTGAGACATAATACCGTTTACATTACAAATCACTCCTCAACATTTGTGTACAATCAAATGCAATACCATTTACCTGATAATAACATGTATTCAACCATCATTTTGTCAGAGCCATTACTTCAATGGTATTTTCTATTACTTTTGAAAGTACTATATTTTCAGCTTCGAAAATACATTTCAGCATTCATATCTGTTTCCATGACGCTCTTCATTTCATAATATTACAATAATGATAAATAATTATATGTTGTTTGTTTACTGTAAATAAATTACATCATGATGTTATGATGTAGTGATTGACAGTTGAGAGTAATGATATCTTGTTGAAAGATTGTCCTCGGGAGAGCGAGATGTGAAATTGGAAGCCAAAGTCGATTTATGATGTAAGTAAATATTTCCAAACATTTTGCTTGAGACAGTTTTCTTACTTTCTAGTTTCCCGCTCTCTTTTTATTTCATGAATCTTATTGTAACAAATGATACTTGAATTTATTGATGTAGATAAATGTTCATAGTGTATTGAATTATCATTCATTATAATGTTCAATGAACTTGTCAAATTATTTATTAAATAGTAAAAACTTTAATTTAAAGGGTAAAAGTGAGAGGGATTCACAGAACAAAACATGCTACAATAATTAAATTCTTTTCCTCATTTTACCCCCAGTAAACCGTTACATAGGTAATCTGTGATGTGAATACTGTTTACAAGGCTATACCTCAATTTTCTCTAATACATAGCACAATAGGACAGGAACTCACTGGGTTTGGTTGCCTGGGGCAGGTTGCAGTCCCTCATCTTGCACTGTTCTCTAGAGGCAGGTTTGTGGGAGCGGTCACAGGACCGAGCTTTCTGCAGCTGCTGGTTGAGACACTTCACATCTCGGGTCTTCACTCCTGATCCACACGTCACTGAACACTGCAAAATTAGAAGATGATGTTGGACATGACCTTTTTTGCCATTGATTTGAAGACCAGGGAAGACAGATAAATTTTTCAGCAATTAAATACAACAATTTATCTGTATACTTGTCATATAGACAGTTCGAGATTGGCCCATGGGTTATTTTAATCATATGTAATGTACCTCTGACTCAATGATAGGTTTCTGAAAGCAAAGATCTGACAAAACAAATGTAGAAGTGAGCTAATTTTAACATGCCCACTTCCCACTGCCAACACAGAATCTACATATTAGCAAACTGCACATCTATAGTGCTTGATTAAATGCATTGTGAAAGTTGAACAAAATAGTTTCATATCTATTTTCACTTTTGTCCATTTTTCAACAATGACTGATTTATTCATTTAGCAAAACACGCCGCATGGCTGAAATATTGCCCAAGATACGTTAAACAACAACTCACTGACTCACTCATTTAGCAAACTCTGTTAGACATTATTCTACCATTCAAATATTCAAAATCTTACATAATTTTCTCGCATTGAATATTTATATAATTGGTTGCCATCTTACTTTCACATGATTTTCATGGAAGCCACAAAACTAAAACGTGTTGCATATATGTAGTTAAAGAGAATGAAACTATACTGCGGAAATAACTCTCATAGTGACATTGTTAAAATCATGTTTCCAAGAAAACTGCCAAAAAATTAAAGATGGATTTAGATAAAACCTGAAACATTAAAGTCACATCTTGGGATCATTGTTTACATGTGTATCAAGTTTAGAGAAGATACCTTGCATAGTTTGAGAGATATCGTTCTGACCAAAAGCCTTGCTCAGAGAGCCACTGCTTAAGTCATGTTTCCACGGAAACCCCAAAAATATGATAAAGATTTTGTTTATAAACATATCAAAGATTTCATTAAACAGTATCCTAATTACATTAGGGACACCACTCACTTCATCCAAAGACTTGAAAACATTGACCTTAGTCACAATAATGGCATATTACTACTTACCAAGTACGTCACCAAACTTTCCATAAATGAATTTTTTTTTTTCAATCGCCATTTTCTCAAATGGGCACTAAGGTTGCTCCTCCTGATGTCAACATATTTATTGGTGAATTGTAAGATTCATCCTTTTACAACACCCTGATAAAACAGACCTTTATGTCAGATTTATTGATGATATCCTAATCTGAACGCACAAGCCGTTTAGAGAACTTCATTAAATTCCTATCTGCATCACACCCAACAATTAAATTCACAGCAATCACGTGATAAAGTAACATTCCTACACACCTTGGTCATCTACAATAAAGACACGCACAAACTTGACTTTACCCATTATTGCAAACCCATGGAAAAACACTCTTAAGAGCTGTATACTTCTTGTCATCCCACTCGTAAGAACACTAAAGGTCCATTTCAGGGTCCCGTTGCACATACCACAAAGTTAACTTTCAGTCATTGGTAGCCTTATAGTGCAATGGTAAAGGATGGCACTAAAGTTAAGCATACTGTTAGGTTGTTTTGTGCAGAAATAGGTCTATTTGCCCAACATGTCCAATTGGGAATTAAGTTTGACTGATAGGGAAATTGACCCAGTTGATTTTTGGAAGTTCATGACTACTTGAAGGAAATTAAAGAAGAAACCTAACAAACACCCAAACATGCCTTAGTTGCTTATCAAGCATTGAATGAAGGGAAATTGGCCTGCTTATGTTGATCATAATTGGAAAACACGATCTGTCCACAACAACAAAAACACAACTCACGTAATTTGTAAATGGATTTTTTTTTAGACCAAGCACATCTGTCTTAAGCAGATGAGTACAAGACACAAAGCCACAATCTCATCAAATATCACATAAGAAGGGGTATCCTAGGTAACATGCAACTCAATAAAACCATGTAGGGCCAATACTACTGAGAGAAAATCCCTCATCTCTACAAAAACCACTAACCCTTCCCCAATTCCCCACGTGTTGCCGCATATAGGATGAATAAAACCCTGAAAGATCACTTGGTTAGAGCCATTAACTACCAAACACAACCCCCGCAAATCAGTGGGAGGTATTTCAGATGTATAACCACACCATGTGACAAATTCAACTGTAGAATTTGCAAACATCAGTTCTACAGAAAAATTCTCCTGTCTAGTAACCAACCAGGTTTTCCACGCATCCATATGTGCATATCATGTTATGTGCACTTCATTTCAAATGTCCATGCCTAAAATGATCTCAAATACAAGATTATTGCACAATCTTGAACTAGAGGATGGTCAAGCTTCATTCCTTTTAACCAGAAGAAATCAATGACAAGATGGTAGGCTGAAGTATCCTCCATGGTCTTCTTCTACTTCCAGATGTTATCACAATAGTCATGCACACACAAAAATCAAAAGTAATTCTTAATCAAAAGATGAAAAATGTCCTGTCCTAAATAAAATAAACACCCTATATCAAAGTCAACAGACCAGAGTCATTTGTCTTAATCCAAATTAAGTACCGGTAACCGTAATAAATCTTGTTTGATCTGGTTATCCTGCTGTGTATGTGTATGTACCTGGCTCCACTGAGACATGAACCAGTCTGCTCCACACGACCCGGCCCCACACTGCTCCTCTGCTACTGGTTTCTCCTGGCCTGCACAACTCTCCTCCACAGAGAGAGACAGAGCACTCCCTATTGCCTTCATACACACCACATCGCGGCGCCGCACTCCCTCACCACACATTGCAGAGCACTGTAACACATGCAAAATTTGGCAATCAAAGTATTTCATGAATTTTCTACATTTTCACAGTCATACATTAAAGTTTTCCTCAAGTATAATTGATCACCAATCTTCTCTCTGGTAATTACCTTCTGTAGGGAGAGAACATGGTCAATATGAAAACTGATAACACCATGAAACACCTCTACAGTTACTGATTCGTACAAATACAATTTTCTTTGATAACAAACAAGAATATCATGATGAAGTGGTTACACTTCCTGTGGGATAAGAATGGAAATGGATTTACAAGAACTGATGATCATAAACAAAGTCCAAGTAATCACCTTGCCCCAGGGTCCAGTGAACCACTTGCCTCCACACGCAGCCTGACTCCTGCAGGATCTCTGCCCCTGGGGTTGGCGGGCGGAGTCACACTGGGAGGGGGACAGCTTCACCCCGTCTTTGCTTCCACATAGGACAGTTCGCGTCTTCACACCAGACCCACACTCGTTGGAGCACTGAATGGGAAGAATAGATTCACTTCTAGGAGGTGGATTAATATAACCTCGCGTACAGTGTTTTCGAGCCCCTAAGGCAAACAGCAACATTTTTAATAGAACAAATATCATTTTTACTTAAATCTTATCTTATCAGTATCAAAATTTGGTTTTCTCCTTAAATACGTAATTCTAAAACATATACCCTTGTTTATTGCAAGAATATCTCCTAACTTCAAAAAGGTCCATTTCATCGTAACTTTTGTGACGTCACCTGTTTTTGAGCCCCTCAGATTTTGTGACGTAGTCAACATATTTTCACTTTTCGAGGGCCAATTTCAAAAGTTCAAAATTCTGAATCAACTTTGCAACATAAAATTTTTTAAACATCTGAAAAGAATCAATTTTTCAAAGCATATGTTTAGTTATTGATATGACAATGGAATATCAGCGTTTCCAATACCAAGTTAATTTGTTGTAGCATGGACAACCCTTTCAACATCATTTGTCGTTTTGGCAATTAATTTTAAATGTCAAAAAATAATAATGGTCTACATTTACTTTCCTGATGTGAAGTTTGATTTTTTTTAAATAAAATCGTATGTTCATATCAGGGCGCACCTGTGCAATGATCCCATCAGGTGTGCGTTTGACTCGTAGTAATTGATGAACATAGATGGTGTCATTTGTGATTAAACACGCCTTTGGATAAATTCAAGATATACACAACGTAAATCTTGAATAATTGAATTACATTCAAAATTCAATAGTCATGTATTTGTTGCTGTGCCACTTGTCTTGATGTCCCTGACGCCAGAAATCTAAGTTTTAGACCCTTACAGTTATACGTACGGAAATGTGTTATTGTATATAAAATAATTCTTAGATTTGTTTCATTTTGATGATTACATAGTATTTTGATTTAAATTGTTGGTGATATCCGAATTTGCAAGGGCTTTTCGACTTACAATTTTAGCAAAATATGCATCGATCGGCGACCCGAAGTTCTTTGGGGGCCTGCCAAACCGGGTGAAAACAGACCGATCGCTTATGAGATGACCCCAACTGTCGATCGGGCGTAGAGTTAAATATAACATGTCACATGATGCCAGTCATGTTATTTTAACATGAAATTCATGTTCTTCAATCAAAATTAGTTCAAACGTCTGGTTTGGATCGTTGATAGCTTGAAAACATTACTTTAAACGGTATTAGCTAAAATCAATGTTATTTTAAACGGAATAATAATTATTGGTTAAATGTCCGAAATAAAGACTAACACAAGAAAAATAAATTCTTTCCAATGATTTTGTAACTTTCTCCTAATATTACGTTACGTAGTTATTTTCTAACTGATGATTTGAAAGAATTTCATGCCCGTGTTTTAGGGGCTCGAAAAGACGTGAAACTCGAAAACAGGTAACATGGGGATATCTAAAAAGGAAGACTACATCCAGTTTGTAAATATGGGTCATACTGATACATTGAATTATCAAACAAGCAAGCTTTTCACTTCACAACTCTCAATCAAATTTTCACTTGATGTACCTCAAGAAAGTCATGATGATAATCAATGGTTAACTATCAATTGTACAAGAAATGATCCTTTGACTAATGAAAACTTAGCCTTTCAGATCACATGCAATTATAGTTCTAAATACAATCCCTTTTTAGAATTTTTTGGGGGTATGTTTAGAAGATTTTTTGCACAAAGTACATTTTTTTAAATCACCTAACTCTGATAAATTTTTTTCCCTTTGCACTAAATTCTGAGTACCTAGCTGTTACTGACCTGATCTGACCATTGCGACACCCACCACTGCTTCTGGCAGGTGCCTTGGTCACATTTCTTGACCGCTGTAGGAGGGGACTGGTCACAGAAGCGGTCAGGGATCTGGGTACCCTGGTGGTCAACACACTTCACCCTCCTCCTCCTCTCCCCTAACCCACAGCTCACTGAACACTGGAGTAAGAGGGAAGGATGAGATACAGTTTGCTTTTGACTTTTATATGTTAGCTCCTCTGTTGGTAACTATAAATTGTTTCACCATCACCAAAGCCTAGTGCTTATGAGAAGCTGGTGTTGGACATTGCTGTTTGTAAGTGCTAATTGGTTATATGCCTATAAAATATTATATCTTTAACCAAACAAGTTCAAATGTAGACATGTTTCCATAACATCCCTAAACCGACATCCCACTTAGAAAGAATTATGACATAAACTTGAGAAAACTAAAGAAGCCTCCATAAAATATGCTACTTCCTCATTCCATAAAGAATTTACAGAGAGCACTACCCCACACATTTGAATAATTTTTTCACAAATTAACAAAACCACATTCTGTAGAACATATGTGGAACATTTTAAAAATAACTTTCTTTCTTTAATATCTCATACTTATAAATGAAACCATTCCCAGTTATTTATTGAAAAGCTTCACCTTTCCCCACTTGCTAGTTTTCCACTTTGCACATGGTCCCTTCTCACACTGCTGGGCAATGGCAGGTCTGGTCTGGGGGTCACATTTGCTAGCCGACACGCTGTACTGCAGGGTTGGGGACATACGCTGTTTGCACTCCACCCGCCGAGTCTGTGTACCCGACCCACACGTCACGCTGCAGCTGCTCCACTCATCTTCCTCCCAACTGCCAACAGAAAGATGTCTCAACTATGTGCATTTAGTGGATTATAATGTTTTGGATTTAAACACATGCAGACAAGCATTGATGTGTCTTAGTCATAGTTATGAAATAGAAACTGAGACATAATATGTTTGAAAGGGGGCCATCTTCATGATGGTGTAATGATGTTATACCATGATCAAACTTATCATCTTTTATGATACTTTACAATGAGGAATAACAGATCATTTCTGAATGCACTAACGAGAACACTTTTCTTCATTGCTTAGCAATCAATATCAATAGAAGCTCTCATAAAATCTGCTACTCACTCTGGTGCACAGGGGTTGGTGTTACACTCCACACGCTGATGGGGAGGTTTGATAGCGTTGTTACAGTTGTCATCAGTCACAGTGACCTGGGTGACAGAGCTCTTGGACACACAGACAATCTGAATCTCCTGCACACCTGCAACATATCCACTGGACTGTTAACACCTACCTTTACAATTAGTCAGCGTAAAGGAACACTAAGCTTTACGATTATTGGCCAAAGGAGCACTTAAGGAGCCTTAAAAAATGTCAGCCTGAAGGAACACTTTGCTTTACAACTGGCCAGCATGAAGGAGCACTTAGCTTTAAAACTTGGCCGGTAAAATAAAATGGGGATGCCTTTTTATTTTTTGTCTGTATACTCATTAACCAAATTTCTTATTCTGTTTTATTAGTAGCAAATGTTCTCTACATAAACATAGAATACGTAATAAATACTATTACAAGTTTTACAATATGATAATGTATCTGTAAGCTTTAAGAAATGCACTAGATCAAATGGCTATTACAAAAGCCCTAGCTTCAAGTTTTTGGCTGTAAATTCCCAAGGGGTTTGAGTAAGTATGTTTTACTTTGAAAGACAGGAACAGCATAAGGCAGGATTTGGTATGTGTATTACTTTGAAGATGCATTGAGTGTGTGCGATGAAATAGGCATCTGTATTGTTAAATCATTATAGTCTGTTAAGCTTGAGGGGCAGGATAGCGCAGTGGTTAGCGCGTTCGGCTTCGGATCAGAAGGTCCGTGGTTCGAATCCCGCCAGGGGCTCGGCAACTTTGTCTGTAGTAGAGAACAGTTCTACACGCAGTCATGTTTGGGTGCAATGCTTCACTGAAATTCACTGAACCCATGGTTCGCTAGTTCCAGCCGATGCTCGCAGGTTTCACCGCAATGGATAGCCACAATGGTGTTGCGGGCTTCCTCCCTGCAATAATACTAGCAGCCGTGATATAAGTGAAATCATCTTGAAAGCCACGTTAAACACCAACTCACCTCACCTCAACTGTTAAGCTTGAGTATGGAATCAATTCAAATTGTTGTATCTTACTTGTGTAATTGTGCTGATGCACTGATATTTATTTTTCTTGAGATCTATGTTTTTCATTTGATGTGATTATACATCAAGGTTTTTTCTGGCAAATATAAATCATGCATTTGATAAATATCAGCATGAGTTAAAGAGCTCTAATTTGATAATTGTCGATAAATTTAAATGTTTGCTGATAAGAGGAGCAAACAGAGAGCTAACAGCAAATAAACATTCACATTTGAAGAAAAATATTTTAAAAGCTGCTTCGGAACACTTTACACGAAAATGTGTTTTTTGCCTTTCTACTCCAAATCTCTTTGTTAAGGTATTTTGTTTCCTGCAAATTTGAATGGGTTCGCACTAACCGATATATGGAAGTGAATTGCTGCCGGCAGTGAGAAAAAATTACATCAGTTCTAATAAGATGATATAGCTTTATCTATTTATGTGATAGTTTCGTCTAATTAGATGATAGTTTCATCTATATTTATAAGAAAGTTTCATCGAATTATATGATAGTTTCAGCTAATTATATGATAGTTTGATCTAAGAATTTTGTTTTATCTAATTATATAATATTTAATCTAATAAATGATTATATTTAACATCTAATTAGTTAAAAGTATCATCTAATTAGTTAAAAGTGTAATCTAATCAGACAAAACTATATCATCTAATTAGATAAAAGAATCATCTAATTAGATGTTGAATACAAATATTTTTATTATAAAAACATTGTAGTATTAGATGAAGTTATCATAAAACATTGTAGTATTAGATGAAGTTATCATAAAATTAGATGAAACAATCTATAATTAAATGTAACTATCATACTATCATATAATTAGTTGAAACTTAGTCTAGTTAGATGAAACTATCATCTGATTAGAAGTTATGTATGATTTTTTTCACTTCTGGCAGTAATGTGCTTCCATACAGATACAACAGTTGAAGTACTTTAAACACAATTTTATTGTTCTTTAGTTAAGTATGAATGTCCCTAAATTTTTCCAAACAAATTCATAAATGGTACTTAAATAACTTGAATACCATATTTTCACATATAACATGACACAAGCACATTTTTATAATGGCATTCATACAGAAAATTTCCAGCAAATACTATTGTCAGAGCAAGATGTATGGCACTCATGATTTTGTTTGAAAATTATCAACATTTCTGTGACATGCTCTTTTATGCAATAGCTATTCAACCAACAAGATGTATTGTTGCATTGCCCAAACATTTCCCAGTAATTCTATACTTTGTGTGTATAGAATGTAATCTGACAATTTTCTCTCCTTTCTTCTTGAGAGGAAATATGTAAGCTTGAGTCAGATTCTGACTACACTACGCTAATCTCAGCTTGAATCAACAGCTTATATTGCATATAGACCTTGCTCGTTATTGCAATGACCTCAGAAGTTGTGTCACAATAAGCTTTGAAGATATCTATTTGAAAATCAATGAAAATTAAAATGAAATTCACACAGGTGAATTTTATGGGTTGGCTTGGTAACATGGATTTTAGATTTGGCTTAATCATTAAAAAAACAACAATTCATAATACATGGAAAATTATTAAAAACAAAAAAATTTGTAAGATGTACACTCAGACTTTTTGAGTTAAAATGTCAACCAACCAGAAACATTTGTATAACCCTTAAAGGACAGCTAGGGTAAAGATTGGTGTGCAAATGAAATTCAAGGGGAGATTCCCATTATATATTAAGTATGTTATCAGTAGATGATTGTAACATAACCCAGTGGAAACATAGTAGTGAGGAAAACATTTTGGTATATTTAGATTTTACAACTAGATAAATGAGAGCACACACTCAGTAAAATAAAACAAGAATGAGAAGTTGAAGCCATTAAATTCATCTGCGGTAGGAGTGAAAAGCCTTGCCAGGGCATATTACAAGGCACTGTTGATTAGTCATATCATAAATTTTGTTAATTCGTGAATATTCTGTTTCTATTGTTTCTCGTTCTGAGGTTGTGTTAAAGTGGTTATAACTCAAATAAATCATTAGGCTTTAATTCTTTGTTCAACCACATTTCAGTCAATTTTTGGTTCAAATAATTGTCTTTTTCAAAGTAATATCAATAAAAATCACAGACAAACTAACCTCCTCCACAGGTCTGTGAACACTGAGTAAATCCTGATATCTTCCACTCATATCGATTCCCGGCACCGGCCCCTCCCTCCAAAACATGTTGAGCTATTCCTTGTCCGTATGTGCTGCTTATCTCATTACCAACACCAACACGTGAGTGTGTATCTTTAGCTCCACGCACATAGGTCTTGTCCGTCAGCGCAGAACGAAAATCAAGAGTTTCATGTCCTGTGAAACGGCCATCAGCATCATACGGTGACACATATTTTGGTCTCTGTGCTATGTGGATCGGTGTTTGCCCTTGAGAGTTATCTGTCCTTACATTTTCCTGAGTATAACTTAAACCTCTTCCACCGAGGGTATCGTATCCATACCTTGTTGGAGGTGGGTTCCCTCGTGAACGTTGTCTATTGCGAGTTTGGAACGGTCGATCATAGGTTTGAGTGCCAGACGTTCGAAACTCTTGTGTATTGTGGCCATATCTGTATGTTTGTCCTTCAGATCGGCTTGAATATGCTGGACTTTGTTCTCCTTCAAATTTTGATCTTTGAAGATTATGCTGACCTTGACCTTGACCGTGTGACCTCGACCTGTGTCTATGTCTGTGGTGCACAGTGTGTGGATTATTGGGGATAAATGTTCCCTCAAATGGTGTAAAAGCAATGTAGTTTGGTAAAAGGAACTCATAAGATATTCCAGGATTTTTGCTGTAATACAACAACTGAAACAAGAAAGAGATATGCAGTCAATTAAGGAAGTTATACCTGCATTTACTACTAAGCAAAGCTAAATGAAGTGTCATAACTTTATGTCAATATGACAGCTATATATCCGGCAACTGGCCAAAAGTTTTTATATGAAAATAATTTATAAATTTCAACTTTTTCTATGACTGTAAAGTATTGAAGGTTTTTCCTGATTTAAATTTCAACCACAAAGAACGCATTTCCGTTGTTTTATAGAACATAAAGAAAATGGAAACTGATTTAATCCAGACTTTAAATTAAATCAACAGAGTTAGTCACTGTTGGGGGTAATTAGGGCAAACTCATTTTGAGTTAATTAATCAGGCCAAAAGAAACAAGATGAGAGCCAGAGAAGACTTGATTGATACACCTTTCTTCCAAAGTTATCAATATGGCCCAAAAATCTTTATCTTTAAAGATGTGTTCTAAAATCAGCCTTAATGCTGTGTCTATAATCAGATGCAGCCTGAACAAGGCATTTTTAATGAACACTGACTAAACCTTAAAAAGTTCTGAATACCCTTGAGTTTAATCCTTAAAGGCCCATCATTACATTAGCTTGAGTTATGCTCCACCCTTCAAGCTTTCAGATTACCCAGTCATAAACAAGTTTACGGTACCTATCCAGAGACGAATCGCACCCATTGTTGTTAAACTTCAATGAGATCTATCCGTTTCTGATCTGTGCATAGTATCAAATGCAATGAAAAACTATTAATGACTTGGCACAAGCTTTTGTCTTACCTGAATAACAATAGTTTGGTTGAGTGAGCCGTCAGTGAATATACACTGGCCTGGACAGTACGGCCCACTGTTCTTTGCATATCGGAATATCGTGCCTGCGCCTCCATACAACCCTGTTGGCACAATGGACCAGTAGCTGTTCACAATGCTTTTAGAGGACTTGGTCTTCACCGCTGAAACACATATACACAGTGTTTTCAAAACTTACCAGTACCTTGATCTGCCAAACCATTTTAAGTGACAACTAAAGAGGAATCTGATTGACTCAAATGAGCTATCTCAGCACAAATACCTGGAGCTAGGTAGGAGGTTATATGCAAAACACCAAAGCATAAATAGAAGCATAGAATAAGCCAATTCTGTTTCCACTGTACCCCAAAGCCTAATTTTTAATCATCTAGATGTCATACTTTTCAAGAAAATTTGTCCCAATTGGAACATCATTGGACCCAGCATTTGCACCAAATTAGTTTAATATTCAAGGGTGATTACTCAGTCAAAATAATATTTTGGAATATTGAGTTAGGAGTATCAACTTCATCAACTGTATCATCAGGTGTAGTATTAAAAATGTTTTGCTCCTGTAAATGTCAGAGTTTCGAAGAATAAATTTCATAAAGAATGATTGCCTTATAACTTTGTGACATGGGTACAAAAAAATATTTCCAAAAATGGGGTTAGGCAAGAGGATTGAAACCACTGATGTGAATCCATGGCATTTAATGATTAATGTAAAGCAAATAATTCTATTCATAATTATTAGCCAAACTTACTATATATAGTAGAAAATACTTTCTTGATTCCATGTCAGCTTAGATTTCTTTACCACTTTCAGAGGAATATCATGACAATACAAAGACTACATAGTTCAACAGTCTCAGTAAACCATAAATCATGATGCAAGATTAATTCCAAATCGTGGCAACAGCTTCACAACACCAGCATCCAACACAAGATGTTGGCAATCAGCAGACCCACACACCAATTAGTTGTATCAAAGTGACCCGTCTAGCAGGCGAGGACAATTTATTAAGATAATGGTCGTCATTGCGAGAAATGATTAGCATGGAGAAGCTGAGTAGCTTTGTAGCAGAGCTATTTGTAGAAGTAGGCAGTTCAGGCAGTGAAGATGATGACACCAATCCCGAACTTGAACAAAGAGCAAACGTTTCCACTTGTCTTCATTAATTATCATCAACAACCATCCGAGTCTACATACCAAAGTTAAATAATGATATGGGCTATTTATATACCTGTTGATGAGGCAATTTTGGCAAGATGAAACAAATATTGTTATTCAACCTGGCCTATACATAGGGTAATATATGATATGAATTAATATTACAAGAGTTATTGTAAGGGTTTTCTTCCAGTGGTTTCAAATACAAACAGTTGCATTTAACAAAAGAGATTACACTGCTAATATTAACCCTTCACGTGCGGGTCTTGGACTGGCGCAGCATACTAGTAACTTTACTTTACTTTATATTCCCCTCTGCAAATATAAGGCACTACATTTAATCTCTAGCAGAGCAAGTCATTAACGTTTTGATATGGGCAAGTTTTATTTTGGGGTTGTTTCAGTTCAGTGCTCGAATTTACATTATGGAAATCGCTGTGACGACGATTCTTTCATGATAGGTGGGCCACATGATGATAAGGTAACTGAATGATTTGCATATGTGCAGTAAAATTAAAAACAATTACATCTTATTTAAAATTTATCAAAATAATGTACAGCAACATGAGGGTTGATATTTCCTTGTCTAACATAGCAGCCTGTTGATGAGGTTCTTCATACCTATAAAGTTTTATCTCAACTGGTGAGAAATGAAGTCAAGATCACCCATATCAACTGGTGAGAAATGAAGTCAAGATCACCCATATCAACTGGTGAGAAATGAAGTCAAGATCACCCATATCAACTGGTGAGAAATGAAGTCAAGATCACCCATATCAACTGGTGAGATGTCGTAGTCTTAAGAGCAAGAATGCAATTTTGAATTTAAAATTTGAAAACCAGTGCGTAGATTTTAAAAAGGCCCATAAACATCTTGGAATAAATTTTTCATCTGATTGTAAATGGAATACCCATATTAATAACATTGTGAAGACAACCTCTTCCATGGTAACTTCCATGAGAAAATTAAAGTTTATGTTAAACAGAGAAACTCTGAATAAGATTTATATAGTTTTCATAAGACCACATCTTGAATATGCCTGTGAACTTTGGGATGGTTGTTCACGAGAGGCTTCTGATAAAATTGAAAAAGTTCAGTTCGAAGCAGCCAGGATAGTAACTGGCCTTCCTAAATATGCCTCCCGAGAATCTTTATTCTATGAAACGGGTTGGCAATCGTTAAAGGAGAGAAGAACATATCGAAAATTATCTTTATTTTATAAAATATACAATGAAAATGCCCCATCGTACCTTTGTGACATTATGCCTAAACCTGTTGAAGCTAAGACAAACTACAACCTTAGAAACGTGCGTGATCTTTCTTTGTCATATTCCCGCACAACTTTGTACAGTCAATCATTTTTCCCATCATGCACACAACTTTGGAATAACCTCCCACCGCACATTAGAGAAGCCGAATCAGTCAAAAGTTTTAAATCGTATGTACAACCACGTAAACTTAAAGCGCCATTATATTTCGCATTTGGTAAAAGAAAACTCAATATAATACATACTCAGCTAAGATATTCAACCAGTAGATTAAACAATGATTTGTATAATGTTGGTCTAGCAGAAGATCCTGGATGTATTTGTAAATCCACTTGCGAAAACTCTTATCATTATCTCATGGAATGTATTTTGTATTCTAATATTAGACAACAAATGTTTTATAATATAAGTAAAATATGCAACAGAAGACAACTTATTAATTTGAACATATTGTTAAATGGAATCGGAGACCTCTCTTATAATGATAATGTAAAGATTTTTAAAGAAGTTCATAAATACATTTCTCTTTCTGGAAGATTTGAAAACTAGATTTTAAAAGGATGCCCATGTTTGTAATTGCAAATTTATATTCTCCTAACTATATTTTACTATATTTCTTTGTTTGCTCTTTTGTATATATGTATTTCTTCTTCTTTGTATATATTCATGTAACATGTATTATGTAAAACTTTATATACGTCAGTTTTGTACATAGGAGAGGGTTTCATTAAGTTGGATAACTTGTACCCAATCCTTTCTCTGAATAAAATATGTTTAAATCAAGTAAATGGGAACAGGAGTCTGGCTTGGGGTGCGACTCGGTACCCATACCGTATCTGGATGACGGCGTGCATAATTAAGTAGATAAGAATAAAAAAACCTAACTGATACCAAAAACTTAAAGATGATAATTGAAACAAGTTTACCCTATAAGTAAAAAACATAGTTACAAAAATGTTTTGTCTGGCTGATAAATACACACAAACCTGTGAGCACAGAATCCTGGAAAAACATGCTACGAAAACAATAAAAACACTATTATTCGATGAGAGTTCACAATTTGCTGTTGAGTCCTTGTCCGAGTTTTTGGTCTTCCCATCCTCTTTGTAGATCTTCGTACTTGAGATGTTTTAGGATGTAGTTATCCGTTACCTTGAAGTCTACTTCTTAAAGGGGATGGTTGAAGTTGACAGGTCAGCAGCAATCGGTCCTCCCATGGTTGTCAGGATAACTGGCTTAGGGTTGTGTCTTCTGCTATCTTCTCATGGTGCTCTGGGAGAATTCCAGGTCGGTTCCGTCATCGGGATCTTCATTTCTCCACCATCTGTCGTAGAAGGCGCCAACCCGCAGGACGATAGGCATTACCATCTCACAGGTTGACACCAGTCTAGACTTTATCCCAGGGAATTAGCTTGATGCTATAGGATCCCAACCTCGGAGTTCTGGGGAGAGCATCTGATCAGACAGGAGTGGACAGATAGACACAAAAGATGACGTCATAGAGATGATTGTTTATTTCATTATGACATCATGAGTGTGAAGGAAAAGGTCAGCTGTGAAGTTGACCCTAGACTCCACACTCATTCCCCGTTGTAGATTCCACTCCGGGCTCCACTCTGGTCTCCACTGATGTTCCTTTCAGAGAGGGCCCTATTTAAGGGATTCACATGACTGAAAGCTGTTAAGCCCTCAAGCATGTTAAATGTCAAATAGAGTATGACTGACATGATACTTCCTTAAGTATAGATGTTACAATTGTTTCATTTCGATTGCCTAAAGTGATGGACAATAAAGAGTTGTTAATTACTAAAGCATATAACAGACTATTCATCTGGGTAGGTTATTGCCTCAGGTGTTTGTTTAAGACAGTTGACATGTTTCTGTTGTGAATTTACTCAACAACTTGAAAATATTGAAAAACATATACATAGGAATATATAGAAAAATATGAAGAATATATATACAGTTATTAGCACTGTCATACTTGCCCATGATAGAGAAATGAAGTCAAGATCACCCATATCAACTGGTGAGAAATGAAGTCAAGATCACCTATGTCAACTGGTGAGAAATGAAGTCAAGATCACCCATATCAAATGGTGTCTGGGTACTCCTCCTTTAAAGTCTGATACCAAATTTGAAGGCTCTGGTTGCGGCGTTTCAAAAGATATTGCGCTAACAGCATTTTTAATAAACAGAGCTGGATACTACCTTATGTCCCTGACTCCGTGCTTTGCAACCATGGGGGATAAAAGTCTGAAAGAATACAGGATCTGTGTTTGGGTTGGGTGGACCCAATGCAATCTGACTTTCAACCAAAAAAAGGCTCTCAAACAGTGAAAGTTACCTCCTCTTGGAGTGGGAGAGCATCCCTTCATAACCCCCGTGGAGCCAATGTTGGACACAACAAAGGTAAGGTCTTGATATGAAAATGTGAAATGTGAAACGTGGCCTGGATTGGAACCTGGCCTCCAATAGATTAGCAGTGCTGAAAGAAACAGATTTTAAGAGTATCTAAGGAAAGATGGTAGTCCGAATAGCAAAAGCATGTCAGCATCATAAGTCTCTGGATATTTACTCTCCAGCCTTGACCTTACCCAGATAGTTCTGTGAAGGGGCAAGCTCTGTGATGTTGATCTGACATGCCCCGGTGGGTATCTCCACCACAGGGTTGTAGGTTCCTTTACTCATCACCGTCACCATGAAGATGCCGGCAATCTTCCGGCACGAGTTTGGGTTCCTCTCACATGATAGACAGGTGTCTGACTGACCAGACAAAACCTTGACCAATGTCTGCAACAAATAGAAACTTAGTATAGATAAATCAGTAATGTTACGTAATAGGTTGATATGTCTTTGAGACCAAAAAAATCCTGGAAAGGATCTACCAAAAATAGGGAAGCATTCTAGTTTTCCGCTGAAGTCAAAATCATCCATGCTAAAATGTCTCTCAGGTCCTATTTCAAATAACAATAATCAGATGATTAAGCCTCTATGGCAATATTCACTTAATTTCTAAGAACTCTCCTAATTCTTATTCCTTAGCAAAAACTTTCTCCTAGAAAAAGTTCTCAAGTTTTATCAATATCAACCATGATTGCCAGATTTACTACATAAGATTTATATGCAAACTAGGCCATGGTCATCATGACGAATTAGGTTATATTGAGACATTAGGGCAAAATAAGAGAGAGAGCTTATACATATTCAAGCAAGATTTTAAAACATAAATTGTTGCATGATTTTAGTTTTGAAAGTTTAATGCACTGCTTAATTGTTAAGAGAATAGAAATAAAGATTACCTTTAAAAAATTAAGTTCTAAAGAAACAGTAAACAACCCTTTCCATCTTCTAAAATAAGGGGGGGGGGGAGACAGGAATTTACTTGCAATCATTATAAGGAATTAAATTTTTAAGTATCTAACCCTCAAAATTATTCTAGTTTCATCTCATTAATGCTGCTGTATATTTTTTAAATGTTTACTGAGAAGAAAGTAAGTTGATTTATGTGTCATTTCAGCAATTTAGGATGTAGAAATAAAACAAGTGTTTGTTTAAAACATGCAAAACACATATCATTAATGTCCCTGTACTTATTCAGGGTGCCTAGTATAAAGGATCAAGTGAAACATATATCTCATTAATGCCAACCCACCTATTGAGGATGTTTAGCTTTGTCTGTTCAGGAAGATAATTCAGGTTCTAATCCATTAAAAGGGCACATGGTTTCTGTGATTCACGGTGACTCACAAACTGGACCAGTCATTACCTGGCATCTCAGAAATATCTTCTCAGAATATCATCTTCTGAAGAGCTAGACCACTATATGGAGTCAATTATCAGCAAGCTGCTACATATAAAAAAGGACCACCAGTAAATAAGGATTCATGTTTCATTATACCCCATGCTTATTATGAATGAAGGACATGATTTGTCTGAACTGCATATTATTAGAACATGTACCTATCAAATGACATGTATGTGTACACTATTCCCTGGCTATAATACTGACTTTTGGATCAATGATATGAGCATTAACTATGCCACAACATGTTACATACTGTTATTGGGGAAGGGGTGCTGTATGTACTTGAACTCCATGTAGAGGGTGCTAATAAGGATGATTGGATGTTTGGACACTAGAATAACTGCTGTTAAATTGAAGCAGAAGTTTCTTTTTTAAAGTTTACTTTCATTTTCAAATATTTTGTTTCACTATTGCTATTGATGAAAATTTTTACCCTGGCTAGGAATAACAATTCTGGCAGATTGATGACTTTTTAAGCATTGATAAGGTACATTTTTCATAACATACCTCATGGTGATTGATTTCATGCCTTTTGTATCTCAAAGACTATAAAGAAATATAACACAAATTAAGAGTTTGGTGAATTAATGTAAATACTGAAATATGGGAAAAACGGAAAATCATGTGAACTTGGAACTTGTACAAATGCATGTGACACAGATCAGGTAATATAACTTTAATAATCAATATTGGGCCTGATTTCTGAACTGGAGATGGCTCATTCCCCAATGTAGAATAAGATTCTTTTAATAATTTCCAGCAAAACATATCAAAAGGTACAATTGCAAAAAAAAAATTCTCCACATGGCAACTTGAATTAAGCTAGGCCTTTCAGAAACCGTGTTTTTCTCTTAAATTGAAATTTTAAGTTGGACTTTCATTGGAATAGGTATAACTAAACAACCTAGAGAACTGGAAACAACAATAGGCACATCAACACAAGGTGATTATTTCATATACCAAGTTTCATTATCATAGACCTTACAGTTTTTAAGTTCTGTTCCTGAAGCCAATTGTTAAGTTGCGTTTCAATAGAAACTGGTATAATTAAAATTTTTAGAAAGTTAAAGTCCAAAAAGGCTAAAAAATTACAAATCATAATTATTCCATATTTCTCTTAACCTAGGTCTTGCAGTTTTCGAATTTAGCTCTGGAAACAAATTTCTAAATTGTATATGCATGGAATCCTACAAAATTATAAATTCTAGAGAGTTGAAAATCCCAAAAGGCATAACTGTGTGTGATGAATAGTCAACAAATCAATTGCAAGTTTCTTCAAGCTAGGCTCTACTTCTGCTCATGATATGATGTTATTTCACCGACAGAAAGACTGACGGACGATAAGGCCTCCTCTAGCATTTTTTACAAATCACCATTTCCTTGACAACACCTTGTAAAATTAATACTGGTTTGGTAAGATATTGGACAATCCAATGAAAACAGCACATGAAGGCCCATGTTTGATTGCTTTGGACCAATGTTAACTTAGTGATTTTAAATCTGACATATTCAGTTGGTCTGCATGTTGACATGCATTCATGCACCAGAAAATCTATTCAGGTTAAATCAGAGCTCATGCAAATCCCTGCTCACTGGACATTTGCTAACAACTGTAATTTCATATATTGACAATAATACATGATGGTGGCAACACCTTAATGGTATGTATACGAGTTTAAAGTTTACAGTCATTGTTAACATTACACAGTTTCTCGCTTCATAAAAATGTGTTAAAGAGTCCCAACTACACCATCTCACTGGACTAAAGCAGCCGATAAACACTGCGTTTTAGGATGTGTTGAAGCATGATTTGACATTTCTAAGTTCTATAGTAACATAATTTATAAGTTAAAAGACATAGATGGCTTTGAAACATTGAAATGTGCAAAACAGAAACTTTGACCTCTGCTGACCACGATTTTCAAAGTGCAAAACTGGTTTTATCAACATTGAATTAGCTCACTAGGAACCACAAATTGTAACAAAGACTAGGGCAAAGTCTGGTAAAAGCCTCATTTGAAGGCAGTGTAGCATGTTTTCATGGGAATAATGCGATCCTTTGAAAAGGAAAATAAATGTTACAAATTGCAAGACAATAATTTTTAATCATTAAAAAGATACCCTAATCAAATATACAAAGTTCAGTTAAGCAATTTCCCTAACTCAAATGAATGAAAGGTGTTAACACTAAAATGGCCACATCCAGTTTTGGTGAGGTAAATGATAATGTTTTGTTAAGCTAGGGATAATCAGAGGCTCTATATATTCTGGACGGAGGGTTGAATTAAAGATGTGGAAAGAAGATTCAACAAAAGAATTAAGGAACTGAAGTGATAGGGATCAGATCAGCTGATTGGGCTAAAGGGCACATGAATGTAAACAATTAAAAATATTAATAGTTAATGTAGTTACATTTGAATTAAATAGAATAATGATAAAATGATATAATTTCAATGCTTTAAAATGTGATAATATAAATTTTTAAAGCAATTGATGACATGTTAATCCTTCAAATCATGCATTACAAAGGTAAAGTTATTTCCTTTGAAATATATCCACATCGTCTGCAATGGTATGTACATGAATGTAATGAAATATCAATTAATCATTATTTGCATAACCCACTTTACACATCAAATGGTTTCAAATTTTATATAGCATAGAAACAGCTATACGATACCTGAAATGACAAGTCTTTTCATTGAAATAATTGTTTCCAGAAAACTGCATTGAATAAATATGCAAAAAGTTTGTCTTTATTTTCCATATCGATATAAAATAAACACTAAAATTACTATTTATGCAGAGAGAATGTCTCTACAGTCACAAGTTTGATGTAGGTGTGAATATACGTGACAAAAAATAGGAAAGCTTGCTGTGAAATTAGAGCCCAAATGACCAAAAGGTGAAGCTAGCTCCACAAGTTGTCAAAGCTACGAGAGGTCCCCTTTATGTTAGCCTGTTGTCAGGAATGTAGTATGAGAAATATAACATGATATTAGTTGTCATGAAAGTTGTACAATCATGAAAAGGGTGTTATTTTAGTCAACTACAGTCTTTACAAACAGAAATTGAGGAGTGTTGATAAATAAATGTTTCTTGAATTTCGCTGAGTGATGACAAAGAAATGCAATGGTGTGACAGTTACCAGTTGTAGTCTCCTCCTTTGATTGTCTGGAAAATATCTAAAAAGTTCCTTCAATCAAGCAGATATCAAATTTATTAAAATTTAAAGATAATGAATTTATTAAAAGAAGTTAAATGCACTAGTGCACACCAATATTTCTTTAACACAACGAATGCACAGATACTACTTATCTCTCGATATTATTCAAGATCCTCACTCAAGTAATCTACCTCGTAAGTTATTTAACAAATATTTACGTATTCAGGTAGTAAAGTTGATTTTTAAAGACAAGAAGTATTTAATGTTACGTTACAATAAATCCGCATGAACTACGATATCGGAAATATTAAGATTTTGCTTATACAAAAAAAGCGGAAACGGCAGCCGCTTTGGTCAATCTAATAGCAATACTAATGCTGTGTTATTAAAGCGATTTATTTACAACATTGCGTTCATAAAACATAATTCATTATTTGTTCTCAGTTCAGAGTTCAGGTAAATTCAACAGCTGCACATAATAACAGTTCAGCCGCTTTCAACTGTCTATAATTTATCCGTTTTGTGCACAGCTGACCTCCGATTTGTTATATGTCCTAGCCGACAGCGGCTGTCTAAATGTTTTCATTGTTGATTGCAGGTCAATTGTAAAGAATTTTAAGTATTTCATTGCATCAATAGAAAGCTTAAGTGAATGCATAAGTCCTCTTAAACCTTAAAATAGCCAATTTAAATCGTAAAAGCGTGCACTAGTGCCTTTAAGGATTTATCCAAGAAAAATACTTATTTTGAATTGTAGCATGTATCAAAACTATCACACACACAAATTTATTTCTACAATAACATATATATATTAAGAATTTGTAAAAAGGGTATTTAGATTTATATATTAGAAATACCTTGATTCTTAATCAGTAACATTTTGACATGCTACTCAAAATTCACAAAAATTATAACCAAGATCTAGAGCAAGAGCAACAGTTTTTATTGAATATTATAATTCATTAAATATCTTTGGTATCATACTATATTGTGGCAAAGTGAGGCCAATATAGACGGTCTTGATGTATAATTTCTTATAATTTAAAGGAAATCAAATGTTTTACTTATTTCAGTTTTTGTTAGAAATTGTTTTTAAAAGGACACTCGAGCATAAACATTTGTTTCATAATCCTTGATCTTTGCATCCTATCAGATAACTCCAAATTTTTCTACACATATATTACAAAAGAAAGCTTTATCGGTGGACAATCTTCTTTGTGTGATTCTGTCAGTATGAAGACCTTTCCAATGGTGATATATTGGCAACAAACTCTTTAAATCTTGTAGTGCAGAATCACAGATATATACAGTTTCCTCTCTAAATGGGATTGTTTTACAGATTGCCATCAGTCTTTGTTAACACATTTGTCACATAATACTCTGTAAAGTGAATTTACGCTCACTGTGTTTACTATATGCTTTCAGGTACATTTTACTTGCTGTTGATAATAGCTAGAGACAATCTAAAGCCTGCAATATATCTTTTGATTATATTTTTAAAAAAAGTAAAATCCTGTATTATGACCAAGTAGTAGATATCAATAGGGATATAGGTATAGGGATTAACAAGTCATAGTAATAAAAAAAAAGTAAAGAAATAACATGCAGCATTTAGCCATTTACATACTGACAATATAAGTTTGAATGACCTTAGATCACTACTTCAGATAGATGTTTTTAGAATGAACGACAAATTGATGTGCATCATTGTCACTTTACTGAACCCATTAGCATATTAAACTGATACTTTCAGAAACAGTCAATATTTCTTGAGAAATTAAGTGACACCATTCATACAGTTTGGCATATTTGACTCCCACACCTCACGGAGTGTCTCCTTATTAGCTTTCAAGTACGTTAGTCTAACAATGCTGTAGCTTGTATTATTGCAGAAGAAAACCGCTCGACACCATTCTATTTATCATTGTTTGACTTGGTGAAATACTTATGACACTCTGTGATGTAGAATTTTGCTAAAATCTGTTTAAACATTTTGTAACTAATCTGACAATATAATCCTCCAGATTACCTATAAATAAAGGAAAAAGAATGAGGTCAAATACATAATCTGTAATAACATTTTCTTTAAGGCCAATCACTTCAAGTTCTGAACTAAGAGTCATGTTGTGAGGTGAGGTGAGGTGAGGTGGTGTTTAACGCCAATTTCAAGATTATTTCACTTATATCGTGGCTGCTAGTATTATTGCAGGAAGAAAGCCAGCAACACTATTGTGGTTATGTATTGCGGTGAAACCTGCGAGCATCGGCTGGAACTAGCAAACCATGGGTAGTACTGCGCTGAATTTCAGTGTAGCATTGCACCCAAACCTGACTGCGTGTAGAACAGTTCTCTACTGCAGACAAAGTTGCCGAGCCCCTGGCGGGATTCAAACCACGGACCTCCTGATCCAAAGCCGAACGCGCTAACCGCTGCGCTATCCCGCCCCCGAGTCATGTTGTGAAAATGTGAACATTTGTCATTCGTCAAATGATCGAACCTTCCGACAATCCCAGAATAAAATTAAATGAACAAGAGCTTTCTTTCAGATTTTCTAAAGTTACATGTTTGTTCAAACTTTAGTTTTATATATCAACCATTAAGTTGCGGATCCCGGAATATTCCGGGAAGAATTTAGTTTCCTCTGTATTATCTCCCAGCGAGATGCAAGGAGGACACATAGGTTTTTACACACTTACTCATTAGCACTGTCGTTCCTAGTGGCAAATCCCTGATGATTATCGTATATAAGTAGTGTCAGTTCAACGCTTGTATTTTCGATCCAGCTGTTGTTAAGCTACCAAGTTTTGTTGTTCTTAATAATGAGGGTACATGTTGCGAAAATTATGCAGAAACTGATCATTTTGATCAAACGAAAATAAGCATAACAATTTCCCCCACTTCCCCCCTGTGGGCTCCTTCTACCCTCCCGCACAAGCTTACTGAAGTAGGCGCGTGTTGTTATTAGCTTAGAAGTGTGCAGACATACCAATTTTTTCAGTTATTTTGAATTTTATGCCATTTTGTCACACTATATTTCTTATGATTTGCTCAATGTATTGTGACAAATTTCATATCACAAGAAAAAGAAGGAGATTTTCTTTATTTCCATATACAATTTGCATGTGCGCAAAAGAAATAAAAACACAGCAAGTGGCACTGAAAAGCTTATTCCTCTATTCAAATCATGTGAACTGAACGGCCATTTTGACATGTACTTTTCTTTCACCCATATTTTCTCAACAGCTGAGTGCATTTTGAAATTGATTACATCATGAAAAAAAAGAAAATAATTGTCTTCCATATTGTCTTGGATATAAAATTATTTGCGCTATATAAAATAAAGATACAGCAAGTGTCGCAAAAGGTAACCTTTGTTTATTCGTTATTTTTTCACCATTTTTTCTCACTTTATATACTAGATATACCCACATTTTGTTTGCAATACCTTCTTATCACAGTGCAATAGATTGTTATGTTTAATATCTTTGAAAAGAAGAATAAATTGCCTTCAATTCCATATATCATTTGCCTACATACTTAGCGAATTACATGATTTATAAAGTTATCAATTTCTTAATCTATTTCACTTATGCATTCTTTTAGTAAGGATGATTTTAATTGTTGCTTTCTTTTTCAAAATTAAAGCACAGACTGATTTTCATTTGGTTTTGATCGATCAGTTTCAAGCCTTATTTTTCAAACATAGCGGTGTGAAATGAAGTTTCAAATTTCAAAACCAGAAACCTTCAATCAGAATAAACAAATACCCATCAAATTCAACACATTTCATCTCTTCCCTTTTGTTTTTTCTATTGTAGATAAAAATCATTTCCTGTCAGATAGAGTAAAGCTAATACAGTGAAATACAAGACCACACATCCTGTCTTCAAATGTCAAGTTTGTTTCTTTACAATTTGCGGCTCAATTTCATGAAAGACTTGGGCAAGATCAGAAAGCAATTTGATTATAGGCTTAGATAAGCATATCATAAAGTTTCTCTTAAAGCTTTTATCATAATGTTTTGTTAGCCATTCATAAACTCTCATTTCATTTCACAGCATATTCTTATTTTCGCTTGTTAAAGATTGCCTTTTTAAAATTTGTTAAATAAGTTATGTAAGTTTTATAAATGGGTAAAAAGGTTTTTAAATTACTGATGGTCAAATATGAAGCAACACTTATATTTTGAAGCAACACAAACTTGCAGATGTGTCTTATATTTATATGTGTTTGTGTTGTTTGAAATGATATGTGAATACACTTTTCATGAAATTGTGTCTAATTTCAAGGACATTTCTTCCTTATGTCAACTTAACATTTTCACCATTTAATTTAGATTCAATTTGGCAGATTGTTCTGTTTGTGTACAACAGCCTGACTGAGTTTTCAAGAGTTTTCAAATGTTGGTGACTGCCTGATTTCTCTGGGAAATATGCCACCCAATTGCATTCCAGACATGCTCAAAAGGGTTAAGATTTGAACTTACGCTTGGCAAGTGGAGGGATTTGTTGGCATGCTACCCCTTGAGGAATGTGAACATCAAAGAGTGATGGTGGCGGGCATTGTGCCTTGGATAACCAATGGATATGTTGTCATATAATTGAAATGTTGAGTGCCGTATGTTGGACACATATGTAGCTTTCAGAGACATACAAAATGCACCTGAATTCATCAGATCATATGACACACTGGCATGCAAATTTCAATGTCCTGAGTGTGCTAAAGCCGAAGGAAGGCACATATTAATATCAATCATTTGGGGTTGTTTTAATGAATATACACATTTATATGGCTCAGGATTACCTGGATTGGACTGAAGGACAGGGGACAGAGCAACGACTATGATGATATATGCTGGATTTTGAACAAACTTTTCCTACTGTCATACGTACAGAGACACCCCATGTTTTTTATGACATATCATTTGGCGTTGATACTTATCTAAATATCACATATTGTGATATTTATTCAAAACATCTCAGAAATTCATCATTTAATTTCAAATTATATGATAATGATTATAACTTTCAATTAAAATCTAAAAAACAGCCTCTCATATGTGCAGAAGCCAAAACTACATGTCCAATTTACATGACTACTGGATATAATATATCTATATATATAATATCTGTTTGCTTAGGATAAATTTCAAAATTACATTTGCCAATTGATGTGTACCTTTAATTGTCAAGTTTTTGTTAAGAATCTCCAATTTATAACTTCTTATTGTCACTGTACTAAACAAATTTTCATAAAATATGATACTTTTCAGCAAGAGTTGGTATAAAATGACACCATTAATATTCCATGGCATACGTCTCCAACAACTCATGAAGTGTTCCTTTACAAGATATGTTGGGCTTTCCTCCGAGGAAAAACAATGAGACAACTTTAGAATGAACGTTTAGATATAAACATAAACATAAACCAATGAAATGAAAAAGATGATTCATATATTAATCATTCAAAATTAGGCAAAATTCAGTCAGTCCACTATTTTATGCTATATACTCTGCAATCAACAGAAACATAGATTTTTTCTATTGGTTCCAAAAGAACTTGTATCAGAATATCTGATACAAATCTGGAACAGAAAATCTATAACCTGTGTATGTTTTTTATTAAGATTCCGGCTTGCACAGCAAGATACCTGCAACTTGAAATTTGCTTATAAGCATTCCTAGGTAAAACCTATATTTTCCCATTCTCTTAATTAATTGATTTCCACCATGCATCATTGAAAGCAAGAAGTTAATATGTTGCCTTGGTCTTTGACATTACGTTGTTTACTAGGTTGCCTGCATCATCATCGTCACATGACCTGACCAAACAACAGAGAACATAATGACAAGAACGTCCATCTTATGTCAGACATGCAAATCTTTGCAAACCATGTTCGAAATCTTAGAGTAATTGTCTCATTTGTTATCCTTGGAGCCAAATATATACGAATCCTATAACATTACCCTGTATTCAGAAAAAAGAACCTCAAGGCAAGATGATAATCAAGGCCTGGATTTTCAAAGCTCTCTTAGTGCTAAGATAGTCATAAGTGCTTACATTAGCATTGCTTTACGACTATCTTAGCACTAAGAGAGCTTCAAAAATCTAGGCCCAGGCTAAGATTAACCTACTAAATCAATTAGAATAAATCCATTCTGAATAGCTACTTAACAGGAATAACAAATCAGTGAAAGAGGGTATGTTCAGCAATTGGCCAGTGACTAAAGACAAGCTATTTCCTGACCTTTCCTGTACCTAAATACAGGTACAGTGTTAGGACATGGCCTAATTTATGGGCAGTGCACAACTGTTTGATAACTACACAGCCTTTTTACCAGCAAAATTAAAGAAAACGCTCAAAACATTTCACCTTGAACCTAAAGATATACGGACTGGCAGACAGATCATTATTCATACACTGTTATGAATGTTATTTGTTTCACTACATGCTTCACTTTGACCAGCAGAAAATTAGCAAGCTAGCCTTGTATTTTATTGATTACCTTATCATGAGCTACATATAAAGATATCGTCTTCAACATGACTGTATATTTAGATATATGAGATTCTAGGATTGCTTTATCAAGTCAATCTTTATAAGAATTTCATATACACATTTCAGTAATATTTGCATCATGAACATCTTAGAAAAAAATACTAATCCATAATCTTGCTCATCATTTTAATCATTTCAAAATCCAATGTTTTAAAAAATTCAGCAAAAATGTTCATTCATCTAGCTTAAGTGTATAACTGCATACTGTACATCAAAGAGCACAAACAGAACACAGTGCTCTTGCTCATGTTTAATACTTTAATCTACCTCCCCAGCCACATGCATCTGCACACCTGTTTGCTAGTCCAACTGCAACTGTCGGGAGATTACATGCACCTGCAAGTGTCAGCTTCACATCCATATACAACATGGGCATATCTACAAGCTAGCCTAATTCTTTTACATGCCGCAATCTTCATAATTAGTGTCACTCTGAAAAGGGTGCCTCCTAATAACAGTTGATGCCCCTAAATCTCTTCAATAACTGTGATCTGTAAGTCATATGTGCAGTTTCATGGTGTCTTGTTTCACCTACAAAAAGCGTTTGATAATGGAGAATGTTCATTACAGCATGCAAGGTCCCAGACCACAATATATTTTAGTTAGTGTCCCCTAAAAAATGACATACAAATATACATGTTTATAGTGACAACTCTCATGTATATTTCTAAGCTATACCTAAATTTCATGTTGGCGACTGTAGCTTTATTCAAAGACAACTGGACTGTTTAACCATTTATACTATCAAAATAAAATCTTGTGAGACTTTTATCAGAAATGATCAAATAGGAATAACCACTAGAATTTCATTGTCACAAAAATATCCTGGTTGTAACATCAGTGAAATGTATTGTCAATACTGAAAATATCCTGTTTGTAACATCAGTGAAATGTATTGTCAATTCTGAAAATAAAGATTTAAACTCTAAACAACCTTAGAAACGGCAGATCCCTACTGAAAGTCCTATAATTTTTGTATCAAACTAGATATATAGATTATATATATATATAGATTAACCAAGGTTAAATAACCATCAGCACTACTTCCACTTTAAAACCAGTGAATTCAAGGCATGTGTCAACAGCACATCTCCTACTATCAGAGTGATGTGCACGATTTAATATGTCACTTTTTCATCCTAAGAGTGATAAGAATTCTTTCAGGTGCATTAATTCCTTGTGTGTTACTGACCTACCAGAGTCATGCACATTACAGGTAAACTGTGCCTTGGCATACAGGTGTGTATAATACACAGACAGAAAGATACCTGTTTGCAGATTGTTATAACTGATACATAAACATTGAAAATGTCTAAGATAGAGATGAACTTGGTGTTTCCTCAAAATAAGAAGTTGTTTATGTTCTCTTGTTAAATTTGAATCGTAGGGATTCTTGGAAAAAAATTGGAGTTTTAAATCAATGCTGAAGCTGATGCCTCTTGAATAACATACAACATGCAATTGAAGATTTTGTTGATAACTATGGTTTAAAATAAAAGGTTTAATGGCAAATGTTCTGATCATAACTGATAAAGTTGAAAATAAAGGGTAAAAACTGGAAGAATAACGAAGGATCAAATTAGATGTCTATGATAAAACAATTACAACAACAACAATTTTGGGGCAAGTAGTTTTCTTGTGTAGGATCAAAGAGACTGATGGAGAGTTTTCCTGTTTGCAGTGCTGAGGTTGAAGTGTTACAAGATAAATGCACAGTGTTATGGGGATGCAGAAATGTGCAAACAGTCAACAGGTGCTTGGTGTCTCCGTCTTGTTCGTTCTCAGTCTGTTTCTGTCTCTGTCTGTCTCTCCCTCTGAGCAGCATGTTTTCCTAATATTGGGCTCTATATATGCATTATCATATTTATTAACACCATTGTCACTACAGATATGATATAGTTGATCAGTTTTATGAAACAGTAATGAGATCGCAAAACAGAATGGCCCAAAAAAGGTGAAATATTTAGAAATGATTTCTAATTCATAAAGGAGATTCACATGAGCTACTAATTTATTGAAATCTTTCATTTTATTCTTATTTTTCTACATATGCATAGAGAATCTCATTAAATTGTCTTCTAATATCAAATATATATATACACGAGTTGATAAAGTGACAAGACCTCGGATATTTTTTACTTTTATTAACGAGTGTTTGTATGTTTTATATCAGAAGACACAGGGTGAGATTTTATTTATCATCCAAAGTCATTTTTCATTACATGTCTGCTTTAAATGTATACATTTCTAAAAACTGCACTACCCTAGGACTTCCAGTGTGGTGATGTCATAGCATTGTGATGTCATTACTTCATGATGCCAAAACTACAACACCTAATGTCAAATCATAGAAAGCAATATTAATAGCTATAGTTGATTGTTTTGTCTACAAGTCATGGGCTCTCTTATCACTCAGCAGATTCATCATGCGGATCCTGTCCAAGTTTCTTATCTACCAGTAATACATATTTAATCAATACCTATACAAAAGATATTACTGATCACTATTCAAGTTCCTTGCCAAACTCTTACTTACAGCATTTAATTTTACCTTTTGTTGAAGTAACAAATCGGTACATCAACAAGAAATGGAACCACATGATACTGGAAATTGTCTTTCTTTTGTGCCTGACAAGTTCACCTTTAATTTTACTACCTTTCCTGTGACTTGACCTTAACTTAGTATTGCTCCAACTGAAGAATTTTGTGGTAAAACTATAAAAATATTTAACTCATTAACATAGGTATTCTCAACATACACATTTCTCAATGAACAAGATTTCAGGAGCATCAGTTTAAAATCTTTATAAGGCCTTTTTACAATATGTGTATACATAATATTTACTGCTCCCATAGCTTAAAGTGTTGAGTGTGTTCAAGATCAGAATATCATCTAGTTCTTGATTTGCTGATCAAAAACTCAACAGATCCGGGAGCAAAGGTATTTCACATAAAAAATTTCATCTAGCATGGTCAAACCTGTCATCACAATTGATGATAGCCATGAAAAAGTTGTTTGCATAATTTGAAGAAGGTCTCGAGAGAATTGATATATACTGTTAACAATTAGTTACATACCTTGTAATTTACAGGTATGAGCCATGGTCAATCTGCACACAAGTTGGTAACCATTCTTTTAATATAAGAAATTTGTCCTATCATAGTGCAAGTAGGTCAAACTTGATTCCATCTGGGCAAAGGTCTGATATAAATTTGTGGCCCATAATGCAATGATAAGTAATCTAAATGGATGATTTACCAAACCAATTGAAAACCATTCCTTACTGGAAGTAGTGCTGTTACAGGTTGTCCTACATAAGTAAGTTCATGGTGTCATGATGTTATTGCAATAACATACTTATAAAAAATACTTGAACTGTCTTGCTTCTTTACCATCTTAGTGATAATTAATTGTATGAATCGTAACCCTAACTGGCACTATTCCTGTGTTTGTAAGTAGGTCATCCTGGAATAGCTTGGGGCAGTAATGGGAACAAGGTCTGGATATGGAATTTGCGTCCTTGCTATGTAGCAATTATATACTTATCTTAATACTTTCTGACTTCCGGCTGTAAATGATTTCAGGGGTATGTTCGGTATGTATGTCACTGTGACCTGGGAGATATGCAAGATGTTTACAACATGCCTCAAAGGAATTGTGCATTCAGAAGATTTCTAAAATTTGAATAATGTCACATGTAAATAAATACAGAAAAGAGAGAAGATGGCATATGAAAAGCGACTCAGTAACTTAAAAGATCAAAGTGCATAGAGTGCATACATTTTTGTCATCCCGCCTAAGCTTACACAAAACAGATGCTTACAACTTTGGGTGATAAAAACATTTCTTAATTGATTGTTTACCGGAAATTAGGTTTTCCAGCTGTCAAAGATAAACACTTTTACACCTCAATAATTTTCAATTCTAATAAAGGTCTCTAACTGGTTTATTGTAATATTTCTCTTTCATCTATAAAATCATATATATAGACATTTTGTGTGATTTGAAATTTCAATCTATGACTCAAAGCATACATATACACAATATAAATGAAAATAATCTAGCAGAATAAAGGTTAATACTGCCAGACTGTTAAATACCTTGATTTACAAGGACAGTTAAAAATTAATCGAGGATTGACCACTTGTCAGAAATAATCTGTCACCTGCTTGTATTTTGGCTTCCTTAAATTAACATCTTGTAGATATCCTGGTATTAGAGAAATTAGGTTGTACTCCAGACTTTTTTTATCAATTAATTGACATAAGTTACACCAAGTGTAAACTTTCAAGAACTTTTATCTCTTAAGTAACCTCGTCAAACTGTTGTGTTTACTGCAAATATACAGGCAACTTACTTTTGAATACTCCAACAATTGTCATGTAAATGATTTTCTTACTTATAACCTTTGGCAACATTTCAGGGAAATGTGAAATTCTATTTCCTCACTTTCAGTTGACTCAAGGTGCATGCGAGTGTGAATGATTCATTAAGTTCAGCAAAAACAGGTTAACTTGGTTGTCTGAACGCAGATTTGCACATCTCGTGAACTTAAAATAGGTTATTGACTGAAATATACTAAATGTCTAAAAGATTTATTTATTTTTCAAATATTATGTCTGCTATACTGTCAAATGATGTTTGATTCTATTGCCAAATCATATGATCATCTGTATCTTATTTGATAAGGTTAAGAGTGGGTTCAGAAAGGCCTAACACAATCATTGTCATATAATGCACACTTGCACATGTTCAAAAATAACTTTTACCTTTTTGTACTTTGCCATCTGTGACTTCATGACAATGATCATGATTGGTTTATAGCAAAACAAACAGGCTGTTAGCCTAATATTTTTCTGCGACTCGTTCAGAATACAATTGAAAATGCTGAAATGATCATACTAATAAAGGTACCATACGAAAGTTATGAAACTCAAGCAGATTTGTGTTTTACCCTTCATCAGGTAATGAGTTTTGATGAGTTTTTTAAAGTAATTTTTCAATGTTCTGGGGTTATGATATTCATCACTCTACTTGTTACACCTGATCTACTATAACTGTGTACTTGTCAACTGGAAGTCATACATAAGGAGCTAGCTTATATTGAGCTTTCACCATTCTTCTACAATTTCATATGTTTCCTTGTTTTTCTTAATTTCTTATAATTTCAGTAAAGAAATTCATATCCTAGTTATGCAACCTGTAAACAATAGAGAGAGAGAATCTCAAGTGAATCCAGTCATAGAAAGGTCAATGTTATGAATACTGCTTTGATAATTAAATGCGAATCAATATAGTTTACACAGTAATGGAATAAAGTTATTTTTCAATCATTCTATAACAGAGAGAAGACTAGAATCTTCATAACACTCCCCCACTCTAAGCCCCCCGAACCAAACATTGACTCAAAAGATCACTCCCAACTTTTTACATTCCTCAATTATTAACTAACTTGAAACAAAGTTGAACCACTTTGAATTTGTTAAGGTAATTACAGAGAAAAGACAAAAACTAGAGCTTTAGAAGATAGACCTTACAAACATAATGTAGTAAAAGAATTCACACTGTCAAGAATAAATAGAAGCCTATTGTTTAAAGTCAGCAAATGGTATTTGTGTAATTTAACTCACCTACACTGTTGTTTGCTCCACCAATTGTGTTCTACTGAGTTTAAGTGCAAAGATGAATTTTATTAGTTTACCTTTAGAAAAAATGTAACACATATGCAGGGAACGAATCTCAAATGATAGGAGAATATATATCTTAAAAAATATCTTACCCTGAAAAATGTCAGATTATCAATGACGCTTATGTTGTGATGTATAAAATAACGTTCGTGATAAATTGTCAATTCCTGAACAAATGTTTAACTGAAATTTTACTCCATACTGTCTGAAATGAAATAGAATAATAAGAAATCCTTCACATGATGCAGAAGCATTGACACCATTTCCCTGCCTCAATCAAGAAGGCTCCATTTCTTTTTGCTTCAAGGGCTATATCAGACTAGTTGTCAATATTTTTCACTCAAAAACATGGAGGATAAAGAATAAGTCCTTAATTTTTTTCCATTTCATAATGGAAAATATTTCATTGTTTTAAGTAATAAAGTTGAAGGAAAATGACTCGTTACGTTATCTAGTTTCAAAACGGTCATTCCTGATAGGATATCTAGTCCAGAACAGTTATTGTAAGTTGTTCAACTTCCATAATATGATATCTATTTTTTACCCCATTACAAGATATTTATTTTGCATAATTGCGTATGCTTCAGAGCAAAAGAAGTATTGTGTTGTCAGAAAACAGTGGTTATGAGGTATTTGTTTTCCATGCATCTTGCTGCCACCCATCCTCCCAAGCAGGTCAGCGTGTACAAAGCTCTTGTGGATCGAGGTGATGGTTTAACTAGGGCTATTAGATCCTCATTCACGTGTTAAGTAGTTCCTCTCTAAACCAGGCGTCAACATGAGTCTGATGGGGTGACTGTTATACAAGAGTGTGAATTAGCACTAGAAACAAGTCATGTTTAGAATTGACCTTTTTCTTCTCAGTCAGTTTATAAGGGAATTGGCATCTCAATATTTTAGATCAAATATGTCATATTGTTGTCAAGTGTTTGGTTACTCTCTTGACAAAGTTGTCAACATTGAAGTAGGTTGGAGTAATAATATACAAGGGTGAATTACAGCTATCAAAAGTTATATTTTAATTGATATTTTGACAGTTTTTATCAAAGACTGAAATCATCATCAGATGAGTGGAACAAATTAGTATGATGAACATCATACATGATGATTGTCTTCCTGGCTTGTTTTAAGTCTGATTGGCTAAATAAAATGTTAACAGGTTCAAGGAAAATGTCCTGCCACACCAATATTTGAAGGGGGTCATTACTAAAGGTACAAACTTTTATCCCTTGAGTGCATGTTACCTCCCGATAAAGGGGCGTCCATCAGTTCTGGAGGAAAAGATTTGTTTGATGATGACATACTGCCCTATGCCAAACTGACTGACACTAGACAACAGAACACATCATTGGTCCATCTTAACTTTTAGGCCTGATGAACTTAAAATGTAATGTTACATATCAATTTTGTTCTAAAGGATTTTTACAATCATTCATCTGACATTCTTTTCTATGAGGAGAAAGTTCTCGTGTAAATAAAACAAAAAATTACAAGACAAAACAATTTTTGTTAAGTAAATAACTCAACAAACATGAAAAGGAAGACGATAATCATGAATAATGACAGTTTTTTATATTGCCAACATATCTCATTCACAGACGGACAGGGGAAATGTTAATTTATTATGTGAAGTAAGTCCATAAAACATAAGTGCCTTGAAGTGTAAGGTCCCCATCTATATCTCTTGCAACAGTACACAAGCCTGTAAGTCACTGTGTAACAGACTGACTAATGTTTATTCATTTATGTAGAAAACTTGATAAATGCTTTGCATCTATGCTGTTATTTTCACAATTATTTTAAGTGCAATGTCCCTGTTGTCTTTATTCATAATTATGTTTCCTTCAATAACATGAAGAAATTAGTTATTGTGCACATGCCGAGTGTATTAGAATTAAAAAAAAAATTTAAAGTGAAGACAAATATGTAGATGTTTAGAATTGAAATTACTCTGAGTAACTTTATTACTTCCATGACGAAACAAAATCAGTGTCACATAGTAACAGGAGCATGGTGTCACCATAGAATCATGGCTATGGCTAGAGAAATTCCCAGAGTCCAGCTTCTAAAAAAGCTAATTCTAATGCTAAAATAGTCATTAGTGCAAAAATTAATATTCCAAGGGATCATAGAAAATAAGATCCTAGAAAACTCTAAAATGCATGAAATAGATACAATTGTTAGAAGAACGGCATGACACAGATACAATTGTCAGTAGATTAAATGGAATGTGACTGTTGATTAAGTGTTCAAGTTGGCACCTACATCGCTAATTGTATCTGTATCTATCTAGCATGCGTAAGGGTGGGGATCTCAAGAAGGAATCTATTAGTGTGCAGGAATGTTGTACACCTACTATATATACTACCTGGCTGTGTGGTCACGTCACATCTTTCATGTCTACAGTAGTAGGTCATGGTCACAGGTAATTCATGTCTACTCGTTATCCCAAATTATCATTGATCATTCTAAGAAATCAAGTGATTCAATAGTTCAACTTGTTGGTGATTGATTATATACACCTTCTGTTTGACCCAGTTAGAGTTAGTAACCGTGTTACATGGTAATCTTGGATTTGGTTTTAAATGTCTATATGCATAGACTGGTTCTTTTTACACATTTAAATTCAAAACAGGTTTAATGGTTTAGTACTATTGAGGTGCAAAAATGAGGGGGAAAAATGATTTGTTTGTTTTCTTATGGTAAGTTTTTGTAGATTTTAAGATAAAGTTATTGAAGTTTTAACGTTACAGATGCTTGTATCAGAGAGAAGATTTACATACTCATATATTGTATATATTGGCATTATAGAGAGTTAGCAAGCAGATGGATACACAGAAAAAAAGTTAACTAGGATATGATGATAAATCTAGTATTGTTCTTTTCATTTTTTTGTCTGGAATGCAACTGATAAAAAGTTCTAATTGATTTTTTTTATGTGGACAACAATAATTATCCCATAAGTATCACTTCTAAACCATCTTCCAAGAACGAGTTTATCTGATTGACAATATTCAAGGTTGGTTAAATAAAGATTGGCAAGTTATAGACATTTACAACTTCTTTATAGTAGTGAATCAATGATTTTTAAAATGCTGTAGATTATTTATCAAGTGAAAGGAAATATTTGAGCATGGAGAAGTTGTTGATATCTATAAATTGTGTGTTTTCAGCTGTCTTAAAGTTTGAAAGGGATTCCAGGATACACAAGTATTTGTAAAATGGATAGAGAATTTAGTAAATTTAAGTTTTATGCTGATGATAAAGACTTCAATTCTGGGAGGCACATTTCTATTATTTCATGTAAAAAATTAAAACCTTGTTTTTTCATTTCATATAATTTTAGATAATTGAAAATTTGACTGAACAAAAATACATTGGATTTAATGTTGATATATAATACTTTATGGTCTAAAGGTGTTGCAAGGGTCTCTCCTCAGACCATGTTTCTTTCATTAGTTTTGCCACCAATGATTTTCTTAATGTTCTCTTTTTATACAAGTTCTTTCAGCTAATTGACACTAATTGCCTCTTTACATTTCCATTGGTGATGTTATTTAAAGGCTGCCAATTGCTCAAATTGGCTCTGGTGTACACAAGAAGACATTCTGATAAGAACTCAGCATACCAAGTTTGATTCCTTTCACACTCTGATTAATCTGGACTTACACGGATCCGGAAACTTGATACAGCAATTAAACATTTTGAGAGTAATCCAACAAGGGAATTTAGCCTGTAAACATTGATGTTGAATTTTAAATCTATTAATATCTTACAATATTGTCCCTTTCAACGACAACAAAAATAATGGGTATTTATGAAACACTATATCCATACACAAGGTGCAAGCTCAAAGCATGTGCTGTCAGTTCAACTGATGAATCATGTATTGTCCCTAGTGGCAGTATTAGTTGTAGGACACGATCATCGGTGTGGTGAAAGGTTTAACATGTTTAACATTACAGACAAAAATAAACATATTAGAGTAAAGCTAACAATATTAATTTAAAAAATAGTTTCTCAGGCAGTAAGTGTTTACACTCACTTTGACATCATCAAACTCAAGCACATATAACACAACCCATGTTGAAATATCTCTTTTAAATCTGATAAATGTAAATAGCTGTTTATCAAATAAAATGAAATCCATTTTTTCAAATCATTTAATTAGCGCTGTCTAAATCTTTTAAAATGAGACTGTCAAGATAGCAGAAGAAAACTTTCTGAAATGGCTCATTTGCAGCAATTTTCACACTTCGTCATGTCTTCTCACAGGAAACCTGACAGAGTCGCCAACTGCTTAACTTGCATTCCATCTAAACTGCACATCTGTGCAGGCTTGACATTATTCACATTAAAATTCAGCGTTGTGTAAGGTCTTCCTGATAAAAAAACGGAAGTATATCATGTATGATGAATACCTGCTGAGAGAATGTTAATTATAAAGTAGACAAGCTGTCAGTTAGTGCTCCCCTTCTGATTTATCAGGGCTTTGTTTTTCAACTTCTACCAACACTGGCATAACGTTGTGAGTTGGAAGCATTAAACTCTTTGTGTTTGATCTCAAGCTCTCCAAGTGTTAAAGAAAACAAGATTATTTTTGTCAAAATTCAATGTTATGGATAAGCTTTGATGTTGAAGTAACACATGACCTTCTACTGAAAACAGTGTTTATTTTAGTGTACTGTATATGCTATTCACAACATTCAAATATAACATATAGTACATGACTTCGACTAACCTGTATACTCGACACTACTATAAGACAGTTCGTATTTGAGACATAGGGAATTGAGGATAACTTTTGGGGTTAAGAAAGGGGTTAATAGTGATTCATTCACAATTTTTTTTAATTAAATTTGCATCTCCATGCAACTGTGGACAGCTAAGTTGTGTACAGTCCAAATTCAGTTGAACAATTGCTTCATTGTTTTTTCAAAATAGGTTTAATGGTTTAGTACTATTGAGGTGCAAAAATGAGGGGGGGAAATAATTTCACCTACATCGCTAGTTTTCAGCTGTCTTAAAGTTTGAATTATTTTCTTAAAATCAGTGACTAACGCACATTTGAAACTTCATTAAATGAAAAAAGTTAAGATAAGGTTCAAAGATTGCTTAATTAATTTTTTCACATTTAGTATTTACCATTTGTCAACATAAAGGAAGATTCAACACTGGAATCTAATTGACAAGGTTGAAATGTCATTCTTCATAATCACATTGTATGTAATAAAATACAATTAACTTTTATCAGAAAATGTTGATGCGAGTTACCATCATATGAGAAGTCTTGCTTCAAAGCAATAAAGAGTTCAAGTACTGTACCTAAAATGTCAGTAATTAAGGTTGCAACCTAGCTTTTCTTATCATCAAGAAGCCATGTGGAAAAGTATGTAAGTAATTGAATAATGATTTTGGTATCATAAAGTTACAATATTTTGGACCATTTCAAAATTGATTTTCAACATGATATGATTTCCCTGTTCAACTACAGCAACTGCATTCAGAACAATGAGACAACAACTGGATATATAATGCCAAAAGAAAACCTGTGAATTTATCAGTGTTCTAAATAACCCTCTAAAGTACTAAAACAAGCAGGCCCATTCCTCAATTTCACAATATGGACCTGTCTAAAGTTGACCAGCAATAGGCTGGAGGATATTTTGGACCCTGCATGCCTGATAAGAAAATATACTAGCCCCAAATTCATTTCATTTTGATATTAATTAACTTTCTGTACTCATTTTTATGATTTGCAAACAAATGATACAAAATCAATCTGCATACAAATGCTCTACTCTGATAACGCTGTTGATATCTACTGACCTCACAAAGCAGTTACTTGTCAAGCGCCTGCTGCTATTTTACCAGTGTACGAAATTAGCATGAAAATTGGAAAGTGTACATCTACCAATCAGATTGAAGAAAACCTGAAAATGATGCTTTCTAGATAGAGCAAAAGTGATCAGGTTATGGGTTGGCAGAAAGGCTACATTTTATAAACTGATTCTACACAGCACCTCTGAGTCACACAAACAATATGTGAGGTAGACTAAACAATGGTCCATTACCAACTCATGGATCATCTATTAAGGATGATGGACATCTAATCTGCTCCAGGAGAACATTGCAACACATAAATGTCATTTGCTTGTTGTCATTCTAAGTACCAATTATAAAACTTCTGGAGAATGATATGCATCACCATTACAACCAATTGGGCATATTAAAGAAGAAGCTCAGAATTGTTTTAGCAAAATTGATTTGATCTTGATGAACTTAGGATGAACATTTGAAGAAAATGACAGCTACATGCATGCACAGCGGCAATCACATCTCTCAAAATAATCAACCATTTGATAGACTGTCTTGTCTCCAGTAGAAGATAAATATTGCAAATATATCATTATGATAACCTCCTGCTAATGAGTAGTACCTGTAATCATTGAATCAAACAGGTTTGCTTTGGAAGTACCTAAGTACATTAACATTTCAGTTTCAGATTCACTAGAATATTGGTCAGTCAGTAACTACTACCTGTAAATGGCCAATCAAAATGGTTTGAAAATAACTAATGAAGCAGCTTCAGTTTCACCTCGGCATCAAATAGTGTTTCCTTATACATTGTAACAATGAAATAATATTCAGTCTTGAACCAGGAGTTGGCTTTCACAAGATCTCATTTTATGAGGTAGTTGTAATACAAAAACTCAAATCAAATATCCGTGAACCTTGAAACTTGACTTGACCTATTTCTAAATTGACAATTTTCTTCTTAAAGTGTTTTCCTTAAAAGGAGTTCTTTGAAATCAACAAAAAACTTTGAAAGAAATCTTTCAACCAGACTGACTCACGCCTATTTCTTAATTATCATAACATTTTCCTCCTACTTTCTGTTGTTTTCTGTAACAAAGGCTACTGCTTGTTAACACATGTGTTGAGTATCACTTAAAGCAAGCTTTGTGAATAGAAGTTCACACATTGACGTTAACTGCACAAAGGTCTAAGGTAGCCTTAGCATTGTTACATAATCATAGAGTGTAACTGAAGTTGTTCTGCGGAGCCTTGACGACAAAGAGGACAATATTATGATTTCCTTGTAACACAGCTAGGTCCTACATGGTTTCTATAGTTCTACTGAGAGAGAAATGAGGGCAAGAAGAACAATAAGTTAAGTGGTAGTGGAATGTGTATCTTTGGAATGCACAGGTGCTTTTGAGAATTTTGAACTCATATAAAAGCGGCAAAAATTATACAATAATTCTATTTCCTTCTAAAATTTTATTGTATGATTATTACCAGCTTTTGTGCAGTAGCAGGGCAATTTTGACCTAATTTTCATGTGTTAAGTATAAGCCTTTGAAGATTTTTTTTGCACAAAACATCATTTAGAAAACATGTCAAGTACAATTTACATGAGAGCAAATGTGAAAGATTGTTCTACTTAAAACCAAGAATTAGCAAGCATCTTTTTAAACGTTGACAATCAAACAACCATAAGAATGCCATATTTTGACTTTTAGGTCCGGACCCAAATGCGTTTGATAAAGAGTTAACGCCCAAATCAATCATTTCTACATCCAGGTCAATCACTTGTGTCTTCATTTTATCAAGGCCATGAGGACACATTCCTGTTTTGTGAAAAAAGTTTGACCAAACATACAGCAATTGTTTTCATGAAAAGGAAGGCCAGTTATGACCCCTACTTTGAGCAACTTCTAACCGTGCAATCACCTACTGTGGTGTTGTAGAATAAGAACTTGAAGCAATCAAACTTTAGGGAACGTCAGTACGCTTATTCACAAACAGGATGTGTTATGGTCCAATACCTTGTCAACTCTAACATCAAAATCTTGCAATGGACTTTCCAAAGACCAGATCTTTATCCAAATAGGACACTGATGGAATTATCCTGATTGATGTGAACAACAATGTCAAAAAAAGGTAGAAGACACTTTCATGAATGACAATTGCATTGCAGAAGGTGTAGCGAGGACTTAAGCAAAATAAATAAAATTCATATTCAAACCTTGCCAAAATGGATGACAAACAAAAAATGATGAAAATGGTAGCAACTTAAAGATTTGAGTATGATGCCACCTTGTGGACTGATGAGAACAAACAACAAGTAAGTTGCTATCTCTTTGTCCATAAATAAGAAAATATATATGTTCTTAACGCATAGCAATACATTTGGGGAAAAAAAGGATTATAAGTGTTGCATCCAGGATGTGTAACTGTGGGATATGCACTACTTCATATATTTCTCGTGCAACTTTACCATTAATGTCGGGGAGTAATCTCGCAAAAAAAAAAAGAATTTAATCCCGCAATTGGGACATACCACTGAGATCCTGCCTTGAAAAGTTTATTTCCAATATTTTACATACTGAATTAATGAAAATAGTATCTTAACAGTGATATTTGTCCACGTATATTATCAGAAAAGTTACTTCCTTCATACTTATACAATCTGAAACTCCTGTTATGTTACGTATGTATGATATCCGAGATTAACATATTACAATAATTGCACTTCCGAATGTATGACATGCCCAGTAGATATTTCCCCTTAACAAATGGCCAGCCTCTCGTAGCTTTGACTGCCAAAATGTTTGCAATGAAAATGACGATGCCTAAAACGAAGCGCATTACTAATTTTTTTTGGGAAATAGATACCAATTCACAGTTGTGCCTCTACTGAAATGTGAAATATATAGACAAAGACTATCAAAGAAGGATCAACCATCGATCCAATGTTTCAAACTTTTAAGTTTATTTTAGGTTCTTTTACATGTCAATCATGTGTTATATAATTTATTTTCTAAGCATAATTACACAACTCAAACCACTACCGCACTTTTATGGATGCAAGGGGGATATGTTAAAAATCAAGGATGCAACACTTATTATACCTTTTTTTTGTTAATAGTTTATATGTGGAACAATACGTACAGGCACTGTTAGCAAAGTTTTCAACCATCTTATTCTTTAAATTTAATAAGCTATTTCACTTATTCTAAATTTTGTTAAAAAAGTAATCAGGTTTTGGTTGTGCTGTTCTAAAACACCAATAAACCAATAAACCAATGACCAATGAAAAGAGCAGAATCATAAAGTTAACTCAGAAGAATATCTGCTGAGTCTTTATTACTACTGTACTATAAGATTTCTAGATCCAACTTGCTAAGAACAGAAGCAAATGAAACAGAAGGCCTAGTTGTATCAGTGACTTTGGTAGGACTGGAACCAAATGGAACAGAGCAATAATATTAAATAGAGACTTTTGGTGGTTAAGTGCATTTAAATCTCTACATAGTCAAGAACAGGAACAATTCAATCAGAAGCCTTAATAATTTTTTGAAAATTGTGTTTGCTCAGAACCTATTGAGCCTCTTATTTAAATATGTTTTTTGGAATACAGAACAAAATGAATCTATCTTGAAACAGCTTACTGAGATATAGTTCTTCATTAAAAATTAAGAATTTACAGCAAAGTAGACTTGTGATTTTGAAAATATTTTTTGTTGCTTTATCAGAAACAAATGAACGAGAACAATAACTTGGAACAGAGACTTAAGTAGAACAGAAACAAATGAACCAGAACAATAACTTGGAACAGAGACTTAAGTAGAACAGAAACAAATGAACCAGAACAATAACTTGGAACAGAGACTTAAGTAGAACAGAAACAAATGGAACAGAACAATAATAGAAATTTTTGGTTGTCCAAGTCCTTTAAGTTACATGCAGTGAATGGGTGGAATGTTTCAACATGAAACACACTAATATTATTTCAAGTCTGTTACAATGAATGACACACAACTTTTGTCTTTAACCTTACTGGGCAAATAAACATTTTCAATTCCTTTTTGTACACAAATTTGCTATAAAATTGTAGCTGAAAGAATCTGAAAAGTGGTAGAATTTATGAAAATAAACACAGTGAATTAAGAATTATAGCCAGATGTTTGGAAGCACAACACGAAATAGTTAGAATGAAAGAATACATTTGTTGTTCTTAAAAAGTGTTCTTCTACACATTGGATGGTTTACAGATCTAATGAAATATGGAAATTGTTGAAAAAGAAGATTTTCTCTGTGAAAAGATTATGAATCAGAATTATTTTACAACTAATGTAAGACATTCTCAAAAGTTGCCTTGCATGCATTTGTAACACATGTCACATGTAAAGAACAAATATCTAAAAATCACAACTTACAAACACAATCTCTATTTCACTACTGATCATAATTGATGACAAAAGCATCTTTGTATTCATAATTCATATGCTCAAACTGAATTTTAAAAGGTAAATATCACATAAGAAGAAATGGTTAAGCTTTCTTAGCACCAAGATTGTCACTGATCTTAGCATTGAGTGCTGTCGAACTTAGTACGTGTATGACTTACAACTAACTATGCATCATAGACCCTGGCAATCCCTGGGTAAGATAATGACAGTGTTTGTATGAAAAAGGCTTTGAAAGTCGAGGACAATGAAATTATACAAGTGACTAAGCATAAGAATATAAGATTCAATAGAACGACAATCAACCTCCGGGTTGAAAAAGTTGCTACAGAAATTTATTAATATTTCTTCTATGATGCTTCACATATTTGCTATACACACATTTTCTGTAAGCATATTTATTTGAGGATTTTCAAGTGTTAGCACATTCAGTGTATCAAAATACTCACTGATGATATATAAGCAAATATAATAAGCTAATAATTAATCTTTTATGACCTCAAGTAGGCGCCCAGATTCACTAACTGACCAGCAGGGTCAATCAGGTAGGACAAATACATTCCATACCAGTGCTTATGAAAGAAATACGACCCACATTTTTCTGATGGTTATGAGAGACAACCGACATTTCTCCATTGGTTAAGAAAGAAATACAACTCACATTTTTCTGATGGTTGTGGAAATTGGAACAGGGTTACAGGGAAATTGACTTAAGGTTGAAATATGGTTTTGATAAGGAGACAAAATAAAACTCACCTAGTATTACGGTGGTCTGGATATAAGTGGGAGCTACATTACTCTCTTTCTCAGCCTATTGTGTGTGTGGAGTGATTTAGTTGCTCTATGAAAAGTGATGACAATTTTGCGTTTTTTATGGAATAATAAGTATTTGTCATAACAACATATGCTTTACATATAGTTTTATGATTATACACACACAAAATTTTGAAAGAATACCATGTTAAATGTAGAATATGGAGGGCAAAAGTGATATATCTCTCTTTTTTATAAGCAATATAATAAATGATGCAATAATACTTAAAGTCATGAAAGGTGATATAAACAATTATTTTGTCATGATAATAAATGAATACATTTGATAATTTGGAGTTTTAAGATTGCTTCACTAATATGAAAATAACATAATTGAGGCATATAAAAGAACAAAGTTCTTACAGATGAAAATGAAATACTAATGACATGTATAAAGAAAACTCTAAAACAGTGTAGATATTCAACTTTCAACTCTCTGCTATCCATAATTTCATTAAAAACTCCACACACTGACAATACTGATTATGATCAAGAGAGCAAAAACTTAACGCAGAGTTGTTTGTCAACAGTAGTCTATATCCCATCAATAACATCATTCACAACTCGACGCACTGTCACTGTGATCAGAAACATGACCCTAAACTTATCCATAACAATGACATTTCTTTAAATCTGACGACAAAACTTTCCCATACCTCTGTCTCCCCAAATGTTAAGTAATCCAAGAAGAAGTCAAGGAACATAAAATAAATTATGGATGATTTTTGTTTAATATTGTGCTGAAGTTAGTGAAAGCATGATTTGTTTGATGAATGAACTAAACAACCGGAACAAATGATAGTGAACATATACATAAAGCAGACCATGAATGCAAATAAATATTGAATAAATAAATTATGGAATCATGGTTGCTGAAAGAACCATTGGACAAATGAATGAATGAATGAATGAATGAATGAATAACAAAACATATATCTCAGTAAAGAGGTTGCTTATCAAACCGACTTGAGCTGAAACTGAATGGCTGAATGAATGGATTGTTACCGAAGACCATGCAGTTAGCCTTGTATCAATATTCCTATCTCCTGTTTGCAGGATGCGTTATACCTGCAGAAGTGCCCTGAACAGACATGTACACTTGTCATCTGCACTTAGAAGCCTGTCACATCAACATGTGTTCCTCTTACAGTCATTTTGCCGACATCCACTTTTTAATGTCTATCATCGATCAAGCTCTTATAAAACAGTTCAGAATCTATGATATAACGACATATTTACATACCAAACTCAAACACTCATAACAACAATTATTATTATTTGCTGTTTAAACCGCCCTTTAATAAATCTACAATTTTTTAGACATTGTGTCTTAAAGATCGACTGAAATGACCCATGTCAACTTTCGTGATTCATAAAATAAGTATTCTAATTTGCCAGTAACTTGAGTTTAAATTTTCGAAATCGGCCTATAAACAACTTTAATACGGCTTTTTCCAATCACCAGCTAATTAGCACCAGTGAACAGAACTGAACTGGTCCGTGGTCACTGAGGTGTGTTCAGCCGCTAGTCCTGCCGCGTGACGTGCTAGTCGGCGGAAGTATAACCTCCTTAATGAAAAAAACAACAGGAAATCTCACATTCTTACATTCTCTCTTGTTTATTACAAAAACCTTCATTTTTTCGAGAAAATTTAGAACTTCATATCGATAATAAATGTTGTAACACTACGTGATATCCCATAGTAATGGATCTCTCACCGACCAAGTTCTTAACCTTTTTGATATAAACCCACCCAAGAAAACCGCGTCCAAGGATTGTCACAGTCCGATCAAAATGGATTTGACGACTGGGAAGGAAAGTTGATATCATGAAGCAGTTACATATCGTATTTTGGAATTCTTCGGTCATGCTATTGCCTCTATTTTGCTGTTGAATTAGCTTAAAAATACAGAGAAAATCAAAGGACTGGACTTTCAGCTGACGACTAGCACGTCACACACTGGGCATGGCTTCGAGTCATGCTTCGGTGATTTTGTCTAAGCGTTCGCCAGGCTCATTAGGCGGTTATCCAAAACAGGGTTATAAAAGGTCTCTTAGTAGTCGAATAAAAGCATATATTTTCTCATTTTTTGGCTCTATTGATTCTTATAAGTGAAGCGACTACAGATAATAATTTGATTACAATCACAATTATGCATTACGTCTCCTCTTTAACATCGTTTGCTGACTAATGTCACGTGATATCACAATCGTTAAGCATTATGTCATAATGATAGCAGCGCGACAGCAATGTCAATGACAGCGATTTTCATGAATTTTCTTTGATATAATTCAGCTAGTAATAAATGAAATACTAAAGTTTAACAACATTGTCATGAAAGTTGTGTATAGTATCAGTATCTTACTCACTTTTCCTCGTTAATTCTACCAAACCACTTACAAGTTTCATAAATATGTAAGGTAACAGGAAGGCGTTTAGTATTCTCTATGTAGCTATGCAAAAACAAAGTTTATAGGAACAGCATGTCCATTATGGATCATAGACTACACATTAACAACCAATGAAACATTAACTAAGCACTCTGAAACATTAACTAAGCACTCTGAAACATTAACTAAGCACTCTGAAACATTGCAATAACTTCAGAAAGTGGAACTGAACTTCAAGGCCATAAGTCTCAAATAAATAAAAGAATAATATGAAAAGAAATGGACAATAAACCTTTTAAAAAACAAGTTATCTAACTTTCAATGTATTTTCAATTAAGACAATCATGATTTGAAATATGAGCCAACCCTATACCCAGGTTTGTTTTCACAAAAACTTGTAATTTTTGTATTCAAAATCACTTATGTCCTCATATCTTCATGCTTATATCTCCTGGAAATGGATCAAATGTGTCATAAATAGGCATTAATTAAACAAATAAACTTCTTTTCCAAGAGAACTGACTTTACAAAGATATAAATAAATGACAACATCAAACCTATAAACTAACAAATACATAATATTCTTTTTGTGAGAAAGCAGTAGTATCCATCATTCAATATAGAACAGCCATCACACAACACTCCTATTTGTTCTATCAGCGTCTACTCAGGAGCGCTAAACAGTTTGTATTTTATTACAAAACTATTGACTCCTGTTTCCAAGAGTATCCTGTTGCTCAGAGTGAAGAAATAAACACAAGCACTCAGCATGGATAACGAGCATACTCGCACTAGACTCACTTTCGACTTGCACCAATCTTGTTTTGATTTTTTATTACGTCTGATGATCTTCCTTTGGCATTCACTGTTTCACTGCATTAAGCAGCTAATTACTTGTCAAGCCTCGGTGATTCACATGTGCATATATCCTAAATGTAAGCCTATCTGTATTATCTGAAACTTGATTTCTGTCAAATTCATTCCAGATTTTAAAGTTTACAATGCCAAAGATTCTGTACTTCAAAAGTGTCTAGTGTCTGTGATCGTTGATAAAAATATAGTGGATTTATCAACATTAGAATTTAAAGAACATTATGCAATTTTTCACTATGTTTTATCACTTCATTAACAATGTGTATCATTGGCTATTTTATTTCCAGTCCGAAGTACCAACCAGTCTTATTCAACTCCCTTACCATGTCTAAGTATTCAGCCACTGAGGCATATAAATCTTCCACTATCGTCCAACCATATACCCCATTAAGCAACTAATTACTGCAATATTCAAAGTGATTAACATATGTCTCTATCAATAACATCTAAACCACCTGCTGTCTGTCAAATCAATGTTACATAGTGAACATTAGCAGTATGAAAGAGTGCACAAATGTTTTTAAAAAATTCTTGAAGAACATTTTTTGGATAAACCCCTTTTTTATTTTGAATAGTTGACGGTTTGACATTGGTTTTAATGTTGTCAAGCAATATTTAGTTGTCAACGACCTTAGAATCTATGTTAAAACATCGCCTTTACAAATGTTGTATATCCAGAATTGGCATCATTCTTCATCACTCCAACATCTAGAATACGATTCTTATTTACATATATATCATCCATCTGTCTTATCTAGAGTGTAAGTGGAAGCATTCATTTGGATACTGGACTGATTGACACAAGGTGGGGTGGTTTTGTTGACCACTGATGTGTCACTTGTATCATGGTACTGTACTAGTACCACTGCAGTACCATAAGCATGCAACCCTGTTATGGCTTTATGCACTATGATGGATCAACTGGAACAAGCACACCATTTGGGGCATGTACTGCACAAGAGTATACATTATCATATTTATCCAAACCTTACTCTCAACACCAGCTGAAAGGGAGGAGGGCATCAAACATCATTTTCAATTTCTTTGCACATTACACATTTTTCTTATAATGTCTATAAATCCCCTAAAGTAAATCACTACGAGATTTTTTTCTCTGTCTACTAAGAACAAATTATGAATTAAAGATGAAATATTGACAGAATGCATGACATAAAAGGAGCCAAAAGGGAATAAAACTTTCTATCTGAATCTGGTAATAACTTCTTTATCATTAAATGCCATCTTTCTTACCATCTCATACCAATCAAGAGGACAATAATCATTAAAGGGACAGCAAGTACCAAATATCTAACGTCTAGTTGTATATTTCCTACTTAATTGCTCTGAACTACGCATTCAATCCTATCCTCATTAAGGTTTCATTATTCACATATTAATTCATATCCTAATCCTTTTTCAGACAGACCTTCCAGACAAAACTGCCTGAAAAATTAAGGAGTAAATCGCGGAAAAGTCCACGTTTAACGTCAAAAAGGCAATATAAATGAATTCCCTCATCACCATAAAATAAAAACATGCAATGAAAAAACGTAAGAGCCACACGCATGCGCACATTGAAGAAGCTGGCTCTACTAGTGTTTACATTTGGAAGCGTGGACAGCATGCAAGTTTGCCTTCCTCATTTATATCATTTTTATTGTTTTATTTGTTTGTACACTTGTTTAGTTTAATTCAAAATTAATTCTAATTCACCAAATGACAACATATGTACATCTTAATTCAAACCACATTTTGTACGCGAGGCAAATCATGATTCCCTAAACAGATTATCTATTCCCTCAGCAAAAAATGTTGCATCACCAGGTTTCATTTGTCCGACTTTGCATTTTTTGTTGCATATTTTAATGTTTAAGTGTCGAGGGAGTATATCTATGCTGAATGTGTTGTACGCTTATATCTTAACTTTTCCATTTTTTCTGGGTTTTTTTGGTCTGGTAGGACTGTCAGACAATGAACAAATAATGGGTCGACACCTAATGCATTAAACTAAATTGACACTGCCTTTGATGAATTTTATATGCTTTACCTTTAAGGGACAGAATAACAGGATCAAATCTATGAAAAGGTGATTCTATTTATTGCCTACCTTTGTACATTTTGTCACAAATGCTCATCTAAATAACAACCATCTGTTTCAAATAGACTATGTTTTGACAGCATAAAGGCGCCAATCACTTAAACCCTCTAATCTCTTCACAAAAATAAACTTTAGTGTAGTCTCCTTTAACGCCAAAAATGGTTACCCGGTATACATAAACTTTTTAAGTTTATAAACAAAAAAGTTAACTGACCTGAGAAAGCTTTTTTGAATACATCTGCAAGTACTCCCTTTGATTTTAATTCCAAAGAATTAGGTTACATGATTTGTTCTACAGGATGGGTGACAAAGAAAAGTAGAAATAACGTACAGACATGGTCAACCCATTCCATGTGAAATTCTACTTCTTAACAAACCCAGTAAAAGGTTCACTTGCACTATGTTTCATACATAGATATGTTTTCAAAATATTCAAGTTAATTAATTTCTTATTAATTTCATCGAAGTGAATGAAAACAAGCTATTTTGAGCACATGGTCACAAAAAGCCATGTTCTCATAGAAATCACTTTACACAATCATGACAGAAACAATATCACCCTATACGCAGATTAGTGGCTTTTTTGAAGAATCCCATCCAGCGATGAACAAAGCCCATATCCACTTAAGTGTCCTGTACAAAGTATAAACTCTAAAATTTCCTCGGTCATCTAGGGCTGAAAGTCCCAATGCTCTTCACCCTCGGGACGTTTCATCAAGACAGGTACTGGTAGGTAGGTGGATTTAAGGGCGACGTTTGGCTCAAGACAATCTTTACTCAAAATTACCCGCCCTTGATTAGAGTCAACCAATAAAAACAACAAAGTTGATTGGATCTGTGAGCCTCTACAAAATTTGTTACAATAAGTCTTGTGTTGAGGAGGTTAGCTTGCAATTCCAATCCAATTCTTTGCTCAGACTTTTGTATTCACAGCCAAGCAGGAGGGAAGGTTTCTTTCTAATTTCAAATTCAGTTTAAGAGCATTCACTGACTGTTAAACTACTATTTCTAGAGATCTGACAATACGGACAGTTCATGATACGAAATGAATCATGATATCGGATAACAATATGATTCATTACAAGATATATGTCACAATACACCATTATAAGGGTTTTCTAATCAAAGAAAGGATTAACTTTTGACAAACACCTTTATGTCTATGCAAAATGAACAATATGTATCACGACACAGAGACTGTACAATGATATGTATATCATAAGATTCAGGTCAGGATCCTAGATTCTACAATATTATGTCACAACTCTGTCTATTTTTATCTCCTCCTGTCAAGCCGATTCAGCGGATTAGCTTTTCATAACTAGACTCAAGGGCAGGTAATTTGAGTACAACTTCTCCTGATGAAAAGTCCCAGGTGTTATTTGTGGAGAGTGTAACAATAGGCCGTGGGGAATGCGGATGACATCTCAAAGTGACATAAAGTGTGTTTCACATAATCTTGTTTGGTTTTGTTACCATATATATTGGTTTAAGTTTAAATGAGAAATCCACATCATTTGGCCATGGGAATAATTATAACAAAATTAAGATTAAACAACTAACAGAAAAAGATATGGATATGGTTTTCAGTAAGAAACAGGTCATTAGTGTATGAGATACTATATACATTCAAAATATACTCAGCACTAAAATGTATACACAGGCTTGTATCTCAAGATCTTATAATCATGGTACACCTAGCATGTATCAAACCAGAAATCTTTTCCCCATTGTACAGAAATAATTGATTAACAGAAAGTCAAGGTGGTTAGGAAGTAGCTGTGACCATGCAGTTACTGAGATAAAGACAAATGCTTGCTGTTAACATAAAAACAAGATTTGGTGTAAAAAAAAAGATTTAAAAGACATTTTCTAGTTTGGTATTAAGAATGAAAATTAAAGTCAATTTGTTTAAAATGAACTTTTTTAATTAATGTGGCATACATAAGTATGCACAAGTGCAAAAAATGTTTTTATGAAATATCTTTCTGTACCTATAAAGTGAGACTTTGACTTACCAAAAAACATCAAAATGCTCAGATGCATTACCCTAATAAAAAAACTTTTTGTTACTTTTTTCCCATTACTTTTTTCCTGTTACTTTTTTTCCAATTACCGGTTGTAAGGACCACAAGTTTGATCTAAGACCATTACTCTTCAAAGTACTTTTTACTAGCAGATATCATAAGTAAACATATTCTAAATCTTTTAAATTCACGATAGGTTAAACTTCTCATTTCAAATTAACATTAAGATAACAGAAATTAGTTTTAAATGTGTCAATAACTTCAGAAGAAGAGTAATTAGGGTTACAATATTCATTAAAAGGCAGTAACAATTAATAGGGCTAAACCTTTATTGCACATATAGAAATCAAGAGTAAATATTCTAACTATGATCTAGGCCAGAATGCTAATCACAAGACCACTGTACCCTCCATCAAAAAATGATAAAGGATGTAAAATGTTCCTGAACATGAAATAGCAATCATAATTCAGAACAGATCATGATGCAAAGCTTTCTCAAACAACATGTCATTTCCCCCCTTTAAACCCCAAAACTTCCACTGGTAAAGGGGTATGGTTGTCTCAAGCATTGAAAGAAAACAGGATTGTGATTAAGCTTGAAAGCAAATAAGAACAGGAAAGCTGTCCCTTTAAATCGAACATGTTTTTTTGCAACAATTTCATCATATTGTTTTGCCCTGTGAGGCATGGTTTCATTGTAGTTTGCTGGAACAAGGGAACAAAATGAACAACCCTCCCCTCTCTGAATATAACCAGTTTCTTTACACAGAACATACATAAACATCCTTGATTGACAATATCTCTATTGATATGATCCCTTTATGTAAATAGCTGAACCAACAAAGAGCCATAGTATGAATAGGAATACAAAATATATCCAGAAATATAATATGATGGGATTCATAGATCTTCTTCTTTTCATTCAATTCAAAATGATTAAATTACAATTCTCTTCTTCTGTAAAAGGAAAGAGACAGTTATTTCAAAATCAGATAGAAGAATACATGAAGGTATTTTACATTTCTTTTTAAGCATCACATGACAATTACAAATTTTCAACTAGATAAAAATGATAATTTTATGAATAGGTAAATGAAGAATCTAAAATTTACATACCTGTAAAATCAGCAGAAGAGCAATCAGATGAGTAGAGTTTCCCATTCTCAACATTTTACAATTAAAAAGTAGTAACACGCACAAAGTTAACTTCTTCTTTCCTTTCACTCAGCCCTATAAAAGTCCCAGTGAATAAACACAAGCCAACGCATATGAGCATGCGACAAAGTAGCGATATTATCAATCGGAGAGCTGTACTGTGGAGCAGGGTATTACAGCAGTGAGGGGATAACAGCTCAGTGCTACCTTATGTCAAGAGCCCTTCTCTCGTACTCCCCACACAAGCTGCTTTAGCTCCCACGTACAGTATACAATGTACAGTCCTCTTGTGGGATGTAAGCCCTCTATACCGCCTTGGTTGTGGCTAGCTCCTCTGGGTAGTCAGTGTTCTCTGGGCTTGCGTCAAGCGTGTCCCTTGGGTTCTCTATGGAAGGTGCTGCATAAACTGCACTCTCTAAGGGTTTACATCTGCTGTAATTCTCCTGTATAGAACTTCAAAATGTATCAGCAGCTATCATATGGACCTTCATATAACTTTCAAATTGCTTCAGGTGAAATCAAGTTTTAGGTTGTAAAACTTTTAACAATGCACACTCATTCACTTTGAGGGATAATGGGTTAGGCTTGAATACTTGGGGATTCTGTCATCTCTGAGTCCTACAAACTTGAGTTTTGCTTGGAGCTGGATGAGCTCAGCCTCACACAAGGTGTAGGTCTAGGTGCTTTGGTCTTCCAGATTAAGGCTGATTCTATTCTAAAGAATCCTGCTCTTTCTGATTCCTTGAGAAATAAGAAATAATGTAGGAAATCAATTATGATAAAAAGTGTCTTAATAGAAATAAGAACTCAATAAAGCTTTAGTTTGATATCAGGGTTGAGTTAAACGTCCTCTTTCTAAAGGTTTGAGTCCTTTTAGCTTGATAAGTTCAGGGTCCTTCTGTCATAGGGATGTATCTGACCAAGACTCCGACTTGTCCACTTGTGAGTGCCGATGTATGATTGCTTGAGAGAAGCTGGTATGGTGTCTAGCAGAGTCTCTCCTGAGTTGCTGTGAATGAGGGGGAGGAGGGCGGCTGATTTATATAACACCTCGTGGCCCCTAAGGGCATCTACAACAAATCAGAACTCTGTTCAACTGCACTCAAATGTAATTGAAGGTACAAGAGGATTGCATTCTTCACAGACACCTGATTTGATCAGAGATTATTGGATATGTAGTTTCCAGGGTCAAATGTTATATTACTGTTTTTCAAATCGTACATCCTCATTAGCCAAGTTGGGTTTACATTCCTGTTAAATATTTGCAGGTCGTTTATTTTGAAAGCTTGTAAGTTATTGGGTGGCATATCTAAATATTTCCTGTGTAATTAGAGCAAAGTTGTGTTTACGAGTGCACATATCTGAAATGTTTACCTTACATCGGAGAAATAAGTAATGCTTTACATTCATGTAACAATTATTTAGCATTCCTTTCCTACTACTGCTACTGTAACAGTTTGTTCTATGCTGATGTAGCAGAGGTATCTGCAGCAGGAGAAGTGGTAGTATCTGCAGCAGCAGATGTGGTAGTATCTGCAGCAGGAGAAGTGGTAGTATCTGCAGCAGCAGATGTGGTGGTATCTGCAGCAGGAGAAGTGGTGGTATCTGCAGCAGGAGAAGTGGTAGTATCTGCATCAGCAGAAGTAGTGGTTTTAGGTGTTATCAGTTACAGTATCAGTCGTAGCAATGGACAAAATATTAGTTGTATTAGCCTCCCCATTAGTTAAGAGAAACAGGTATAGAAGTATTCTCCTTAGATACACTTAAAGTGGCTGCAGTACTGATAGCAGTTGCTGTACGTATAATAGTATTAGAAATAGGAGCAGTAGTAGTAGCAGCAGCAGCAGCATAGCTATAGGCTTGACATATTGTAAGGTTAACAGGAATTCAATTCTAATGTGATAGTTTATGTATTAAATGTTAACGTCTTTGAGTATTAAAGTTGCCCAACCAGCACCTTGCCGTTTTTTATCTTTTACCACTATTAATATCTTTAAAAGTAAATGCTATTTGGAAGTTCAATTCATCCAAGGTTCCTCTAGAAGAGCCAACAGCCGTGTATGACAGATGTGAGCATGTGCTGGCCCTATAATCAGGTGAGCTAATCGTTGCCTCCTGGGTGCATTGTGTAATCACACAAAACACAGGGAACAACTTTAGTTTTTTGTTTGCTTGAGCTCAATGGCTGATAAACTAACTAAGGCAATCATTAGGTCACAGAGGCTGGCATCCAGAACAAGCAGCTTATTACATCTCAAGGATAATAGTGCTAGCAAGGAGAATGGGACAGCAAAGTGTTGAGATTTAACTAAGTTTACAAGCTGTTTGAGTATTTTTATGTGAACCCATCCATTTTATATTAATTTGTAGTGTCAATTAATTGGCATAGTAGGATGAAATATTTATAAAAAATTAATAAATATTTGTAAAATTTAATACAATCATCAGAAATATTTGTGACTGACTTCAGTTTCATCAGACTTTTCATAGTGATTCATTAGACAAGATGAACTACTCTTACCATTTAATGAGCTTCTCTATTGCAGGTTGAATCTTAGCAACACTTCATCTGCTTTCAGCTGACAAAACCATTGTTAGATCTAACTATGGAGCACTCTCTTCAGACATTGAAGGTTATGCAAAATATGCCAAAGTGTTGAGATATCTCACATACTTCCTCTAACCTGAGTGATACAGCTTGTTAGACCCCCCTTGAAGACAACACTCCCTCACAATAGGGATTTAATATACAGATCTACATGGGGTCTTATTTACGTCACACCTGTGTGTGTATGAACAAATTATTGCTTATTTCTCTTTAATTTGTCCATGCATTTACTTCATTCAATTTCCTTCAAAACAAAATTTAGAAGTTTTGATTTGCAACATTTATATTGTTTATTTTTAATATGTTTATAATAAATGTATTTCTTTCACAACATTATAATTTTTTAAGTTCAGCATAAAAGATTGAAGATCTGGATTAAAAAATCTTTTATCCCCATAGGATTGTAAATGATTTATTAATTTCATTCCTTTTTAGAAAGACATCACATGTACATCTAATTTCTTCTTCTATTAACCAAGATATGGTCTTAAAGCTTTGGTAAATACTCAAATAGCTGAAAAAGCTCATCCATAGCATAAATTTATAATGTATTAATATGTTCAATACCATCTTCTTTCAAGCCTAAGGAAGTCTGTCTTCTACTGTCCTCAACCTACTCCTGAATAAATCTCAAATACATCTCCACACCTCCAATTCTCAAACCCTCTCCTAACTCCTATCCTCAAATACTCTTTCATCCCCTATTTTCAAACCCTCTCTTCACTACCATTCTTAAAACCCACTCTACACCCCCAATCCTCAAACTCTCTTTTCACTCCTATCCTATTGTCCTCTTGTCAACCCTATCCTATAATCCTCTATCCTCAACCCTATCCTATAACCCTCTCTTCAACCCTATCCTATAGTCCTCTCATCAACCCTATCCAATAACCCTCTCCTCAACCCTGTCCTATAACCCTCTATCCTCAACCCTGTCCTATAACCCTCTATCCTCAACCCTGTCCTATAACCCTCTATCCTCAACCCTGTCCTATAACCCTCTATCCTCAACCCTGTCCTATAGTCCTCTATCCTCAACCCTGTCCTATAGTCCTCTCCTCAACCCTGTCCTATAGTCCTCTATCCTCAACCCTGTCCTGTAGTCCTCTCCTCAATCCTATCCTATAGTCCTCTCCTCAATCCTATCCTATAACCCTCTCCTCAACCCTGTCCTATAATCCTCTCCTCAACCCTATCCTATAACCCTCTCCTCAACCCTATCCTATAACCCTCTCCTCAACTATGTCCTATAATTCTCTCCTAAACCCTATCCTATAGTCCTCTCCTCAACCCTATCCTATAGTCCTCTCCTCAACCCAAATTCCTCACACCTTATCCTCAACCTTATCCTGTAACCCTCTCTTCAACCCCTTTCCTAAAACTTTCTACTGGTTATTTTATGCTAAACATTTAGAGATCCATGGAGCACACATTCAATTGCGCTAGGGGAAACTCAACCAAAATTTTAAAATTCCAACATTAGGAAATTTAATTTTTTTTAAATGCCACCAATTGCTATTTACAGTCAAATCAATCCTCGTGTACAACTTTTTCTGGTTTATCAGACCCAAACTGTGAGTCTTTTACCAAAATACACGAATAAAATTATCTGATTGAACTAGGCTTAGTGTATGCTCCAATCAACCATATTTACACAAGGAAAATTTAATGACAATTAACTATGTACATAAGTTGTATATCCCCTTCCCCAGCATATGGGGTCTGTTAGAGGCCAGCGTTAATAAGTTCACTTATCAATCTTCATGATGCATTTTTGACATGTGTGGCATATATGCTGGATGAAAAATTTACTGAAAATTTACCTTTTTAGTAATGCTTGCCAAAGTTTAATATGGGGTTGTCAAATAATTTGATTTTTTCAAAATGATCCAAAATCAACACAATTTGTTGTGTGGATAAAATAAGTTTTTTAATTGAATACAACAATATGATTTTCAATAACAAATGTTTATGAAAAAATATTTGGATTCAAAGACACCCACCCTCAAAAACATTAAAGTGACACAGAGTAATTTCCATGAATTTTTATGTGGCTTGAATTAAGTTCACATAAACTTGCATCTTTATCTCTGAATTGCCAAAATCAGGATATTTTCAATTATAGTACAAATATAGCCATGTAGATGTTGGTAAGTCGAAAGTCTGCGTCCACTTTACATGAATTTCAGTTAAACATCCTACTAAACACTACCAACAACATACTCTGTGTCGATCCTATAAAGTAATGATTTTCTTCATTGAATTTTTTGGTCAGGATCGTTTGAAAACACTTATATATTTCCAAAAAATACAGTTTAGTATAATTTTGGCAAAATGTGTTGTCAAAGGCGCCGTCTGTACCAGAATCTTTTTGGGGTCTCTTAGACTCCATGGTTAGTGTAACTTATAAGTAGAATGAAGATTAACAAATAGTACATAGAAACTGGCAGTCTAGATAGAGATTGAGTCACCAGTCTCATACTTCTAGCTCGTTATATCAAGTGTATAAATATCACAAACAATGATCTCTTGATTGAGCAAAGTGTTTGCACATAAATAACTCAAGTAACTGTGAATGTCTCAATATACTATTGTTTTGTTTGAATATCACAAACAATGAAATCAAGGATTTATGAAGTTGTGAGATTGACATGCTCAAGTGAGTTGTGGACAAGTTTACTTAGAAGGTTTGCATCCATTGTTGTATTGACAGATTTAGTGTGTATGTTGGAGGATTAAACAATCGGTATACATGAAGAATATTTTTCTGTTTATAGTGTAATATCTCTTATCTCTCATTAACTGAGGGGAATGTTTAACTCTTCTTGTCACTGCACAAATCCTGAACATATCGGCATAACCTGTCTTGAGTTGTGAGATAAGTGACAATAGAAATACTAAAAATTAAATTCAACAAGTGTTTAAATGGTAGAAGATGTAGTGTTCAAGTCTAAAATAGCCTCTAGTAAATTGCACTGTTTCCTTACATTGATTATTTTAGCGAGATAACACCTTTGTACAAGTTAAACCTGCCTCTCATTAATATTCAAAGAAAATGTGAACACTCACTGCATTGATGAGAACTCAATTGTTACCTTTTAAAAATGGATCAAAAAGGGCCTTGCCTGTAATCTCAAAGACAGTTAGCATAGATTCTTATTCCTTGTTTGTTTTTCTGTATTGAAATCATCAAAACCATCATATCCACCACTATCAATATCAAATTATTATGAATCAAAATAAGATTAAGTTAAATAAAGAAAATTTAACTGCCCTTCAAATAGGCAACATCAAAATGATAAAATCAATCAATCTATACATACACACATACATACAAACACTCAAACAAAAGAAAACTTGCACCCAAAAACAATTACCAACATAGAAAGACCATGTTTTTCACTCAGCAACTTATATGTTATGTAAACATTTTTTCACCATCAAACAAAGGGCCAAGAATAAACACTCAACTTCCATAAATCTCAATGGGGCTTGGAACAACTGCGTGCTAATAACAGCCAGTAAGGAAATGCCTCCTCCACTACGCACAAGGCTACACACGCAGTAGTCTGATGAATGAAATCAATGTGCCTGGTCTGCAGGGTGACTCAATGGTTCCTCTTCACCCCTACACATCCTGTGTTGGCCACACTGATACTCACTACACATCTATAGACTCACCAGGGCTCCTAATTACTAGGGAGGTAAACGCAGTTGCAGATGCAGGATTTGTTCAGGGAAGTTAAATCCCCTCCTTTTGGAATTTCAAATAAACTGCCTGTAAAAATGGGGTGGGGAAGGTGAACCTCAAGGTGACCCCTCCCCCTTTTCAATAAGTGAACCCCCCATTCGAAATCTCTGGACATGTCACTGATAGGTTATATGCAATATTGTTTTTCAGCTTTCATGTATTTTTATTGTTTTAATATGAAACACAATCATCACCTAAAAAAAAAAACGACAGCCAATGGATTCCAAATATAGCTTTTCAATATATTAACTCTCCTAAAACCAATTGCCAAACAAAAGCATGGATCCAAGATGTCAGTATGTTTTAACATCTTTTGGATTAAATGTCAGCTATCAAGTCATACCATGATTTCCAAAATGGTTTACAGAGGATACGGCTTTTTGTCTTGTGAGGCATAACTTGTAAATTACATTTTTAAGTTTTAAATGGAATCATATATTGTTTATCTTAAAAATTTAATTAATTTAATACATGCTTGTGAATCTGAATAACCTTTAGCAATAAAATTAGACAGCTGTACTTGAAATATTTTGTCAAAAGCTACAAAATAATGTTTTGTTTGAAAGGTATAGGAAGAAACAAGAATTTGGTTGTAACTCTGTTTAAGAACATTGCATCAATTAGTATCATTAAAGGGGAATCCTGCCATACAGGCACTTAACCATGTGGCGGTCAGTGAACAAAGTTGACAATCAATCTATTCTTGTGCTTTAATCAGCAAATGATGAGAAATAACCCATGCCTCAATACCTATATAATGATGAAAGAGCCAAAGCAACAGTCTGAGAGAAATTAGATTGACATACATTGTCAGACTCCTCAGGTCCAAGGTCACAGAGAGGAAACAGAAGGACATATGATGCAGCTATCCACATTTCATGATTTCAATATTGGTAGTCTTAATCATACTTTGAGTCACTTTGTGTCTTACATCTAAATTTAGAATTTATAAATTTTGTTGAGACTAAGGTAGTGCTACAAAGAGGAAACGCATGGATATGAATCAGTTATTGGCTACTTCTTTAGATATTTGTACACATGGTTTTCCCAAGAATGGTTTTGAGTCATCTGTGTATATGTATGACTAATAGGGCTAATGATGCATTTCATACAGGGAGTCAAAGGATTATCAAAAGAAGCCTCCTGACTACCTTGATAACTGAACACCTGGTGAAATCCTACCTTCTCTATGATTCATTTTAATAAGTTTTATTTTGTAAAGATTGAGAACTTTTCCTGCTACTAAGGCCACACATCAGGTGAAAGTTAATTAGTTTTCTTAACTAAGACAATTGTAATAAATCAAAAGGCGAAAACTACACAAACACTTTTCAATCAAATTTAAGAAATAATTTTCATAAATTAGGTTTTGTTAATGAATATCATTTTCCCAAGGGTTATTAATATTTTACATTTGATAAGAAATTAAAGCTAACTTGTTTTCGCCCTGAAGAATTAGAACTGGACACACATTTCTCCTTATCAAACGATCAACTCCTGGAAACACATTTAAAACCTCTTGGAGTAAACTCTCCTTCTTGAGTGGTTAGCACTTGCAATGGTACAAAGAAGAAAACTGATATAATCAAATGTATCAATGTGGCAACAATTTGGGCTATTGAATGACTGAACTAAGTATACTGAGCTACATGTAGGTGAAATATTTTATGTTAAACATTGCTGAACTTAACAAAAATAAATTAGCCAGATTTTAATATAAAGAGCATAGAAATGTTTTCTTGTTTTTTGTCAAAACAAAAATGCAAACAAATATTTCTAAACAAAACAATATAAGTATTCAATTTGCAAAATAAAACAAATAGTTGATACATCAACAGGAAGTCATGCCATAAATGATAAGTTTGAAAAAACAAACCCTTTCAATCTTAATTTTGTTAAGTATTCCAGTTATCAGAGTTATAAATCACAATGATATAAATCAAAGAGCAATTACCAAACAATTAAGTCTGGAGTAATTCCATTAATAACATTGTTGGTATACACACCCTCCAAGAAGGCGTTATCAAGCGATGTGACACTGCTAATGGCGTGGGTGTTGGCTACTTATAGGAAATCTCTGTCTCAGGAAGCATTATTTATAATGTTTAAAGTTAAATTCTCAAGGATTGTTTATTTATTCATTCATTTGTTAAGTTTTTCAATGCTAATAATTTCAAGCTCTCTTTTGACAAATTACATTTGTTACCACTATATCAAGTTTTTATATTGTGGATAAAACATATTTATCATTTTTTAGCATTTGATCCTTGTAAAAGTTGTTGATTTGATTATGAGTTTTTCTCTGTAGATCCTGATTGGGACAAATATTTGTAGGAATATTGTTCTCATTATTGAGCCTCATTATTCAGAACTGGCTCTCTTAGTTGATACCAATGAAACATACTGTGTGATGTCAAAACAAAATATACCTGATAATTGACGATTGAATTATCATTATTTTATGACATCAGTGACACCAAAGCTGACACACATTGTTAAGTTGGAAAGTTGATGATTTGACAATGCTGTGTTAATTGTCACCCGTGCAATGAACCAAACAGCAGTTTTGCATTGAAATATAGTTCAATTTTGACATTAACTGACATTGGTTGCTGAAAGTGTTTCTTTTTACATAATTGGCAAGCTTTAGATATTATTTACTCTTTTGTTTATCTAATGAACATTTATTTGATATCAAGAGGCACTAGGGTAAAGTTTGTTATGGTGAATGATATAGAATTATTAGATTGATTTCATTCAAATATGTTCAATTTCTTATAATCAGACATGATTACAGATGATTTGATACAAAACCAGAAATAGAAAGTTGTGATTTTGATCGAAAACCAGACTATGAAATGTGTCATTAAGACAAACTTCTGGTGTCACTTTTTGCAAGAGACTTTACTCAAAATGTGTCTCTTTCACTTGGCAAGAATGGGTGCCTGGTGAAAGGGTTGATCGGTGTTGACCTTCAAGCGTCAGCTTGGGTTAGACCAGGGTTATGATATTCCTATAGCACTTTGAGCAACCACTGTGTGTATGGTTAAGTGCACTTCATAAATGTCATTATTATTCATGTTATTGGCATGTGTTTCCGCTTTAACACTCACTAAAGGATGTAATTTGATTTTCATTGAAAACTAAAACTTTTCATGTATTTGACATTGATGAATATATGAGACACTTACTCCGGCAAATGAATAGAATCATAATTTGTGTTTTGACACCAATGAAAGTCAAATACAATACCTTTAAAGTAGTAGAGTGTCTCTTTAGAATAAATACATGCACTTTTTGAGTCAGTCAGTGATTTTAAAGCAACTCAGTATTTGCCATTTGCTCTGTAGTTCATCAGGCAATAAAATTCATCATCATTTAGCCTGGACCATAGCATTAAAATCAAAGGAGCATATACAGATTTCAGCTTTTAATTACTAGAGAAAAAACATAGTGTGGAACCCAAGAGACACTAAATCTATATTTCATAATCCCTTTCAGCAATGAAGAAGATGCTGAAAATTAGTTGTAAGGGTTTGACCAATGAGGTCTTGCTTAGGGGCCACATGCAGGGTCATCAATCTACAGATTTTAATCCCCATAAGCTAAGGAATCTTTACACAAAATATTAGATTCTTAGAGTCATATTAAAGGTTCCAAGGGTGATGTCCAAAATGCAAAAAGTTTACAAATGACGGATGGTTGAATAGACGCACACCGGACGCCATGCCATAAGCTCTTGGGGCCATTCAGCCAAGATGAGCTAATATAAGGTTGCTTTCAGCACACTTTGCATCTGTTATTGCACAGTCTAGATTAAGAGGAAATAGACATTCATTACAACAGGATATCTTTCACAGTATTTCTGTGATTCTGTCAAAATACATCAGAAGGAAATCTATTTCTCAATATGGCTACATGATTGTACCAAAATACATTTCTTAGAGTGTGGGTTGGGACAAACAATCAGCAATTAATTAAGTTTAAATATGTTGTCTTTTCATTCTTTAGAAGTAACAATTTACATTGTAGAAGAAATATGATTGAAATTCTTACAATACAATATCATATCCCCAATATTATGCTTTGAAAAACTAAGGGCCTTTGGCTCAGTAGCTCATCTAGCATAAACATTAAACATAAAAGAAATTTTCTGGGAGAAGAATAAGGGTTTTAACAAATTTGAGTAAATTATTCTCATTGGTCATACAAGTTGAACTTGAACAATGATAAAAGCTCTGTACAGATTTTCATTTATTTTTTATAAGACAATATAACTTTTATAAGGCTTGGTTGCTTGGGACTTTATTTGTAGTTGCAAGGTTACCAATTTTGAAATGTACAATCTCCATTGCCTAAGAGGTCTGTGTAAAAGATGTGTTCCCCAGAAGAAAACAAATATAGAGTGTGGCCCTTGTGGATTACAATATAGGTATGTTAACCGATTGTTATACAGTCTGTGCACCAGATTAAAAGGATATCTGCTTCTGCAGAAAGAGATGAAAAAGGGATTTGCTGGGCATGGTCCTTTTGGCCCTTACCTGAGGCCAGAGAGAAAACCATATCTACGAATTACAGTCCTCATTTGTCAAGGTACCTGAACACAAAGTTTCAGCTTTTCGTTCTGAAGAAGAAGACGAACAAAAAATTTGAGGTCTAAGCCCCCATGCCACAGATTTACTGAACTTACAATGTATAATCCCCACTTGCTAAGGTATCTGTACACAAGATAGTATTCTCTAGAGCCATCAGATCTGGAAAAGAAGTGGAAAGTGTGGAAAGTTTATTGATGGACAGATTGACAGACACAATGCCATTCCATGCCAAGCCCATTTCATAAGGGTACTTGAAGGGCGGTCAAAACCAAATCTACAAACTTTAATCTTCATTAGCAAGTTTAGTTTTAGGCAAAACACCCTAAACATGCACCACTACCACACTCACATCATTGGGGGTAGGACAATGAAATTTAAACATCTTGGTCTCCATCCTACAAAGATGATGATTTAAACATTTCAGATTCCTAGCAAACATAATTTCTTTGATATAGCCAAAAGAATAATTGAGGGTTTACAACACCAAAGTTACAAATTTGAGTCGTCAGAAAAATGTTAAATTTCAGCCTCCTGTGCCAATTGCTTATGGAGAAGATTTTAAGGAAAATGCCAACCAAGCCCATATTTGAAGAGAGGGTCAGTATCAAATATACACATGTGGATCACCTGGTGAGGTGTAAAGTACATTCTCACACAATTTCAACTTAGGGCTTGTAGCAGCTTTGGAGGAGAAGTAAAAAATGTTAAAAGTCTACGCCTACAGATAATGCCATGCCATAAACCCATCAGACTGACCTTTCAGGTCTGATGATCTAAAAATGAAGGATGTTATTGAAGATCGAGATACAATCAAGAAGCATTTGGTACAGATTTGATTTTACATCCCATGGATAAGTTCTCTTTAATGAAAGCGCACATTCAGTTCTTATTCCCAAACATGCCCACATGAAATTTTAACAATGTGACTGTACTGTTTACACAGGTAACATTTTCACTTGCACCGCTTGTCGCGGGTACTTTTTTGTGGTAGCACCTTTCCCGTGCCTCTTGTTTCGGAACTTTCGGTAGAAACACACGCATGGCCAGGACTCTCTCCCTTTTCGGGCTTCAAACCCACAAAGTGTATGTATTTTCATAATTACTTTTTCATGCATTGTTTGTAACGTGCTGAATGTCATATGTAGGCAATTTTGTATATTTATATTTAGTATTTTCAGTAACTTTGAATTTTTGAGGTTGTTGAAATTTGTACCGGAACAAAACATTTGTAGTGTTTTTGAAAGGTCATTATGTTATTTAATAATGTATAGCATATTAGGAGATTTTATTATATATGGAATTAAGAAAATATAAGTTGGAAGTTTTTTCATAGTGTAGGAATAAGGGTTTCTTTGGCCCAGAAAAGCTTTGCTGTTACACTTCTTAATTTGAAGCATTCGTAAAATATCATCCTCGTGAACTAAGCATATGTACATGTTTTCATGAGATCATTGCAGAGTTACTTCCCCTCTATTTTATGGTGTTGCAGTGTCTACATTTACATGTCACATTGTAGTAAATTCAGTATTTGTTTACCTATGTATTTATTTAGAAATATTTGGGAACTTATTCAGCATTTATTGTATTTACACATACCTTTTGGAAATATGCTTTGATAGGAGCAAAATTTTGGAGTGTTTTGTAAACTTTGGGATTTTCACTTATGATTGTATTTTTGTATATTTCAGTTTTACCCTATCTTCCTGTATCAACTGAAGACATCCAATAAACAAATACTGGATCCCAATATTTGGTCTTTTATTGGAAAGGGTGAATGCTAGGACAGCATAGTGACGAACGATTGAAACATTTATCATATTGCTTACAAACGATTCTGAAAAGCAAAAACAACCCTCAAGCAATTATTTTTAGAAGGAGGTTTAAGTGGCAAGTTAATGCCCACTCAATGTGCTTCAATTCTCTAAGATGAAGTGTGTGCTATCAGATACAAAGCATCACTTGACCATGTAATTGCTCTTGAATTAAACTTACACAGGCTGCTGGCCACTTTACACATTGATAAGGTACATAACTGTTGTGTGAAAATACGAGGAAATCTTGTAAATTATGAGGGTTGACCTAGGAATGAGGTCATGTGCTTGACCAACTGTAAGTGACACTAACCCACATGTCCAAGGCACGCCTATATAATCAGCATGCTGGAAATCAAGTTTCGCCCCTCCTGACAATGTGGCACTGAAAAATGGTTCTTGAATCTTTTTGTGTACTTATTGCATATTTTGATTTTGTCTTTCATTTACAGTGAAAGTAAAAATGGTCTAAATTTTCAAGAAAATTGAATTTTTGTTAGAATTAGAAATTTTGGATTGTGTTAATTTTCTACGTTTCTGAATAACAGATTTGTTCTGAGAACTGTTTTTTTTTCATAATGTTGACAATGTTTAGCTTAGATTTATTTCTTGTATTGAATGAATGACAATCCATGTGTCAACAGATTGCAGGGTTATTCTCTGATTTCTATGACTGACAGATTTCTCAAACATCCAGCTTCACTGAAATTGCAAGGCCATGTTAAGCGTTACAAACCTATGCATCTAGAAATCTTCTGTGATAAAGTCACCAAGCATGCAACCTTGCATGATTTAAACTTGGGATTTATTATCTGATGACAAAACAAGTGGACAGATGTGCTTGAGAAATAATGACTGAGGTGACTGTGAAACCTGCTCAACAATGTGGCACAGCTTACCTTGACTTATCACTCACCTACTCTTTACTATCTCTCTGTCTCACCTGGTCAGCTGTTTATCTAATTGGCTTCATTCAGGTGTGCACCATTTTTAATACTCAATCTTTGCAAAATCTAGAAAAAAATGTTATTCAGATGACAGATTTTTCAGGTTCCTACTGAAAAATATAGATAAGAAAATGCACCAATCAAATTGAGGCTTTTCATAGTTTTCGATCACTGACTATTGTCTTAACAGAAGAACTAATTCATATACACAAAATAAGATTATCAGATCAGCATTTCAATTTTTTCTTTTGAATATGACTGATTTATGCATGGATACAAAATAATCAACTAAAAAGAAATAATTATGGTAATCTAATTAAAAAGGGAAATCCAAATTAGTTTTAAATTAGCTATAAGAAAGATAACAAAGAAATAAAAACAATTGTGTAAAAATAGAGCATATTTTGGCATGTTTTCAGAAATTACATAATATGGTTCCTTTCTTAAATCCAGAGCATCATTGTCAAAACAAATAAACATGATACTATAAACATATTTTCCCAAAACAGAAACCGGCTCTTCAAACAACCACACGAAACAGATGCCATAAAAACTGAAAAAAATGAGACAAATTAGTATTTGATAAAAGGCATGTCCTAAGACAAGCATTTCCTTGTGCTCCTATTCTCTGCTACCAAGGCGTGTCCTGAACGCCTGCTGAATGGAATTCCGCAGCTAATAGATGGGATATTGCAGGTGTGATAAGGGTAAGATTGGAATCATTCAGGTGGGGAGCAACTCTTGGATGCCTGAAAGTCTTGAAGTGATGAAGATTCTTGCAACTAATTTGCTTTTTAGAAAGAATAAAATATTTGCTTTGTCGTTCCTTAAATTGGTAAAGAATTTGAAAGAAGCCGGGAGTTGAAATTGTAATATATATATACATGTATTATGTCTGTCCTGAAGATCCTTTTAGGGCCAAATTAAGTTTAGCTAGACAGCAGAAATACTCAATGCTCAATATGATTATGCATATGTAAATGTATATGCATTGTACAAATTCCTAGTAATTATAGCTAACAAACAATATGTTCATGTAATTCCATAGTTTTTGATTTTCGATCATTTCTAAAAAAAATCATTTAATATTTATCAAACAAGGACGAATTCTAAATATGTTGAATAAATTTAAATGATGCTGGAAAATCTGTAGGTATGAAGTGCACTCACTAGTATTGTCTTAAAATTGTTCTTGAAAATTACTTTTTCCAATAATATTTCTGTAGTCTTAATGCAAGAACTTGAATGAATGTGGTATATGAACCCATCCTTATGCCTTTGTCTACCTTTTATTTTGAATTTGATGTGCAAAAATAAATCTTTTCTGATATGAATATACAAACAATTACTTTGAATGAGAATATATTTTTTGTATATTTTAAAGTCATAAATGTGAGACAATGAAAGAAAGGAAGGTTTCTATTTTGACACAGCTCGAGAAAAGTACTATAAGTGTTTTACCCAATATCATCAAAATATAACTAAAAGCAAGAAACTAAAAAGTCAAACAATTTAATTTGATTTCACTTACAACCAAAGCAAAGAATTATTTTTGCAACTCAGAAATAACGATTGAGATTTAAGGTTCATGTTATGCATTAAATCATCTAAGAACATTATTTACATTGAAAATGAAAACCCCCATTAGCCACATCTGTAACAAATTAATACAGATACTGCAAAATGTAACTGTAACTGTAACTTGTCAAAATAGTAAACCAGTCAAATAAGCAAAATTGTTTTTGTAATCCATCTGTAATGTTGATATAGTAGTATAACAAAAACATGTAAGTTTCTTGTCAGCACCTAGCCTCCTACATGTTCAATGGAAGGTTTGGACCGGCCAACACGTACAGGGCGGATGTCAATCTGACCTAAAACATATCTGACGGTGCCTCAGAGCAGCCTATTTCAACCATGTGTAAGCCACCTCTCCTGAAACCTATCCAGAAATCAATTGTTTGAGTGACACTTTACACTTCACATGACATACTTCACGGAAAAATAATCTCTATATATACGTAAATATCATCACATTCTGTTAATAAGTTTTTTTAATGTACAAATGTGGAGATAAAATTAAAAAATCAACTGTGACTGCTTTTTTCCACAGTCTAGGAGGTTTCTGCTTTTTTCAGACTATGTCTTATTACTTACATAGAACTTAGTGAAGAAAGAATAATAGTAAAGGAGACTAAAAGACAGCGTAGGCTTGCAGCTGGAGATGAGGCGCAGATGAGATTTACTACGCAGTTATGCCATTCACAAGTTGCTAATAAGGTGGGTTGGAGTGAGCTTGTCAGTTAATGAAGTAATAAAAACAGATCTCCTCAGACTGACTTCAGGCAAAATTAGTCTATAAGGAAATTTCTGTTCCCAAATTAATTTCATCCATAAAAAACACTGTTTGCTGGTCAATTGAAAAATATAGACTTTATTACATTCCCTGCAGCTCCTTTTCAATGAATGCAAAAATTCTTCTTTCTTCAAATGCTTAAATATCTTAAAGTCATACTAATCCTTCATCATGATAAATGAGTTTTAAAAAATCATCATTATGACAATCTACAGTTTAAAAATGGGCTCAAGTCAAAATCTCAATTTCTCATATCTGATTTTAATCATTCATGGCCTTTTGAGATGCTGATACCTGTTGGGTTGTTTCCTGGAAGGTGAAATGTAATACAGGTAGGAGCATGAAATAATTTATAACAATTACATGTACTTTGTCTTGAATTTCTATTTTACAAGTACAACACTGAAATGCTTATCAACCAATCTTAATTAATTAAGATATATACACTATGTATATTTTTCTGGAATTCCTAAAATGTTGTTTTATTTTATTTTAACCTGTACAGGAAATTACACAAACAAAACAAATAGGTATGTCACCTGATAGCATTGTTCAAGTTGTATGGTAGATGTTTCAGTCTGACATGGCACTTGAGCTCCAAACAAATTAATGTGATTCATGTACTTCGACATAAATTTGTACTATTCAGAAGGGATTTCTTTTTCTGAGGTGAAGACTTCTGTGAAGACCAAAGCGCATTTAAAATCTTTACCTTGTCTCAGATGCCTTAGCCTGCTTCATCTTGACTGCCAAGGGCAGGACTTAAACCCTTTGAACTCTTAGTGGATCTTCCATTCAACAATAACTGTAGCGATGTCAATGGGTGTTGATCTATATCTGATTATTGATTAAAAACTGGTCCATCATCAGTGAGAGACTACTACACTCATGTCCAAAAGAAGGTTTTTGATGTAGAACACAGGAAAGGAAAATCCGTGTAATGACATCATAATTCAGTAGCGCGCGCTACTCATATACGAGTGAAATATAATTACATCGACTTGTCGTGGTATATAATATTTCTCACATATCATGTTGCAGCTGTACCAATTATCTACCAACTGATATAATTTTTAGGCGTTTTTGAAAAAATGTTGTATTAGAAACACTATTATACTCAGTGGCCCTTTAAACCCTTTGAACATCACCGTAACACAAACTATGATGCAAAGTGCACAGAAAAGAATAACTACTTTTCTACAAACATTGTAGTTTCATCTCAATACATCATAATACATCAAAACAACTGAGGATCCTAAATTGAAAAAGTAAAAGGACTGGACATAAAAAACTCCAGCAAGTTCCCTTTAATGTCAATGCATGACTCTGAACATAACACTATGCTTTTAAATGTTGAATAACATCAAGCCAGACTTTTGCCAACCTAAAACAAGAGTCATGAGATGATGACATATCCCAAGTGTCCCAAATGATTCCTAACATATATCTTTGTAATTAGAGAATAAACATTTCTGATAAAACCAATGAGTAGAGATTCGAACAGAAAACATGAGAAGGTTTTGACTTTTGCTCCAGAAATGAAGCTATCCCTGTAGAGAGTTCAATTCCACTTATATTCATGGAAAATAATTTCTAATTCTAATTTCTAAAATTATTGAAAGGCACAACTTTAGTGGGTAGGATACATGCAAATTTTCAGAAAGACATAATGTGTGGTTTTGGAGTTCTGCTCCGGAAACAAAGCCATCCCACAGAGTCCTGGTTCAACACTTTCCATGGAAATGAAAAAATAAAATTTTCAGAATTTCCAAAATATCAAAAGGTACCACTCCAGTAGGCAGGTAACACAGATGCCGAGTTTCAGAAAGATTTGATGACCAGTTTTGGAGTTCTGCTGCGAAAACAAAATGATTACGGATGGATTGGTTGACAGGGCAAAAACTGTATTCCACAGTATTTCATACCAATGGGATGAAATGCATTGTTGCAATTCTTTAAGTGAAACTGGTGCCTTCCGTTGTTGTCTGCTTTAGCTGCTAAAGTGATCCCATAAATGTTGGGTATGATTCATATCCTGTTTCCAAACTGCCACTGACTAACCTATAGTGCCTACGTCTGCCTCAAACCAATTTCATAGCAGGGTTTATAGACTTTAATACTGTTGGCCAGTAGAGCTCTGTGCACTGTCAGCATTACTCGCTCATTGTTGTGCCATTCAAAATGTTCGCTAACTCTCTACCTGGCTGACAATTTAGACAATTTTATAGTGCTTTAATATGGTTGCTGTCTTCAACAGGTGTTTCATAAGTGACATTTCCTAGTTCTTGACTTAAGAGCATTTATTTGTCATTTTAACTGTTTTCACAAAGAATTTTGTTTTGTGCATTTTTGCACAACAGAAATATTCCTTTTTCAGTCAAAAGTTTTAGGACTACTAAATTTCTTCGAGATATCAGTATAATACATAAAACCCAATGATGCTGAAATTCACCAAATGACAATTTCTTCACAAAGCACAAAAGAGCTGTCAGCAACTGTGATTCCTAAAGGAGCAGTTTGCAAGTGTCGCACTTATAAGGTGCACACTCTGTTGCACATCTTGATGCACTCGCTCAACGGTGGACAGTGTTTATTTCCACATCTGCATCGAGTCCATCACTCCATCTGTACCTCTCATTAACATGCATCCAAACCAATGATTTCAGTTTGATCGTAAGTAAGGAAATGTGTAGATAAAGAGCAGGGCGTTGTGCGTTTGATTTCAGTACATGTAGTATGAAAAACATGAGACTGCATTGTTCTGTTCATAGTGTATGATACATTGTCAGTTTGCATTCATAGGATGTTTGCATCGAAAATTGAGACGGTGAAACAAGAAAGAAAATTAATCCTTTACTTCAACTTCCCAGTGGATCAGACAAACTCTGTACTTTTAAAAGACACTTAGCTTTATTAGAATATTCTAATTTACATATTCAGCAGGTTCATTTGGATTATTCACTTAATTAGGTTTGGAAAATCTATTTATAAGATCAATGGTTACCAAGTGTCTAGAAAAAGGTATATGTATGAACATTTAAATGTATTCATGAACTACTGAATGAATTAGCTGCTTTTATATATTTCACATGCTCAATAAATAAAAATAGAGCCCTTGACTCTGTAGCTCATCAAGGTATCTGTAATTCATTCTATAAATGGTCAAAGGGTCACCATATGAGCTGCAAAATGTCAGGTTTGGGTGCAATACTACACTGAATTTCAGTGAAGTACCGACCATGGACTAGTTCAAGCCAATGCTCGCAGGTTTCAAAGCATATCATAGCCACAATGGTGTTGCGGGCTTTCTCCCTGCAATTATACTAGTGTCCGCAATATAAGTGAAATACTCTTGAAAGCAGCATTAAACCCAATATCACCTCACCATCAGTTAAGGAGTCTGTACACAAAGTTTCAGCTTTCTAGACTTCTTGCTTCCAAAGAAGAAAATGAAAATATGTTTTTAGAATGTGGTCCCTGTGGCCCTTATGAGGGGTCACAGGCTAACCAAATCAATAAATCAAAACCTCATTAGCCAAGGAGTCTGTACACGATTTCAGAATTTCTCAGCCAATGGTTCTGGAGAATAAGATGAAATAGTTAAAGGTAACAGATGGACAGACAGAAGGACGCTGGACGACATGCCATGTCATATGCCCATTAGGCCTTTCAGGCCAAATGAGATATAAATAGTAAATAGAACAACTGATGATGTAAAACAGAATTTATCAATTTATGATGAGAATGGTGATGATAATGATGATGATGATGTAATGATAATGATGATGATGAGCAGGCATAACATGACACAAGAATCTGTATTTATCAATTGTGAACACAAGACAATAACTAAGGAAATTGGACTTTAAGAAATAGATAACAAGATGTTAACAAAGGGCATATTTTGAAACAGGAAATCAACAAAGGGCATCAGAAGATATGGGACATGTACATGCTGAAAAACATGGATATATACAATACTTAAAAAAACATTAATATATTTGCTTCAACTTGTTTTGGTTAAGGATTTGGTAGTCCAATTAAGGCGTTTGTTAACTTGGCAGTCACCAAACATACAACACTAAATTAAGTCGGGATATTTCACCATCTTTGAGGTCACTCTTGAACATGCTTGTTACATTAATCATGTCACACGTCAACAAAACTTACCTTTCAAAACTTAATAATCTCTTTCAGTTACAGTATTTTCATTGTCCATCTCGGCTAACAATGAAATTCGGCCAGAGAACCACCCTTGTAATGTGGCAGATATGAAAGACCTTTGAAATAACTCAAGGCATTAAAAAGTTTAGAAAAAGTGTATGGCTGAAAGAAGCCTTTGAGAAAAACATGCAGTAATTAATAAAATACTCTAAATGTTGTTCAAGATCAGAGTTCATATGACTGACGTCAACGCCATTGTTCTTAAACAATGCATCTCTTTGATCATGAATTAACATATGCAGACATAGACAGTTTTGACACAAGTAACTGGACAAATGATTATTTGAACTGAAAACTCAATGAACAGTCAAATGAAGTGATGGGTGAATCAAAGAATTGTTGAATGTGTGAGGTTAGAAACTGAATGAAACTTGACTTAAGTGTTGACGTAGAACTCATGAAGTTTCACAATTGAAAATGTAATAAAACTGGCTCATGCCTATGTAAATTTGTCACATACAGAAAGAAGATAAAATGGCGGTAAACTGAATAAGAAATGCACATGTAATACATATCACCAATGCAATAACTTGATTCCCTACTTATAGCACTAGCGAGGCCACTGTAATGGAGTGCACTTGTCTTGCATCTGGTCAAAAACCTGGCAGGCGCTGATAAGTAGCATTACCTAAACTGTGAAATGGGCATTGAACTTTTTCAACATTAAAGTTCAGATGCAAGATGTTGATAAAGTTTCATAAGCATGATGTTGATGAAGTTTCTGATGCAAGATGTTGATCAAGTTTCAGATGCAAGATGTTGATCAAGTTTCAGATGCAAGATGTTGATCAAGTTTCAGATGCAAGATGTTGATCAAGTTTCAGATGCATGATGTTGATCAAGTTTAAGATGCAAGATGTTGATCAAGTTTCAGATGCAAGATGATCAAGTTTCAGATGCAAGATGTTGATCAAGTTTCAGATGCATGATGTTGATCAAGTTTAAGATGCAAGATGTTGATCAAGTTTCAGATGCAAGATGTTGATCAAGTTTCAGATGCATGATGTTGATCCATTGTTTAACAATAACAAGACCTTTTTTATCTTTAGCACTTTCACAAGTTCATGCATCAAAACTTTCTTTAAATGTCAAGGAAAACTTTTGATTTCATGAAAATGATCAGTTTATAGATATAGATTACAAAAAAATAAATGAAATTGACAGTGACTGAGATCTAAAGATTTGTTTGCTTAAGCTTTTTAGATAAACCGATCATAATAATCCCTTGACTAAATTTGGTATGAGGTTAGGTATTAAAGAAAAGGTCATAAAAGGTTCCAAATCTGCTCATAAGTATAAAAAATAAATGCTTTATGGGTGTCAACATTTCAGGTCCTGTAACAAAGACAACCAAAGCATTCATAGTGCCCATGCAATTTTTAGAGTCAGAACAATTAAATCTTGGTAAGACAATTGCTAAAGTTTCACTATTGTGAAATATTCCGTGACCAGATATTATTCATTTTAAAACTTTATGGATAACATCTGATGCATGAATGACTGAAAAGTTTAAATTCCTATATTAAGTCTGTTTTATATCCTTAGCAGAACAACATAAAAAAAGAACCCAAAGATTAATGATCAAGAAAAAACCCATTTTTATCAAGATTCTTCCAGCTCTATCAATTAAAAAATTGCAGCCATCAAATAAAAATGGTTATTGTTTTCACTTAACAAAGCAAAGATTCTTAAGAAACATGTTGCACTTCCTTAAGAATAAGGACATGTAGGATTTAGATGATTCATTATCCAGGTAAGTCTTGGAAGGGTAGTAAGAAGTGGCATACCTAAGAAGGGCAAGATGATTGTGGTTTTGATAAAAAATATATTATTTTTTGTAGACATTCTTTACATTTATGTGACTATAAACCAGGACATCAAATTTACGCAATCAAGAAAATGATATAACATCATGAGATAATGAAGTAACAGTAAACGCTGAACTCACAAAAAACAAAATGTTAAATTTTATTTAACATCCATTTAAGTTAAAACTGCAATCCTCATGACACTAATATTGCTGCTCGTAATTCACTTTGTTTAACTGGCTCATTAGAAACATACTTTCCTTTGCTTCAGTTTCAAGCAAAGTTTAAACATACACCCTTGATAAATAAATAGCTCAATCCTCAAAGCATTACACAGTTTAATGTTGTCATCAGAAATTAAGATAAGAATTTCAAGGATATATTTAGTTTGGTTCTTCCTAAAATTTCGCATAAAAATTAGTTTATAAAAATATTTTTAAATCCATGCCATTTTTACAAACAACACAAGAATTAATGTTAGTAGTATACAGGGCTGTGTTAATTAGTATTTTCAGTATATTAATAGACTTGTTTGCTATGAATACATTTATCAGAATTTTCCCATGTATTGCTACATGCTGCTAGGGTAAGTAAAGTTATTTTTGATCTTGACTAATCTTCAGTCTTTAAGTAGTAAATTAAGTAGTAAATAATGACCTGTATGTATGTATGTATGATTGTATGTATGTATGTATGTATGTATGTATGTATGCAGTGTTGTTAACATAGTATGCCATATAACATCCTCTATATATTCATATATGTTCATGTGTACAGTTCTAATTAATGTAAAGGCATATCAAACCAAATTTTGCATTTGCATACCATAGTTATACATTAGCAATGTTCTCGCATATAAACATTCATTAAAGTGCATTCAAATCTACACATGACTTAGAAACATGTAAGAGACATTAGACAATTACATCTTCATACGAATATTGAAACATATGAATATATAATAGATACCATCATGTCCCCAAAATCATTATATACCTTAATTAGCTTTAAGGTGTTCAATCATTTACAAGTGAAAACCATTCTGATATTTCATTCAACATCCATGACAATAGAAAGAATCGTCCAGATGAGATTAAATAAAGGCCATCTCTGAATCATCCAGGGCTAGCAAAAAAGGAGTGACATCTTCAAATGTTTGTCCAGTTAGTTATCTGTTTTTCCCAAACTAAACACACCTTTTTTTCAATTGGATATCCTCTGTCAAAACACAGCTTCACATTTTCAACAAAGTATTTATAAACATATTTTTGCCAGTTGAACACTCCTAGATTGGTTGAATTAGTCATAAGATGGTTATCTCTGATAAAGTTGTTCTTGGTTCCCTTCCTAAATCAAGGCAAGGCACAAGGCCCCCTGACCATCCCACATTCCTTGACTGTGAAAAAAAAAAGAAGATCAAGGCCCATCAATTTGACTTGGAGTAACTGTAATTAAATTCTCTTTTGCTTATACACATGCCAAAATATCAAATGTTCTGATTTCAGTTCAAATCAACTCACTCTACTGGCATATTCATCCCAAAATGCTCTAGATGTCATTAACTTATTTTCATTCATTCTTGAACAAATTCTTTTATAACATTAAAAAGCTGAAACTCGATCTACATCCCTGTGACCGGTACACTATGTAGTAAGTAATGACCTGGTGCCGAGCAGTTATGGCAAATAAACTCGCGAGGGCGTAGCCCGAGCCGAGTTTATTGCCATAACACAAGGCAATCAGGTCATTATTTGGCTTACACTCCCGTGGAACATTCGTGAAATAATTTTAAACTAAATTATTCATTTATATTGCATTTATAAACTTTATATTTTAACACTTTGCGGCTTTATGTTTTCTGACCGAACGAGTCACATAGAATATTTACAATTTACGCCTGCTTTAGATTTTAAAGCTAAAAACTATACCCTTTACATTAAAAATATACAAACCTATTACCTATATATATATTCAGGGGGAAATCAGTGTAAACATGACACAACAAAAAGTACCACGGTTGACATGGATCCTCGTTAGCTCAAGTGGTAGAGGTGTTGCTTGACTATAGAGAGGTCCCTGGTTTGAATCCCCCTTACGCCAATTATAAATATTATATTTCTAAATTGTTGAAATTTCCAAATTTTACAAGTCAATTTGTTTGTACACATTGAACATCTAATAACTGACAGGTGTTTAATATCTGAAATGTTGTTAGAAAAAACACATTAAACCTCAACTCATGTACTCACTCATAACCGACCATGGTAGTTATGAGATAACCAACCTGCGCACATGGTGGTTATGGCATATAACCTTCAAATAAAACAAAGGAAATAACTTCCCAAGGGGTGTAAAGGCAAGTAATTCTTTTAAGTGTCAAGTTGTGAACAGATAGATTTTTCCTTTAATTTGTACATGTACTCATATTTCAATAGAGCGTATAAATATAAAGTTTATTTCATAGACTTTATTATGCTTAATGGAATTAATAAATTGATACAATAGCTGAAACACCTGTGAAAACAGTATTATGCATTTATTTCATTCCAAAAGGAATAGTTTAAATGCTTAAAATGCTTAATACAAAAAAACTAATTTATCATTTCTATAAGTATGGTTGTAATTTGAACACATGTGAAAGCCCATTCAAGAGATGGAAGAAATGAAATACCTATGCTGTAGAACATCGAATTAATTAAAGAAGCCATGCTGTGATATACCTCCAGGTCTTACCATGGGAATAAGAGACTTTCAAGACAATAACGGAAGCTGATAATAACACATAATGAACGTGTCTGCATTTGTACATATGATCCGTAAGGTATTTGATATATATTTAATCTGATACGATTCAAATGGAATAAATAATTATTTTGAATAGAAATTATTTTGGGCATAAATTCCTTGGGTGCAGCTGAGGCAGGGTGTATTGTGTGAGTGTGGTGTATATATCTGATGTGACAGGCAACACAACACAGCCATGTAAAATTATCAGGGATCTCTTTATCACCGCTCTTGTACTGCTAATACATTGCACTTGTCACATGTCAACATTTAAAGACACAACTTACCCAGGTACATGCCTTACATACACTGTGCAAAAACTGCATGCTTGAGCATATATATTCAGACAGGCATTCACATATGCAGCTACTAAGAATTTGCTGCATGATTAAAACTACACATGATAGCATAAGAATTTATGACCTACAAGGACAATCATATTGGGGTTTATATTATTCATATGATGCCCTAGGGCAAAATATTACTTTTTCATTGTGACATCACGTAATAAACAATGCTTTGATGTCATAGTTCGACGATGATGTTGCATTTGAAAGTTGGCGGCAGCGGGTAAAACGCCTATGCTTAAAGGGTTATTTTAATTATTTTCTTTGACTTCACGTCTCGGGCAATAAGCAGAATATCATATTCGTGTCCATATCATACTATTTTTACGACACTCGTGCCTAAATATAGGTATATCCCTCACTCTCACTCAGGAAATACTTATATCTAGGCACTTAGTATATATATATATATATATATATATATATATATATGTATGTATGTATGTATGTATGTATGTATGTTTATCATACAATGGATAGTGTTCTCGGCATAATAAAGTCAACGGATATTTTCGATATCCGTTGGGGTCATATGCGGATACCGATGCAAATTACAGAGGTCAAGTGCCGGAACTTCTTCTGAAAATTACTATGACGTCACACGCTTTTTCATTTGGAATGCCTGCACGAACGGATGCATCAAAATTAAGTTGAAGAAATGACAAACGGACTTTGTGAAGCTGTTTCGTGAAGTTCATGATCAAGCAGTGCAAAATAACTTTATTACACCGCTGGTTGAAATCAACCGAAGTATATAGGCCTAGCTTTTTCAATGAATGAACTGAGTTACATTTAACTCACGGGAACCAAAGGCAGATTGAATCACATGTTCAATGACCTCATATTTAGCTTCGATGTATCATACATGTTTTCATCATTTATTGGGTTTTGGAAATTAAGTCGAGTAAGTATTAGTTAATCTATCCGTAACGCTGCGTTTACACAAGCTGCCATTTGCATTTTGAAAAGGGAAGGAACTCTCATTCTAAGCGAGATACGCTCGCCGCCTGAGTACGTGTGAATGCAAAGGCGAAAGATTTCGGGTTCAAATCTACACGTACTTTCGAAACGGAAATTTATTTTCTTTTACATCTTTTTTATTTAGAAACAAATTCTAAGACCAACTGGAACATTTAGATCATGGCAACACAACAGCTCTGTTGCCTCAAAGGCAAAGAATGGAGGATTAATTTAATGTAAATTTACCGTGGATATCATTACGCTGTTCATTTGCATATATCAATGCGCACTTTTGAAGATAACTTTTACAGCTCCAGTAATGACGGCAGACCTTTTTTGGCAAAAGGAATACAGAATGACATTGTATGATAAAGAGGTTATCATGCGAGTATGTTTTGGGATGGTAAATATCCTGCATTAGGAATAAACACTATGTATTTAGCTCGCCAAGGCTCGCAAAATACAATGTTTATTCCTAATGCAGGATATTTACCATCCCAAAACATACTCGCATGATAACCTCTTTATATGTATGCAGTGTTGTTAACATAGTATGCCATATAACATCCTCTATATATTCATATATGTTCATGTGTACAGTTCTAATTAATGTAAAGGCATATCAAACCAAATTTTGCATTTGCATACCATGGTTATACATTAGCAATGTTCTTGCATATAAACATTCATTAAAGTGCATTCAAATCTACACATGACTTAGAAACATGTAAGAGACATTAGACAATTACATCTTCATACGAATATTGAAACATATGAATATATAATAGATACCATCATGTCCCCAAAATCATTATATACCTTAATTAGCTTTAAGGTGCTCAATCATTTACAAGTGAAAACCATTCTGATATTTCATTCAACATCCATGACAATAGAAGGAATCGTCCAGATGAGATTAAATAAAGGCCATCTCTGAATCATCCAGGGCTAGCAAAAAAGGAGTGACATCTTCAAATGTTTGTCCAGTTAGTTATCTGTTTTTCCCAAACTAAACACACCTTTTTCTCAATTGGATATCCTCTGTCAAAACACAGCTTCACATTTTCAACAAAGTATTTATAAACATATTTTTGCCAGTTGAACACTCCTAGATCGGTTGAATTAGTCATAAGATGGTTAACTCTGATAAAGTTGTTCTTGGTTCCCTTCCTAAATCAAGGCAAGGCACAAGGCCCCCTGACCATCCCACATTCCTTGACTGTGAAAAAAAAAAGAAGATCAAGGCCCATCAATTTGACTTGGAGTAACTGTAATGAAATTCTCTTTTGCTTATATACATGCCAAAATATCAAATGTTCTGATTTCAGTTCAAATCAACTCACTCTACTGGCATATTCATCCCAAAATGCTCTAGATGTCATTAACTTATTTTCATTCATTCTTGAACAAATTCTTTTATAACATTAAAAAGCTGAAGCTCCACATCACTGTTACCTGTACACTATAGTTACATAACCTACTGGGCCTCCTTTCACAAAGCAACCTTAAATAAGGTTAACCTTAACTCCCATTCTTTAACATTGCACTAAGGTATTGGACTAACGGTCACCTTAGGGCTTTGTTAAGGGTTATTCCCATCTACCCAGCCCTGCGTTAATTAATCCTATCTATTAGGGATTAGGATTAGGCTGGCTAGCCTCGGTGAAGGGGGAGAAAGTTACCTGCGAATTTATATCCATGTAATTTTAAATCCAGGAGAAAAATGTATGTAGACAGTGAAGTAAACTTTACCAGTGACGAATTGGTATTTATTTCAAAGCCATTTTCATTTGAAGTACATGGATACTTTTATTTATATTTTTTTACAGCTAGTGTGTTGTTGCTTAATAATAGACTGGGTTGAAGGTGACCATGGTCGTCAGATGTGGAACCACTACAACACCGTCGGTCCCAGAACAACGAACCACGTTGAGGGGTGGCACAGAAAGCTGACAACTGTAACATCGGAGTGCCACCCAAACCTCTTCAAAACCATCAGCTTCTTGAAGAAGGAGCAGGCTTACACTGAGGCCTGCATCATACAGCTGAATCATGGTGGCAGAGCTCCACCAAGGAAGAAAAAGTACCGTCAACTTGATGATGCTTTGGACACTTACAAAAGACGCTATGCAAGTGGGCAAGTGTCATGCGAGGAGTACCTCGATCTGGTTGGCCATTTGACAGGCTACTGAGATGTTTATGATATGTAACCATTGTTGCTATTTCATGCCAATGTCCATTCAAAGTACTAAAATGTTTATGATATGTAACCATTCAAAGTGCTACTACAATTGTATAAAATAAAAAATTTAACTATATTAATAGTGTTTGTCCCTTTTTTCATGGGTTAACCCTTTTTCATAGGTATCAAATTTGACCCAGCGCCTGTTGTTTTAAGGGATTATACCGCTTGACTGGTTCAATTACCCTAGATAATAGGGCTGGGTGGATGGGAATATTGCTTTGTTAAAGGAGTCCCAGAACACTATCAACCCATAGTTTCCCCTTTGTCTGCTTAAGATTCACTCACTGGCACATGTATAGTCCCTCCTTTTTTTAATTCATTACTTAAACCATTCAAAGGTCACTTTACTAAACCAGTTAGCATTGAAAAAAGGCATTTTTCAGCAACTGTCAGTGCTAAAAAAAAATTCAAATTTGACCCCAGCGTTTATTCATTGCACTTAATTAACTTACATAGGCATAAAATAATATTCCCCTCACCCTCATGGGACAAACACAGTGTAATATGATTATATAGATATATTGTCTCGTCACTAAGGCCATGATACACAGGTCTAATATGTATAGCACTGTCAGATGATTACATGCATTTGTGTAGACCTTTGGGGATAGGGAGTAATTCAATGGGATACTCTTACCATGTCTCTTACAATCTAATCACTGGAGACTTCATTACTTGAAACAAAAACCTACTCGGTGATCTAAAACAAAAGTCTAAGCTTAACACATTATTGACATATTATTCATTGTTCATTGAAAAAAACTGAAATATAGGAAGACACAGTGTTAAATTCTCAGTTTTTCCTAGTGATATCCAACGTAAAATGTAAAATTTCACTCAAGACAACTGAGTATATCAACAAAAGGAACTTAGCATTTTGTCAACTTTTGCCTTAAAAGATTACTAAAAGTAAAGAATGTTAAAAGCGCTTGAAACCGAATAGCGATCATTACCTGTAGGTAAAATCAACAGGCTTAGGGATTTAAACTCAAATATGCTGTGTAAAATTCTGACCACAGAAAACCTATATTTTTTATGGTAATTTGTAACCAGAACATCTTTTCAAAATTTAAACAAACATTTTTCAAGATGCTATGTTTCCCTTGGTGTTTACATAATGATTGCGGCAATCTTCTATCTAACCTTATGATATTTCAACAAAGACCGGGTGACTACAAGAGAGGGCTTCTTTGACAGACATAATTACCTCTGACATATAATACCTGTGACATAAAAACATACTTAATCCCATGTTTAGTCATATTTCAGCCTAAAAACTGCCACTTAACATTTCTGAATGATTTAAGGTAACATCAGCCAAACTTAAGGACTAAGGCAGGGTGAGCTATCTGAGCTGTACTTACTGTGATCATGTTAACACTTTAAACCTGCTGATCAAATACATACTTGAGTACTTGTTACTATAAGTTCATACTTAAGCTGCTGACAATTAAGTTTATTTCAAAACTTGTTACTATAAGTTCATACTTAACCTGCTGACAAATAAATTGATATCAAAACTTGTTACTATAAGTTCACACTTAACCTGCTGATGTATAAGCACTTCAGAACTTGTATCTATAAGTTCACACTTAACCTGCTGATGTATAAGCACTTCAGAACTTGTATCTATAAGTTCACCACTTAACGTTCTCAAAAGATGCAGCTTTTTCACGTACCTGAAGTAAAGTCTTTAATAACACCAACAAAATGCTTTTTTGGGAAAGCATTTTGATATCTTCTTGAATGCCAACATATATTTGAACTTATGGTTTGTTTTGATTCAAGAAAAATGACCACATCTTGTTATTTTTTTCAAAAAGGGGGTAGGCGTTTTTCCATGTATCCAGGTACAAAAACCTGTGATCAAGTGTCTATTGTTCCCTTTTTTTCATAAATCTATCTTTTTTTCTGCAGTGATCATAAAATATGGAGCTTTTCCCCATTCCTGGTTGAATTTCACAACTTTCAAGCAATATTTTGATATGAATATTAAAGTTTTAATCTTGTATACAAGAAAAATATCGTTCCTGTAACAGAACCATAAATGATAAATGATCCCTCATCATATGAAACCAAAACTATCTGTAATGCTCATTATCAACTTCTGGATGAACGTAAGGAAGATAACTCATTGAGTCAATGACAAAACCCTTTAAGAAAATGATGATGAAAAAGTAAAAAAAATTGAGTATATTTCATCCATGTCTTTAAAATAACGCCATTTAACAAAAAAATACCCAATCTTCCAAAGATATCTTTATCTCTTTGCATGTGGAACCATAATTGTAAAACAATTATGTTGTCTGGATTTGGAAAGGGACTCGTCATTTCAATTGCTTCTGATTAAACTAGTAATTTGTCTTTTATATAAAAGAGTCCTTTCTGTAACAGCTTTATCTGTTATTGGAAAGACTATTATTGTTACTGCAAAGAATAATTGATACTTATTTGCTTCATATTTGCTATTTCAACTCCTTTAGAAATATAAGCAAATTGTAGTAAACCCCAATAACTTCCCTAAATAGTTTAGGATGACGATTTCCTTTCCTTCATTAAATCATACTATTTTTGCACAAGGGTTGTTATTGGAAAGATATCAATGTAACTGCAAAGACAATTCAATACAAATCAGATTCTAAACACCATTCCTGCATGTTTTATGCTTATTTGAATTTGTAAGGAACTCATAGATTAACTATTAAAATTATGTTTTGCATAAAAATTAACATTTTCCAAATAATTTATATGTTTTAAGTTTGTAAGAACTAGATGTTACATAAAAGACAGAAGCTGTTACTTCAAGAGACAATATAGAATTTATAATCCTTAATTTTTGTGTTTCATTCCAAATAAATTATTATTTTTATTAAGGTAATGGGATAAGAAAACCTTGTGTTCTGTGTTTAGGTCTGTTTCTTTAACATTTCACGATAAAATGATTAGTAATAGACTGTTATTTGAAAGACAATTTTGGTGACCATGGCTAAAAGTATGACATACAGGCAAATACTGATCAGTTTAAATAACCATGACCCTAAAGATAATTATGATCCTCCTTAATATACTTAATATGTCATGACCCTAAAAGAAAATGAATGAGGAAAGTTAATTTCATCTCATGCTATAAAAAATTAGCAAGATATCTATGACTGAAATACTGCCGCAAGAAAAGGTATCTTGTAGGAATTAGTCTTCACAAATGTCATGCAATTGCAAAAAACATCCCAATATCTATGTCAATTACATGTGGGTGTGGGACCAAGCATTGAAGCATATATGTGGAGCACTGTTGCAAGTTTGCCTGTACTTTGCTAAGTACTGAAGCAGTGGAGCACAACATTGAAACAGTTTGATTTAGCACTATGCCCATCACTGTAGCAGTGGACCAAAGCACTAAAACAATGGAACTGAAGGTCAATTCAGTGAAGCCAACACTTAATTGTGCAAATAAGCATCTATTCAAAGTCCTAGGTTTCCTTTGGTGAGCCACGATTAATTCTTCAATGTCTTCTATTTCAAATGTTTTTAAAAATTGTCTCTCCTGTAACAGTCAATGTCTTTGGGATAACAATTAAGCAGGCAAAGTTATGAAATATTAATGTTTTATTGTCCTTTTAAGTATGGCAGTACACTACATATGTAGAATGCTTAATGTCAAAACATTTCATTGTCACTGACATAAATATATCATTAACCATACTCAAATATACTAGACAATTGTCAATTCTGTAACACAAGTAGGTCTTTCCTGTAACGATCAGAAACTTGTTTCTGTTCTTATTTAAGAACATACAAATAACATGTAATGTTTACTGTGGTTTTGATATGAATTACATAAACACTTCCCTTCTGTGCAGATAGGTGACACATCTATGTTTTAATTAAATAGATCTTCATGATAATGCAAAAAATCTTCTTTCATATAACAATGTGTGTCTTTGGAATAACAATGCTGTCTTTCATGTAACAGTACCAACAAGTATTTGTTTAATCATCTAAAATGTAAAAATGTTTGTCAGATATCACTTGAAAGTAATTAAACATTCTCTTATAAATAATATTCCTCAGTACAATTTTTAGCTGGAAGTCAATTCACAGGATATCAAAAATGTTTCAAAATATGAACAGATATAAATTTTTCATCCGACAAAGTGTAGAAAATAGTTTTACTCATGAAAATGATTTTAAAATTTCTTTTTTAAGTTTGAGCAACAAAGTAACTGATAAGATGCATATAACAATACAAAATCTTTAAAAAATTATGTATTTTAAAGAAAAGACAGAGGATTAAGTGTTGTTACAGGAAAGACATTGTGTCTTCATTCTCATTTGCTTAATTAGTCTTCCTTAAAATATAAGACCTGATTAAGCATCAAATATATTTGAAATATTACCTTGAACAATATAGCTTTCGATTTTTGAAAATTGCAATTCATAAATTTGCATTTCAATTATTTCGTAATTTGCATACCAAAAAGCTGCAACTTTAGAGAATGACTCATATAAGCACTTCAGAACTTGTATCTATAAGTTCACACTCAACCTGCTGATATATAAGCACTTCAGAACTTGTATCTATAAGTTCACACTTAACCTGCTGATGTATAAGCACTTCAGAACTTGTATCTATAAGTTCACACTCAACCTGCTGATGTATAAGCACTTCAGAAGTTGTCACTATAAGTTAACACTTAACCTGCTGATGCATAAGCACTTCAGAGATTGTAACCTGCTGATATATTAGCACCCCTGTACTTCTCATTACCATTCACACTTAACCTGCTGATCATTAAGTAATCCCAGAACTTGTTACTTTATAAGCATCCTAACCTGCAGATGTACAAGTACATTAGTGTATTGTTCTTGTTCTGACTTGTGGACATTTGCCAAATTATGGTTTAGAAATGGAGAGGAATTTTTTGGAACCATCAAGGAGTGACACACTGGCCTTTGAAATGCATTGTTGACTTTAAAGAAAGTTCAGCAAAATTGGCATATGGATGGATGGGTGGCCTGCTTTGTGGCTGACAAACCTGACAGCTGATTCTCTGATGAAGATAAACGAGAATTTCCTTCTTAGAAATTCACAAAATGCTTTGATATATTTGACAATGGTTAAAAGACTTGTACATACAAGACAAAAGGTGTATACATGCCACTGAGTATGAAAATCCATGTAAATAACCCGGAGCTAATCCATGGGACTGGGATTGGATATTGCTGATGTTCTTTTGAGAGGCAAGGGCTATAATTCTGAGCTCTTGTTAGCAAACTAAAGATTAACCCTTTAGTTTCTGCAATGAGGAAGAGATGCTAAGAATGCATACATACTACTGGTATACATAATAATGAACGCTGAGGGTTGAACATGAAAAAGCTGATCCATTACAAATTCAGAAAAGCCAAGGAGCTTAAAGAGTCATATCAAGGCTCATGCCTTATACTTTAAAGTTGCATAAAATGCGAGAGAGCCGCAAAGCTTTTACGCAGGTGCATGTCATGAGCTCTAGAGCCCCCCTTAAATCCCTTAGCCTGCAAAACAATGGTGTGCTTCTTGACAACAGTAATCATGGTTTTAACTTATGATATGTGAGAGCCGAAAAATGTCCCAAGGAATACTCAAAATGTTTACACTTGCCATCTAAAGTGGCATATTTTGTGAATGTTACAACATGAATAAGCTAAATAAAAACTACTTTTCTCAAAGCTACAAAAAATTAGTCACTTGTTTTATGGATTTCTTTCAGCAGGGGTCCAGTCAACACATTTTCTTAAATGAACAACTCCATATCATCAATGTTTAAGTCCTGACAAGTTTTTAAATAATAAGACTATCAGTTGTTGTAGCATCAATAGCAACAATCAATGACGAATGATATTCTGGATAAACTAAAACAAGCAGACAGAGTCAGCTATATCCCCCGCCAAAGGGAAAGGGTAGTTAAGGATACTAGTTGTAGAATATTGAACAGTGATCATGTTGTTTTTCTACAAACAACCTTTAAGAAATCCTATGTTACGTTTCCATGGAAACGGACGGACGGACGGACGAACGGAAAAAATGCAAAGAAGTTGAAAAGCCCAAAAGGCACATCTACGCATGATGCCCGTTGCACATTCCAAGTTTAGTCGAGCTAGGTCTCACCGTTTTGGAGTTGTGCTCCCGAAACATTAACGGGTAAAAATAAAAATGCAAAGAAGTTGAAAACCCCAAAAGGCACATCTCCGCATGATGCCCGTTGCACATACCAAGTTTTGTCGAGCTAGGTCTCACAGTTTTGGAGTTGTGGTCCGGAAAAGAAATCCTATGTTACGTTTCCATGGAAACGGGTAAAAATAAAAATTCAAAGAAGTTGAAAACCCCAAAAGGCACATCTCCGCATGATGCCTGTTGCACATACCAAGTTTTGTCGAGCTAGGTCTCACAGTTTTGGAGTTGTGGTCCGGAAACGAAATCCTATGTTACGTTTCCATGGAAACGGGTAAAAATAAAAATTCAAAGAAGTTGAAAACCCCAAAAGGCACATCTCCGCATGATGCCCGTTGCACATACCAAGTTTCGTTGAGATAGGTCTCACCGTTTTGGAGTTGTGCTCCGTAAACATTATCGGGACGGACAGACGAACAGACGGACGGACGAATGGACGGACGGAGACCATTTCAATATCCCCCGCCAACTACGTTGGGCGGGGGATAATAAACTGGATAAAATAAAGCATTCAAAGAGCATACAATAGGGTAGATAACATTTTCGCGAACAATAAATCATTATAAGGGGATTTGTCATGAAGTGGGGACTGAAGTGGTTGTTTTCAGGGGAACCATCACTTGAGGTTTTAACTCTCAAGACATTCTGATAATCAGATCTACCTGTCGTCCATCTGACATTGCACAGTAATCAAACTCAAGTGTGTTTACATTTTCAATTGTCTCTCTTGTAAACAGAATCCCTCAACACTTACTGACGCAAAAATGGGGGTTGACCTACCCTTGATACATCAAAGCGGACCAGTTGGAGGTCTCCAAGTTACTCCAGGGTGCTTCACAATAAATGAACTCTATTCCATGTCCTTTCTTTACATCGGTTTATATTCAGAGCAACTTACCCATAACAAAACATTTATCTTAAAAAAAATTAAAAAGCTTTGTTCATGATCCAAATGTTTGGTATAGATCATTACATAATCCATATGTTAAACATTCATACAAAGCAGTGAACAAATAAAAGTTCAACATAAACCAATAGCTGACACACAATTATCACTTATATATACACCAATACATATCATATATATATACAAGAAATAACTTACAAGAACACATGAAAAAAAAAAGAATAAGTGTTAGACACTTTGTGTTTTTAAGATATTTAGTGCTTTTGCATTGTTTTATGGTACAGTGTTTAAGGAAATTAATTTTGGTATTTTAATTACTTAAGATATTAATAAGAATAACCCTTAAAACAGTCCTTAAAAATAGTATTTGAAATTGTCCAGCTATCAAAAGAAATCATTGGTCAGATTAATTTTCTTAGTGGAGTATGATTTTTTTTCAAATACAAATTCTCGAGGTTCCCTTAAAATGCCATATTCCTTCAGTTTATAAGCCAGCATAGGTCTTCGAAATGAGTCTTGGGTCATGTAATAGACCACAACTTGATTCGGAGAACCTTAACAGGCTTATAAACTGAGAGAATATGGCATTTTCAGGGGCAAACCTCGAGAATTTGCACTGGTAGAGCAGTTAGCAAAAATGATAGATCCAGAACAATTAAAGGTAAATAAAAAAATTTCAGTGCAACTTCAAGTCTGATTAAAATCGACCATGTTTCGAGGAATAATAGTTTCAAAAAGACATTATCGAGATTTAAACTGCGGCAAAGTATTCAGTATCAGTAGCTAGTGGCAAGTTACTCCTATGAATCATGCAATAAACTTGATCGCCACCATCCTTCTTTCAAAAGCGATATTGTGATTGGTCTGTTAGGTTTTGTCTGCACTTAACTGGTGTCAGAACATGTGCTTCTTGAGGCTGCAGTCAGACCATATGAAAAGGAAAGCCCTAAACAGAATGAGTTAAAATCATTATAAAGTCTATAAAGTCAATAAAGTCAAAACACGGTCGATTTTAATCAGACTGATGCCACTTCATTCATATACATTCTGCTGACAGAAATTGAAATAAAGCTCAAAGCTAGAGCATTTAGAATGATAGCTGGCCTGAAAATTGTTTGATGAAGTCCAAACAGATGCAAAACTTACCCCTAATTTGTTATTATTATTATCTTAAAATTTGATGTTCTACTTCAAAGAAAAAGGTCTGTTTGTTGGTAAATAAGAAGTGAAAATACTTGAACACACTGACCTTAATCTACTAAATCTTTTCAATGAAAATGTATTTGTTACTTCAGTAGCTAATTGTTTTGGGAATATTTCAACGCCCATGCACATTTTTTTGCATGAAAAAGCTCTCATGTAAGCGTTTCATTAACAGTTGAAAAATTATCACTTTTACTGAAATCTATTTGATGACAGAGGTGATTTTTCAAAAGAACAGTTTAAAGATAGCACACAAAAACAAACCTAAAACTGGCTAAAAAAATCTTTACCACATGTTGAATAAGCAGAATTGAAACTTTGATAAATGTCAGATTGGATAATTTTTCCAGATAGTGACAGCAAAAATTTCAGTCAAATTAAGATATGTATTGTTGATTACACCCATGACTCCTAGTTTTAGGTTTTTGGTGATATGTTTTTTTGCATTGTTAATCAACATCTTTAGAACAGTTTATTTGAATTGGCATTTAGTATTTGTCATAATTAGCGGTTCCAAAATTCTATAACAAATGTAAAATCTGCCCTCTTCAGGGAGAAGAAGAATTAGAATAAAGAAATCTCTTGATATTTCCCAAATGAGCTAAAATGTTAGGACAGAATTAAGGAAGTATTTATGATAGATTGTACCAAGAAATCGAACTCATTCATTATTACATTTTGTGATAACATTTCATTTATGCGAATAGGTCTAAACATATATGCATTCCTTTTGATGGCAAAAAGGTTTATCCTCACACTGACGGAGTGCTCTTTGATTTACGTCTGCCATTTTTAATGTTCATTTCACAACATGCCGTAAAACATCATCATCACCTATATTTGCAGTAAAAATATTTTAGTATCCAAATTATTAATTCATTATCTTTCTTATCCAAATAACAACCATATTGTATACAGGGGGTTAATTTAATTTGAGTTTTTATTAGCAACAGATGGTTGTTGTTCATAACAGCATCTTTAGTTTAAATGTTTATTCATTTATACCTACACCATAGGCCATTTAAGTTTGACTGATTGTGAATATTTTCTTTGATAAAAACATGCTCTTTGTCTATGTACTTGATAAAATGTATTTGATGATTTTTCATATTTATTATTGAAAAGTGTGGGTCTTAATAACTAAAGAAATAATAACTAATTAAACTTGTACAGGAAGGTGTCAGAAAGGGAAGGGTTGAGTGAAAGAAGAATGTTGGTAGATTGAAATGGTATTTTAAATGTTTTAATCTATTTGTTCATGTATTTACTGATTTGAAAGCAGATATGTGTTAGTTCCTGGCTATGTGAGTCACAATGTGTGAGTCAGAGAGGTTACCTAGGTAAAGACATTTTATGCAACTTATGAATATTGTTTGTTTTGTATTCATTCATTCCATTACCTATTACAATAAATCATGACAAAATGATGAGCTACAGAGTCAATGGCTCTATATCTAAAAAGAAGACTACATAAACTTGTTTTTATGAAAACATGAGCGAATTGCAAAATATATTTTCGTCACACCCTCTCTAAGGCAATGAATCAGCAAAAATGAAACACTCATCTAAAAAATGTGCACCATGATTGAAAACAAAGACATGTCAACTTCTATTTTATTCTGATACACTTTGAATCAATGTAACTACTTACACCAATAAAATGATTAATTTGATATTAATCCGTAAAAAGAATGATAGAGAATTAACACTTATTTGAAAGTAAGAAGAAATGATAATGTGTGATTTAATGACATCTGTCACTCAATGGTGCAACAAGTAAAAATCAGTTTGAAACAAAATTAACCATGCTGTTTAACTGTTACCCATTTGAAAAAAAACAGTATGTAATGTTTTTGTAGAGAATTTACATGGTTCACATTTCATGAACTGCTTTGAACTAAAAGCATGTAATTTGACATAAAATATTGTTACATGTTACTCTTAGAAACTAATTCAGTATAAAACTAAAGTTATGAAACAAAATATCAAATTTGTAAATTTAATAAAATAATATCTTTTATGTAGTGAACCTAATTCTCTAAGCCATCAGTGCTCTAATTCTAAAATATTTTAAACCGAAGATAAATCACTATGATTGTATCTAAGATGTTTGAACTTTAGAAATTGGTAAGACAACAAAGGTTTTTTAGCAGCTGGCCATGCAATGGACAATTCAATAAATTATTCCTATTTCTAAAACCTTGAATGCATTTCATTGTACACTTGATGATAACAATACAGTGAACAAATGAATCTGAAAATTTTGAAAAGGGAGACTTTAAGAAATGAAATGCCATTTCTGACTTAAAACAAAAATTTTCAGCATGTGTGTGAAGGTAAATATAAAGTGAGAAAAGGTTTTAGCATTTACAAGAATGTTATCAAATATACAATTGAATGTTTATAAAGCTACAGTTACACTTCTATGAAGGTGTTAAATTAGGCATCAAAGCAATTCCACTTCTGATAAAGTCGTTTCTGAAAGTATATACACTTCCAGATCTTATGATCTCTTTTCAATCAGTATTTTAATTTTTCCAGCCCAGCATCTTTACACATGAACTAATAGAACCAAGCTGATTTAAATCAATTGAAATCAAAATACATTTTGTATCCCAGTAAATATGCAGAGAAACATATATCTTGTATACTTTCTTAAATAGTAATTATATTGTGCTGAACACCAATCTCTTATTTCAAACATCTTCACTAATTTACTTTCTTATTTTATCCACTTTTGAAGGTTAACATTTATCATGTCAAATCTTCAAATAAGAAGAATCTTGGCAAAAGATGAAAGTACTTCTCAATTATCATACATCCTGAGGAAAAGCTATGAGAAATAATGTATTTCAGCATTTAGACAGGCATTTAACCTCATTTGTCTTGCCATGACATGAATGATATAAAAGGGTATTAGAGCCTAATCCGGGGGCCATAAAACCCTCTCATGACTTAAGTATTTTGCTGCATCGCTGAACAGATATTTTATGGCCTCTTCGATTAGGAACAACACGTCCCATTCACAATATACTGTGTGTATGTCTTAAGAGATTAGATAAAACACAGTTGCAATATTTAACCGTTTACATTTGCAATATTTAGAGTATTCTTAAATTCAAATGGCTATGGAAACTTACTTACTTACTCAAATAGCCTGTTGTTATTCTTATATAAAAATAATAGTTTGGATTGTTAAATTGAATGGATGGAATCATTTAACACTGTTTCAATTTCCCAGCCTTCAAGCAACTAAGACTGCTATATATATACATATAATTATCATATTCTAGTTTTTATTTCACATTAGAAAATTAAAATTATATTACTTGTTTTCTCAGCAATGAATGAATTTAAATTTCTCATGTTCAACTTAAAAGACATCAGCATAAATGATCAATAGAGTAAGAAAAGGTTTGTAAGAGATATGAATTAAAGACAATCTAGTTTTATATTGCTGATAAAAAATGATCCAATAAATGAAAATGATGTTTTTCGTGAAACAATTAGAGTTGTTTTACTGATAATGACAATTTTGTACTGTGTACCATAACAATTTATTTGATACATATTGCATTAAACAAATTTCAATCTCTTTTTCATTTTGTCTTAATTCAAATCTTCTCATTTTGTCTAAATTTTTCATCTTCATAAAAATTGAAAAATATAGACAAATTCTTTTTCAGGCTTTTCTAAAATCTAAAAAAGGTTACATACCTTTAGGATCCATTTTAACTGTAATGTCCAAATATTTAAGATATAGCCCTTATTCTTTTATCAGAATCATTAATCTTAAGGGCGTGAGTGAGGTAAGAATGTACATTACCTGAAGAAAAGGTAGCTATTTTTACAGAGGAATTCTTGAGTAATTCCATATGGTTCTACGGCAAATAACTGAATAACACAACATGTGTACCATACCTTTTTCTGCTCTCTTATCTTCGAACAAGTACTTCTCTTTTCCAAATGGGTGTAGAAGCATTTCTATGTAGAGAAAATGCATTCCTGGGTCGTAAGGGTCTTAATCACTTTGTCTATTTCTTCTGTATGGCATCTGTTTAGAAATGTTTTAGGATTTACATCATTTTACAACTAATTAGATAGTCTTGTAACTGTTTTTTTAGCAATCTAATGTTTGCTCACAGCTCCATTTTGTTGCTTAAATTGGCAAATTTAATCAGAAAGTGAAATGTTTTTTTAACCTTAGCCAATACGTTTGAATAGTTGCTTTTTAAAAAGATTAACATATATTGTTTCATCAATTCATTCGCTATCATGTTTACGTTCGATCTTGAACTAAGGTAGCAGGCAACTAATTGTTGGAAATTAAGATTCCCTCAGTCAGTGAATTAAATCACTTTGAATAAGGAATGAAATTTGTATTTTTTTTCTTTCTAACTATTAAATTTTCCTTATGCTGTTTAAATTGTTTGAAATAATTTTGAATTTTTAAAATTAAATTTTAACATATGGAATGTACTTTTTTCTATGATTTCATTTTATGAGGTATTCAAACACCTGTGAAGTTCCATGAATGTTCCCTTAATATAAATTCCGAAAGAGACGTATGTAAACATAATGTTAACAATTCTCTCCTCTGGTAACTATTAGCAATAGAAATCTAGAAAAAAAATCACCCATTATGAAATTTTGGAGCTGAAGACAACAAAAATATCAATAAAGAATACATTTCCACAGACATTTGGTCATCGAATAACAATTTAACATAGCTTATTGTCAATGTAAGCGAAATATAAGTATCATTTTACCACTGGCGATGTCATAACTGTCATCATTTGGTCAAGCCTTAAATACCTTATTTCATAAAAATGGCTATCAGGTGGTCGTTCTTTAATGTATGGATAGGTTCATGGAATCTTTAACTTATATATTAACACCGCACATCAACATGAGTTTATCTTCGAAAAGTTTTGGATTATTATTTATACTGCGGCCAAATGCCTTTATGAAAGTTCAGGCTGCATAACTCTGATAGACTGTTTGTGTATACAACTTATATTGGCTACTGTTTGAAATAGCCACGCTGTAAAAGTTTTGAACCTAAAGATTACCAATTAGAAGAAAATTAATGAAGGACAATACACAAATCATTAAAAGTAAGTAAAAGTACAAACTTTCAACAAGTTTCAGAAGCGCCCATACAATCAAACCAGTCCAACGCGATAAATCTACAAATCGTCTGCTGGGGAGATATAAATGTCAAGGTCACATAATGCTAGCCAATCAACGATCTGAAATTGGCACTGATATAGAGAATCTATCAAGGCTAGAAAACGATATAAGTTTTAAAGGGTAATTATTGTCCTAGCACAGGAACAAATAACTTTTGATTCACTTCAACAGAGAAAGTAAATGATTGTCACGAGAAATAAATAATGCTTTAATTAAATTCCATATTTTTGTTGCAGATATATCGTAAAACAATTAGATTTTTATTAACAGTGTATTGTCAAGTATTTTAAAATTCAATGAGTTTTTTTGTTACATAAAAGATGCTTTGTATATATTTGTAAAATTCAAAATATAGTTTAATTAGAAATGTTCCAAAATATCAATATACTTTATTCCATTGTCTTTTTAATACATGTAATATTAACTTTTTATTCAAATAAAGCCTTAGTCAGTAAGTAGTTTTTCTCTTTTATCATAACTTTGCAATAACCTAACTAGAATTGGAGTTATTACCTCGAAAACAGCCATAAAAACCCTATTTAAATAAGAAAGAAATGTAATCAGCGGAGCATTCTTATATAGATAAATGTAAGTTATTCCTTGGGACTTTTCATTGTGGTATTCAACCTCGTTAACAGGATCGTTACTCGGATAAGAAAACTCTTTCATTTATATATATATATATATGGTATTTACAACAGGTATATGGTATTTTACAACATATGTGTACATATCTATAACGTTTCCTCTTAATCTACTTTGTATGTTCCCAGTAATGCGTCTTAAAGAAGCTGTGTAGATGCAAGAACAAAAATTCCATACAAAGTTACTATAGTTTATTACAAGTCATCAGTTTCAGTTTTGACAATGAATAACATGGACTCAACCGACGTCAAACTTGGACATTGAGCGTTGTGGGGCTCGAACCGTCGTTAAAGTTGCAAGGATACGTTGGAATGCGTTAGGATGCTCTCTAATCATGAATAACAAAAAGATTTAACAGAAACGCAAAAATGTCTATTGAAGTTGGTATGTAAAATCAATTGGAGAAAGTGCAAGGCATCACTTAAATTGGGCAACTCAATTAGGTCGATAAATCATTGGCTCAACCTCACTTAAATACAGAAGAGGAAAGCACTGGTCGTATGTTAAACGTTTCATAAATATCAACCGTATTAATCCATAAAAAGAAGTAATGGACTCATGAAACCAGTCAATCAAAAGATTGCAAATAAGAGCCAACTTAATAACTTTCAATAAACATATATATATTTTCTTGAAAAATGGAGTCATAGAAAATAAGAAGCATTTATGATGACAAAACACGGACAGATCTAAACACAAAGATGACAATCATCGATCGCTAGATGGAACACCATACCTTACGCCCCTATGTATACGACAAGGACACAACCAATTAAGGAGTCATTAAGTCTTTGGTTAAAGTCGTCTCATGAAAGGCTTTCTTACTTTAAAGAACTGTACAAAAGATCTCTTTAAAAAATAAAGACTGAGCTATATTTAAGATTTGTCTCCCCTCGCTTGCCCTTTCTATTATAAGAACAACACTGACGTCTTGAAATTTGACGGAATCATCAGTCTTTCGCACGCTTAAATGATATTGGCAAGGCAATGTTCACTGTTAAACATTTGCCATCGTTTCTTTAGAAATGAATCAAAACGGTTAACCAGTTGGGCTGCTTGATGTAACATTTAAGTCTAGATTCCCACTGGAATTTATACTATATTAACACCGATTACAAAATCGCTAACATCAATAGTCGGGTCTACAGCTGCATCCCTAAAGTTTGTTGCCCTCTTAGTGTATCTAAGTGCAAATATATTGTATTTGGATTTCGTTTCAACTGCACTGAAAAACGATCTTTCTTTGTCATATAAAATAATCATTCTCAAACTATCAGAGATCGTCAAGTCAGTGGTTTCTTCAACGAGATGCCAAAAGCTTTATAGTTTATAGCGAGGTATGAAATCAATGAGACATGAGACAGTGTTCATTGATAACTTCTAAAGCGAAAAAAGGACATCATTTGTTTCAAATTACATGATATTTGCATAAAATGTTTGTGAACAAATTTATGTGTGTCAAAATTCGAACGATCTACCTCCCGAGATGTAATTCAGCGAGTTTATCCGCTCGGCTACGAGGACCTTCAGATAGTGAAAACTACATGTAGTTTGCCAGTAGGAATCCTGCCTTGCGTTCAGTAACACAATGTTCGCGGCGGGTATCCTTCTCTACAGGACCACAGAGTATGTTGTTGGAGTCAAATATGCCAAACTTCATAAATGGTGTTATTTTATCGAGAAGTGGTGGTTGTTTCTAAAAATAAGCATTTTAGTGCTTATTAGTTCAGTATAGTGACTATAAACAGGTTAATGTCTCGATTTTTTAAATCGAAAACCGGACAATGGCGCACGTCAATGACTCAAACGTAATTTTAAACTTATTGACAGCAGACACAAATTTTAATATGTATTGGTGGGATAAGTTGGGACTTTTAACTTATATGCATGCAAATTTGTACGCAGGATTCCCACGTCCTAACATTTCTATGATCATTTTTAATTTATCAATGTAAACATAGAAATAGCACAATTTGGGAAATTGGGAGATAAAGGTGCGACTCAGGTAGGCAATTCGAACTTAATTGAGGACATATAGTAATTTGGCTCTCATTTAAGGAAAAATCCTAAAACATACTCTGTGTCACTTTCAGAATTGATTTTTCCCGGGAAATTCGATGTTTCTGAAGGCACGGCTATGTTCTTCAGCTGACGGACAAACTGTGGAACTCGCTTTGAAAACATGGATAGCATTATTTAAGCACGTGCAATTAGCTAGCAATCACATCTCGGTGTGTAAAAATTGGCAATGCACGAGCTTCAATGAATCAAGAGTGTGAAGATTGTGTCTCATGGCTGACGAGTAAGAACCGAAATTTTAGTATTTTTAGAAAACATTTTCTCATTTTGGGGGGATTTGTGAGAAATACATGTGAAAAGTAAAATGACAACGACAATTTCTTAAATGAAGTGTTGCAGAAAGTTACATTGATTCAGATTAAGGAGGCTCGTTGATTCACGAATACTCTTCTTCTCCTCATGCATTCCAGAGTACCTGATAGGGCTTGTACAAGGTATGAAACGTTTAACAGTCAACCAATCACCCCTATGAATGAACATGCAACATTTAAATGTTCATTACAAATATCACCGTTACCATAAATATCCTCCTAATGTGATGAGTTCGATACAACCGCTTTCAATAAATATATATATTAATTGTTTCTAATCTGAACAACAAACCATTTCTATACGAGCAAACATGTATTATTAACGAAAATAAAATCTTTTCGATTTTCAATAGAGAGGGGATATCAAAAAGTTTAAATTATCACATCCAAAATATCGAAGGTACAAACTTTATTTTGTTCTCATGTTTTAAGACTTCTCTACATAGTCACCATCCAGAGATACACATTTTCTCCATCGCTTCTTGACCTTGCGCAGACCGCCTGAATAGAAGAACCCTGATTTCATGAAAAACCAAGCCTCCACCTCTCGAATGATGTCATTGGTGTACTCAAAACGACGTCCACGAAGTAGATTTTTCATCTCGGGGAACAAGAAGAAGTCACTTGGTGCAAGATCGGGAGAATAGGAGGGATGCGGTAAGATTTCAAAGCCTCATCGCCGTGCCTCCACAGCAGCTGCTTGACAAGTGTGAGCTTTGGGCCAACAGGCGTACATCTTTAGTGATCATACCGCGGCACTTCTGTTTAATGGCATCTCGTAACTTGCTCAGCAGGTTGCAGTAATAAGCTCCAGTAATGGTCTGACACTTAACTAAATAATCGGTCAAGATGACTCGATACGACAATCCAAAAAAACAGACACCATGACCTTTCCTTCAGACTTTTGTACCTTGGAATTTTTGGGAGGTGGTGACGTAGCATCCTTCCACTCTTTGCTCATCTCTTTTGACTCAGGATCATATTGATAGACCCAGCATTCATCCATGGTAACAAGACGTTTGAAGAAATCCTCTTCGTCTTGTATCAGAAGCTCCAATGCCTGCCGTGACATGTCCCTTCGATTCTGTTTTTGCAATGGAGTCAGTTAGCGAGGAACCCAGCGTACTGACACTTTGGACATATGCAACTGGTTATGGAGTATGTTCCATGCACTGCCATAACTAAGACCGGTTTCATGCATAATCATATGCATAGTTACGCGGCGATCTTCTTGAACAAGCGTCTCAACCTTCTTGATGACATCCATATCATCAGTAAGTGAGGGGCGTCCACTTCTTGGCTCACCTGCGAGGGGCATGTGGCCTGTTTGGAAATTCCTTTTCCATCTCACAACAGTGTCATAGGATGGGCTGTAATTGTCATAAACAGATTTCATCTCATCATGAATTTGACGTGCAGTATAGTCCTTCAAATGTAAAAACTTAATTACACTGCGCGCCTCAATTTTCTCCATAATAGGGGGTCCTGTGCTATTTGGTCAACAGACGTAAAACTGGCTGTCGCGACAAAGACTATTGTTGACCCAGAAACTATACAAGGATAACTCATGCTACAGTGACCGTTTGGTCTGTATTCACCAGTACATTCTTTGTGATAATTTAAACTTTTTGATATCCCCTCGTGGGTCCAATTCGGTGTCGGCTCAGAAACTCAAATTCTTCAGTAGCCATTACGCAATTATTTTGTGGAAGTTTTCGAATCAAACATAAATGATGTTTGCAATTATAATGAGCACCGGTGACCATCGATCAGATAAGGGCCTAGCTATTGTGCTAGCTGCTTTAAGAAACCTGAGTATTTGTGATAGATTAAATATATGTAAAGAACTATATATGAGAGTTGATGAATAATGGGGATATTAAAAAAAAATTCTCCAGCTTCCCTGGAAGATCTTCTGTTTCTATAGGTGAAGCTAATTGCTAACGCAAAACGATCATGGAGCGAAAAGAAAAATTAAGGTTGAACAAATAAATAATTAATAAAATTTGCATCTAGTAACTACTGTTTACTATTAAGGCAACTGACTGGTGACGAGGTTGGCATATTACCTAACCAAGAGTATGGAATTTGTTATTCTCGAGCCTTGGCGAAAAAAGGCTGTGGAAAACTTACAATAAATCAAATTTTGAAAAAAATCCTTGTTTATTGTAAAACAAAAAAATCTCAACTATGCTTCTGACAGTAGGCCCTACAACGTTGTTTTAAGTAAAAATACTTTAAAATCTCCACTTACACTTTGCTCTAAGTCATATATTTATACGAAATGAAGTCTATAATGGTGGATATATCTTATTGATGTAGATTATTGTCAAATGTCCTGTAATTCTTATAAATGTGTCAAATAAACGTTTATGGTTAACACAAGCCTTGTAAATTATGATGGTATAGTCCGCGTCACGTGATGAGGCGGTGGGATTCTTTCAAATAAATTATATAAAATGTCAAGGGTTTAAACTATGGAATATGTATGCGACACTATTAAGCTATATAAGGCAAAGGAAGCCCGTTAAAGGCCTGGTTAAAAACTCAGAATACCCTATAACTATTTCCAAAGAAAGAGGTAGTACCTATCTATAGAACGTGCCCGGTTATCGGGGCAAGATCTATCAACATACAAATAACTTTGTTTTCAATGGTTATTTCCATATCCCCAAATACCATTGATGAATACGATAATTGATAATGGTATTGGTACCAACACTGATCCTGGGGCGCTTTGAAAAGACAAATGCTGTGTAGATTGTACGCGTTTATATTTATGCGGATGATCAATCAATTTTTGATCGAACGCTTACAAATCGGTGATTATAACAAAGCATCAAAGCAACAAAACACACTCATTTCACGAAATTGAGTTCTTTAGTCAACAGAATATTACTGAAAAGATTCTATTAGTATCAATAATCGATTGCCTCGCTCGTGCATTGGTAAAGGTAAATACATTAAGTCACGACTGATGCCTTTGATTAGAAGCTTTTCATTAGGTGAGCTTGCTGGGTGTCCATGTTCTTCGTACGGAAGTAAGTGTTAACTTTTATACTTACATATTATTATATTTTTATTATTATTATAATTCTCGATTTAAAGAACTCTTAGATTCTAAATGGTTTGAAAGTAAAAGCGACAGTCATATAAACATGTATTAATTAACTTTCTTTGAAGGCACCGAGGCACGGTGTAATTTTTCTTTTAAATTTCCCCCATAAATATCAGTGCATCGAAAATATATGTTCTTCAGGGGCTAAAACATCTCACTGCTCAATCAGATTATCCGTAAAAGAATAACGTGTCATGGACAATCTAATTTTTTAAAGTTCGACAATTTGCTAACTTCATTGATGCTTCTCACTATATCGCTCTTTTAAGATCTGAGGCATTCAACTTGAAGCTGATGTCTCTAAAACCTCTTACACGTCCCAACATGCTTAGCGGAACGTTAATAAGGCTAATGTTCCGATGATCTAAGCCCGTAAAGGACCCTGAATTACCCCGTACACCTTTAAATCATCCGTTAGCACAGCCTACGTGATGTTGAGAGTTTTAGAAGTTCACTCACGTTTCTTGTATTGAGCTATCCGATGCGTCTTCTGCTGGGACAGATACTAAGTGTGTTAGGCTCCGTAAGATCTGCCTTTCTCTATCCAACATTGTACTAAGTAGCACATCTGGAGTTGTGTTAAAAATCTAAATACGAATGAATTGCTATACCTTATTTCAATAAAATTGTTGTCATGTTTGAATAAAAACTGCAAACGGCCACATTTTAATCATTCAAGTTAGGACATCGATTTCCGAAGCGTAAACGAGCTAATGCTTGGTATGTCATTACAAGAAATGCTTCTATTGGTATGAAAGATATTTCTTGCAATTTTTCACATGTCTTCTGTTCCCATTGAAAACTTGCCACGGTGCCTTTAACGTCATTAATTTATAAAGAGTACTTCCTTCCTCAAGCTTTGAAACGAAATGGTAATTTTATACTTCATGATGAGATGAAATACCATTTTACGGTGACTTCCAACAAACATGACTTTTGGTGGATACTGTCTTCTGACATTAAACAATTACTTGGATGGATTTGACAGATCACAATTGAACAGATCAAGATGGCGGCTTTGTCCCTTGCATCCATTCTGCTACTGTGTCTACATCCGGGCAACAGCTTTGTTGAACACTTCTTCGTGCGTATTGGTGACGACAAACAAAGGTACGATGGGCCCGTCCTGGTAACCAAATCACTGTCTACGGTTATTGAGTGCAGTACTGAATGTCTCCAGCTTCCATTATGTGCCTCTTACAACGCAAGAAAACTAACAACAGGACAATATAAATGCAAAATGCTCGAAGACATCCCCGTCAACCCCAAGACACAGCTGACATCTGTAGGGAACACACAGTATTTTGAGAAGGTCCGTATCGTATGCTAAGCTCATGCCAATCATAATCCTATAGATATCACGACCTACGGCACTCTCTCTCCACAGGCAGCTCAAGTCATAATATCCTGACCCAACCTATGTTTGAATATATGTATTTTTCGTACTCTTACCCTTTTTTGCTGCAGGGGGAATCTGCTTGAGCCCGAAAATCGAGATGTTCAAATTCTTTCGGAAAATGTTTCAACGTACTCTTTTAAATATGACACAGTCCTTGTGTCGAGCCTCTTGTGTCAAAGGACATCTCTTCAGTTGATAGTTATTCATTTCTATTGTTATATAAAATCAAATATGATTTCGTCATATTCCGATACGAAACGACAGACGTCGACGCAATCATTGATGTTTTATCAGCAAAAATTCTTTATTTTTAAATAAAAAGTCTTTGATGACTACACACACTATGTTGCAACCGGCTTCACAAAGCTCCTGGTCTGTGAATTCTGAAACTTCCGTTCTTCCATTGTAGACATGCCAGATACTGTTTAACCCTACTATGGCGACGGAGTACGAAAGAGAAAACGGAACCGGAATTGATAGATACATACCCCTGAAGTTGTACATCGCCGGACACGACGGCCAGGAGGTGTATGTTGTCAAGATGACCACAGATTATGACATCAGTAGTATCGACTTCGATACAACAGTCCACGAGAAAACAGGGGGTTCGTTTGATAAGATCATTGGAGGAGCCATGGTCCATTTCAACCACCCGAATTCTTTTCAAGTATTTGTAACAGGTAATGAATTAAAAAAACCTACTTAGTTACTCACCACCCAAATTCTTTTCAAGTATTTGTAACAGGTAATGAATTAAAAATACCTACTTAATAGCTCACCACCCGAATTCTTTTCAAGTATTTGTAACCGGTAATGAATTAAAAAAACCTACTTAATAGCTCACCACCCGAATTCTTTTCAAGTATTTGTAACAGGTAATGAATTAACAAAACCTACTTAATAGCTCACCACCCGAATTCTTTTCAAGTATATTTGTAACAGGTAATGAATTAACAAACCCAACATAGTAGCTCAAGCGGTAGTGTGACCATTTTTGGTAAACATTTGTTAGTTTAACTATTTTCACTGATTCATTTACAATGGTTTTAGTGATTTTATGTCAAGATTATTCTTTTAATGTTTAAAGTCTGAGTATAGGATTTGTAACCTCATAACGGATGATAATATGAAGATATTAGTACCTTTAAACCTTTAGTGTCGTCACTCCATTGTTCTTGGAGAGCATTATATAGTAAAATTCACATAATAGTTCACCGAATGTCCCTCGAATGTAGGTTATTATCCTACCAGGCAGGATATTGTAACATCCTTCTCAAAATATTTTTTTTAATGAAAAGGTTTTTTTGGCTGAATTTAAAGTGCTCACTAACTTTCTCTGATGATAACTTTCTATTTGCAATCGGCAAATGTTTTGGCATCTCGAACCCACATACTCGATACTCCCATCGCCGCCGCCCTAACACTCATACCACTGTATCACAAGGGCTAAGTTGAGCAAATGTCAATCATGGACCCGTTTAAAACTAAGGTCTTATTTCTGGCGTGGGACATTTTACGGTAGCTTCTGTACATATAATGCCTTCGCGTGATATTCAAATCAAGGTATTTATATCTAGCTGTCGGTTTATAAAATGGATAAAACATGATCAGAGCGTATTATTAAGAATGCTTACCCTCGGGATTTGCACGCCGGTCTAGGCTACCACGGGCAAACATTCTCTATTCTTATTAATGCCCCTGGTTAATGTTTTATCTATAAGAGAAAAACATTCTGTTGTCAGACTCAATCCAGTGATTGAAAGGTTTATCTAAGCTCACATTATAGATGCTCCTACCACGTATCTTTTTCATTAATTACGCAACGGATTCGTTATTCATTTAAACATTTTGAAATGATTCTTTAAACCTCTCAACATGGTGTAACGTTCGTTCCTTTGGCGAATGTAGTTGCCCCCTCGAAATCCTAGCGCGTTTAACTAAACGTAACAATTATTACTTGATAACAGATTTATTTATTTTTTCAATAGTCATATAGACGTACGAAAACTTAGCACATAGTCATTGCATTATTTACATAGACAAACAAATAAGAAAGGGTAAGGGGACCAATATGAAATGTTGATATCAACATCTGACAACTGGTTCATTTCAGAAGGAGGAATAAGGTGTGTCAAAGAAACCGAATCTGGAAAAGTCCCATGTTTCTCAGAACCGGTGGTATCTAAGAACTCCGTGTTTGGAACGAAAGACGTCAACGCACTTCTAGCGACTCTATATTTCAAAGGTTTGTACGTGTTCGGAAACGACGAAGTCCGTGTTGTCGACGTACCAGAGTTCGGTGTTTGGACAGTCAACGATACTATCCATTTGTCCTCTACCACTCGGCCTCCGGGTTGGACTTACGTACCTCACGGAGTTGTAGCCGCTGCCTGGCTGATAGAATACAGCGGGGGTCCAATCTTCGAGAAGGCCTTTCTTCTTACCCGACACTATTATGTCGTGTATGATTTCGCAAATGATAAAATCCTTAAAAGGGGGCATCTTTGTGTCTAGAAGCCATTTCATCTTAGGAATTTAGAAGTACCCTTTAACGTAATGTACCATACAATCATTGAATGAAAATGACATAATACTAAGACGTCGTGAACGAATTCTTTATTGACACGAAATAAAGTCGATGGTTGAGTGAGGATAGTGTAACTAACGTCCCTGAAAACGGGACGATGATGATAAACTATAAGGGACTCGATTTTCCAGGACTTCGAAGGATCAAGTTGTGGGTTCATGATAATATCATGATGTGAATTAGATATGCAGAAATGCAAATTGTTCAAACATCTTTCTGTTACAGTCAATACTTATAATTTCTTGAAGTTTGGCATTTGAAGTTCAGAGTCCTTAAAAGCATTTATGCCTACTCATTATGTATTTCATAAGGAGGTCAACTTAAAATCAATAAAAAATGAGCTTCTTTTGCCTCTTAGTTACTCTCACTTGCTGTCGTTTACCCTACGTTCGTCTATATTTATCCTTAAAACTTTTACTGAGATTATCTGACCTCATTTGCTAAATTACTATTGCACAAATGAATGAATAAACAAAGCACAAATATTCCGACAACAATATTTGCACAGAATTGATGCTGACATCATATTTTTCAAGGCAATTCATTGCGATACATGGATAACAATCGGATTTTACAATAGAGGTGCTCATTCGAAGTGCTGGGCCAGCTCTCTTTTTATTCGCTGATGGTCACGCCTTCGCGACGCGGAATAGGTGTGTAATTCTGGAGATGTAATAACGGACCTCGGGAAGTATTATGTTACAGCTAGTTTCAACTAGATAGCGTGCCCACTGGGCTTATGGCATGGCGTCGGGCGTCCATGTCATTCTATGTATATATACCAGGGTGACGACACGAGTTCCTAAACAATGGTAGATTCCAATAAAGATAGTGTATATGTTAAAATCAAGTATCATTATTACCGTCATTGCACTTTCACGATGAAATATAAGACACATAATAATTCTAGCACGTAGAAGCTAGAAGTGGGTTCGTTATTCGGTTTTATATGACATACCCATTGCTGGCACTGGATTCGTTATTTGTTATTCATGATTCGAATGACGAACCTGGTGCTTGGACCCAGCGCCTGAAGCGGGTTTGTTATTCGAATCACAAATAGTAAACCCAGTGCCTACAGGGAGTTCGTCATTCAAATCACGAATAATTAACAACAAATAACGAACAAAGTGCAAGGTCGACAGCCAGAATTTAGACTTATCTTCGGTGTTCGTCTCTCATATTATAACGATATCTGAATGAAGAATGCCAATTTCATTTTCTATTAGTCGTTAAACTAAAAAAGTTTAATGTTTATCTTTAAACAAAGAATTTGAAAGGCAAATTACAAGTGAAGATTAAGGAATGGCGTAATGCAACAATAAGGAATGACGTAAAGCTAATACATTTTCTGTTGGCCATATTTAGACAGCACAACAATATGAATTACAACAAATAGCAGTCTGAATTCTGGTTCGTGTGCTGGCACTGGGTTCGTTATTAATGATTAACGAATCAGGAATGACCAATAACGAATAACCAATCTCGAACTTAGTGCTAGAACAGACTTCGAGATTCACACCACTACACTGTTGAATTTATTGACAATTACCCTGGAAATATTGATATTTGTATCACAAATTCATAAGTGAATATGTTTGCGTGAGATTGCATGGGATGCATTAACAAAATAGTGGTGTCTATCAAAATGGAACCTAAACACGCAACTAGCACAAATTTGATTGTTGAAAGATAGATAGCTAACCACTGCCCACACTCAGTTAAATAACGAACCCAGTGCCAGCATCGAGTTCGTTATTTGAATGATGATTAACGAACCCCGTGCAATCACTGAATTCGTTTTGCTAATAACTAACTACCGCCAGCACCGGGTTTTTCATTGCAATCACAAAATAATGAAAAACATATAACGAACTAGGTTATAGAACTGAGCTTAATATTCACATCGAATCACGAAAAACGAACTCGGTGCCACCACCGAGTTCATTATTCGAATCATAAATAACTTCCGGTTGCCCCAACCCCAGTGCTTGCTCTGGAGGAAATGCAACTGAGGTCTATACGGTTATAATTAAGAATGTGACTTTTGTTGGACACTGAACCACTGGGACTTGTATCGCCGAAAATGAAAATATCATTATATAATTAAAATTTAAAAAAAAACGATATCTCATCTTAATAAATAGTATTTATAAAGAAGAGATACCATCTTTTATTTCATTATATATAATCATTACTATTATAATTTTCGGCGATACACGTCCCTGTGCACTGAACATGCTCTTGGTATGTTGATGAGGCCCAAGAGAACTTGGGAGAACTATGACAATATGGCGTTTGTGAGACCAGTAGTCCACTGATGGGAGGGAATATTATTATCAATATTTCATTTAGTTTTGAGTATTGGTTAGTTGATGATAGTACCTGTCTATGGCGGAAAATGACGTCATCGCGTTGAGCGTCCCCACGTGACAGAATCGAGATTATTCGATCGATTTGTGCCATTCAAAATCGGTGGATGTATAGACAGTAGATTTATTGCGGGAAATGAGTCATCACTTCCGAGACGCAGGTGTTCGATTTGGACCAATCAAAACCGGCGGATTTATAGATAGAAAGGACTGGCCGATAAAATGACTTCAAACGTTAGTAGACGTCACTTGTACGTCCAGATTTACGGAGTTAATCGCGTATTGCTATTCAAGATTGTGTAGGGGACAAAAGTATGAGTAATTCATCTCGTAAGCCACACGGTCGGATGCTGTTTTAAAACATTGTGATATTGTTTGATTTTATACCTTCATTGGAACTTTAATGTAATATTCAGCATGCGACACGTTAATAAAATATATTTCTTCTTCTCTCCTCTGTGTATAACCGAATAGCATCAGTAGGGAAACAGTGGGTGCGGTCTATCCGTTGAGCGTGTCACCACGCGACGACATCGTGGGTAAGGAGTCGATAGACGATTCAATCAGAATCCTTAAATTTATAGCGGAAAGGCGTGAACCAATGACGAGTCGGCCGGGGGTGCGGTCTATCGTTTGAGCGTGTCACCACGTGACATAATCGAGAACATTCGATCGATTTGTGCCAATGAAAATCGGTGGATGTATAGACAGAAAATTTATGGCGGGAAATGACGTCATCGCGTTGAGCGTCCCCACGTGACATGATCGAGAATATTCGATCGATTTGTGCCAATCGAAAACCGGCGGATTTAAAGACAGAAATTTTATAGCGGGAAATGAGTCACGTATCGATAATATCGCGTCACCACGTGATGATACCATAGATGTGAGAATATTTCATTAAACGGTACCGAGCGGTCTACATTTTTGAACGAGAATCAATCGCAGTCCCTGGATTGAAGTCTATCCAATCGCTGAAGGAGTAGTTATGGCCGGAATAGACACGAAGAAATCATTCGATCGCGTAGTGACCAATAGTTATCGATGAACGATTGCGATAGAGTCTGACGTCAGGTCGGCTTTAAAATACGGTTAGCGTGGGTAGAGCATCTAATGCAGATAGAATTTTCAAGCGAGCAAATGCGTGAAATTCAATTTCGTAACTAGTGAATGGAGTAAGACAGTAGTAATAGTTTTTAATTTCGTTTAGTATATCATGAATATAAAAAGGTTGATCCGTTTTCTCGTAGTTCATTTTCTTTATGAAGAGTTTTATTCTCAACCAGTACGATGAATGAACAAACCCGATACGAGAGTCACTACGGGTCCCACACCCCTAGCTAGCCACTCATCGTAAACGCTGTCAATGAATGGGGCTAAAAATACGACGCGAGTACGCGAGACAATACACAGTCGCGACTGGTCCCTATACCCGTAAGACGGTCTCTGCGTAGTGAATAAAAAAATCGATAAGTCGCTCTGCGTCGGAACCCCGAATGACATTTTGCATCGTTACGCGGTCTGTGATCGACGGGGGCTGCCGTGATTTTGAGAAAAACAAAACGGTTTGTTAAGATTAAAGCATTGCATAAGCATAGATATTTGAGATTGATTGACACAAAGACAATTTAGCCTTTCGAAAGCTTTGATTAAGACTGATCTACCTATTGATTAGACAAATTACATAATTCGGTCTTTCTGCCCGTAGCTTTAGTTTTTATCTAGCTAATGTCGGGAATAATAACGACACTTTGCGCCCCTGTCGGTAGTATTCGAATCTATCTAGCAAATTTCGGAAATATTAGCGTGCATCGTTATAAACCTAGACTGTAACACAGACTTTTTAAATCTCGTATAATAACAATGTATCGACGTACGCGTTTCGTTGTAACTATTGTAGATCAAACTAATTCTTGTATAAGGTATTATTTGTATATCCGTTGTGACTGTGTATATTCGATTTTAATGTGGTTATTAACATATTTTTTAGTACCAAAAAATCTGGTTTGGCAAATAAGTAAAATTATGCTTAACAAATAAATGTACAAGAACTAAACAGAATAAATGACGAATCAAGACATAATAGTATTCATACATGAGCGATTCTAGACATATTCCTTTGAAGTTTCATTTTAGAACACTTGATTTTTCAAGGCGTCTAAGTGTTGATGATGTAGTGATTAAAGGTTTATATCTTAATGTAGTACAGTACTAGTGCTTGATTTGTTATATCTCGTAATGCATTGTTTCTTTAGATAGAAATATATACATCTAGGTTTAGGTTTTAGGTTGTCAATTCGATGATATGCTTTGACTCGCCGGTTTAGTGTATAACGACAGCTAGATTGCGACGGGTAGCAGTCTGAACTAGATGATAGGATTTTGTATATAATAAGGATTAAATAATATTATTTATATTTAAGAAATAAAAGACGAGTTGGTGTGCATCTATCGTTGAATAAAAAATAAAAGGGAAGTTTAAAATACGAAGGGCGCATTTGAGTTCTTCGATGTACGTATTATATTAAAACATTAACATTAATTGATTGTGTTTCAGATGGATAGGTTCCATAGATGTAACCAGTGTGGAAAGTCGTATTCATCCCGACAAGCATTGCATCGACATAAACGGTCTATTCACGAGAGTAGAAACTACACGTGTACGACCTGCGGACGTCATTTTAACAGAAATGATATAATGAAAATACATATGAAAACTATTGGGCGCAGCGAAGCGGTGGAGATACAATCGGATGCGATCTAGGAGCGTTAGGGGGGACGGTTCGAGTCCATACAATACCAGGAGAAGGTCTCGGCAAGTTCGACCCCATGGTTATTTAAACAGCAACTACCAGGATTTGAATACCATATTGAAAGCGAGTATTAAAGAGAGAGCGGGAATAAAATGGTACTCAGCCATCAAAGGGAAGATGACTCGTCGTCAAGGAGACACTACTAACACAGCTGAGCCTATTTTCAGGGGAAAAAGTCAAATAGCGCTCAAATGGGAAGATCTGGATGAGGTCTTAAAGGATTCTGTGAAAAATAATCTACACCTTCTTCATCGAATATCAACGAGAGGGGAGCAACTGGACTGTTGACAAGGTGATGGCAAAATATCGTCCACTGAGAGCCTCGAGCTACATCCCTCTTCCCATCAAGCTTAGTTCCAAACACGCCATTTTCAATGTGAAGAATGTAGATAGGAAGTGCTTCGTGTGGTCTGGTCTCTTTGCACTCCATCCTCGAACGTGTCACCAAGTACAAATCCTTTATGAACGATCTGGACTTTACAAACATCAACTTTCCAGTGAAGTTGGTTGGCATGAATCAATGAGTCCATGAATCAAACCTCCATCAACGTGTTTGGATACGAAAAAGGACACGTATATCCCCTGCATATAACCAAACAACGGCTGGAGTAGCATGTCAATCCGTTGATGGTCTCCGATGGTATCAAGACTCATTACTACTGGATCAAAGATTTAAATCGTCTTCTATTTGATGAAAAGACTAACAGACATAGAGATTATTTTTGTCCCTATTGTCTTCACGGATTCACCAAAGAAAGGCTTCTCAACGACCATATTCCCTTTTTCCAAACGCATGGCCCACAAAAGATTGAACTCCCCAAGGAAGAGGACGAGTAGCTTCGGTATAAAGATGTCAGAAAACAATTGAAGGTGCCTTATATCATCTATGCCGACTTCAAAACTATTTAAACGATGGAATTACCATCTTGGCTTATGATCATTGGAGAATTCCCACACTATAAAAGGATCAAATTTGTCATCTTCATCGTTTATGAGCCGATAGTCGAAGTGACTACATTATGGACAAGATGATGTGCCGTCTCTGTAAAAAGCGTTTCTCAAAACCATCCAATATGAAACGCCATATGAGAGAAGTACATTGCATTAAGCAGCCTTTGTCAGCTCCCAGTTATTCAATACCGGCTCCTATGACTAGTGTTCCTTATCCTTTGGCTCCCGCTCCTACTCCTGCTCATTTAGCTCCTGCTCGGGCTCGGACCACGGCGCCTTTGGCTCCTGCTCTCTGGCTCCTGCTCCTTTGGCTCGGGCTCCTGCTCCTTTGGCTCCTGCTCCTCCTGCTCATTTGGCTCGGGCTCCTGCTCCTTTGGCTCCCACTCCTTTGGCTCCTGCTCGGGCTTGGACCATTGCTCCTTTGGCTCGGAGCACGGCTCCTTTGGCTCCTTTGGCTCCTGCTCCTTTGGCTCGGAGCACGGCTCCTTTGGCTCCTTTGGCTCCTGCACCTTTGGCTCGGGCTCCTGCACCTTTGGCTTCTGCTCCTTTGGCTCGGAGCACGGCTCCTTTGGCTCCTTTGGCTCCTGCTCCTTTGGCTCGGGCTCCTGCTCCTTTGGCTCCTGCTCCTTTGGCTCCTTTGGCTCCTGCTCCTTTGGCTCGGAGCACGGCTCCTTTGGCTCCTTTGACTACTGCTCATTTGGCCCGAGCCAAAGGAGCAGGAGCCCGAGCCAAAGGAGCAGGAGCCAAAGGAGCCAAAGGAGCCGTGCTCCGAGCCAAAGGAGCAGGAGCCAAAGGAGCCACAGGAGTCGTGCTCCGAGCCAAAGGAGCAGGAGCCAAAGGAGCCAAAGGAGCAGGAGCCAAAGGAGCAGGAGCCAAAGGAGCAGGAGCCAAAGGAGCAGGAGCCAAAGGAGCCAAAGGAGCCGTGCTCCGAGCCAAAGGAGCAATGGTCCAAGCCCGAGCAGGAGCCAAAGGAGTGGGAGCCAAAGGAGCAGGAGCCCGAGCCAAATGAGCAGGAGGAGCAGGAGCCAAAGGAGCAGGAGCCCGAGCCAAAGGAGCAGGAGCCAGAGAGCAGGAGCCAAAGGCGCCGTGGTCCGAGCCCGAGCAGGAGCTAAATGAGCAGGAGTAGGAGCGGGAGCCAAAGGATAAGGAACACTAGTCATAGGAGCCGGTATTGAATAACTGGGAGCTGACAAAGGCTGCTTAATGCAATGTACTTCTCTCATATGGCGTTTCATATTGGATGGTTTTGAGAAACGCTTTTTACAGAGACGGCACATCATCTTGTCCATAATGTAGTCACTTCGACTATCGGCTCATAAACGATGAAGATGACAAATTTGATCCTTTTATAGTGTGGGAATTCTCCAATGATCATAAGCCAAGATGGTAATTCCATCGTTTAAATAGTTTTGAAGTCGGCATAGATGATATAAGGCACCTTCAATTGTTTTCTGACATCTTTATACCGAAGCTACTCGTCCTCTTCCTTGGGGAGTTCAATCTTTTGTGGGCCATGCGTTTGGAAAAAGGGAATATGGTCGTTGAGAAGCCTTTCTTTGGTGAATCCGTGAAGACAATAGGGACAAAAATAATCTCTATGTCTGTTAGTCTTTTCATCAAATAGAAGACGATTTAAATCTTTGATCCAGTAGTAATGAGTCTTGATACCATCGGAGACCATCAACGGATTGACATGCTACTCCAGCCGTTGTTTGGTTATATGCAGGGGATATACGTGTCCTTTTTCGTATCCAAACACGTTGATGGAGGTTTGATTCATGGACTCATTGATTCATGCCAACCAACTTCACTGGAAAGTTGATGTTTGTAAAGTCCAGATCGTTCATAAAGGATTTGTACTTGGTGACACGTTCGAGGATGGAGTGCAAAGAGACCAGACCACACGAAGCACTTCCTATCTACATTCTTCACATTGAAAATGGCGTGTTTGGAACTAAGCTTGATGGGAAGAGGGATGTAGCTCGAGGCTCTCAGTGGACGATATTTTGCCATCACCTTGTCAACAGTCCAGTTGCTCCCCTCTCGTTGATATTCGATGAAGAAGGTGTAGATTATTTTTCACAGAATCCTTTAAGACCTCATCCAGATCTTCCCATTTGAGCGCTATTTGACTTTTTCCCCTGAAAATAGGCTCAGCTGTGTTAGTAGTGTCTCCTTGACGACGAGTCATCTTCCCTTTGATGGCTGAGTACCATTTTATTCCCGCTCTCTCTTTAATACTCGCTTTCAATATGGTATTCAAATCCTGGTAGTTGCTGTTTAAATAACCATGGGGTCGAACTTGCCGAGACCTTCTCCTGGTATTGTATGGACTCGAACCGTCCCCCCTAACGCTCCTAGATCGCATCCGATTGTATCTCCACCGCTTCGCTGCGCCCAATAGTTTTCATATGTATTTTCATTATATCATTTCTGTTAAAATGACGTCCGCAGGTCGTACACGTGTAGTTTCTACTCTCGTGAATAGACCGTTTATGTCGATGCAATGCTTGTCGGGATGAATACGACTTTCCACACTGGTTACATCTATGGAACCTATCCATCTGAAACACAATCAATTAATGTTAATGTTTTAATATAATACGTACATCGAAGAACTCAAATGCGCCCTTCGTATTTTAAACTTCCCTTTTATTTTTTATTCAACGATAGATGCACACCAACTCGTCTTTTATTTCTTAAATATAAATAATATTATTTAATCCTTATTATATACAAAATCCTATCATCTAGTTCAGACTGCTACCCGTCGCAATCTAGCTGTCGTTATACACTAAACCGGCGAGTCAAAGCATATCATCGAATTGACAACCTAAAACCTAAACCTAGATGTATATATTTCTATCTAAAGAAACAATGCATTACGAGATATAACAAATCAAGCACTAGTACTGTACTACATTAAGATATAAACCTTTAATCACTACATCATCAACACTTAGACGCCTTGAAAAATCAAGTGTTCTAAAATGAAACTTCAAAGGAATATGTCTAGAATCGCTCATGTATGAATACTATTATGTCTTGATTCGTCATTTATTCTGTTTAGTTCTTGTACATTTATTTGTTAAGCATAATTTTACTTATTTGCCAAACCAGATTTTTTGGTACTAAAAAATATGTTAATAACCACATTAAAATCGAATATACACAGTCACAACGGATATACAAATAATACCTTATACAAGAATTAGTTTGATCTACAATAGTTACAACGAAACGCGTACGTCGATACATTGTTATTATACGAGATTTAAAAAGTCTGTGTTACAGTCTAGGTTTATAACGATGCACGCTAATATTTCCGAAATTTGCTAGATAGATTCGAATACTACCGACAGGGGCGCAAAGTGTCGTTATTATTCCCGACATTAGCTAGATAAAAACTAAAGCTACGGGCAGAAAGACCGAATTATGTAATTTGTCTAATCAATAGGTAGATCAGTCTTAATCAAAGCTTTCGAAAGGCTAAATTGTCTTTGTGTCAATCAATCTCAAATATCTATGCTTATGCAATGCTTTAATCTTAACAAACCGTTTTGTTTTTCTCAAAATCACGGCAGCCCCCGTCGATCACAGACCGCGTAACGATGCAAAATGTCATTCGGGGTTCCGACGCAGAGCGACTTATCGATTTTTTTATTCACTACGCAGAGACCGTCTTACGGGTATAGGGACCAGTCGCGACTGTGTATTGTCTCGCGTACTCGCGTCGTATTTTTAGCCCCATTCATTGACAGCGTTTACGATGAGTGGCTAGCTAGGGGTGTGGGACCCGTAGTGACTCTCGTATCGGGTTTGTTCATTCATCGTACTGGTTGAGAATAAAACTCTTCATAAAGAAAATGAACTACGAGAAAACGGATCAACCTTTTTATATTCATGATATACTAAACGAAATTAAAAACTATTACTACTGTCTTACTCCATTCACTAGTTACGAAATTGAATTTCACGCATTTGCTCGCTTGAAAATTCTATCTGCATTAGATGCTCTACCCACGCTAACCGTATTTTAAAGCCGACCTGACGTCAGACTCTATCGCAATCGTTCATCGATAACTATTGGTCACTACGCGATCGAATGATTTCTTCGTGTCTATTCCGGCCATAACTACTCCTTCAGCGATTGGATAGACTTCAATCCAGGGACTGCGATTGATTCTCGTTCAAAAATGTAGACCGCTCGGTACCGTTTAATGAAATATTCTCACATCTATGGTATCATCACGTGGTGACGCGATATTATCGATACGTGACTCATTTCCCGCTATAAAATTTCTGTCTTTAAATCCGCCGGTTTTCGATTGGCACAAATCGATCGAATATTCTCGATCATGTCACGTGGGGACGCTCAACGCGATGACGTCATTTCCCGCCATAAATTTTCTGTCTATACATCCACCGATTTTCATTGGCACAAATCGATCGAATGTTCTCGATTATGTCACGTGGTGACACGCTCAAACGATAGACCGCACCCCCGGCCGACTCGTCATTGGTTCACGCCTTTCCGCTATAAATTTAAGGATTCTGATTGAATCGTCTATCGACTCCTTACCCACGATGTCGTCGCGTGGTGACACGCTCAACGGATAGACCGCACCCACTGTTTCCCTACTGATGCTATTCGGTTATACACAGAGGAGAGAAGAAGAAATATATTTTATTAACGTGTCGCATGCTGAATATTACATTAAAGTTCCAATGAAGGTATAAAATCAAACAATATCACAATGTTTTAAAACAGCATCCGACCGTGTGGCTTACGAGATGAATTACTCATACTTTTGTCCCCTACACAATCTTGAATAGCAATACGCGATTAACTCCGTAAATCTGGACGTACAAGTGACGTCTACTAACGTTTGAAGTCATTTTATCGGCCAGTCCTTTCTATCTATAAATCCGCCGGTTTTGATTGGTCCAAATCGAACACCTGCGTCTCGGAAGTGATGACTCATTTCCCGCAATAAATCTACTGTCTATACATCCACCGATTTTGAATGGCACAAATCGATCGAATAATCTCGATTCTGTCACGTGGGGACGCTCAACGCGATGACGTCATTTTCCGCCATAGACAGGTACTATCATCAGTTAGTTTGCAATGACCTGCGTTTTAAATACGAAGTCACGTTCTTCGATCCGACCGACAAAATGTTCAATAGGGTTTTAATCAAGACAACAGTCGGCTGGTGACACTTTCTTCAGCTGAATGACAAAGTTGTTCACTGCCGTTGAACCAACCAACCATCTTTGGCGTAAGGCATGAACCTAGTTTCATGGGACAAGTGGCTTAGTTAAAAAAAAACGAAGATTCCAGTTCCTTGCATATAACTATGTCAATTGCAGCCAATATAGGCAGGGCTGTCTATAAATGCCTTGGCGTAGTGTTGTGACGTCACAGGTGGATGTTCCGAGTTTTTCAATTCATTAGTTTGATCATATTACTGATTAGTTTTAATATTACTGTTTAATGATACAATTAGAGACTGTCTGAAGAATTCCTTGAAGGGCATCCATGCAGCTTTGATACCAACGATTTGCAATCGTTGGGCTCCTGACAACCTGGCATAAGTGCCATTGTCCATGTAAAGGTGAAAAGAGTATACCATTTAACAGCCAATATCCCTGAATTGCATACATGATACTGCAATTGTTTATAAACATTTTCTTCAAATGCACGTGTATAGTTTGTTCTGTTGTGTTTTTGTTTGCTATTTCAACAGTAATAAGTACAAAGAAAGAGAACTTCGACCAGAGAACAAAATTGAAGAAAGTGACTAGGTACATTCAAATGATTCCAGAAAATATCATTTTATATAATTGTATATGTCAATAACGCATACTACTAATCAAATGGTGGTTACATTCATGATTGATTATAAGCGCGTTATCGGTTACAGACAACACATACATCAATCAAGATTCCAATAAGCAAATATTTAATTTTGAAAGAAAGTAATTACTCGCAAACAGATACCCTATCATTTCAGCAAACTATTGTTCAGACCATTTTAAAGCCCATGAATAATTAAGCAGGTAAGACTGTGTTTCAGTACCCTTTAAGTAACTTTAAATAACAAATTTTGAAAAGTAGTCTCAAGAGTATATGGAACTAATGTTACAAACAAGACATGCTCTTTAAAAGGCTTGTATGGTTAGGTTTATGACGAAGGGTATTATGAGACAGCGAGACAGTCTATATTGGATGAGCCGTCTCTTACACGATTGTTTTGTTCATAACAGATCATCATAGCTGGAGGTAAGTATAATCTCATCGTCTCCATGATAACGTATTTGAAGTTTACCTTTTTCCCTGTTTACAATGGTATCGATACAGAGAAAAACAGTATATTATAAGGCAAACTGTAAGAGACATGATGGGTATTTGTCCAAAAATGCATTTCACTTTGCCTACCTTTCAAATTCTTGTAAACACGATATTTCATGAACCGTCACACTCATTGGCTATAAATTTTGTGGCAGCCTCATTTGGAAGATTCCGCAAACACCAGTCACTTATGGTGACCTTGACCTTATTTTCAAGGTCATCACAGCACTTTGATCACTTTCTCATCTATCCGCTCCACTCAAAGTTTTTGTTTTGAATTTGGTAATATCAATCATGCGTTGGGATAGAAATTCGACACCAGTCACATTTGGTGACCTTAACTTATTCTCAAGGTCATTACGACGCTTTGATTGATTCTGAAATGCTTGTGAACGCGATAGCACCTGAACCGTTGCACCTAGTGTCTAAAATTGTGTGACGATCCCCATTGATGGATTCTGCAAACACCAATCAATTACGGTGGTCATAACGATAACATTACATTTCTCGAACCATTGCACCTGAAGACTCCGAATAATGTAACAGACTATACACAGGGGGTAATACAGGCCTTCTGAAATTTTGTATTTGCTACATCTCAGGCAACTCGCCTTTTATTCAAATTTGTGAAAGCAGATATTTTCACACAACGCTTTTGCTAATCATATGTCTCCTACCACATTATTTTAACTAGTTATTTCATCTCATCCGATTGAATGTTAGCGGCGGGGAACAATGCCACGTTATATTGTCTTTATTCAACTAATTAATTTGGAACCATCCTACAGCATATTTTTTTCAAAAGGCAATCAAGCAATAACTTTGAGAGTCATGCAATTTCTGCACAATGTGACAGAATAGTCCAGGTTATAATAAGAGTTACACTTGTGTTAACATTCAAGTTAAAACTTACTGTTTAATTGCAATTTCTGAATTTATTAGCGGCATTCAATTTCCATACCTTTGAATAAAAGGTAATAATACAAAACGTTTAAAGTGTTTGATAGTAAATTTAAATCTCATAGTAATGAAAAGTAGGGAGGGTCTGTAGCTCATCTGTCTTTAATGGTTCATTAACAGAGTATGCTTCAAGTTTGTATGTCGCTTAATCAATAACCAATACACTACGTGTCCTGTTTAAAGTTCAAATCATGGTGAAATAATTGCATTTTCATCACTGAAATTCCAAAATTATTATATTTACGTGTTTTCAATCATTATCGACAAACGGCAATATAAATGTTACGAGGTTGAAATTCTACGCCCCGTTTGCTTGTATCATACTTATGTGAAATGCTAAACACTACAATACCATATTTATCTTTTGTCTCCTAAAAATAAGTTTCCGAAATTACGCTTGAGTCATTGACGCGCATCACTGTCCAGTTTTCGATCACAAATCACAACTTTAAACTTTTCAGATATAACCAGTATTTATCGACATGATAACACTATTTTTAAAGTTTGACATATTTGACCCCAACGACATACTTCTTTGCCCCTTTAAAGGAAATTATTCGTCCTTATTTGTGAGAGCAAGAAAATACATTTACCCTCTATCCAACAAAGTATCATTATCTCATAAAGATGTAACTTTAAAATATTATCTTTCTAGCATCAATAGTTTCTTGAACTAAACTCAAAAGAAGGTTTCAGAGTGGACACCCTAACATGTCTATATTTAAAGGAGGGACCACGGCCAAATCTAAAAACTTCAATTTCAAAACACTGGATGATCATCTTAAAATTTGATTTTCTTATAACGGTTCCGGATAAGAAATCCTTTAAAGTTTTGATTTGAGTTTATTTATTCTAACCTTCAAATAATACCTCAAATGACATATCTTTTCCAACTATCTCCACTTTGTTCGTCAGTCTATGTATACAACCCGATTAAGATCAGGTCATTGATTCATTCTCTAGTCTTATATTTGATTGTTATTTATTTAATGAATGCCAAGTAACATCCCTAAAAAAATTAGGGAGCTAATCAATGATTTGATTTCAAGCAGATTGCGTATGTTACTTTTATCGATAGGCAGACATTCTACATGCAGCCCGAGATGCAACTGCAGGTTTTTAAAAAGTATATTTGCATTACGAAACTAAATTTGATGATCTTCAGGACGATGCTCAGCTACATGGGCCTCATTCTTCTCCCCCTCCTCCATACGGGGAACTGTATACTCGAACAACTCTTCGTCCGCATCGGAGACAAAGACCTTGCATTCCCTGGCGGTACGGTTATCGCATCGATGACAGTATCATCGGTGGTCAAATGTGGTATGGAATGTATGCGGTTATCTTCGTGCCTATCTTTCAACGTTAACAAACAACATGCGGATGGTATCTTGTGTGGTTTACTCTCAGACATACCAATGACTCCTGACATGGAACTGCTGCCTATAGCAGGGGGTCTGTACTACGAGAAGGTTGGTAAAATATATTGGGATCATCAGTTTCATGAACGGTACCCTTGCATGTTGGTGGCCGACCTTGACTGATTGTGGTTCTACCAAGAGTTGCTTTAGGCGTCAATTCTGATTATAAGAGCAACGCTATTCAAGAATAACGTTACCAGAAGCTTCTCAACACATGTCTAATAAAGCAGGTCCCTAATGAGATGACAAGTGGGTTAAGTAGGATTTAAGAAAGAAGCAATGCGTCTCCAGCCATCCTGCTTCGTCAAGGTAGTTTTATCTGCGAGTCCTTTAAGTCCATATTAACTATCACAACATTTGCCTCTAATGCCTTACAGCGGGTTAGTCGCTATGTATAGTGTGTCTCATCCTGCTAAAACAGCATATTTAAATCCGCTAAGCTCCCTTCATATACCCTGATACCCATAAACCTCGTACCGCTAGCTATCTTACCAGCCAATAAGACGACTCGCATCCAGCAACAGCGGCATAACCCGGAGGGAAAAATCCGTTGAGATCACGAAAGGCGCTTCTAGCTCCTTATATAATGACATTTCATTTGGCTGAAAAAATAACAGGTGAGCAAGCCAAGTAACGGGTTTCAAGCCGCCAGCCTTACGAGGTTTTTGGCCAGAAGAGATCAGGGTATTAGGAAGGAGTTCAGTGGATAAGCTGGTTTAGCAGGAATAGTGTTTATATAATCAGCAAGGAGACCATTTAAAAAAGGAAAATATTTCGAACTCTCAGTAGGATTCTCATCATGGGACTAATGAAAATATTCTAGTGGCTGGTGATCTAAAGAGATACGAGTGTAAAATATTCATTAATTATCAGGGTATGGAAGGTGCCTCGTTGACTCCCCATGGAGCTTGATGGTCTCTAATAATAAAAGATGAACTGCATATTTGAATTGGTTTTCTCTGGAAAGACATGACCTTAATCAAGACTAGTTAAACATTCGTTGCATTAATCTTGCTACTGCATCGGATCTCAAATAAAAAGTTTATCGATAATGACGCATGCTTCTTCTGACCAAACAATTAGCTAAACCATCGAAGTTCCTTTTACAACTACTGCTGAGTAACATACATAAACTCGCTTTGTCAGTAAAAAAATAGTTTATAGTTAATTTATTATTAGCTTTTATATAGCGCTTTATCTCGATAGACTCAAAACGCTCTATGCTCTATGCTAACTTGAGTTAAGCTTCGCCAAAGGGTAATTTTTAACACAACTCTTACCTAGTCTATTTGGAATAAAAAACACTTACCCAGGACAGGTTGACACCCCAAGTATCTAGACTCATGTTTAAGTGCAGGGTAGGCAATGGTTCTTCCTACTCTCAGGTTAACCAGCAATAAGGTCATCCAACCATCAGGCGAGCCGCGCACATTGATGCTGAACTTCTCAAAGAGCGGCCAAATCGAGCTATGCACAGGTCCACATGGTACCACATCTACATTTGTGTACTATCTTCTGCAAATCTGATAATGGTGTAATTACTAATATATTCGCTAAGGTTGTCGAAAAAATCTGCTGCAGTTGCTAAATAAGGCGAATATCCTACGTAAAAAAGACTCGAAGTGCAAAGTGAATATTTACGGAAATAACTGAGGCGAATGATAGCTTTTGAAACGCAGTCGCTGATTGCTAACTAACTTTCATATCAACAAATCAGACTTTTACATTTCCTGATAAAGAAACGCTTGTTTTAGGAAAGAGGTTGTAAAGGAATATTTGACGGAGCTACCTTCACAATTGAAGAGATAACCATCTATAGAAAGGATGTTTCGGAAACCAATGACTGATAATAACCTGACACCATTGAAACAGCCACTATTTTGACATACATAGTCTATGGCTACAAAAATCAGTACGAAATAAAAATCCATTTGTAAAACATATAACAGCGACTTAAAGACGATTATTTTATTGTATCCAACGAACTAAAGTTTCATTCAAACTAAATCAATAATACACTTTATATATTATCTTTTAAGACCTGTCCCGTTCTGCTGAATCCCAAGGCAGCCACTGAAATGAGGTCTACCCCAACAGATTATGTCAATAACGCAGTCCTCATCACGGGGGACGGGGGAGATACAGTGTATCAGCTTCGCCTTAATTCTGACTACAGTATTGGTTCCATTACGAAAGAAGGGTCTGTGTATGAGCTCATGAGCGGCAGAATGGAATCAACGATTGGAGCGGCTACGGTAAAGTTTGGCTCTGGTGTTGAGATGAAGATATATCTCATTGGTGAGTGTGCATTTTTAAAAGGGTTGGTCAAAATGTTTAATTCTTTTATATTTTCTAGTAATCTTAATTTTACTTAATATTTTGAACCGGATGGCTTTACTATCGTGTGCTCGGATAGGAAGAGGACAATGTAAGATGGCGGCCGAAACAGATTGAAAAAGATAAATATGTGATTCCACTTTGCTGGTTCCTCTTACGGTTAAGACGTTTACATTTAACTGTGGGTGATCAGAAAATGAATTTGGAATACATTCGTGTAGAGTATTGGTACACAATCTGCAAACTGCCTTGTGGAAACATCAAATTGGTTATTACTGTTTAGTAAACTGTTTAGCCGCTTCCATGGATTTTGAGGCCAATGAATAGGCCAACCATATCAACACCAGCAATCATAAAACAGTGTTTCAGTAAACCAGCTTTAAAGTTATAATAAAGTCTAATTGACAAATCTAGTTGTGCTCATCCTGCTAAATCAGCGTATATGAATCCGCTCTCGCTCCTTCCTAAGACCCTGATCTCTTTCGAGTGCCTCGTATGGGACTCTATTATAGCCACGTTCAAATGCAAGGGAGTCATACCCAATGTATCGACAATGTCTTTTTTGGATTTCCTGTGAAGACATTCCTTTCCTGAACAAATATTCGAAGACTGCAACATCAACATCATTCAGTTCATCCCAGTTTCTTCACCCCTATGCACTTTGGGATTTGACATCTCGAAAACTACTCTACTGATGGTTGTTTACGAAAAGATTTCCACGTTCACAGATAATTTGGAAGTAGTGGATTGTTACATATTGCTTAATTTACGAACTTTTTTTTATTTACCCTCTTAATCATTGTTTTGAATCAACAGCATACAGCACAATAAATTACTGACAATGAGAGGTATAAATAACTGTTGTATTTAACAAAGTTGTGAGTGAAGAAACATCTTTTTGTGGAGAGTTTATTAACTAGGAACGTTTACGTATGTAAAGTGAACATGACAAGAGACGCAATCTATACACCGGGAACCTGAAATTCCTGGACCGAAAATGCGTTTTCTCAATGAATGGTTAAATTCGCCTCGACAAGGGAGGGATTAAAGCAAAATGATGCAACAATTCCAGTGTCTTGAAAAATGCTTTTGTTTTATTACATAAAAATAACGTTTGTAAAACTATTTAACTGAAATGAATTCTGCTTCTAAATGTATATAATGCTTTCCATTTTCTAAAGACATCTTTATCAGCGGATGTCTTTAAAACACGACATATTCATCGTTCTGTAACAAAGTAATTATCAGTGTTGATTTTATTATTCTTATATCATTTAATCTTTCAGACATTTGTAGATAAAAAATATCTTTAACAATACTTTTCAGATAACGGTGTAGTATGCTTGAAAGATGACCCTTTTTATGGTGAAACGGACCTACCCTGTTTCTCTGAACCAGTCGTATCAAAGACCTCCATATTTGGAACAGAAGACGTCAACGCACTCCTTTCCATCGAGCAGTTCCGAAGATTATATGCATTCGGATATGATCGTGTCCTTATCGTGGATGTTCACGAGTTAGGGCCTTGGACTGTAAGCAATACGATTGACTTGACCTCCAATACTCGGCTCTCTGGTTGGGCCAACGTGCCACGGGGAGTCATTGGTGCTGCCTGGCTGTTTGCGGATGGTGTAGGATCGTTGATATTTGAGAATGCCTTCTTTCTGACTCCTAACCACTACGTCGTCTACAACTTCGTGGACGAGGTAAATCTCAAGAGAGGTCAACTTTGCACTATCGTCGGTAACGATTAACTCTCTGGCAAGAGGTGGATGGGGAAGAATCATCTTACATCTTAAAGGAATATCTGGATTCTCCTAGTTTGCTGCAGATAGAACCTAAGGTTCAGTCCCTCGCAAACGTGTGAATGTCTCACCTTCAAGAACCACTGGCTCTACAGGGCTTCTATCTTGTGTACAGGCATCTTGGCAAACGGGGATTCTAAACTGTAGACATGGAGACTCTGTGGCCCCGTATGAGCGTTTAAGGGAATACCCTTTTAAACCTTTCCCCCGTCTTCACAGATTTGTAACCTTGTGTTCTAACACTGTGGCAGTTGAGGGTTATACAATTTTAATTAATCAAATTGCTTCTAGAAAATTTATGTTTATATCATCTGATTTTATTGCCCCTCGCCGCAACGCCGAACGGGGGGACATTGTATTCAGTGGCATCAGTCTGTCCGTAGGTACGCTTGGATTCTTGTTAAAGTGATATATCATGAACCACTACACTTTAAGTCTTCACATTTGGCCTAAGCCTACATTGGGGGATAAGGCATACAGCAGTTGTTTTGACCTTATTTTCAAGTTCCTCGTGGCACTTTGCCTGCTTTTCAAATTCTTGTTAATGCGAAATTAATGAACTGTTACACTCACTCACTGTGGCAGCGTCCATTGGACTATTATAGTAACCTTGACCTCATTTTCAAGGACATCACGGCACTTTGATTGCTTATCTAATGCTTGTGAACACAATAACACCTGAACCGTTGCACTGAACGTCTTCAAATTTAGTGCCAGCTTCTGCAGGCTCTAGCCAATTATGTCACCTAGATGTTAACATTACATTTAATGAACTGTTGCATTGCACCTGATGTCTTCAAATAATGTAACAGACTACATATTAGTCATACATACACTGACTGACACAACTTTCTGAAATTCTGAGGTAACAAAGTTATCACAGATAAAGAAATAACCTCTGTCCGCGCAGATAAATTCTATTTCTGAACTTTAATCATTATTCTAAACCATAAGATTTTGAAAAAAGATCATCTTTAGCTTGAATGTTAATTTTCATGTATGAATTCAGAATGTGGCTTTTCAGTTTCTGAGTCATTTATCTTTTGAAAAGAGAAAACTTCAAAATCATTTACAAAGAACTAAAAATGGGGACTAACAAATTATTTCTTGTACAGAATATATAACAAACAAACATGCATTCTGCTAAACCTACGTAAACTCATTTTAAGGACATTTTTCAACAAAAGATTAGCTCCGTCAATGAATTTCCGTCAAAGATGATAATACAATGAAGATATTGAACAGTATTTTTATTTTTTTTCCAGCAAAATGATAACTTACATTTGCAAAATATTGCACATACAGGAATGTCATCACCAGGCAAATACAAACTTCCCACTACATAGTCACTTGCCACTCTACAATATATGCAGCTTGGCGGCAAACAAGCAGATGTCCTAAATGATAAAAGGTTGAGAGAAAATTAAAAGAAATAACTTGCAGTGCACTTTTGGTTGAACACTCACCAGATTAACATCAATCTTGGATTGTCAGAGTATTAAGGATTTGTGTCAGAAGTGTCAAAATATGATGAAGTGATGATTTCAGACAAATTATCTCTTTAGACTTTTAATACTCATTAAAAAATGTCGAATTTATGACAATTACTTGCTTTCAATTAAAAATGAGTATTTATAAGACATAAAGATGTACATAATCCAAAATTATACACATCAATTTTACGTCTACTAATCAAATGAGATGCTATTTAACAATTCTAACAAAAACTGCTATACATTAAGTTTACAGATGTGTTTGATTCATTAGCTTAGCCATCTGTGAATATTGTCCAGTTTTCAATAAAAAATTATGACTTGAACCTTTATATTGACAGATTTTATTCGTATATAAGCAGTCCAGAGGCCATTAGTACATGTGTAAAAAGTAAGTATAACAAATATGAACTACCTGTAAAGCACATTGATAAAAAACAGTTAGCAATTATAATGTTGAATACGTGGAACAACAGAAGAGCTAACTTAAATAACAAATCAACACTTTCAACACCATTGTGGCTATGCATTGCGGTGAAACCTGCGAGCATCGGCTGGAACTAGTGAACCATGGGTGGTACTGCGCTGAATTTCAGTGTAGCATTGCACCCAAACCTGACTGCGTGTAGAACAGTTCTCTACTACAGACGAAGTTGCCGAGCCCCTGGCGGGATTCGAACCACGGACCTCCTGATCCGAAGCCGAACGCGCTAACCACTGCGCTATCCTGCCCCCTATATTTTGGACATATTAGTAATAAATGATATTGATCTTCCTGAGACAGAGAACAGAATAGACATTGGGTATTTAATGTGTTTATGATTTTGGCAAAACATGCTTTTTCAACTTTGAAGTTGTAAGGTTATATCTAAATTTAGTGAGCCCATGTCGGAGTTGTGCTGACTTGATTTTAGAAAGACAAACTTCTGTACTGATACCATATTTAAAATCTGAATAGAAAATTACACAGGTTGATGACAATATTTCATTAAACCAGTCTTGTTTTGTTCACCTTTGTCATTGTACATACACCTTACCTAATTCTTCTGAACACTGTATCCAAATCCTTCTTAAATATCTTTTCATCTCTGTTTGAATAGTTGAGTATTACCTGCATTTTGGGCTAGCAACACGTGTCCGAATCGATGACTAAAAAAGGTGAAACACAATCCATTGAACCTATTACAATATGATCCGGGATGACTACTAGTTGAGCTTAGGTTTAGGTTTACAGAGTAGCAGAATTATACCTTCTGGCAACCTTTCCTCAACTTATTTGATGCTCTGCAGCAGCCTACTGACTCCTTTGAAAGCTGTATGCAAATGGAACTCTTGGCACACAGAATGCTAGAAAAGTTTCACAGCAACCCAGTTTTTCGTAAGTTCAACGGTTGAAGTATGTTTACAAGCTTTATATGCAAACAGGTAAAATACTGATGCACTTCAAGCGTAAAACTAAGAAGATGTATCTCTCTTTCTATTTGAGAGCTGTTACCTCCAGTAAATGTCACATTAAATTAATCACATAAAAAAAAGATATTTCATACACAAATAGGTAAGGAGTTGAAATCATCTTGGAGGTGCTGTGACCTTGACCTCAACTGGTTTGGTGACCTTGACCTCAACTGGTTTGGTGACCTTGACTTCAATACTTTCACCTTCCTTTGCTTCATCATCATCTTCCCCCTCCTCTATAAAGTTATACACATTACTACATGCTGGAAAAAGATCGAGAAGTTCAGTGTAAACAATAATAATAGCAAGAAAAGGGAGTTTAGAAAATAAGAAAAGGGAGTTTAGAAAATAAGAAAACTTAGTTATTAGAGAGAAAGGGAACATCATTAATTCAAACGAGAAAGTTACCTGCTTTTAGAAAAAATTGACTCAATATACATAACAATTTCATATATCTCTGACATACCTGCAAATGCTTCTGGGTGCATTTTGGACAGCCTTAATTTCAACTTTCTGCAAACAAATGAATGTTAAATGGTCAAATTACTAACACTATAAAGTAATATGCCCAAACAATGCCTCATTAATTTTTTAAAACATAAATTACCCTGATGTTATAACATCTTCAAGTTAAATCCAACAGGCTAAAAATATATAAATATATATTGTGGTACTTATAGTCAATACTAGCTTTGTTCACCATAGTCATTGTACTTGTATACACCTTACCTAATTCTTCTGAACACTGTATCTAAATCCTTCTTCATGTCATACAGAAGCTGAGTGTGTTTTTTGAATTCTTGACTAGTGGTTTCAAATCTACTAGAAGAGAGCATATTGAAGTTTATCAGCATTTCATTTGTCTTCTCGAACCTTGACAACCTGCAAGAGAATTATGAAATGAAGGATAATAAATATATTTTCATTCAATTTTTAGTGAAATGAAAAGGAAATACAAACATACATCTTCCTTTCGAAAATGTCAAAAATAATTTTTATCAATCAAAATATAAAAATTTGTGGCCTATATGTAAATACTCTTTATACTTTTTGTAATCTTTAAGAAACGATTTCGATTTCTACTCTGCAATTAAAACCGTAAGTGAACTTTCTACCTCAATCAAGATAATGCTAATTGCTTTTAAAAAATATTGCTATATCATTATTAGCAACAGCATGACTGTGTCACCATCAATAGATATAACACACAGCAGCAATAATTGTTAACAATAGAAAATTGATCTAGTAACGAGCAAAGAAAGCCCTGTTCAACGCTTTGTCTGTTGCATTTAAGATCGGAGTAACTACCCCTAAAGTATTTTTAAAACTCTTTCATTCCCAGATACAATCGATTATGTTTTACGGATCTGATATTTGCGGAAACTATAAGTATGATTGTTTTGAAAACCTCCATTAAGTATGTAAAAGCTATTTATCCAGTTGATTATCACAAAGCTGAAGCAGGGTTGTAGGTATTCCTCATCTGCCCCAACTTTGGATATTCCGGGATGACGGTCTTGCTGTCTAGTTTTTAATGGGGAATTAACTCTAGGCAGAAGAAATCCAAAGTCCATGGAATAGTTATGCACAAATTTATTCACAGGAACAATTTTAACAACAGAATAATAATAACATGTAGATTACAGGTGGATGATCCCTCCAGGGGCATGACAATCTATATATATATACACACAGCCCCTGGAGTCTAGATTTGAGAAGTGTTTAGATGGTATCCGAACTCTAACTCTAACTGACTGACTGAAGATTTAATTTTCTATCTTGGCTTATATAGGTAAATGAAGGTGATCTCTCATTGGTTAGATTTTTAATCTCGTTAACAGTGTCACTAATAAAATAGCCAGTTATTGTTTTCATTGGACTTATAGATTGATATGTCTGGAAAACTTGAAGATTAATTAGATGAGGTCAATTAAGTTCTTAAGTGGATTAGCTTAATTAGCCTAAGGCTTTATCTACTAAAATCACTGTCAGTGTCAACGCTTGTAAAAAGGATTATTAATTAAAGACTCTTGTCTTAGATAGACGAGTTGTCTACTTTTAGAATGAAGATTTTACTCTGACATTTTGTATCCTTAGGTGAAAAGGTGATTATGAGAAATATGGTCTACTTGTAAAAGATTGTGACTATGTATCTTATGAATAATGATAAATTTTATATTTGAATTGTTAATGTAATTTGGATATTTCTGTAAATTAATCATAAATTTTTCTAATTTCTATAAATATAATTTTAATGTATTTTGGGTAATATCTTGCCCATGATATGATTATCAACTCCTACATTACATGATATAGTGACACCCATGTATATAAATTCTCAAATTAAATGCTTTAAACATTAGATAAAACATATTGATATGGCTTAGACTAGAATCCCGAAGCTAGCTCATAATATCCTTTAATATTTAGATAATAGTGCCAAATTTTCATGGGCATCTTATATAAGAAGCCTTTTGGGCTCCCACGGTTTTTGGTTTATTTAGATGAACCAAACTATTGGAAATTTTGATAGCTTTGTATATAATTTTAAAAACCAATCTACCTTGTTTTTTACATCTTGTCTATTTAAAACGAAATTATTATTTTTAGTTTGTCGTTATTTATCAAACATTAATTCTGTAATCAACAATCAACAATTTGAATTGTATATTATTTGTATTAAATTCACTATTTGTATATGTACATTTATATATGAACCAGAGGCCTCAAATACAATCAACTCTTTGACTTTGACTGACAGATTACCCAAAAGTGTACTCTGTTTAGTCAATCTTTTCCATTCAATTAAAGAGAATGATGATCCAGTAGTGAGGGACGTCATTTTCTATGACGAATTGATTCAACTTCGTCTATCAAATTGGTTTATCATAAGAAAATATTAATACATTACATTTCTCTTTGATGATGAACCATTGCTGCGGCATCATCTCTCCTCACTTGTCCTACGAGAGCCTCTGCAAATACAACAGCACCAGGTTCGGTTATCTCCTCCATTTCCTTGTTTTCTTCAGCAGCCATTTTGATAGGTACGCGATTGCGAGTTGTCTGCCCTTGTCAGAAAATGTATGGAACATCGAGAGTGCCAAAGTTGCACATTTGATTAATTCTTTCTGTTTGTCTCCCAAGCGATGGACAAAATATCAAAAGCAACACAAACTGACCTTTCTAACGCAGGAACTTGATATAGTAAAAAAAACGGAGGTAAAAAGTGGATGGAAAAATACCTGCACCCAAGAGTGTCATCTGAGTGTGCGGGTATTTTTTCATCCATTTTTTACCTACGTTTTATTTACGATATCAAGTTCCTGTGGTGAACATACATGTAACAAGTTTCATTGATTAAAACGTTCCATTTGCTTCTACTGGACATTAAGATATTGTACTGGCGCTTCCCATAATCTACATATCATATTTTGCCAGACATTGTGTTCCGTAGTTTATCACATGACCGCAATGATGGCGGCCAAGAGTACTCCACACAGCGAATACTCATGATTTGTGAACACTGCAAACAAAAGCAGTGTGCAGAGCTTGAATGAAACGAAAACAAGGTTGGAAATTATTTACGTTTAAATGGCTTAAATGTTCTGTCATTGTACGATAATGATTTCGAAATAACATTAATTGCAAGTGATGAGGTTATCAAATATAAATATTTCAATATCTTAGATATTTTTATCAACGAAACATCTGGAACAAAGAACAGGACAGGAAATTCCAATTTTCTGTAAATAAACATTTCGTCCTTGTTATTTTGGGAAAATTAGTCAATGTCACGACTTTGAAGAATTTTAACCGTCTGTAATGTTGCTATTGGTAGATTTTATATTTTACATATATGATTTAAACGTCGAATTGACATTTCATGTGTGAAACGTCTAGACCTAGCTTTTGTTAAGAACAACATTGAAGGGAAGATGATACGGTATTGCCCTCATTGGTTCTTTGTTAATTTTGTTTTCAAGATTTTTATATTTATATGAAAAATGTCTTCATAAAGGTTTGAAATATGTATTTGATTTTTATGTTTTTGTGTTTTTTGTTGGTTTTGTTAGTGCATATTCATTCTAAAGTATTTCATGTCTTATAGTAGTCAACTGAGAAGGAGTTAACACCAGTATAATGTCAGGTTATAAGCATTTTAGATTGATTTAATAAATATTGATTTAAAAAGCATTGGATATATACTAAGTTATAAAATTACTAAAATGAGTTTTTAGAGGTAGAAATGTTCCTCTAAAGAGCCTTTATCATACCTTTAAATTATTTTGGAGAATAGAGTTAAAACCCTCTGAGCTAGCCCAATGTATATACATATCAATATCCTTACTTGTATACACAATCATGAGGTATCCAAAATGTGAATTGCAGATTTGGAAACTGGATGGCATAACTCTAGACTAAATTGAGATTTTTTAATTTTTTAAATAATAACTTCACCTTCATCCATGGTTTTCTTTTTCTTGTATACACGTAGTCAAATCTAGACTTGCTGAATGAGGTCCTTGACTGTATCAAAGACCCATATTTTATACACAGTCATGAAGCAGGACTAACCTAGCTAACCTTTTATTGAACATGCCTAGCTGACGAGAAACTCTTGGTTTGGCAGGGTTCTGTAAGGCTAACCTTTAGGGAAATAATATATTTTTGTAGATTGGAGAGATTTCCTCCTTGGACTAACCTGCTGACCAGGATGGAGTTTGACCAGATGGACTCACTCGAAGGATGGGTGGCGGTCAAGGAGAGTCCATTTGCAGATAACATGCTTCCGCCACGAATGACTTTCCTTGTAGCATGGAATGCAGTGGAGAAGAAGGTTGCTGTGTCATGTCGACTCAGGAGTCGAGTAGCTCTCGACACAGAGGACTGTAAGAGCAGAAGTGGGCTCTTCACCTTCCAAGAACTCAAAGGAATCCATGAACTCTTTTGTCTGATCCATCCATCTTTGAGTGGATTTCTACCAGAGCTTCCTGATATTCCTCAGGGTGTATGGGCTTATATTTATTACCAGGAAACTCCAGAAAACATTGACAATCTATGCATGCAGCTTGAGGAATATTTCACGGTTGCTTTGGAAGTTTGTAAGGAGAAGCTGATGATGTCCACTTTGTTCGAAGAACAAAATGCTGACGATTATTTTGAAAATATAAGTGAATTTCGGCGTCAAGGTTATGAAGAGGCTGTCCGAAACGCTGAAGAGGAACTTGCAAATTTGCAATTTGAGCGCGAGAATTGTGTGACAATGCTTGAAATGAAGACAGTATATGATTTAGAGGATGAAGCTGTTTTTAAGCTGAACATTCATTTGGCACAGTTGTATAACTACCAGCTCCAGCCATTTCTTGATCTTCGAGAAGCTGCATTGATCAAGGTCAAGGAGGCTCGTCAGCAACTCGAGAACGTGAATATCGGAGAGAGGGTGAAAAGAGAGTATGCACAGATGTTTAACGAGTGGCAGGGACATTATGAACAGGCTCTCAATACAATACAGGAGGTATACATCAAATACTACCACAGAACTAGTAAAATATATTCAGGTTCGTAATTGATTACATTTCTTTTTTTTTAAGAAAAGCAAATTTTATGATCACCACTTCCTACTAAGAAATTAGGAAAGAGTCAGTAATATTAATGAGTAAATGATATCTACTCCATTATTTGCATAGGTAGAAGTACCAGGGGGATTCATATATTTACTTTGATTTATAGTAAAGAAAACAAGTAAAATATTTTCAACTTCGTTAGGAAAGCAAAACAGTTTTTATCCAAGTCTTGCTTTTCTAAAGATTTGACTTTTCACCCCTCCAGACTTGAAATTGGGCTAGTAAACATATTTTTTACTGTTTTTTTTTAAGGGTGATCAGGTTAACTCTTAAATTCACTTCAATGGTTTGAATTCAAGGAAATTAATTTTGAAACATCTATAAACTATTAAACTTTTATGAAATTTTTTTTGACATGATAAAGGATGGATATCTATGCTTGCAGGGTATTAAAACATTGTTTTTGTAACTCCATAAAAAAGAATATTCCATGGTTTCAGATATGGTTTCTTCCATGAATAAAGACAAGAGACGATTTGGACCAACCTCTTTTGACCTTTTGGGAGCTGAAAGGTTACTCAGGTATGAAGATGGAAGATGATTAAGGGAACACAGACTATGTTGTTGGAGTCAAATATGTCAAACTTCATAAATAGTGTTATTTTATCGAGAAGTGGTAGTTGTTTCCAAACATTAGCATCTTAGTGCTTATGAGTTCAGTATAGTGGCAATAAAACGGGTTAAAGTCTAGATTTGTGATCGAAAACTGGACAGTGACGTGCGTCATTGACTCAAACGTAATTTTGGAAACTTTACAGCAGACACAAATTTAAATATGGATTGGTGGTATTACTCCGTGTCACTTTAATAACTGCAATGGTGTATTTTTTTCGACTTTACCACTTTGTAATGGTAATGTTGTTCACAGGTATTTAAAAAAACTGGTGGAAAAAGTGAAAGAAAAAATAAACTGCCTTTTCGGATACAGGGCACAACTTTTATTTTAAGAAGTGCATTGAATTGAAAAACAATCACATAATGGTATTGGTTGAGTTGCTTATTTGATTTGAAAATAGTCTACTGTAAACATACAGTAATAAAGTCGATCATAAGAATAAATTTTTTTAACTAATTACCATTATTGATTAACATTATATTTCAAAAAAATATTATCAGAGAAAAATATATATATTTAAATGTAATTTTATGGAGCCTCTGATATTTCTTAATTTTCAAATGTTTAGCTGGAGATTTTCTACAATGTAAGACCAAACACATGTTGTGTCTACGCGGACCTGAAAGAAGGACTAGTACCCGGTAACATTGGGCTTCATATGAAAGTTTGATGTGTGTCTAACATTGATGACTCAGATTAGTTTCATTAGTGCGCAAACAAATTTGTATTGTCAAAATAATTATATGCGTTTGTCTATGTCAATATGTTTTTGGATCATTTACTTGTCAGTAAAAGAATGTGTAAACTTCTTTTTTTCAACAAAAAAATCCTACTCTTTTGTGACTTTGAAAAAAAAGGACACAGGAAGGTTCTAGGCGGTGCAAAATGCTGTATGTTGCAGAGTACAGGAGGACCAGTCCCTGGAGAAGCTGCAGCTGCTGAACAACAGGAAGAAGATGTTCATACAGGAGAGGGACAAGGCCAAGGAACAGGTACGCTGGTCGGCAGGGGGCATGTTGCTTGGCAACGTCACCCATAGAATAAAACTTGCACAAGTCTGATACACAGGTTGATTTGAGCCTTTCTGCATTTTGCCCGAAGTTGTGTTTTGAGTGACCTGAACATTCGTTACTTGATGCATATAATGTTGTGGGTGTGCTTATCGAGTAGAAGGTGTAATACTTGGGTACGACTTTTATTCATATTTTTAGATATATGTCTTTTAAGTACCTTTATCTTAATATGTTTTCTGTTATTTGTACTGTGTGAAGGATTGCAGAAATAATGAGCTGAAATTACCAAGTCTAAAATACTTCCGGCTCTTTGAAAGACTAACTTACATCAAGTGAAGCTTCACATAAATATGTTAAATGTGGCATTTAACAATTTTAAGTAGTGCAAATGACTAAGCATACAGAAGCCCTCAAGTGTCTCAGGCCCTCGCTGAGGTTAGTTACAATTGAACCATCTATTTCTAATATGTTGTAACACAAGACATGTTGGGTGACGATTCCTGTATCACCATTATTGGTGGTGTACAGATCGCAAGTGTGGAGGAGTCCCCGACCGGGATGACCCAGCTGAGCCGCCTGGAGAAGCAGGTGATGGAGTGGCAGGACAAGATCTTCAACATCCAGATCTCCATCTTAGACGAGGAGGAATCACTCATCAAAACTCAGATGTCGGCTAGAACCAGGCAGATCAATGGTACACTTCCTCTCAGCTACCGATCTCATTACTGTCAAATCCTTTTGAGTGACCAATTCACAATTACACAATGGAATTGATCTCGAATATTTCCTACAAGCAATGTTGGCATAGTCCAGGACCCAGAGTTGGATAGTTAATCAAAATTTACTAGAGATGTACACAGTTAAGCAATCAGTTATTCATCAGTCATTGTTTTAAGTTTTTGTCCAAAAAAATCCATAATTATATGTTGCATCATGGTTGTAAATATCTTTAAACTTTAATGACAAATGATTGCAGAGGTGACGTTAAACAAAAATGGAATTTTGTTTGTAGTTTATGTAAAGGCAAATACTTAGTGCTTAGATAGGGTTTATCGCAAAATCATTAACCAGGTAAGGCATTAATTCAGGACTCATGGCAACCATTTTCATTTAGATTGTCATTAGAGCATGAAAAACACATAAGAGCGGATAATGTAATTATAGCCACACATATATTACCAAGCACAACTCACACCTAGCAGGGTTTTGCCTGCCTACATATGAAAATATTTTCAGATCATCCATTTTGATTGATTTTTGTACTCTTTATAAAGCTATCTGATATTTTCAGCTGAGTGCGAGGAGCCAATATTCTACGATGCGGTGGAGGACGCCAGTATGATGGACCCGGAGCTTGGAGGCGAGGAAAAGAACGTGAGACCCAACCTGCACCCCGACATCCTCCACCTCAAGTCTAAACGGGCCGAGGTGCAGAGGAGGCGCACCAACCTTCGCAGGAGGAAGGTGGGATTTGTAACATGGTGTTTAACCAACAATGGTTCTAAGGTTCACTATTTAACTCTAAAAACATAAACCACAAATGCTGTAATCAGATGCCACCGAGGTTGGTACAAGTCAGAATACAGATTAGATAAGTTGTATGCTTTGTGCTATGACATGTGGACACTTAAAAAATCTTACATCCTCCTATTTGAGACATTGGGATAACAACATGTGCAATGATTTAAGAGCTGAACTTAATAAGGTATGTTTCTAGACGGCCCTGGAGTCTAAGAATACAGAGAAGGTTGTACAAAAGAAGGAAGTGGTCAACACATACCAGCAACACCACGCTGTCCAGATGGTGGGTATAATGAAATTAATTTATCATTGTGCTGGAAGAATATACAATCTCTAAAATATCTTATAAGTTTAAACGTCAAATGAAATGAAATGGAATCAAGGTTCAACATGGTAAGGGGCCATTGTATTATCTCTTGCCTTTTGTTTAGGTTACAAAATATAATCGTATTATTACTGATATATAAATGTTAATACAAGTGAAATGAATTTTGCATTTCTTATTCAGAGACGTGATCAGAAGAAGGAAGAGGAGGAAATGAAGAAAGAATTCATTATTGAAGAAAGGAAAAAAGCTGTTGAGAGACTTAAGTCTTACAAAGTTGTAAGTTTCCAAAATTTAAATGCATTAATACTAAAAAATTTAATATCATTCAATACAAAATAGTTGAAAATTACTTGCTATGAGAGCATCTAATTAATTTCTTTAAAATTGGTGTGAGCCAGAGTAGTTTGGATAAAATTGTAAGTTATGTATAATTTTACCTTTGGATCAGTGTTAAGCTGTATTTGAATAAAACCTTAAGTATTCTTAATGTTTACCTCTTTATGTTTGCAGAAATACCCTACTCCAGCCACAATCAAGCCACCGAGATACCAACCGCCAAACCAGAGAAGATCCCCGAGAGGAAATGAGTATATGTCTCTCCAGTCACGTACCACCTCTCTGGCAAGTCCTCGGGGGCAAGCCAAACCCACACCAACACAGAGGAAGAAATTCGTCAAACCAAAAGTAAAAGACACTACAGACACTGGAGTGACAATATATGTGAATGGACAGACTCTTACCACATCAATGTTGGAACAAAAGTCTGACTCCTCGACCCCTATCCCAACCCAGGGTAGTTTTGTTATCCCACAGGGAAGTCAACCACCCCCACCATCAGGAGCACCACCACCGCCTCCTCCACCCTCATCCTCAGGGCCACCCCCTCCCCCTCCTCCCCCACCACCACCACCCCCACCTCTTCTCCCCCCAAGTGTGACAGGCCCAAACCCTCAAAGCAACTCCATGTTTGGTAACCTGGAGGAAGCGAGGAACCGACTGAAGAAGTCCACAGAGACCGAGTCAACTCCTGATGAATCCTGCAACGGTCCTCCCAGTCTCTCCACACTCCTGGCCAGCAAGAACAAGCTCAAACCAGTGTCTGAACGTCCTCCAAAACCAGGTGTGAAACTCTTTTGTGGCTTCATCAATGTTTTATTTTGAATGGATTGTTAGCTAATTATTTTGGTGATTATGTCAAGGATTTTTTTTCAGTCAAAATATTATTTCTGTGATTTAGAAGTATTCTAGGATAGGTTCTCTTCTGCCAGTCCCTTATTATTCCCTATGTTGATAGCATGCAATTCCTCACTGGGAATAGTTTGTTATTATTTAATTGTTGCATGTCATATATCAATCAGCTTGTGAGCAAGTGATGAACACTTTACATATTCTCCTGAGGGATTGTTGATAAAGCACATATTTTCTTGCTGGCAGTGGAATGGTGTGAGGTGGTAAATGTTGGTTAAATTTTGAATTAATTCTTGCATTTTCTCTGTCCAGTCACTGACCCACTAGGTGACATTTTTGGGATGATCCGTCGAGGCGTGAAGCTGAGGCCGATGAAGAAGGAAGACTCGGATGACATGCAGTCCCTCGTAGCCCCGCCCCCGAGCGAGAACCATCTCCAGATGCTGCAGAACAGACTCGCCAAGATTCATCTGATGACCCACGACAGCTCGCCGGAGAGGGAGGATGATGATGATGGTTTTAGTGATTGATTGCGGGAAGGGAATTTACACATGATGATAATGAAAACAGGAACATGGAGAAACAAGTTTGATCTACTTAAAGTACCTGTAAGCAAACAAATATTGAATTAACAATGTGATATGGTTTGCATCTTTTCTAAGGAATGTACATGAAAACTTCAGCAATTATAAAGTTGAAAATTAAATGTCAAATTAAACATCCATATGACGTCCTTAGCCAGAGAACGCTCTGTTTTAGTAGTAGTGTTTTGTGTTTAAGCAACACGGATAATGTAGGTTATTCCAAGATGTAATTACAGAGTTACTGGACACATAAAGTAACAGCAGAGATTAGCTAAGTTTTATCTAGATGGAAACTTACAATCTCATTTATTCACCATTATTGGTAGCGTGAATCCAAAACTTACAGCCACGTATGAAAATGTATATTTATGTATATAAAATATCCCCCTCCTATTTCAACTGTAGCTCATAGCTACTATGATGTAAATTTGTGGACTATCAAACAATGCCAGGTCAAACAAACTTAAGGTTGTGTTAAAGCTGATGCTGTATTGTACAGAATTGTAAATTTGGTATATATGAAGATCTTATTGCCAGTTTTGAAACATTGAAATACTAAATATCTCATTCAAGTTATTTTAGCTAAGAATGATGATCCCTGCCTGCCATAGTAAACTGTAGAGGATAGATACGTGTGAGGTGAACAGTGAATTGTCAAAATGTTATAAAGTCAAACAAACTTATGGTTATGTAAAATAGCTCGATTCCATATAGTACTTAATTGTGAATTAAGTATGTGTGTAAATTTGATTATCTATTTTGAGCCATTATTGATTCAATCCGAGATATGTTCTCACCTACTCAAAATGTAATTTTGTTTCTCATCACTGTTAAAGTGACACAGAGTATGTTTCATAATTTTTTTATGTTAAATAAGAGCCGAAATATCATATGACCTGAGCTGAGTTCAAATCAGCTGTGTAAAGTTACATCTTTATCTCTTAAATGTCATTTTTACGATATTTTCTTTTTTTAATTGTTAATGGAAAAAAGGCCATATAAATGTTAAGAAGTAGAAACTGCGTTTCATTTACATGAATGTTAAATGACCTATTATGCACTACCAATCTATGTTTGTCACTGTGTACGAGTAAATAAGTTTTAAAATTTCTGTTAGTCATTGGAGCCCGCCACTGTCTGATTTTTTCGATGAAACTTTAACCTGTTTATTGTCATTATACTGAACTGATAAGCATTGAAATGTTAATTTTCTGAAACAACCAGTACTACTATATCAAATGACACAATTTATGAAGTTGAAATATCTGACCCAAACAATTTACTGTAGCACATGAAAGATTTCAGTCCTCGCCATCAGTAATTAGACTTGATTTTCGTGGGTGAGAAATAAACATAATGCTAAGCTTCATACCATTTAAAACTATTCTATTAAACTTGTTATTGTTTAACTATCAAACTTGCTTTTGCTTATTTTATACAGAATTAATAACTTTGTTAATAAAAATTGTAGTAAATCAAAGACGATACTCCTACAATTAATGTTACATTATTTCTGTTGCTAAGTATTAGTCTTACAATGATACAACATCACCTTATATACGTTAGGATTTAATGCACCAGATTTCATACAAAAACAATAGAATACAAGCATACAATAAACAGATTATTTGTGTCATTCCTGAAAATCAGCTCCCCCAACATGAGAGGAGAAACAATGTTACACTGAAAACACACAATATCTTCCAAATCGCTTTAGGATCACGATGTTAAGACAGTTTTATTATGTGATTGAATGTTTACAATCTTTTTGTCATGGATAAGAATGGCAACACATCATGACATCATTTTATGCTCTGTTTATTGATAATTTTTGCCTATAATTTAATGGTTATTTTGGTAGGCAACATCTGGTATTCTACTTGTTCAAAACCAGTGTATTTCATGAAATTCAAATATTCAGATATTCAATAATTAAATTATGTCTGCTTTATCAACTTGTCTCCAAGCGTTGCCAAGTTTTATCAAAGCTGGACCACCAGTATGGTTTATAAGGAAGATGAGACATCAGATCACATGACTTTGTTCACATTTTTCTATAATAAGTTGGGTGTTTTTTTTACCTCCTATCAATCTTGAAAATAGATTAGCAATCTTGTCAGCACTTGTCAGAGAAGAAATGATTATTGGAATGTCTTATATTAATTTCATAATAGAACAGTTGACAGAATTTACAAATATATTTACGAAAGTTTAACACGTGTTCAAAATGTATATTTTATGTAGAATTAGTATTTAGTTTTCTCAAGTAAATCTTGTCAAGCAATTAGTGTATGTGGATTGCTGTTTTGTTCAGCACAGTTATTAAAAAAAACCTGACGTGTACCAATGTTTATCAAAACTCTCAATACATTCAGTAAAAAAATCCCATTACTTTTTCTGGGTACATTAACCACACATTTTCATAACAATAACCGATATTCCTTATTGAAACATGCTATCAATGCAAGTGTATAAAAATAACTGAATACCCTTCCAACTTTGCTTTTTAGAGGCATTCATTGCCCAACTCCACAAGAATTCTCAGAAATTATGAATATTCCCTTTTGTTTAAACCAGTGAGTTTCTGTTATCCTGTTTATCACTATATTACTTTGTGAATTTCAAGAAAAAGCTGTGTTTTCTTCAATGTGTATCATTCAATTTTACACTGATTTCCTTTTCATTACTAAGGGAGGCTTGTAAATGTTGATCTTAAATGTTTCAAATAAAGAGTACATACGCCAGGTTTCCAATCAACAATAGAAAAGGCGTATCATGCAAGAGGCTGAAATATTATTAACATTATGTGCGCAACTCTACATTGATTACTTCACTTTTGTATTTACCATAAATTTTCACTTACATTCTTTGAGTCTTTTCACTGTATCTAAAATAACCTTATGAATTGTCATTTATTGCCAATGTATAGTTGCAAAACATTGTATAATCATTGATAATGTATATACCAATGACCTAAATTATTGCAATTTCAAAGTAACATGTGATGCAAAATGTATTAAATAAACAGATTTTTATCAACCATTTTGTAGTCTCCCTTAATGATTTATATTAATCCAGCATCCTTTGGCAATGGTTTTGAGTGAGTGAGCGAGTTATTGTTTAACACCACTTGGGCAATATTTCAGCCAGCGGGGAACAATGGTTTTGAGCAACCTGCTCTGCAAGGAACAACTTGTCTGTCAATAACTGATAAAAGCCTTGCAGCATTGAACCAAAGTTTGTGATTCCAGTGCAGCAATTAGTGTCAACCTCCTGGAGATTTCCGATTGGACTGTCAAGGTAAGGTTTGGTGTCCTAGAGAGCTGGCATAGAAACACAGATGAAGAGCAGCAGGGCTTCAAGTAGCGAGTGAGTGTTGTGGATAATAAAACAAGTTGAAGTTACGATGAAAAAGTATGCAGTCTTACAGTTTGAAGAAGGAATTCTTCATAAGATAAATCTTTTAGAAAATTGGTAAAAAATGAGATAGAAATTAAAAAACTGTCACCTTAATTTTCAACATGGGCATTGACAACTTGCTCTTATCACTCAAAGCTGAATTCGAGGATGGGATAGTTAATTTTTATGTTTTACTTCGTATCCAAAGATCAGCGGTTCAAATCCCACCAAAGGCTTGGCAAATTTTTCTACTAAATGAGAAAATAGTAAGGTTTTATTGTTAAGCTAATTATGTAATGTTATGCAGTGTTTTTTGCCCATTAAAATGGGCTCTGTAGCTCAGAGAGGGCTGTAGACTGGGCTTGCTGGATTACTTCCTAATTGTGAAATTTACAACATTTCAAAGTATATGCTTACTCGATCAGGTTGGATTCCACCTGATGGAGTAATGATATATGTATATGATATATGCCATGCCCTTATTTGATGGGGGGAGGAGGGGGTACAGTCTCGAATGTAGAAAATTAGATCACCTTAGTCCTGGGTACATACCCACAAAATTTCAGTATTAAGAGGTGCAGCAGTTTCTAAGGATGGGTAAAAAAATAGAGCCATTGGCTCTGTATCTCATCAGACTTACTATAATACTTTTAATATATAGTCACAGGGTCACCATATAAGCTGCTACAACATCACCAAATCCAAATCTGATTATAGAATTTTAGGCCTTTGGCTAGATGAAAATAAGGTTTTAGGGTGTGGCTCCTGTTGCCCTTATTAGGTACCATAGGGTCACAAAATCCTTAATTATAACCCTTTTCTGCTAAGGAGTCTATTCACAAGGTTTCAGTTTTCTAGACCTTTTTATTTCTGGAGAACATTATGGAAACAGGTTTTCAAGAAATGGACCCTGTGACCCTTATAAGGGATCACAGGGTCACTAAATCTATAAATTAGAACGCCCATTGGCTAAGGAGACCATACACCAGGTGTCAGCTTTCTTGGTCGTTTGCATCTGGAAATAAATATGAAAATTGGTTTTTAGGGCATTATACCTGTGGCCTTTATTTTATCTATAAATTAGAATCCAAGGAGTCAAGGAGTCTGTGCACAAGATTTCAGATTCAGATGGACGGACATCAGACAACAGGTCATGCCATTAGCCTGCAAGAGCTAAAAAGACAACATGAGAATTTTTTACTACATGATTTTAATTGTAATATGTTCAAAATTGTGTGGATTTTCCCCTCAATGTTGTCTTCTGTCTGCTTTGCGTATTTCTCCACGACCTATCTGCTCGACCTGTTCCCTGTTGCCATTGCTCAGATTCTTCTCTGAACGGACCAGCCCCGTTGCACATTCATTCCTGAAGTGAGAGAGATACCATACCATTATCTTTAAAGAAAAGTCACTGCACTAAATTAACATTAAAAAAAAGTTATTATTTCTCAACCTATTCTTCGTATTGCATTTGAAAGAAACAAATAGGGGGGGTGAACCAATGAATCATACAGAAACAAAATGTGGATGGCAACAAATTTTGTTTGTTACATTTCTAGTTCCTTCACCAGAAGAATTTTAAAGTCATTAATAGCACAGAAACATTTACATATGTAAAGTACAATTCTAATATGTTATTTAAAAAAATGTATTGTGTATTATGACCTAAATGAAAACCGTAGCTGGTGGTTAACAATTTTGTTTGGAGTATGTCAAGTTTGCCAATTGTTTTCATTGCAAGGAGTCATCTACTGATGTCAAAACAAAATTAAACGTATGTTAAAAATATCTTCTTTCTTACTTTCAATTGAAAGTTGGGTATTCATTTTGTGTCTGTCACAAGTATTCTTTCAACTTCAGGATCTGAGAAGAGAATAACAAGTTCCATGTGAAGGATAATCTGTTTCATGGAGAGCACAATGAAGCAATATCAGTAAAGGTTGTCAACACTGATAGAATCTTATAGCGATATTTTCCTTTATAAATCCTGTTATTCTGTTATTTATTTTCCTAGCTCAAAAGTGACCAAAATTGAGTACTTGATCATGTTACTAGATTAAAATGCTTTATATTATTATCACACGTATTTCTTATATATATATATATATATATATATTAAAAGCAAAATGCATGTTGGGCCATGGCCCCTGCATAGGAGATAAATCAAGGAACATTTATGACTCCTTGGCTCATAAAATAACTCACATTCCTTATGATCCTGTTGGCCTGAATACACTGAGTACTGACAGCGCTATCCAATTGACTAGTGTTTCACCACCTGAAAAGATCAAATGCATGCTTCATACTGGTTCTTCGGGATTTAATGCACACTTTTCAAACATCTACATTTAGAATTACAGAGTGTTACATCTCTCCATAACATTACAGATGAAACTTTTAAAGAAATTAATTTAAGATGTTAAAAACAAGTTTTAAATTCCTTCCAGAGATTCAGTATTAACTGAAAGCCCAAAACGTTACCAAAAAATTACCTTCTCAGCAGAATCGAAAGCATGTTACGAAGACCTGATGCAAAACATGTAAACAACCAGAAATATTAAAGTACAGAATAAAGAAATGAAATCAGCAAGTTTGCCTGTAAGTTGGACAACAAATCCTCAATTCCTCCTCCGTTGAAGATGCTCAAGATTCCACACTATAGCAGTTTCAGGATATATTGGAGTTACCTCCCTTGAATTGCAGTAATCTCCCTTGAACTGCAGTTATTCCCCTTTGAACTTCTGTTCACCAAACCTCAAAGCACCATATAATCAAAGACACACACAACATCTAATCAAGCCAAGCCGAAAAATTTTAAATAGTTACATACTGTGACTTTCAAAAGTGTTAGTTTTGAAAACTACATTTTCCTGGAAACGTTAAACAATTTTACAAGCATTAACTTTGAATAAAATGCAAAAGCATGAATACTGACTAAAAAAATTCTAACCAGGGAAAAATTATTCAATTTCTAAACTTGAGAAAAAAACTGCAGATGGAAATCTTTCAACTAGATGCCATAATTTAGATAGGTAGAGCTGAAAACACACAAAAAACAAAAACATGGTGACGGACAGCAAGGATAGCCAAACTGCCCTCAACCGAACATACTTACTCCTTGGGAAGAAACACAATCCAACATTCTTGCTAATGGCGTCAAAATGAACCCAAAGGTGTGAAGCAACGTCAGACTCATCCATATGAAGCATCTTTTACATAAATAATGGTCTCTGCAAATTGTCATTTCTTGCCAATCTTGACACTTCCTCATCTTGTACAAACGAAGCTTTCAAGTATCACCAGATTTCTTATCACATATTCTCCAAACCATCACAACATCCATGATTTGAAGGATATCACACAACTGACAGTTGCTAGTTTGTTTCAATCTTGAGAAAATAGCATTTATTTGGATCAAATAGAAACACTATTAACCTCTAAACATCCATTATTCGAAGAAAAAAACATATGCAAATGTAGTCAGTCTTTAGTTGCAATCTAGTCATCTTGAAACATACCCGTAAATGACCTGAGCTATCTTATCAAATAACACTGAAATCAAAGTTATATGGCAATTGCAAAAAATATTTAGTTTTTTCTCAGAATTGAAATGATATATTCAATGATTTGAAATATCATAAATACTGACACTTTACAAAACTTTTATACCTTGTGTACGTACTACAACAAATAGGACATCATTTTGCATACATAAATATCTTTGCAAAGGTCCTGCAAAAAGCGCAAACATTTTCTAATAGCATTGACATCTGATTTCATTTTCTCATTCGAACTCTGTAGAACACTTCATGGAAGAAGTGTTTTTCTAGAAGGTAGGTTATCAGAGTCATTTTGGCCCAAGTTTTCCACGAAAGACCCATTACAACGCTAGTAGCATCCCTTCCCCCTCATCTTAGTAACCCCTAAAGATACGAATCATTTGAATGAAAAGCAGATATGATTATTAAATGATTTTCCATTTTTAGCATTCAAACATTAAATGAACATTCCTCAGTATCATCGATGACCATTGATTTGAATGATCACAACAACTAAAGAAAAACAAGCTGTTGTCTATGGATAAACTGCAAAATCGACTACTTCATTGATGTCAAGAAATGTCATTAAATGTCTGAAAACAACATATCTGTAGCAAAATAACTGACAGGTTGTCAACTTCACAAACCAAACCCATCAGCCAATCATTTCATATGCCTCAATTCTGAAATAAAAGAAAGTCAATGACATCTGCAAAAATCCAACAATCAACCCAGTCTTTCCCCAAGGATTGAACAAGTTTCACGGCAATATCAGTCTTTGTAAATCAATAAGCCATCAGTTTTAAAAATACAAGAGTGCAGCTAAGCCAAGCACAAACTTGTAACCAAAACTTCCTTTATCTCAGCAACTTTTATATGATTTTTTCACAATTGCACCAAAGGAGTTACCAGTCATTAGAGCCAAATTTAAATATTCTTTTTGACAAAACAAATAACATGAAGAAACCTTTGTCAAAAACATCTGAAATGAATATACATACATAAATATATATACTGCCAGAAAATTGTTCTTCAATTTCCAAACCCATCAAAGATTATTGCTGCCCCCAAAATATCTAACTGTTCACAGAAGAAACCATGCACACAACCAACTTCAAAACGATCATAAGCCTTGTTATTGATTTATTCATAATTAGATGAAAATACATTTTTTCTCATAAAAACCACTGATAAAACTACTTGTGACATGTATTATAAAGATGAATATCAAACGCAATGAAGACAAGACAATTATGTTTCCTTTGGTCCAAACAGTTTACAGAACAGAGTCAACGATTTTCAGACTCAGTCACAACATAAAAATAGCACAATGTTGACATATAAAAATGGAACTTCTTCCACAAATAAGATAGACCAAAATCCTCAGTTTCAAAACAAAGAGTCACTTTTGGCTGAGAACATTATAGCCTCCACTCAGGAGAGTGATACAAAGGGACATAACTGGACCCTCGACCGCCTGCCTTCCACAATGTACTGAAGTGAATGCACATCAACACGTGAACCGCGACGGTACGTACATGAGTAAAGATTTCAGCAAGTCCTCAACCCTGGAACAGACGCACTGAGATCTCGCGTCCCTCACAGTCAGAGCGATTCATGTTAGCTGGGTCAAGTTAAGGAGAAATGGGTCAAAACACATTCCTGCATACTCATAATCATGTCAGTATTATTAACAAATATGCTTGGTAGTTTTAGCTCCGGTGCAAATAGTGAAATTTGGATGAGGATGCAAAGTTCATGCAGCAAATTGAACCTTAGGTTTGGCAAAACGATCACTAGCTATTGCATCAAGTGGCATAGAAATTATCTGAAAGAACTTAGTAATAGGGTTTTTTTAAACAAAAAATCCTGCGAAAAGAATATTGATGTATTATTTATAAGTTTTTACTATCACACTATTGTGTTGTAATCATCAACCTCAGGAAAATGTGAAAGCTTGTTGTTAACCTATACACTAGACTGTAATTAAGATGATATTAAGTCCACATACACTAAAAAATAACCACGAAAGGATACAGATTGCCCTTTGAGCATCATCAGCATTTCCAAACCGAACTAGACCAACTCCAGTCGAGCGTCCATTTTCTTTTTCAATTTCTGCATACTTCACGTCACCTGAAACAGAAAAGATTGACTTGTATTATTAGTGGTGAATTATTGGCCTTTACATATAGTGTTAATGAATAAGCCAGCTGCAATTTATTGTCCGAGACAGTTGATTATTAATGTCGTTTGATCGCTAACTTAGCGAAGAAGTTAAGTGACAGTAACACACTGATGAAAGAATTTAACTATGGTAATACTTGTTGGGGGCATGTTGAAGATTGCATACTTGTGCTTACTTCTACCAAGTTATAATCAAATTTGGTTAACAATGAGACACAACTTTCATGAATAACTTGAATTTTGTTTTTAATCACCACTGACATAAAACAGTGGCTCTTCTTGATTTCCAGGTACTTACCAACATTCTTGAACTTCTGTCTTAAAGCTTGCCATGAGAATGAGTAAGGAAGCTGAAAATATGCAAGGCTAAGGTAATAAACTCTAGTGGCTTCATCCACAAAGGCTCCTAACATTGGCAATAGACTTCTTTGGTAATACAAAGATCACAGCATTGACTGTGTATCGATGATTTGTCAGTGATTGTTATGATGCAGTGTAAGCAAATAGTTGGCAATGTAATAGATATGGACAGTTCAGTGTAAGACAAAGCACACAATATCTGGTTTCTTAGTCAACTGAATAGGATGACTGTTCATCTTTACAGACACTTTGGCAATTTTCCAGCTCGAAGAGGAAAAACTTCACTGAGAGACCTGTTAAAATGATACAGAATCAGTAATATTCCAATTCAGGAACTTGGTTGATAAAGCGGTAATAAATACTGATGACTCTTTAAAAATAAGCAATCCACTTACATTCTTTACGATGATTGTGCAAGCATCAGGTCTGGTGGATCGGGACTTGTCCCCACGGTCGCTGTAGCCAGAATGGGAGCCCATGCTGCTCCCCCCCATACCAGAGGACGAGGAACCCCAGTTGCCCCCACCCATGTTTCCACCTCCCATGTTACTTCCAGACATTCCCCCCATGTTGGACATCGAACTTGACATGCCCATGGACGACGAGAAAGAATCTCCCATTCCACTTCCTGTTCCCATCTTGTTGCTGGCAAGTCCAAAGTTATCATTCATTCCAGTTCCCATGCCAAAGTTGCCCATTCCCATGGATCCAGACCCCATAGAGGTGCCCATATTTCCCATACCCATGCTGGTACCAACACCAGACATTGAGCCCATTGTTCCACCCATGTTGCCCATTCCAGCCATTCCTGATGTCATATCTAGACCTCCCATAGAACCCATGTTACCCATTCCTCCCATCCCTGTTCCCATGCTGCCCATGCCTCCACCCATACTGCCTCCCATAGACTGTCCTCCCATTCCTCCCCCCATGCCTGTACCCATACCACCTCCCATTCCCCCTCCCATACCACTGGACATGCCTCCAGCCATACCCCCCATACCACTACCCATTCCCATTCCTCCTCCCATACCCATACCACCTCCCATGTTGCCCATACCAGTGCCGATATCTGCAAAAATATATCACATCAATGAATCAAAATTATTGTCATTCTTCTGGATTGAAATCCAACCAAATGGATAGCATTATCAACATTTCCAAAATTTCAGCTTACAAATTTTGTATTTATTATAACAACAAACAACAAGTGTAAAAGATTTCAGTATCAAAGCAGCAATTTTGATTTACAAACATAGTCAGGAAATTAATCCAAAGATACTGATTATAAATTTCTGATTCATATCTTGCAAATGCTATGTCCTTTCAATACTTCCTGCAAAACACAACATAAATTTACATCAAGAATATTGACACTGAACAATGAAATGGTATACACAAATAAGAAATCAAATGCATGCACTTACTTGGCATGGGATTCTGGTTCTGAATGGGCATTCCTCCTGCTCCAAGACCCATTCCTATGGACTTTAGGCCCGCTGTGAAGAAAATAAATTACATAAACCATTTATGAAGCATTGTAATCAGTTTCTCCAGCAGAGGTTGAAAAATTATTTTATGTCATGAACTTAAAGTAACTCTTTGTATAATAATCAAAAAGCTTTGTATATCCAACCAATGTTGATAGTAGATTGTTTTATCACTTTTGGCGATGGAGCAGGTAAAACTTGATAAATCGGTGACCTTGGTCCAGTTCCACAATAAACATTTAATAATTTTGTTCTGGACATGTACATTTCAGTCAATGGCTCTTGAAGTGATGCAAGTCCTAGTATATTACAAGTTTATAGAAAATTTCATTCACACTGCTTGTGCTCCTAGTATAGACCTGATAGGGAATATTGTCAATATAACGGTTGAAAATCAGCAGAAATGTTGAGATAACCTAAGAGATAGCTTCAACTTACCAGGAAGTTTGGGCATTGGAGGTGGGATATCTTCTTTGGCCTTGTCCATTCTCACCACCATGTTTCTATCAAACAAGGTCTGTCCATTGAACATAGCTTACAGGGTTAAGGAGTTGAATTATCATTCTAAATCTGTCCACAAAAAATATTTACTTTTGACCATTTGACTAATGAAAAAGATTACCTTAAAACAAATCATAGTCTATTAAAAAAAAACATGATACTATTGTTTTTGGACGACCAGCTGATTGTCCCTTTCCATTGGTCAAATGTCAATTTTTCAAATTTAAGGAACCTAAATTGCCATCCAGGAACAATGCCAATATTAAATGATAACCATATGATGTTAATGCCTTTGTACAATGAAATGTGAGGATACAGATAGCTTGTACAGCTTCAATGGGCTGCTCAAAGTCAACAGTCCCCATCCCTCGACTCTTGCCGTCCTTGTCGGTCTTGATGTCAGCCTTGATTACATTGCCGGCCAGCTTGAACACGTCCTTCAACTTCTTCCAAGTCACTTTGTAGTCAAGCTGCAAAATGGATTACATGTAATTGAGTCATCTTACTCAACTATGAGGAAAGGTGATTTTGATTTTGGTCAGAAATGTTGACACCATTTGGATGTCTTAGCTGGAACTACCACAAGGGTAGTACATGATGTCAATAATCAGCCACTAACAGTTCTCAGATGCAGATACTGTCGTCTTGACTCTTGGATGAAATTGGATCTCTATAAAACATAAGCTTCTGAATCAACAATACCATAACATTCTGAGAGGCTGATCTTCAGGAGGGGTTTTTTCATTAAAAAAAGAATTACATGAGACTGACTAATGATAATTTACATAACAAAAATATCAAAATATTTAGGATCACATGGTGAAGGGTAAAGAGTCAGAAACATACCTGAATAGCTAAATACATTAAGTAGCAGGAAAAAGGCATGTTGATGATCATGTTCAAATACATCAAAGCTTCAATGATACTTACATTGGCAACAAATACTGTGTTGGTTATGGGGCCTTCAATACCTAGTTGGTTGAGGGTGGATTGGTCCAAGCCATGGGACATCATGGAGCCTGACCCACCGCCCCCTCCCCCACCCATGTTGCCCATCATTCCTCCTCCCATACCCCCTCCCATACCACCCCCCATCCCCATGCCTCCCCCCATACCACCACCACCACCACCTCCTCCCCCCATTCCCATACCCCCTCCCATTCCTCCGCCCATGTTGCCTCCCTGCATTCTCAGGTCACTTTCACGCTCCTGTAATAAAAAGATCACACTTTGTGATATTCCACCATGGACTCTTTCAAATAAAATCCAAGCATCAACTATTATTTTAGTTGATAAAACTGATTGAAATGTGCTTTTATCAAAAGTTATCAAATTTAGACTTCATGTGTCTATCCTCCTTATATTTTATAGAGGTTTAGGGCCATTATCTTACTTTCCCTTTTAGAGCAAGTTACATACAAAAAAAAATTCTTCACGCTTTGAGAAGGTTCAAGAAGGTTTGGAGAAGATGAAAGAGCGCAAACTTTAACACTGAAACTAAAACACATTGTTTGAGAAGTGGAAGATTAATATTACTTACTTCTCTGACAATCATGAAACGGTCTTTTATCTTGTAACGATGCATGACCTCAATTGCCTTCCTTGCCATTTCCTTGTCCTTGAATTCAACAACACTACAAGAAAACATTTCAAGTTATTCTATTTTCATTGCAACATTAATTTCTGAGGTCCAAAAACAGCAAATTAACAGCAATCCAAACTCATTTATATTACCTCATCTGAAATTTGTTCAGCATGGATTATCAAAAGAAGGGCAAGTTCAAATAAAAGCAACAATCATCTAAAAACATCTGAAACATCAAAACCTGATAGTTATTCTGTAAAACAACCTTATGTGGGACAATGTCAGTCTGGCAACAATTGACATGCTACCTTTAAAGTTTAATGGATAATAAGAAATGTTACAGGGAACAATGCTCACCCAACTCCTTTTGGCTTCCCATCCGGCAATTCAAACAATTCTACATATGCAACTTCTCCAACTGCAAGAAAAATAGTTGAACTCGTTTAATATCACAAACTTCATCATCTTATAAACGAGTCATACAATGGAAATCTATAGTCATATTTGATACTCCTACTTGCTGTATTTGTTCACAATTCATATTTTACTAATATATAATTATATTTTGTGTCTTCTATGTGACATCTGTCTTTATTATCAATAAATAGTAAACATACATTTGTTATGATTCGAACCAGTTTTCAATTTTGTTCCAGGTTGTAGCAATTTTTGTCATTAACTCTAATAAAATGAATACTAAAAGTCATTCAATTCAATAGATATTGACAATGTTTGATAAAAGACAGGCTCTCTTAGTTAACCAAATGAAAAAGTAATGAAATCTAGTACTGTTAAAGGCCTACCCAACCCCCTCACTTTTTCCCTAAAGACATTCCTCGCCAAGCATGTTTTCTCTATGTAACTACCTTCTTTCCTAAATAGGTCCTTGATGTCCTGCCATTTCATCTCATAAGGGATGTTACTGATAATGATTCTTTTGGAGATGAGGTTGATGGGACGACGTCTGTCACGGTCACCACGATCCCTGTCTCTGTCACGCCTGGGGGATCGAGACCGAGAACGTCTGACTGGGGAACGTGAACGAGAGCGTCTCATACTGAAAACATGAAATATTTATCAAACTGGGAATCGTTAATCAGGAATTCAGACACCAATGGATAATAAGAATACAATAAAATTAGGAATTAACAGTCTCAGTGTCCAGAGTGGGATACTTTGGAAGAAAATTTTTCTATGGATTATTTACTTTTTAAAAGTACATGCAGTTAGTAACCCTCTTCCCATTAAAAACCTTTTTTTTTTTGCTAAAATGGGCCATTTATAGGGCTTTCAGTCATTTTTCGGAATTTTTAATGGGCCATTCCGCTTTAGAGCAATGGTAAGATTTCTGAATTTAATTTGGCCATTTCTAACCGATGTGCAAAATGGCCCCAACCTTTCTCAATCCCTGCTGTATTGAATCTGTTTCTTTTACTTTTGCTAGGGACACCATGATCATTTTCTAAATCGAAAACCCAAAGTTCATTTCCTCTTATTTTTGCGGCGGATACAATGACATACCCCAAAAATACAATGGCAAACCAAAACAGTAATACAAGTTGTAAAGATTTGCAATAATCTCCACTCAAAGTCCTGTACTAAAATCGGCGACAGCAATTGCCGATTTGTTATTCCCAGAATGTAAACCGGATATCTAAAAATAGATGGTTCATCTAAAGTTTGAAACTTGAGTCGAAACAACCTAATCCGAACACGATGGATTATATAGCAGATATATTTTATGGCACTTCGAATGACAGTTGTCCCTTACCTATTGAGCATGTTTGTTTTTCTCCTTTTACTTAATTACCCTTAGAAATGAAACTAAACAGCAAATTAAGATGTTGGCCATGCATTTTCATTTCTTTCATGAAAAAAACCTTACTAAGACGAATATATCTGCAGGAAACATGGTAATTGCGTGGCAAAATGCTCATGTACACCCAAGGCAACCATTCAGGTGATAAATAGTCTTTATTATTTTAAGGCATTGAATAATTATTACAAAATATTTCAAAAGTTGAAGAAATAACTCGTTTGGATATGTTGCAATTCTTTACATCCATTTATGTATTTTTAGCTATCGAAAACTGGACATTTAGTCGAACGTTCGCCCTTTGAAATATTGTATTTGTCTTCAACTAGTATTTGTCGGCTATATGTAAGTGATTTCAATGATGAAAAATCATCGTAAAGGTTCCTTTAGGGAAAAAATATTATTTCATGTATGTTGACATACGATTAATGTATGGGAATGGTAAGTTTCCAATATTTCTCTTGGGTATTCCGTGGTACAATGGATAAGGGGCAGGCAATATAATTGTGCATTTGATCAATACGCGATCGCTAGGACACTTTCGGGTTTTTTTCCAAATCATTATTAAAAATTTGTTTTCTATTGTAAAGTATCGCTGTGATTCGACACAGCCCTTTTACAGGTATTCATTGTCAATACAGATTATTTTCAATAAAGAAAGTTTCTACTCGATCTATAACAAAATTTAAAATAACCGAACCGTGTGACTACAAATATTGTATCGTGACCGTTATATATTGAAATATATATATATATATATATATATATTCAGAGAACTAAACCTTTGATAAACGTTTTGCATATTTAATTCCAGGAATTGCAAGTGTTGGTGGAAAGGCAAATAAATGTATTGAAGCTACACGTACTGAACTTCCAATACAAATGGAGATTATGTATGGTTGTTGCAAAATGAGTAAATAAATCGGATTTTTTAAACTTCTAAATGTATGTTCTATCAAAATCAAATTATTCTTTAAAGCAACGTGTTGTTTAAAGTGATATTACAGATTGTATTAAATTTGATCCCTAGTAAATGTTTGTAAATGCATTTGCTGTAGTGAGTTGCGGACGTGTGTCTGTGGACAGAATTCGAAGAAGTGTCGTAAAATCTTGCCCTGGGCCGTTTTATCTAATTGTACAACTAGTGTTATTTTGGTATCTGCCGTATCTACTTACCGTAAGTCAAAACCTTACCAACATATTGTGACATGGAAAACGCTTGATCACTACGCTTCAATTGTAACACTAATGATTTCCAAAAGTAAGATGAGTATGTCAATATGACTTCGTAAGATATACTTAGATGAAAACAATTAACATGCTAATAAGTTGTACTCTCTTATACTCCCTTGACATGCGCACCAATCAAATCACTGCAAGTCCGGAACTCCGTAACAAAACAAAGAAGAAAAAGTAAACATTACTATAATTCTGTATGAGATCCAGTCAGATGAAATCCAAACATCATAGAACAAATATTCGAATATAAATAACAATTTTGCCGCTCTGTTTTTTGCGATCGCAAGCATGTTTAATTCGCACGTGCTTTTCATGCTCAACTTGCTTACGTCATTTGCACACGGGCTAAGTTCGCTCTCAGAATCCTAACAACGGTTTACTGGTGAGTCGCCTGTGGTGTACCTACTTTTGCTAGTTGTAAGCAGTTTTAAGGTGTAAACAACAAAGACGACAAGAACATTTTGCCCCTTAAAAATATTGATTACTTAAAACTAAAAATGAAATAATCCGCTTTATCACGCTGATTGAAAACTATTTCATGCAGTGAATAAATGTTATTTCTTGAAGACCGAGTTGTTTGCCTCTGCTCCAGCAATATTTCATGGTCACTCATGAAGAAAAGGGCGAAGATTTTCTTTAAAAATGGTTTTATAATTTCTCGTGAAAACATTTGTATATGGTATGAAGAACAAAACAGAAGTGTAAACGTATCTTCCTTTTTAAAATTTCCCGATTTGCTTCCTGGATAATTAACATAACACAAAAAGAAAGCTATTTACGTAAAAAGTTCCATTATAAAAAAGAGTTTGTAAAGTAATTACTTTTAAAGTAATCATTTTGTGTAAAAACAGTATGTGTTTTACCAAAATGTGACCTTTACTGGCTCAATTATTGTCCCTTTGTTATGTCGGTCAAGAAGCCATAGCGTGCACGGTATCACGATTCGGTTTTCGTGCATAAAAAAGTTAAGAACGCTCCATAAAAAATTATGCCGCCATCTTCTGGCATATTTCAGAAGATGCTTCAATAAAATATTATCATAATACCTTTGTCTGTCCGACTTAATAAAGTCCGACTTCATCAAATCTTGATCTCTGTCGCCGTAATCGTTGTTCTCGAAGTCAGCCATTTCAAAGTGCTTGTTCCAGAATGCAGCCTCGTTCTCGGTTCGGGAAAGATCGGCTTCGTTCGCTTACAAACTGTTTATGACACCCCCCCCCCCCCCCCCCCCCCCACACACACACACCATTACATGGATCTCTGTCTACTATACTCTTTATGTACATGTAGTACATGATATCAGTTGTTATCATGTGAAAACGCAACTGACACTACTCAAATGAGATTGTGGTATTGTGTGTGATCTTTTAATTTTAAAAAAGTGATTATTTTAAACCAAAATACCATATATTCACTGTGTGCTATTAAATGTCTTGTAATTCAAATTCCGGCTTAGAAAAGAGTAGGGTTTTATTTGATCCAAAATACATTTGATATTGTTTAGATCAAAATGTAAGACTAGAATTTCAAAATTTTATAAAATATAGTGTCGAGAAGCCATTCTTTCAAAATGATTTACATGCACTCTATGAAAATGTAACTTCACATAGCGTGTCAATGAAGTAGGGAAACATTGGCAAGTATCAATTGAAATTTTATTCAATCAACTTGGATTAATTCGATCATCAACAAAACTGAAGATAAATATATGTTATTTTACAGAATTTACCCAGCAGGCATATGATGTCATTTCGACGTCGAAATTTTGTTGAATTCAGGTCAGGACGACGATCAACCAATTTTCGACGTCGGAACACCGCTAGTTCCCTGACGTTGAAATTCGGTTGGTGTTTTGACGTTGTTTCAACGTCATCAGAACAACTTTAAACTGAAAAGTGATTACTTTTATAAAATTTCATTATTATTAATAACATCAAATACGTTACGGATTGTTTTAAAGAATGAAATAAAAAATGCAAAAACAAACAGCTATCATTGACATTTAAAAGTGTTATTGATATTGGAATTAGATAAATAAAAGTTAATTTCTTTCAATTTCATAACAAAGGGAAGTAACTCTGCCCTATGTCTAATTAGAATAAACAAGGTATATGGTATTTTTCAACAGTTTTGATTTTTTCAGTTATGTTCACAACTGACAACATAAATTTTCCATTTGAATAAAGTGAGTAGTTCTTACAAAACGGCATTTACGCATTTTAAAAAACAACATTTTTTTCGTGACACTCTGGTCTAAATCGTTGCAGTGTCATATAAACAGTAACACCCTCACAACTTTAATAATTTCCAATAAAATGGTTAACTCCTCACTAGCAGCTATCAAAGTCTTGCACTGAGGCCTATGAAAGAGCTGAAATTGAAAGCCTAGCCTCACAGTTAATTAATGCATTAATTGCTTCAAGAAAACTAACGAAACTATACAACACTACCTGATTGATCAACAAGACGACATCGAAATGACGTTATTTCAACGTCAATACAACGTCTTGGCTTCAACGTTGAACCGACGTTGAAATCACGTCGGATTTTGACGTCGCCGCAAATTTCAAATCCAATCAAATTTCAACGTTGCTAAACGACGTCGTTTCAACGTTGATACAACGTCAGATTGCCTGCTGGGTATGGACTTAATTATTGTTGTTACTGCGTTAAGTTTATCTCAGACAGTTAAGTTTTCACGACACCCCCCCCCTCTCACGCTTAGATGTGCTACTGATGATACAGCATTTTGTAAAAATGCGCTTGTAGTCACTGAGTGCCACGGTCTGTTATGTGAACGCGCCCCAGTGCGTCAATGGGTTTGAGAAGCAACTTTTTCCTTGCACTTATATGTGCTTGAAGTATTGAAAGGTTAAAATTGAGCACTTCTAAAATTCTTAGGTCAAGATAGACTGCATAAAAATATATTTGGCATTTTGCAATCCATTCGCATAAAACAGAAGATTTGAGATACAATTGATTAGACTGCTTTCAATTTTCGTAGAATATGGTTGGTCAAGTATCATGGATGCATTAGTATGATTGTACAGATCTTTACTTTATACTGAGCTCTTTGATTTTGAAGTAAATCTGTTGCATTATTATTGTTTTTATTGCTCTATACCCCTCAGGGATTAAAAAGTTTAATGTGGTTCTACTTGGTTTGAATTATTTTATTTAATAAATTTATTACCAAAATTTTTATGTGCTTATTCTAGTTTCTATGGATAACACTTTTCTTTAAGATAATATGCTTGTTAATAACAGAAATTATATTTTTGTAGAAGATGATGATTGACCTATGAGCAGTACTGTGTTTCAATACCATGAATCTCTGAAATACAAACAGAAAGTGTAAAACAAGTAATCAAATTAACAAAAGTTCAAATTATTTCTGGGATCTCTTGATATACTAACGATCACTAATCAGGTAATCTATCTTTGAAGCTATTTGATAAATATGTACATATTCAGGTTATAAAGTTTATGCTAAAAAACAAAGTATCTAATGCAATATTGCATTAATGCATTATATCCGCTTGAACTGTGATTAAGGAAATATTAAATTTTGCCTACAGCCAGAAAAGTAAAAAATGGCAGCCACTTTTGTTAATCCAATAACCATGAGAATAGTATTTTTTAAAATCGGTTAAGTAACAAAATTGCTTTTATAAACACAGCCTGCTAAATCAGCGTAAATGAATCCGCTCTTACCTTACACCCTGATCTCTTTCGTGCCAAAACTCTTGTATCGCTAATATTCTAACGAGCCAATGAGACAACAGCGGCACAACCCGGATGGAAAACTCTGTTGAGTTCAAGCTAGTACCTTGTAGCAACAACATTTCATAGGCTGAAAAAAACCCAGGTTAGCATAGCCACGAATGATATCTCTAATTCTACTTCAGTCATCTTAACGTTTTCATTGTTGATAACAGGTAAATTGTAAAGGATAATATGTATTTCATTGCATCGATAGAAAGCTAAAATGATTGAGTGTTTAATTGTGTCCACATATTCCCAGGGCAGAAATAGTATGCTATAGTGCCTTTAGATATTTTAAGATGTAAGCAATTTCAATTTGTTAGAGACATTTTGTGATTTTCATGGTATCTTGTTTGCCCTTCATACATGTTGAAACTCCAATTATGATGATATTCATTAAAAACATCTCACATATTTATAAAAACCATGGGAAATACATAACAGTTATACGTTTTCAATGAGAATCAACAAAACCTTCATGGTGTGTGCTGAAAATGAAATAACATCTGCTAGTTCCATAAAGACAAGTTATTTAAACTTCAGACAGTATCAAATGACAAGTGTCACTGTCCATTTGTTTATAAGAGTCATGGTTTTGGGCCTTTATATTGTCACTGTGTGTGTACATAGTGAAGCGATTAGTATTAAGATGATATTTTTCAGCAACAGTCAGTACTTTAGCTTCTTGATAGAATTACACTATTCATAAAGTTTGGCATATGTGACTCCAAAACCTCACAAAGTGTCTCTTAATAACCATTTACATACTACAATATGTATATATGAGCACAAGGAGTGTGGTAGAAAATTACATGTAACACAGTAAACAACTTAAGTGAAAATCTTAATATTTTGGGAAAATGATGTTTTGATGATGACATAATCAAAGTTGATTAATAAAACATTTTGATGGAAATTTAAGTCACTACTCCACTGATATGCTATGTCATGTTACATTTTGAAAAAAAATTTCACCATATAAAGCCTTAATATTTTTAATCACTTGCTTTGGCTGTTAAAAGATGTAAAGAAAATTACTGTTGACATGAGGAACATTGGATGGAACTGATTACTTTTTATAAAAGGCCATGAGTCATGTCTCATCCTACTTATTTACCAATAAATCCAATCAATTTCAGTTGTAGATGTTTTCATAAATTATAACTGGATGCTATCCTGAATGCCAGCATTTGGGACAGATAACAAGCAAAGATATCAGTTTGTATGCCACTGTGCAGTTCCTCTATTACACCTATATATAACTCTACAAAATGATATATACCAAATGTGTTTGTTTCTGGAGAGCAAACCCTAATCAACTTCTACAGTCAAACAGTTTGAGGAGTGTCAACTATCAACTTTAACTCATTATGAATGTTTCACCTCCTATTTGTACCTCTCATTTTAGAAGTGGCTCACTGATGAATTGGTTGATATATCACTCTTTGTCATCAATAATAATAATAATAATAATAATAATAATAATAATAATAATAATCAATATTATTATATTTCGAATGGTGAAATATGCCATTTATCGGTGAAAGCATTTTAGCTTCTCCATTCATATAGTTAGGGTCATTTACGGGGTTTTGGGAAACATAATAAATAGAACATTTGACATTTCTCGTCGAATACCATGAATATTTCATCTCGTGAAGTAGAAAATCATATATTTACACTCGTGGCTTCGCAACTCGTGAAAATATAAATTTCTACTTCACTCGATTAAATATCCATGGTATTCGACGAGAAATATGTCAAATATCCTCTGTCTTTTACAGGTACTTGCAGATTAACCGGAACACCAGTACAACAAACAAAACAATACAATCATGGCCTCATGACCAGCTACAGAACTTTATTCATCAAAGAATTCCACTCATTCAAGTATTCATCTGGATGATTCTTCATGTGTGCAGTATGCTGGGAAATCTTCCAACATTTCGCTTTCACATCAAAGTGAGGCTTCTCTTTGTGCCAGGTGTCCAACATGGCTTCCATCATGGGAACGTGGCACATTGGATCATTTTCAGAATAGAAGAAAAGGGTTGGAACATGGATTGGCTCATCTTTGAATAAGGCCACAAGTCGATCATATTCTTCCTTCGTCTTCTTGCTTGTGACCCTGTAGTAAAGGTCCACAAGGGGTATAATTCCTCTCTTGAACATCATATACGGCAAAAGAGTTACCATTCCTTCTGTCATGTTATCATAAGTTCCTATGACAATACTGTCAAAAACTTGACCAATGACTCGATCCCGGAAATTACCACCTCCATATTTGTTTGACAGTCGATCATCCTCCTTAAGGCATATTGTATAATTGAAGGCACCAATGGAGAAAGCATGGATGAAAATTGGTTCTGTTGCATCTCTTTTTGTAAATAAATATTCAAATATTTCGTCAGTAAGTTTGTATCCATTAGGTGGCCACAAGAAATGAGCTACTCGTCCAGAGACGGTAAGCACGTCCAGTCCTTTGTCATGATAAAGCGATGAATATTTTTTCAATTGAGACGGTTTTGCATAAAGCCAGTCAAACAAGAGGACCAGTGGTCTTTTTGAATGAGTTGATTTTTCTGAAGTTTCATGCAGAATGAGATGCTTTGATACTCTTGTAGCTTTTACAGTGTTTGCTGTGGAGTAATGTTGACAGGATGGTAGAGGCGGTTTAGAGATATGTCTTTTCAAAAGTGACCATATTTGGTAATTTTTCAAACAATTCAAGAGTCCTCTCATCTTGAATCAGCTTCTGCCTTGCTCTTTGTTTATCCTGTAAGAAAGACATGATGATGATTAAAATAGTAAAATATCATGATCACTGTGAAATAGATTATATTCACTTATTGTATTAACACAATGTAATAGGCCTTTTTTCTTTGACAGTGATGATTTTTTGTTTTAAATAATATGTGGAAATGAAATGAATAGTTTTTCAAAAGACAATAATTCATACCCCACCCCCACCCCCCAGAAAAATTCTAACAAAGAAATAACACTTTCAAGGTAGCCTTGTTGCTATGATTCATGAATGACTCTATATTTTGACTGCATATAGTTTCTATTGCTGAAATTTTACTTTGTTTAATTTTGTATATTAAGTACAAAAATAGAGAACCCAGTCAAGTCTTTTTGTAATGCTGAATCAATCTAATGTAAAGTTTTCTTGACCTACCCTTATTATAGATCCTGTAAAAGTTTTGCAATATACATGACTATTGACTTAGGAAAGCATAGAAACTTTTCTTACAATAGAATGACAAAAAACAAAAATTCCATTCTAACCTATGTAATTCAAGATAATCACCTATACTAAATTGTTTTGAATATATACTTACTTACACCCCTTTCTTGGTATCTTGGTTGCAGTGTTTACATTCCTGATAAGCTGACTATAAACTGGGGCAATAGATCTACAACTGATTTTAGGCACTTTGTACAGTGATCACATGACTGTCACATGATCAAATAAAGGGAGGTAATTCGTACCACTTACAATAACAATCTCAGCATTCACTTTATACACAAGAGTTAGATTTTGAAAGCACCTTCAATTTAATCTAGAATAATTTGCGCTTTGTAAATCTTTGGAATTATCTGATTTGTTTTTTCAAATGAATGTTTGGAGATTAAAAAAAGTTTATTCCTCACTCAATGAGTCATATGTCAAATATCATATTTCATCAATATACATAAGTTTACTAGTTCAGTATTTACCTGATGTAAATTTCATATCATCCTATAGCACAAAATGCTCTCCATGTACAATGCTGGTGTAATGATAATACATTGTTTTTTGCTGCTCATCAGTGAATGATATCTTCACTTTCTGAAAAACCACTTAAAATTTTGTTTAAATTATGTTATAGCCAAAATACATTCTTACAGCAAGTTTGAAGTATTTTTTAACTCTAGAATACTTTTTAAGCATTTAAAAATTAAGGACTTTCATTAATATATATTGATTTTAAGTAATGTATTTTGCGTTTAAACAGCAAGAAAGTCTGCAAAGAAAAAGCTCTGTTCAAACCCTGTTGATCGGCAGTGCTGTCAGATGAAGTTCAGTAACAAGGGATGTGGCTTATCATCAGATGGGTGACTCAATATATTCAGTATGATGGTCCTTTCTCAACAGCTGAACAAGTCTAATGCTTGTGTTAATGTCATCGTTGGTAGATTGACAGTAAAGATAAAGTAATGTGCTCTGGATTGTAACCAGAAATAAATTAGTAAACAACAAACATAGTTTAATGTGAAAACATTTTTATTCAATCCATTTGAAACTTATGTAAAAAAAACTTTTCTGCCCTATAAATCTCTTTTTAAAACTTGTATGTTAAACACATATAAAACTTTCATTTTCAATTTGAGTCAATAATTTGAATGACAAGAAATTATGATTCTCTTTTAAACAGTATCTTTTTAAATAATGCCACAAATCTTTAAAAAAATGCAGTTATTAAACAGAAAATCATCTCCATATGTATTCCACTTACAGAAACAGAAAACAAATATGAAATTTGTTTTTTCTAATGGCTAATAAAGTTTTTAACAGTACAATTTTTTGTAGTATTATTATCTGATACAATGATGATATCAGTCTCCTCTTTCACTTAACATTAAATAATAATTAATAATCATTTTGTAAAAAATAAATCTTTTTCAAGCATTTTTAGATGTTTCATTTCATAGGTGAAAAAATAAGTTATTTTTTTTAATCTCCTAGTATTTTCTGGCAAGTTTTTAAAACAATCTGATTCTAAGGGTTTCTCTCAATTACTTCTAAATTAAACCCCATAAAAATAATGAAGATTTTCTTTCTTCAACATTTTGGCTGTTGTGCGAACTGGAAAGCTTCAACGTGGTTTTTTCATTTCCTTTATATCATTGTTAAAATTGCAATATTTCCCTTCTGCATTTAGACACTTTGCTAAAAAACATAAAATAAGTAATAATATTTTCTGACCTTATGATTAAATAAGAAAGCAATATTTTCTGGATAATAACTTCTTTATTTTGGATTTCAATTTATATCTTCATAATAAAGAGGTTTTTCTCTAGAAAACTTGCTTTCTCATATCTGCAACTTCTAATTACCATTCAAAGACTTATGAAAATATACAACCACGAAACTTGTTTTTGGCAAAACCATTAAAGTAAACAATGAACTATGAGACTACAGTCAAGGTGTAAATATATAAAAAACATAGCAAACAGGAATGTTAGGAAGATGGAGGGTGCAAAAATCAACAAAGGAAATAATATGCTTGAGTTTTATAACAATGATAAATTGATCAGATCACAGATGTGTTTGCAGGATTAGAACAATATAAACAACTCAATAAACAAACAATATGTATTTACCATCTACTATTAAATAATAACTGGTGAAATAATAATTTGTCAAATGCAAATTTCTTCAAGTCTCAGTTGAATATTAGTTGTCTGCAAATTAGTCAGGATGGTGTCAGGTTATAAGAAGTAATGCTGTCTGACACCCTTTAAACATACACAATTGCTCTGCATCACTGATTCTTTGAGGTTTCCTTATTTCTTTCCCAATTTAGATTTAAAGAATAGGGCCATTGGTTCTGTAGTTCATCAGTATTCGCATGAATTAGTATTTCATAATCACCTAGAAAAGATGTTATTTAAAAAATATTAGCTTTCCATTTCATTCGGTTTTGGAGGCCATGGCCTCATTTGACCCAAACCTCCAAACTTTGATTCTCAAAGACATTAAATTTCAGGTTTGAGGGTAAACAGTTCTGAAAGTTCAGAAAGGTAAAAGACATGGGATAGACAACAGAGAACCGCCCATGCCATTAGTCCTATCTGGCCTCATAGGCCTGATTGGCTTAAAATAACCCTTTCTAACTGACCAGTTATTTCACACACTGAATAAAAATAAATTGCCCTCAAAGTCATTTGAATATCAAATAATGCTCTGGCAATATGTTTTTAACATTGTATAGCTTTTTTGATATTGGTCAAATAAATTAAGTTTAAAAAAGCAATATTCATATTCTGGAATTTCATTCTTTTCGTACTAAAAGTTTCTATAATACTATAATTGTACATGCAGAAAGACAGGGAGTCATATGCCAGGTTTATAAACCACACTAATTTTTATGTATCATGGAGTTCCACTCTTCATGTTGAAGTGCACACCTTCAGTCAAAGAATTGTCCTTGCAATTAATTATGATTAAAATAAAGATATAACAAATGCCAAAAAAAACCTAGGAAATTGGCAAAGATGGTTGTTTGAATGGTAATTTCTGCACATTTGTCTTACATGACCCTTTTCTTCTTTACCCAATAGTTACATTGAAATATTTCAAACCATATTGATAGACTAGGGCCTGCTGACCAAAACTGTAAGCCAAAGGGGATTGTATGTCAATATGCTAAAGCTATTGGGAAAAGGGTTTCCTTTGCTTTAAATGAGGTTTTGTCAAGCTGTTCTTACGCATGTCTAAAATGTCAAATGAAGGTTAATTCCTTTGGGACGAAGTTTGAGCTTACCTAGAAAATATTTCATCTAAACTTTGACAAGTTATTGGTTCAAATGAACAGTTTAACAAAATACTTATTGATACATTGATGTGAGTTTTAAAGTACAATCATGAGAAAATATTATCCACTTTGGAATTTTTTTGCAATGATACTGTCTAGATTATTGCCTTGTCGTAACCGAGGTCGTTTACTGTTGGGACTCCACTCATCATCCTCATCATCTTGACCTTCATCATTTTCACTATCCTCATCTTTTTCTACTTTCACCTTGACCTCTTGACCCTGATCTGACCTTTGGCTTCTGCGGGTCTTCCGACCCTTTGTAGTTTGTCCATCCAGTAAACTCTCACCATTTTGTGATTGTTTATTTCCTTTGTCAAAATACTTAGAAACACTTTCCATATCCTTATTGTCATCTCCTGCATCTTGTGAAGACAGGTCCTCATTATCAACTGACTTCCTCTGACGTGGAATTTTCCTTGGGGTGGATTTACGCTCCCTGCGATGAGATTTCGGATCCATGGATGGGTCCAACGGAGGACTATCCTGATCACCTGATTCCGATGGATCCTGACCTTCACCTTCAAAGTCCTCATCCTCAACTGACTTCTCTTCCCTCGTCCGCTCCGACATGAGGCTCAGGAAGTTGACGGCCTCCTCCTCCATACTCTCCGTACTCTCATTCAGACCATGCTTCACCTTCTTGTGCCGATTCAGATTGCCTGAAACAGTTATTGAACACCTTAGATTTTGTCTCCTTAATTCTATAGAGCTTCCGTAGGAGCAGTAACCTGCAGTATTTAAACATATTTCAAGATAAAGATTAACAACTAAAAGACTTTGACTCCTTTAGGTGGTGGTGAAGTGATTTGATGATTAATGTTGCTTTCAGAAGTATTTCACTTGTTTAAACACGGAAGCTAGTATTAATGCAGAGAACAAGCTCCAAACAACACTATGGCTGTGCATTGCTAACCTGACAGCAAAACATGTGCGTTACTACAGTCGGATCCTGTCTAGCACTGTCACACCATACTGCATGTGTAACAAAAACAAGGTTATGAAACCCCACATTTTGCATCTCAACCCTTTTGATCCAAGATAACAAATGTCATTCCTCCTGGAGAAACTTTATTCTTTACAGGTACTTGTTATAAGATATTTTCTGATATTATTTACCCACCTTTGAGGGTGAATGAGCTGCCACAGAAACAGACGTAAGGTTTGGAGTTGTTGTGCATATGCATGTGTCCCTGCAGGTTGTGGAGACGTCCAAACTCCTTGCCTGTCAATCATACACAGAGATTATTACACAAACAAGTAGGGCATGCAACATGATTTTGTATTACCCTTACCAAGAGCCAGAGTCATACAAAAATGTGCATTTGTTTGCAAAGTTGGTTAAGCACAGTTTAAATTCTTTATAATATCACTATTATTTATAATTAATCTTATGCAATTGGGAAACACATTTAGTCACGGCTTATAACAGCCAGTAGTTTCTACAAAGATAATTGTTGCTAGGCAACAAGAGTTCTGTCCACATGTGAATATATATGGAAATTTAACACTGACTTATTTAACCTTATAAAGAAGGGAGAAATCACTGTGAATCAACTGGATCGACCTAAACTAAATTTGTCATATCTTACAATTGTAACTATAATTGTTAATATTAAAAGCAAGGAGGTAATTTTATTCATCAAGTTTTCTAAATTATCTATTGAAGTCATGGACCAATAAATGAGAAAGTCAGTTTTTAAACTAATAAATAGCTTTTGCACATACATACATGTTTATATATTTATTTATTCATTAATTTTCTTAAACACAATTGAACATATACTCAAACCACATAATATGATAATTCATCCTTTAATATCTGTAAAAAATTCACCTTATTTTCAATTCAAAGGGCCAGCTATCTTGATATTGGCAGATTTTGCCCTTACACAATATAGGCAGGTTTTTCTCTAGATGGAATGACTGACTTCTGGATGTATAACATAACAGCTTGTTTTAAATAGAATGATTCAATGATTATTGAACTGCTCACCACACAGATTGCACCAGTAGGGTTTCTTGTCTGCATGTACCACCATGTGAGCCTTGAGGGTCTGAGGCTGTGTAAAGGTCTTGTCACACTGCTCACACTTGTAGGCTCGCTCTGAACTGTGTATCAGTAGGTGGCGCTGCAGGTTTGCCTTCTGGTTGAAAGCTCGTCCACACTCCTGGCAGCTGTAGGGTCGTAGACCCGTGTGGGTGAACATATGGGCCTTTAAATGATGCTCCTGAAAAAATAAACTGAAAATTTCACAAGCTATCAATCATATTTTATCACTAATATTGATTATTGAACTTCATTTGCAATTGAAGGGGAGTAGACCTGTGTGGGTAAAACATATGTGTTCTTAAATAATCATCTTTCAGAGTATGCATTTTAATGAGAGGATGCATTTGAATACTAAACATGGTTTGGTCTTATTGCATTTGGGAGGTAGATAGCAATCTAAAAATCAAAACAGGTCTAGTCTGGGTTTTTTTGTACAGAAAAGCGAGGTAGAACCATCTCAATTCTAACATCTTCCTTCCTTTTAAGATTAACATTCTATTCTAATTCTTCATAGTTATACGTTTATTATTAAATAACTCTTACCAACCTTCATAAAGTCCATGCCACACTCTGTACAGATGAAGGGTCTTGTTCCACTGTGAGTGATGACATGGTCTCGGAGTTGGCTTGGGTACCGGAATACTCGGTCACATTGGCTGCACGTCAGTTCCTCTCTGTGCTCATGGGTAGCTTGGTGCTGTTTCAGAAGCCGTGGACTTGCAAAATCTTCTCCACAATCCACACACTTGTCTCGACCAGGAATGTGCTTCTCCTTGTGGACTCTCAGCTCACTTGGGTAAGCAAATCCTCTGTTACAGATGTCACAGATGTTTGGTTTGTTATCGAGATGGACAGTTTGGTGTCTTTTCAGATGGCTGACCTGAGTAAATCCTTTCCCACAAATAGGGCAGACATGAGGTTTGATGTTGTCATGGGTAAGCATGTGAGTGTTAAGGTGGCTAAGCTGTTTGAAGCTCTTGCCACAAACCATACAGAGATGAGGCTTGATGCCATTGTGGTCCAGGATGTGGGTTACAAGATTATGCTTAGTAGTGTAGTTCTTTGGACAAGTGTTGCACTGCCATCTTTTCTGGTTGTCAATCATTACACACTGTGAGTCGGATATCTTAACATGGACATCCTGTCTTTCCATCTCAAGTCTCACTTTGGTAGCCTGCCAGATCATACGCTTCATTTCAGCCTCTGTGTCGAGATAAGGCAGGTCATCGAGATCAGGCTGAACTTGAAATGCTATTGGCTTGGGTGGAATTTGTTCCAGATCCATCCCTGGGAAGACTGCACTGTTGTCTTCTTCCTCCTCCTCCTCAGACTCTTGAAGGACTTGCCCACTTTGAACGGTTCCATCTCCTGAAGAAGCATCAGTCGGCCCTTCTGCAGTTTCCTCAGGGAAAAGGTCCGATATCTCGTCTGTTTCTACATAGTCCACTGAATTTACTAAGGAAGAAGATCTAGTGCTTCTTCGGGGTCTTTCAACTGGTTCTGCACTTACATTTTGTCCAGGCTTCTTTCTGCCTCTAGCTTTTTTTCCAGATAAAACAGTAATATTTGAAACATTGTCAGAGGTATTTTGTCTTGCTTGCATTATGTCTATATCATCAGTAGTTTGATCTTGTGGCTCTACAGGTTCAACAAAAGATGAATTAGCACTGTTGACAGATTGTTGATAATCAATGTCTTCTTGTGGTTCAGATTTTATGTCTTGATTTTCTTCATGAGATTCATCTTCCTCTGACTCAATTCCTTCAAGAAAGTTGTTAATATCACAATCCTCATGATGTTTCCATGGTGTTTGATCCCCAAATCTACCAAGACAAAAAAAAGGAATCAAAGATGTTCGGTGAACTGAGCTCTCAAGAACTGACTTTGGCTTTGACACAATCTTTCGTTTAGTTTCTCTAGGCGAGTGCTTTTTGTTGGCATGTCTGAGAGATGGTTTAGTGTTCTGAATTGCATTTTGAGTCACAGAAGCATTCACATTTTGAATGTCTGTTGCATTATCTTGAATGGATGGGTTAGAAATTTCAATATCTGGTTGGACTAAAGGGTCATTTGTTCCTAAATTTTCTGGTCCAGTATCTGAAATTGGAACACATTGTTTCCCAACCCAACTTTCACCGTTGACATCAGTTAATGAGTTCACTTGTGGTATCTCTGGACATAAAGATGAATTAGAAACATTTGTTGTAAGTGCTTGTCGATTTTGATTTTCAACATTTTCTTTACTTTGTTGTTCAAAGAAGTCTGTATTTAAAGTAGTGCCTTGATTATATTGCATAGAAACAGGCTGTTGGTTTGAAACTTGAGTTATTTGGTTTCTCTGAAGAAACTCTTGCATCTGTTGGAGACCTGTTTGCATCTGAGAAATTGTCTGGTTCCCTGTATAAAGAACAGGTTGTGCTGTAGGACTGACCACCATGGAATGCAAAGACTGAGCTGCAGCAACAGCCATTTTGTTTTGCACTGAAGGAATCCCACAAAGAAGGTTCTGGCTCACAGACTGTGGGTCTTTGACCATCTGAACATTCATGGTTGGCATGCCAACAGCAATAGGTGGATTTGATTGGCTAAAGTTTGGAATTTGTTCTTGAAGAACACCAGGTAATGATGCCTGTTGTTGAACAAACTGTTGATTATAAAAGGTTGGAACTTGATTTGCATTCTTCTGGGAAACAAGTTGATTAAATGCCCCTGCAGGAAACCCGGTAGCCATTGTCATTGGTTGCTGGTATTGGAATTGGAACCTTGTGGATTCAAACCCAGTTCTTTGGCTAGGTATTGTTGCCAGATTTGAAAAAGTAGTCCCCTGCAGTAGTGGTCTCCCTTGATACTCAATACTGGTCGGTAGGAATGTCTGGGGGCTACTAGCAGATGGATCCATGTTACTGGGGAGTTGTGACGGAAAGTCCATCCTTTTAACTTCATTGAATATGGTGTTGACAAATGCTGGAGAAATTCCCTGTAAAAAATATATCTTTTCAATACTGTTTGTTAATCATGTATTTCAATGAATAAAATGATGAATAACCTTTGAAGAATCAAGTTTTCAGTAACCTATTTAAAAGCAATGGAAAAACGTCAATAAAGATGTTAAGAAGTCGAAATTCTATGTCCCATTTACATGTATTTTAGTTAAATGACCCATCTAACACTAAAAACCCATATTTGTATATGTGTCTGCTGTAAATAAGTTTCGAAAATTACATCAGCATCATTGGCCCATGTCATTTGCATTGATTTTGATCATAAATCCCGACCTTAACCTAAAGTTAAATATGATTGACTCCAACAACACACTCTGTGACCATTTAAAGCGCTTGTTTTGTGACTCTATACATTCAATAAAAGACATTTACAATTTTGAATAAAAATGAATTCAGCTTGCAACTTTTCAATTCAAAATTTTAAATCTTCAGTTTATTGCATAACAATAGAATAACACATACTCTATAAAATATATTTCATTTAATATTGACTCTTTAATTTAAATCTTAATCAAATGAATTAATTGATATATTTTTTTAAAAACATGAACACAAATAAATATGTTCAACCATTTCTCATCAGTGAATTGAAATAAATCTATGAATATCTTCATTATTCAAAATATAACACATAAAAAATGTAACACAGTTTTAAAATTAGATATCTTAGGTCCATTGAACATTTAGTTGGTTGGCAATCAAAGTAAATTTTCATATACATAATTAGGCATTTTTCACTGAAAAATGATAACACATTTTATCATCATTTCTACAGTTAGACAATTTGATATGGTTAAAATATGCTAAGTAGATGTTCATATGGTTAGAATTTATTTCAGATATACATGGATATAACAATACATAGAAAGATTAATTTATTAAACAGAAAATTAGCTTTTCCATCAATTCCATTTACGTTTAAAAAATTTAACAGATCGTATCTATCACTGTTGCGGCTCAACAGATAAGCTGCTAGACCACGCCCCTTGCCCGCAAAATGGAAATATGGCGGATAGACGGAAGAAACAAAGGAGAAATAGCGTTTCATATTTAGATTGTCGGCAAATGAAGAATTATTATAAATCCTCGTTCATGACATAAGTATAATCAAAACTTAATTTCTTGATCTAGTAAAAATATGTCTTCATCAAAGACTGTCAAAGTCTAAGTGTCCGTAAAAACAAATCGCACAGGGAAGGTCGGAAGACATGAAGGCTGAAGCGGTCAACCCAGTTTCGCCATACGGAAGAAATTTGTTCCTATTTTCAAATACGATTCGCTGTTGAAATAGATTTATGATACCATATGAATAAAATTCTCTCAGAAATGAATTTTATGTAACGATATCTACAGGTTATGACCGATAAGAGCAAGAAACTTACGATTTTAAGATGGATAGAGTGAATGTATTAGTCCTTCGTTCCATCAGAGCGGATGAATATACCTCCAGTCCTGCATTGTAAATGTTTTACTGTGTTTCATTACTAGTTATTATCTGCAACAAAGTACTTGATTTTAAAAAAGTATTACATTCAGACACATGTCAATGTGTAACAACTAAATGCAGTTGATATAACATTTGTACTTCGCGGACTATTTTGTTTACGATTATGATAAGTCGGTAAACAGTCAAACGGGTACCTGTTGCGGTTTCACTTCACCTGACGAGTTTATCAGGGATTGCGTTAAACTGTGCACGTGTAGACACTGGAATCACCTTATGTCTATCGCTGACATATTTTGACCAAATGAAGAATCAAGACAAACTATGATGTAAAATAGATTCCTTGAAAATTCAGCTTACAACACCTGATGGTGATTTGTTCACGAATCATGAAAAGGTGGCATTTAATTTTAAAGATGCGAAACTTATTCCGTTAAATTAGCATTAACATGTCATAAACAATATTAGATTGGGACTTCCATGTTCATAGAAAGTTGAAACAAGGTAGCAGTCCCATATTCAGTCGAGGTTACCAGACAAATATCAACGAAGCACTCGTAAAATGTATTCATTTTCCTTGTTGGCGCTCTGATTGTGAAGTTTTGAATGTAACGGGTCAAAGAATATGTCATATGATTGAAAGTTTTTTGCTTTCCACAGAAGCAGCATTTTATCAAACCGTTCTTACCAGAATAGTTACTCAAAATTATGTTTACAATATGACGGTAATAAAAAAACCAACAACTATTAGTATTAATACACATGATTGGTAATTGTACTATTTTGTTTTTGTCCTTAACCAGTCCAAACCAAAAAAGGGCTATTCAAAAGTAAATTTTTAACTGTCTTAGTACCTACATTTCACCACTGGTTGTATTTAGTGCCCAGGAAATACAGAGTTGCAAAATGCTTTTCAAAATAACACTTATAGCAAAATGTTTCAAGTTTCAAGCATTGCATGTTGCTGAAATATTCGATCAACTAAAAATTGTGCAATATACAGTACTTTCAAAGTGTAAAATATTTGATTTGATTTATTTTTTTAATCATTTGTGGAGTTGTAAGAGCAAAATTGTCCTCTTTTTTTTGTTAACATACTTACTTTACATATCAAAGTTTCAAATTTTGGCTTCAGCAAACCAAGGCTAACAGCAAACAAGATATATAAGATTTCCTTATGTATATGTAAGTAATAATTAGTCATTTTTGTTTTCAATTATCTGTACTAACATTTCACAAGTTAACTTTCATAGATATAACTCTTTGTCTGCACCCACCAATTTCATACACAGCCTTCTATTACGCTGAAACATGTTATCAAAATTATTGATTCCAAGGGAAAGTAGAGGCAGTTGAGGTACTCAGGTTCTGTTTTCCATTTCTTTTGAGTGGAATAGCTCACTCATTTTTGTTTAAAAATTTTTATCAACAAATCCTAAATAATTGCCAGGATTTCTGCAATGTTGACTTTTGTAGTTTTAGTGCAAGTTTTATCTGCAATGTAATTAAATTCAGATTAGTGCCCCAAAAGCATATCATGATCAAAGTGGTAAAAGCGTGGTAACAAAGAGAAAAAGGTGTCGCAAAGGGACTCGCATTGGTGACCTGTGTAAATCAAGACATAGATTTGCTTTTGAAAAAATTATGTATGAATAATTTGTAAATTTGTCATGTTGTAGATGTGATATTTGTATATGGCAATTTGCATCATTTATATGAGTTGACAAGAACATTCATTGAAAGACTGACGTTATGGGCGTAAACTTATTCGAAAGGTGTAAAGTGAACTAAATAAATACTTCCCATTTTCTTCATTCCCTTCAATTGACAGACATTGTATTATCGAAATAAAAACTCTGCTTACTGGAGTGAGAAGATCTTGAGCATTCCTCTCATTCACTTCTGATACAGAGTTGAAAATGAATATTATCAATAATGTTTGTCACTGGTTTCAATCTTTTATTGGTTGCAGAATGAAAACATTTATCACTGAAATAATTATGATTTGTGTACCATTTTAAGTCAGTACATATTAAATTGCAAAAATATAATTTAAAAAAAGACACAGGGTTTTATTGACAAGCAAATAGGTAGTCAGGTTGATTTTGGTGGGTAGATGGGATTCAGAAGGGATCGATATTCTGTAGAAAAGCATATACTGTGGGATTATTACATAATGGTATTGAATCCTTAAATATGTCATTTATGGAGGAGTAAGTGGAAACTGTTTTTAAAATATTGCTTTATTTTTCATTGGGAAATATTTATATTTACTAACCCTCTATAAGGAATGAATACCAAATAAGATAAAGTTACATAGTCACTTGCTTAAGACTGTATGCAAGGATGGCAAATGTGTAATGTTTTCAGTTGAATTCAGTCCAGCTTTGATGAAATGTAACTTATCTTAAGAGAAAGGATAAGTTGATGTCAACATGCTTTGTTATTTCACACTGACAGATCTTGGAAAAAATACATTGATGTAATTTAAGGAAAAGTTTAACTGTTTTTTAAGATTGCATATAATGTTGCATAATTCCAAGTAACATATCACTAGACAAAACCATTTATGCATGATCAAAATCTAGATCAAACATTATCAGATCTTAGAATTGGAACTTTAATATTTTCAAATTAAATCAAAAAGATTTTCAAATTTTTAACTGTCCTACCATGTTACTATGTTAACAAGTGTATGTAACCTTTTGTCGACTTTCTCCAATTTGCTATAACAAAGATAATTTTATTTTATATATAGATTCCTCGAACATAAAGTTAAGTGTTTTGTTTGTTTTTTTCATAATGCCTCTCTGTCAGTTACAAACAAACCCAGTGGAGTGAAAACATTCTTCTATCAGATTAAATTTGATTCGCCATGGGTTGGAGGAGATTCTACTCTTCAATGCATGAAGGTAGAAAAGACTGCTCCTTTATTAATGAAAGCTCCCTCTCACAATAGAACACCTTGGGTTAGCAAATAACTATGTAGGGGGACTATTACATAGCAAATTCTGTCAGAGGAATATAAAGATATTTTCCTTCACATTTGAAAGAATTAATGAAGCTAGAGATATGGTTTCCCCTTGACTCCACTCAATGCAAAGGACTCGGGATGAATTGTGGTGTCAGAAGAAGTTACTTATATGATTTAGGAAGGAGCAGAACTATGTAACATTGTATTGCGCTCTGTGGGTGGAATCTATGTTTTGTTGATTTTCTGCCGTTTTTATTCCTCTCGATGGATGGGCGTCTTGCATTTGTGATATATTACCTTTTTAGATTAAAACATACTGTCATTTTATACCTTTGATGTGAAGGCATTTTGTGATATTAGCTATGTACATTGTGTGATATGTGTTGATGATATTCTTCAGTCATGCTTGCAATTGGATATCTTTCCATTTATATTCATTAATATGTTATTGATGATAACACTGCTGCACTTTTTATGTATTTTGAATCAACTTAATTATTGAACAAGAACTTAAGATAATCCTTGTAGTCCCTGAAAATGATTTCTATAGTTTTAGTTATTTATGTATTTCAGTTGTATAGAATTAGAACAACTGAATAAATATTTAAATTGACTGGTCTACTTAAAAGATAATTTGCTTTATCATATAATAAGCAATGAAATACTGGGATTTATCAGTGAAATAAACCTTGTGTGTGGTGACAGTAGCGATATGATATATGGTCACTGGTGACAGTAGAGATATAATATATCGTCGTTGCTGGTGAACCTTCCAGGGCCTCTTTGTGTCGGGACTACTTTTAGGGTTAAGAAATGTTTATAGACATCATAAACACTAAAAATCAACAAAATTAGAAAGAATTTATATAATAAATAGAATATTTTATTAAGTTTGTCAAATACAATGTTTATCTCATCCCATGGTTGGGTTGAATTTGATATTTTCACTCATGGCTGCGCCACTCGTGAAAATATTAGCTCCAACCCCACCACTCTATGAGATATACATCATATTTGACAGATTTAATTAAATATCCTCTATATATGTCAAATGAATCACAAGACTATAATGAAAGGATGATGATGATGATGATGATGATGATGATGATGATGATGATGATGATGGCCATGACAATGACAATGATGATTTAGCCAAATATCCACTGTCAGAACTGCCCATCGGATGTACATTATTAACCTAAAGGAATTGTACTTTTGAGGCAGCTACTATTAGTGCTTTGTGAACAACATATAGGTCTGTCCTTTCTGTGTATTGGGGATACTGGAGTTGGATAGGGCAGATGTAAGCACAGTTTTCATGGGATCTAGTGTTTGGATCCTGTGGGGGTCCTAGTTAAATCAAATTGTAGTGAAGAACTTTTACATAGTGTCTTTGGTTTTGTGCATTGTTTTATCTAAATTATTTGCAGCAACACAAATGGTTCATTAATTCCAGATGACTATCAAAGGTTTCACTGCAAATGTAGCAATAAGTTTTTTCTAGGAGAAGGCCTTCTCCTTGTAATAGTACCAGCTAATCCTTTTGTGAAAATACTTTCGAAATCATCTCATCTAAACTATTGAATACATTTACTAGATGAATAGTCTACTCTGATTACTTCAAATATTATATGAAAACGCAATTTACAATTTTCATGTATATGGGTTTAAACTGAAATTGAATCATGTGCCTTAATAGCTGACATTTTTAGAAAATTCGTAGATGACCTTACCTAAATCTTTTTCTATCATAAAAAAAAGAACTACTCTATTAATAAAATATATAAGTGGATTGGATTTGCTCTCGGACATGACTAAGCTAGAAAAACCCTTAAGTCTAGACATTGTGTTTGGAACACTTCTCTCGACTAGATGAGACTTAATAGTGGTATTACATTGACCGCTATATTACAATATATATCCATAGGTGTTTATCTGTCTGGTTGATCTTCATAGCAATATGTGTTGGTTGATGAATTGTGTGGTCAGTGTTGGATATCATTGTGTTGTGTGGTCAAAAGTGATTGAAGGCATTGAAGTTATTTCATGAATGGATGAATTGAAGATTTGTTGATACATATTTTGCATTGTCTTCTATCTTCTATTAAGTTAAATGATTCAAATTGAATTGGAGATTTTTAATACAATATTACCTTTCTTTTAAATATTGTTGAATGAAAATAATGTTATTAACTGTAAGTAGGAAATATTTTATTTGTTCTATGTTATCTGATCGGCAATTAAATGAAATTATCTAATTTCATAAATGATAAAAGGTATATTCAATAATTTTTCATTATCTGTTTCAATATTGTTGAATTGCAAATTTGCAGAAATTTTTAATTGAATTATTTTCAATTATTCCTTTGTTATGGTCATTATTGAAAAGGATGCTGAAAGGTATATGAATTGCCTGTTATGCTTTCTATGTGTTATAAACATATAGCTGAAGCATTTTTATTTTAATTGTGGACCCTAGGATGTTTTTGATGCTCATGTTTGGTTTTATAATGATTTTTTATTCCTAATTGAATTAATCTATAACTCTTGTTACATAATTCAAAGCCACATTGTATGCCCACCCTATGCATTATAGCAGTCATCAGAATGATCATCTTGTTGATATCGAGGTCAAATCCTACCTAATGCTTAAAATTTTTAGCTATAGTAGAAATATGCATGATAGTAAATAAAGCATGATATGGATGTAACTTCATGGTAGTTTATTGAATGCAGTACCATGCACCCATAGTTTGGCATATTCCAGTTTGATCTAGCAGGTTTTACTGTCATGCATCAACTTTATGCTGATGCAGGATTTCTTGCAGTGTTAATCATAGCCAGAGTTATGTTAATTTCCAAAAAAATCTTGAAATTTAGAAGATGGCAAATTACAAACAAGTACCTGGTAACTCAAGATTTTACCATGTTGCTTTAACTGTTTCCAATTTTTATGCTTAAATTGTTTTATTCTGTCTGAGACTTTGTTCCACGTTTTCTTACTCCTGAAAGCCTTTTTCTTTGAATCTGACCATACTCTAGACATGCAATGTTTAATGTGAGTTAGGTAGTGTGTACAGGTGAAATCCCATAAGTTATTCATATAAATTGGCTGTCACTTTATTATGTTGCAGTGAATGATGATGCATCTTGTTAATACAGCAACCTTCATTTTGGTATAAAATATCTAAATTATTTCTTGTCTAAAGAGAGGGGGATGAAAACTTATCTCTATGGTGAAAGAGGTCAAACTATCCAGTGGATGCTGTCTTCTAGGGACTTGGGAACTCGTCATCAAGAGAAGCTGTACACTGAACATCCCTAATTTACCAGTTGCAGCCTGAATAGCAGGTTTCACTGAACTACATGTCCAAAATAGTGTTACAACCTTTACTCCTGCAATGATATAGCCGTTGAGTGTTAAAATCAGAATTATATGCATTCTTTTTGTTACCAGTGTTAACTGGTGATGGAAGTACAGTTTGGCACTTGTTATTCTCTTGTCTAGTTGACCCATTGATGGCTTCAATTGGCTGTGTATATTGAGGTCTGTCTGTTCACAGGGAGAACTTGCAAGAAGAAAAAGATTTTCAGGGTTAGAATATGAATAAAGTTTATTCATTTCGAAAATTTGCAAATGAAAACAAAGATTTTCAGGTAGAGAGTATGTATATTAATTCAAGTTAATAAGTTTGTTCAAGATTTTAAAAATTGTTTTTTCTTAAGCCGATGCTCTCTAGTCTTACAATAAATGTTGCCATATTGTGAATACAGACTTCCCATTGAAATAAAATCATTATATTAAACAAACATCTATTCACATTATCTCATGTTTGATTTGGAGACATTTCTTTAACATCCCATTTACTGGATATCTCATGCAAATATTTATAACTTCTATTGGCTTAATCAGGAAGAGGTAATATCTTGTGTTGAACTACTAAAAAATGTTCAGAAGTTCTTTAAATTTTAGTTTAGCAATATGAAAATTGTCTCGTGAGGTTTCTTTGAACAAGGCTAAATGCAGTTGAGCGTAACCTTTACATATGACATAGTCTGTAAGCCACATGTTAACTCGAGCCAAAACTTTTTATTCGAGATTTCATTACCTGTCAAATTAAACGCATGAGTGAGGTCCAAAAACACTTTTCTTTCCTTTACCTCTATGTAATTTAAATGAAAGGCTTTAAATTGAAAAACGTCCCAGATCATCAGTTATCTTTTTGTGAATTTCTTTATGTCCTTGTGTCACCTATATAGATTTTGTTATGGAAAACTGGTGATAAAAATCTCTGAATTTTTGTTAGGATGAACCCAGTCACCTTTGAATTCTTAACAAAAGACTTTTGATGTAATCTTTAAAGCTGGATAAAACCTGACCCAAATTAAAGATTAAGAATTTAATTCTTTTTGAAAATTTTGTTGGTGTATTTTGTGTTTTGAGAAGTTTTGATTAAAATCAATCTTTAACTTCAGTTTGCAATATTCTTTTTGTTATTTTTGTTTTTGGTAGAATCATAAACCCAGAAAAACTTAAATAAAGAATGGTATTTCCGAAACTCAACATCTCCATCCACTTCCCCTTCTGTGCCATCAAACTAACGTGAAAACATATTTGACAGTTTGCCAAGTTAATGTAATTAAATGATAATTTTTTCTGCTTTAAAAATATTTGGAAGGTTTGTGTAATTAAAGCTAAATTTTCATCAACCTTAAACCCAATTTATTTATAAGTCAAGTTTAAACCATATTTCAAAAGTTTCCTTAACTCAAAGATTTATTCAGATCTGCTACAAGAATATTAAATGGCAGTTTATGTTTTGCAGACTTGTCCTGCATCATTAATAATTTTGTGAAATTGGAATTTTATCTCAATCTAATCAATGCATGAATCCCAGCTTCCCAAAAACATCAAATCATTACAACTCGATTTAAATTAATTCCTGATTGACATAAAAACCATGATAATTCAAAATTATCCCATCGTTCAACGAATATGAAATGATATCATCAAGCCCCTTATCAGTGAGGTTCAGTGACAATAATTATTAAAGGAAGTCTAATGCATTTTTTCTAATTCCAAATACGCTAACAAGTGGCAAAGCACTTGTTAATCGTTGCTCTCGGAGCGTGTTGAAATCGACATCAGTCGGTGTCACTCACATGCATGTGCATGCGTGTATTGTGCCTCGCTTCATCAAAGAGCAGATGAAAGTCCATGCAAGGTCTCTTTGAATAAATACGATTTCCTTTCAAGTGGACACATCTAATATGGTCGCCAAGCTGAGTCCTTAGGGGATTCTGTTTGGTTTCTAAGGTCACACTGTGTCACACGAACAAGGACCATAGAAATTCCCTCTCGTGCCTTCAAGCTTCTAAAACAGGATTTTTCCTCAGGAATAGATTATAATAAATCAGTATTTTTTCTCATCAATCTAAATGTTAATCTTTTTCTAATCTGAGGATTATTTGTGTAAATTTAATGTTTGTTTGACATTTGTGACAGAAGCCACTTGAAGGCATAGCAATTTGTTAAATTATTATAATTTTTCCTCAAAAAGAAAATTTATTCCTCCCAGGCTTAAGATTTTAAAACCTCTTAAATGTGGCTCATATTTCGATGAATGTTGTTTTCGTGTTTTAATCATCATCAAAAGTAAAGAATTATTATTCACTTTGAAATCTAATAACTTTTATTTGTGAATAATTGAAAATCAAATCAAACACTGCAATTTACATGTGTCTAGGCACTATATGCATATGAAATGAGATCTCTCAGATGTGAAAGCTAGCAACTTTCCATTTTCTTTAAAAATTCTTAGTTTTTGCACAAGTTTTGATTTTTATGATAGAATAATAGAATTATACATTTATCATTGATTAACCCTTTCATCCCTACACGCCCTGAAATCAGGGTTATAAACATATTTGTGTTTGTTTTCTTCGAGGTGAAAGAATTAAACAAAATTGTTTCAGCAGTTTCTTCTTTCAAGTGCCTCTTTTGATATATACATAACATGTTTTATTTGCTATTCAATGCCCATTGTCAATAAATGATTCCCAAATTTAGATCTTTTACTTAAGTTTAAAGCTATACATCATTTTTATACTTTAATCTATAGTTCCAATGTCTCCCTCTCCCGGGAAGGCCAGATACTTTATTCCTGAAGTAAAGTCAGGCCTTCATCTGGTTGGTCAAGATAACCACTCCCTTAAGTTTCTCATGAACAGTCAACTGTCCAGATCCAGATTTAGGTAAAGAATATTCCTTTACCATGGCTGTGTATAAAATAAGAGCCTTAAATACAGTTACCGGTAGGTCCTACTCTAGATTTTACTGACAAACTTGAATACCAAGAAATTAAGTGAAAAAGTGTTTCATTATTTTCTTAAAAACTTTCTAAGCTAAATTTTAGTCTAGGTAAGGAATGGACACCTGACTAGGACTGTTTAGATCTTCTTAGGGACTTTAATGCTAAAGTCTCATGAGCAAATGTTAGTGCTTGTAAATAAGCCAGTCTTAGTGCTGAAAGAGTTTCACAAATTTTGAGACTTTCTACAGAAAGGAAGCCAAAAAGGTTTACCAAGAAGACCTACAAACAAATTGGAACATGGAAACCTGATGCCGTCTACATATCAATTTCAAGTCCAGGTTTCCTTATTGTCCAAACTAACCTAAGGATGTTTGAAGAAGCTCCTATCACATCTTACCTGTTCAAATGTGTGACAGCCAAATCATACTGAGCTGTTAATGTAAGTAAATCTTGCATGTTTAACCCTTATGTACAGGTTCCCAAGAATTCGTCATGGAGTATATATCTATTGTAATTTCACCAATCAGTGTTTTTTCACTAATTTCCTCATCAACCAGACTTGTAAGTGCAGTAAGTGAAAAGTATCTCAAAAGATAGTACATAGGTGTTGGTGGAGAAAATGATCCTGTACATTGACTCAGGGCAATAGTTATTATGCTGCTGTACCAACATGTGAAAAGCTTATTTCTTGATATGATACACACCGTTGATAAGTGGTATATGTACATCACTACCAGTCATCAATTCTATTATCCAAGTCTGTAGTGTTGTGTTTGGTAACTTTTAATGAAGCACCCATCTGGTTTGTCATTATGGTCGATAGTTGGCAAGACACAACAATGCTCTTGACCAACAAAAATAGTACTGAAATTGAGGTCTGTCACTAAGACCAAGAAGCAAACAGAATACCATGTTTAAAGTGTAGAATGTCTTGCATCTCTTCTCTTTTCCTTATTTGTCATGTTCACTGATCCCATTGAAAGCTCAAGCTTCCATCTGGTTGGTCAAGATGACCAGTGCTTGAAGAATCATTACTCTTGACCAGCAAGCCTTGATCAATAACTGTATAGAGAACAGCACATTGAAACATGATAAAGTCTAAAATTGTCTTCCATCTCCTTTTGCAGTCTGTTTGTCCTTTACTGGACACTTCCTAATGGAAGGTCAAGCCCCCATCTGGTTGGTCAAGATGACCAGTGTAATGTGCTTTAATACAGATGTCTTCGAGTTGATAGCACATTTGGCTTTGGATCAAGAGGTTCAGGATTTGAATCTCCCCAGCGGCTCTGCAACTTTGTCTGCAGTAGAGAAGAGTTCTACACAAAGTAAGGTTTGGGTGCAATGCTACACTGAATTTCAGCACAGTACCACATCTGTCCTCCTTCAGATTTGTAAATAACTTTCCTTCTGTTATTGTTTTTCTTGTTTGTAAAAAATCAATGACATATTGATGAGTATTCATTTGAGGAAAACATTTTCCCTTTGAAAGTAATGAACGTTGAATGCTTAGTGGGTTTTTTAAGGAAAGACGATTCAAACAGATCCTGAATAGTACTTCATTTCAACTCAATTCACTGATATTCTTATACCTCTTGATCATGTTGCAATACAAATGTATGTGCCAATATTGCTTTTGATCACAAGTTTGAGGTTTAAACCTTGTTATGGTTGACAACCGTTGTTTTTTATTAGTACGGTTAGATTTGGTGCTAGACAGCAAGTTCAGCATCCTCCATTATTTACCAATTTAAGCCCCTACTTGAAATCTAAAGCCATAATATTATTACTATTGATTATATAAAGAGTCAATCAATCAATACTTTATTCAGTATGTAAGCTCTCAAATCAAAATATACGCCTGGAAGAAAGTATTGCAACACCCAAATTTTTCTTGATGATTTGTTCTGGTCTTCATCCCCTTTGAGTCCTTCCCAGCTATATTTAGTACTCTTCTGATTAATGCTTTACAATAATTGAATGGAAGCAATAGCGTCACAGACATCTCTGCAACCTGTTCAGTAAAAGAGGGGATCATTTGTGCTCATTCGGTTTATACCAAATCCTGACTTTCTTGTTTTTATGTCTTCAGTCAAAGGCTTTCCTCTTAACAAGGTCTGACTGCAGCCACATGTAGCACATGTCCTGATATAAACTCAGCTAACCAATCACAATGCCTCCAGCAAAAGTGGTTAAGTATCAAGTAAATATCTTGAAACTTTTATTCCTTTGAACACAGATAATTTTAACCAGACTGTTTGAACATAGATAATTTTAACCAGACTGTTTGAACATAGATAATTTTAACCAGACTGTTAACACACACCTTTACTATTCGCCTATCTCTATAACACCAAAAATATGAAATTTTGCTATTTTACAAGAGTTACATCGGTCGATGCTTGTTTTAAAAATGATAAAATAGGTATTTACTTCAAGGTATGTTGGCTTTTATATATTAAGTCATGCTTTTACTTAAACTATTACAAGAATTTTTTTATTTTAGTTTTATCAATAATAATGTGTTCAGTGTCATTTACTTCAATTCCAAAAAAGAAGTTGAGATCTTCATTACGTAAAACAAGAAGTAAATTGTGCAGCCATTTTCTTGCGAAAGAATAGTGTGTTCAGCAAGGTTCTCGTTCATTCCCTTGCTTTTCTTTAATAACTGTTATCAATCACCTAATCTGCTTAATAAGACTTACAGGACCTTTTTTACGTGGAAACTATTTTCAGGAGAGTACTTATTTCTTCTAAGCTTACAAGAGACATGCAAGCAATGTCTCCTGCCCTTAAGAATAGTTTTATAATGTTACATCATTACTGTACTTACGTATCGTTTTGGTAACAAAAGTTAGAATGGAGACAGAATCAGTGTCAGATTATAATTCAGCAAAGTGCAGAGTTGAAAGAAAATTATACGTTCAGATTAATATTAATGTCCTCGTGAAATTTGTTTAATTTAGTGGAAATTCCCTAATTTAAGCCTTCTCCTGTTGCACAATTGCGTTGATCTGGAGTAATTTTGTCTGGTGTGACTGCTGCTTGCCACTCTAGAATAATGACAATAATCTTGTACTTTCGAATGGTGTGCAGTAACTTGCTTTGACAAGAGCTTCGGGGCCTGAGTCAGTTACTGCTGTGGATCGACTGCCAGGTCCTTACGAAATTCACCCTTGGCAATTCACAATCAGAGTTCAATTTCTCCATTACATTTCTTAATCATAGGCTTCTTGCTTGAACTCTCATGCTTTGGTCACACCGGAATTAAAGGTGTCTTGCTTGAACTCTCATGCTTTGGTCACACCGGAATTAAAGGTTTCACAGTTTTTGGAGGGAAATCTCATAATTAACCTGAGAACCTGGTGTCTGAATAGTCTCTGAGTCATGTTGTCTATGGCAATTCCCTTGAAAAACAATTAATTTTATGATGTTTTTTAAATTAATGATATGAATGTACGTTAACCTTAGATGATTCCCTGTTATAACTCATAACTAGGAGGAATAAGGTGTTCAGTAAAATAGGAAAATACTCATTCCTATGGTTATAGTCTTTGGGTTGAAATAAATAAAAAATCGTAAAGAAATACCAACCTAATACAAGTTTTTATTAACATAGTTCTGTTCTGAGCTCCAACAGTTTGGGATTTTGTTCTAGATATTTAAGGTCGAATAATTCTCTTTCTGATTTGTCAAGATATTACAACTAAGAGCATCACTAAAATAGATCAAGGTGTTTCCAATTATTTTTACTTAGCTTTTCTAAAGTCTGTTGTCAGATCCAACCATAGGCAATCTCAATCTTTCAGGCTGTCTCCAGGTATTATATTATTTAACTTTCTGGTCAAGATATTAATCCTCATACGAGTAACGAGAAAAGATATCTTTAAATGATCCCGACTTTTTATAATAATTTCTTTGGGAAAAACCATATTGTTAAATTGTAATTGAAACATAGTTTTATCAACACAACAAATTTGGTTGAATTTTTATGATAATTGATTAACCCTGTTGTTTAAAGTATGACAAGCATAATATGAAAAAAGTTAATTATTCAATTATTTTCACATCCAACTTATTAAACGCACTAGTGCACGCCAATATTTCGTAAACACAACAAATGCACAGATACTGCATATCTCTCGATATTGCTCACTATCCTGACTCAAGTAATCTACCTCGTAAGTTACTTAACAAATATTTTCGTATTCAGGTAGTAAAATGGATTTTTAAAGGCCGGAAGTATTTAATGTTACGTTGCATTAAATCCGCATGAACTACAATATTGTAAATATTAAGATTTTGCTCATAACCAGAAAAGCGGAAACGGCAGCCGGTATGGTCAATCTAATAACAATGCTAATACTGTGTTATTAAATCGGTTAATTTAATGATTTGTTCTCAGTTCAGAGTTTAGGTAAGTTCAATAGCTGCACACAGTACTAGTTCAGCCGTTTCCAAGTGTTAATAATTTATCTGTTTTGTGCACAGCTAACCATAGATTTTTATATGTCCAAGCCGACAGCGGCTGTCTTAACGTTTTCATTGTTGATTGCAGGTAAAGTGTAAAGAATGTTTAGTATTTCATTGCATCTATAGAAAGTTTAAGTGAATGCATAAGTCCTCGCAAACCTTGAAATAGCCAATCTAAACCATAAAAACATGCACAAGTGCCTTTAAAGACATATATCAGAAATACATACCAGCAAGTATTCGTGAAATGAATAAATGTTTAGAAATTTCTAGTACTAAGTATTAATACCATTCAGCCTGTTATTCTTTGAATATCTATATCCTACTGTAAGCTATATGTTGCTGTTATTGACGTGTCATATTCTTTACATGATGTTTTGTTTATAGTTGGACAATGTGAGCCATCTATGTACGAGGCCGTTTTGATGTAAAACAAATTTCCTCCGGGATAATAAAGTATTATCTTATCTTCTTATCTTATCATGAAGATATAATGAAAGTTGTGGGGATAATATTATATAGTAACAAATTATGTACATTTGTGCATAATAAAGACAAATTAAGTTCATAACATTTTCTCCTTTAATATTGATTTGAATACACACAAAACCTGGTTCAACCAGATACATTTATTTGTGTATCATAGATCAAAAATGTTTCAGCTGGGGTCCAATAGAACAAAATAAGTCATACAAGAGTTAATCACTCAGATCATCCTTAAACATAGATCAAAGTAATTTTCATTATGTCCACTTCAAAAAATTGTTTTGATGTCACCCCTTGTGGTTTGTTGTTGGTATGTATGGTCAGTGTTAAAACATGCCCCATCCCAGCAACCACATTACTGGTCAAGGTACTGACCACGAGGACATGACCAATACATCACAAAGGATGGCCTGCTGTGATTTGTGTTCATTATTCCTGGTGATATCCAGACTTGTTTCCCATTCTGGTAATTGCTCCTCATAAGCTTGACCGTTTATTAAGCCCAGCAACATTGGAGGCACCAAGCTGAAAAATATAAGGAGGTCACTTTTGTAAGAAGTTGGCAAGCATGAAGCTGACATTGACTGGGAAGAGAATATTAACCTTATTAAAGATGATTGATAAGGCTTATTTACTCGTGTTCTTTGTGGATTTATTGTCTAAGACTCTGTGAAGCTCCAGTTACAAGTTTGATTTAGTGACTCGCTGGCCATTGTCACGGTGATAATTGAAAGTTGGTTGGAGGCAAATAGTGACACATAGGAATTTGTCTTTTCTTATCTTATTGGTATTTGATATTAGAAGTAACTTTGTTCAGATTGAATGATTTTGTAGAATTTTATGTATTAGTCATTCTGTTTTGAGTTTTGAACTGAAATACTTTTCTTGTTAGGTGAATTGAAAGATGAAATATTTTGTACCTGAACTCATGATTCACATGCATCAAGTGAGGTATAGTTCCATTCGGCATCATCATTTGCTGTAAGTACAGTTTTACCAGATAAAACATTCATTTGTATTTTCAGTGACCAATTGAAAGCTGATCTGTTTCAAGAATTTGATAGGTTTCCAACCCTTTATTGATAAAGGTGAGGTATTGAAGTTAGCATTTCGAGTTAGATCAAAACTAAAAGTCACATTTTATATCTGAGTGCCAGTTTGAATCAGTGTGTTTTTCCAAACATGAAACTCAATTATCTAATATATGAGCAAATTTCTTATGAATCTTAGAGTTCAAAGACGTGTCCATATGTGCCTGTATGTCTGTCAAAGGTATAGTGAGCCCATATTTATCACAAATCCCTTCCATATTGTCCAGCCCACACATCAAAGTGAGCAGTGGTCACCTCAAAGGGGATTAGAGATGGAATGATTAATCAAAGAAATCAAATTATCAAAACTTGAAGAGTTGTGGACAAAGGTGATCTCCCTTGTGAACTCAGACTCAAGATTAGACCGAAATACCATCTCCTTTTGCCTTTAGGGCTTTTGACGAGCCTTTGCTCAATAGAACAGTTATATCATTCAATAAAGTCTGATAACACGCCCTGAGTTTATTCTCATTCAAATGTTTAGGGGGTCTTTAGTTTTCAACAATGCCATATGACCATTGGTCAAGATGAATTAGAGCTGCTCGGGTGCACTTCAATCTTTAGAGGTGGCCTGGTCATTAAAACCTTTGAAAGCAATGTCCAATGGAGACAATGCAGTGAGAAGGTCAATTTGATAAATCAGATTGAAGTGTTGGTAGCCCGGGGTCACTCTGCTGTCAGTTTGCAGAAGGTCCAGTTGATTGTTGACCATTAGGGCTGACCGGTACCAGTCTTTGCATCTACTTCAAGGACGGAATTGTCTTTTGACCTCTGTTTGTTTCATGTTGTATTTGTAATTTGATAAGATACAAATTATCAAACAAAAATTGCAACTTGGTTTCTTTATGTTGAGTTCAATTTCATTTGGATTCCTTTTTTTTCTTCATTTAGTTTTTTGCTCAAGAAAAAAATATCTATACTCTTCACAATTTCATTATTCCACACAAATATAATGAGAGTTATGTAACAGTATTTGACAAAACTATGAACGTCTACACAGAAGTGAATACAGTCAGCTTTCATATGTTGTATGCATGTTATCAAACCTTGATTTTAACCACAAAAAGCTCTCATGTTCGAACACTGAGCTGAATTATGAAAAACATGTAGAAATGTTTTAATCAGGAGAAAATTGTCTGATAAATGGTGGTACAACAAAGTATGCATTTAGCAGACAATACAAATACGGCCTTCATAATTATACCCCCGCCTTACAGCGTAAGCGGGGGTATATAGCGTTCATTCTGTCCGTCCGTCCGTCCGTCCGTCACAAATCTTTGTCCGGAGCATATCTCCTAAACTATACATGCTAGCTTCACCAAACTTCATACACTTATCAGCCATGATCCCTAGATTTGCCTTTTGAGGGTTAGACAAACAAATGATTTTTATTTTTTGCGGTTTCCATGGAAACATGACTAAAACAGTGACTCTATGACCAAGTCCTTTGTCCGGAGCATTTCTCCTAAACTATACATGCTATCTTTACCAAACTTCATACACTTATCAACCATGATCCCTAGATGTGCCTTTTGAGGGTTAGACCAACAAATGATTTTTATTTTTTGAGGTTTCCATGGAAACATGACTAAAACAGTGACTCTATGACCAAGTCCTTTGTCCGGAGCATTTCTCCTAAACTATACATGCTATCTTTACCAAACTTCATACACTTATCAACCATGATCCCTTCATTTGCCTTTTGAGGGTTGGATCAACAAAATATTTATATTTTTTGAGGTTTCCATGGAAACATGACTAAAACAGTGAATCTATGACCAAGTCCTTTGTCCGGAGCATATCTCCTAAACTATACATGCTATCTTCACCAAACTACATCCACTTATCAACCAATGATCCCTAGATGTGCCTTTTGAGGGTTGGATCAACAAAAGATTTATATTTATTTCTGTTTCCATGGAAACATGACTAAAACAGTGAATCTATGACCAAGTCCTTTGTCCGGAGCATATCTCCTAAACTATACATGCTATCTTCATCAAACTTTATACACTTATAAACCATGATCCCTAGATGTGCCTTTTGAGGGTTAGACCAACAAATGATTTTTATTTTTCGCGGTTTCCATGGAAACATGACTAAAACAGTGAATTTATGACTAAGTCCTTTGTCCGGAGTATATCTTCTAAACCGTACATGCTATCTTCACCAAACTTCATACACTTATAAACCATGATCCATTGGTGCGCCTTTTGAGGATAAGACCAAAAAATTATTTTTATTTTTTGCGGTTTACATGGAAACATTACTAAAACAATGACTATCTGACAAAGTGCTTTTTCCTGAGCATATCTCCTAAACTATACATGCTAGCTTCAACAAACTTAATACATTTATCAACCATGATCCGTAAGTGAGCTTTTTGAGGGTTAGACCAACAAAGAAAGCCAGACTATAGTTTGAAGCGGGGGTATGTGAGCTGTACTCACTTCTTTACTTGTTAATTTTGTTTATTTAGTTCATGGATTATGTGCTGATTAATTCAATTCCTTCCTAAAGCAGAATATTTTTATGATTGACAATGAATCTCAAATAATGATCAAAATAGTGTCTTAAAGTTTTGAAACAAAATATTTGTATGATTCATTGGTCACATCGAAATGATATTATAATAAAAAGAAACATGAATCTGACAGACAGACAGATTTTATTGGTATATATGGCCCGGAGACCAATAGTACAATGTAAAGAAGTTTTAACTAAACAGTGACAGCGCTACCATGTAATATGAAAAACATTTCATCATTCAAATACAATTACATACAGATATGTTTTGTTGACTTGATCTGAAACGGTTTATATGATAAAGTAATAGGGATAATTTGTATCACAGCTGCAAATCGTTGGTTGTTAGAAAACAGTTAAACTTTTCTTTTGTTGATTGTTTACATAAGTATAGCGGTAGATATTTATATCTTAAACATGAATACTGCGGGCATTCTAAGAGTACATGATATTCATCCTCGACGAGATTACAATGGTTACAGGTTATAATTTCATTATGAGGTTGTTTGAGAATCTTGCTGCTTTTATCTTAAAACCATGGCCATTACATCTAAACATAGTTACAATTCTGCGTAAATGGACGGTAAGAGAAGATAGATACAATTCAGGTCTAATAACTGTTTTGAATTCTGCATAATAACTAATACAGCTTGTCGAACGAACGTCATTAAACCATTCCTGTTGATATATGTCTTTACACCTTTGCATAAACAGAAACATGAATCTCTTAAACTTCGAAAGAATGCTTCAATTATCCTTTGACCATACACTAAGTTGTAAATATGAAAACTGGAAGGGGTCTCATAAATGCCCTATGATTGTGGGTGTTCCTATCAACTGCAGGGTAGCGGTCAGTGTAACAATGGGATGTCCAGCATGGACACTTCTCCTCTGTTCTTGACCAGCAGTCACTTGCTCACACACAGTCCTGTTAGCATGGAGGGACCATATCTGTGACAGTTTAAATATCAAAATGGACTTCAAGAATCCTCATAAACCCCCCATCACCCTCAAATATGTATTTATGTCCATATTCATATCATCTTAAGGTTCACAAGATCCATTTGATACAGTTTTATAGCCAGATAACCTCTGTTATGAACTCAAGTATTAAATATCTGTGGGTGAAATTGTAGCTTGGTATTTGTATCCCCTAACATGAAGTCTACTCATTAAAATCCTTATCCAGCAATTACCTTGTCAGGTTTCAGGTGGTTTTACCCCCTTTTTGCTGCCAAGGGGATCAGTTGAATAGATGTAAGGGTTAACTTTCTCCATGGATGTTTATGATTATGTTTTTTGTGAAGGTAATGATTATGCTAGTCTTTATGTTCCAGATATTTTTGACATTGTAGATGTTCATATAAAAAATGTATACATGAAGTATCAATTCTTATCTATATAAGTACCAGATTTGATTAATGAGATAATTAATTGATAAAAAATGCATAAATGTTTTTAAAAGAAGTGGTCAAATGTCATCACCTTGTTGTAGTCCTTTCAGCATAGAGCTCAAGGTTTCTTTAGGAGTCTATAATCATCATCACCCTGTCAACCCAAATTAGTAAGAATGAGATTTTAGATTTAGAAAAACAGATTTAGACTTAATTAAATTGTAGTAAAATTCTTTATGATAATAATAATGGTTCACTTCAGTGGCACATATCTCCATTCATGCTGCATGGTGCTCGTGAGTTTTAAAGAAGTCAGTATGGGAAAGCAGTTTTGAAGAAGTCAATATGGGAAAGCAGTTTTGAAGAAATCTGTATGGGAAAGCAGTTTTGAAGAAGTCAGTATGGGAAAGCAGTTATGTAGATGCCCGTATGGAAAGGAGTTTTGTAGAAGTCAGTACGCGAAAGGAGTTTTGAAGAAATCAATATGGGAAAGGAGTTTTGAAGAAGTCAGCATGGGAAAGCCGTTTTAAAGAAGTCAGTATGGGAAAGCAGTTTTAAAGAAGTCAGTATGGGAAAGCAGTTTTAAAGAAGTCAATATGGGAAAGCAGTTTGAAAAAGTCAATATGGGAAAGCAGTTTTGAAGAAGTCTGTATGGGAAAGCAGTTTTGAAGAAGTCAATATGGGAAAGCAGTTTTGAAGAAGTCTGTATGGGAAAGCAGTTTTGAAGAAGTCAATATGGGAAAGCAGTTTTGAAGAAGTCTGTATGGGAAAGCAGTTTTGAAGAAGTCAGTATGGGAAAGCAGTTATGTAGATGCCTGTATGGAAAGCAGTTTTTTAGAAGTCAGTGCGCGAAAGCTGTTTTGAAGAAGTCAGTATGGGAAAGCAGTTTTGAAGAAGTCAGTATGGGAAAGCCGTTTTAAAGAAGTCAGTATGGGAAAGCAGTTTTAGAGAAGTCAATATGGGAAAGCAGTTTGAAGAAGTCAGTATGGGAAAGCAGTTTGAAGCTGTGAGTTTTATAGAGGAGACGTAACGCATAATTGTGATTATTATGAATTATTATCTGTAGTCGCTTCACTTATAAGAATCAATAGAGCCAAAAAATGAGAAAATATATGCTTTAATTCGACTACTAGGAGACCTTTTATACCCCTGCTTTGGATAACCACCTAATGAGACTGGCGAACGCTTACACAAAATCACCGATCCATGACTCAAAGCCATGCCCAGTGTGTGACGTGCTAGTCGTCAGTTGAAAGTCCAGCCCTTTGATTTTCTCTGTATTTTTAAGCTAATTCAACAGCAAAATAGAGCCAATAAGATGACCGAAAGAATTCCAAAATACGATATATATGTAACTGCTTCATGATATCAACTTTCCCTCTCAATCGTCACAACCCTTGGACGCAGTTTTCTTGGGTGGTTTATATAAAAAAAGGTTAAGAACTTGGTAGGTGAGAGATCCATTACTATGGGATATCATGTAGTATTACAACATGTATTTATCGATATGAAGTTCTAAATTGTCTCGAAAAGATAAAGGTTTTTGTAATAAACGGGAGAGAATGTAAAAACTTTTTTAATGTTTACTGTAGAAAAAATAATTTTATTTCACTTCACTTTCATGACAACTTATTACATAGTGGATGATTCGTTTGTATTTAACTAACATATATTATATTGTAGTATTGTATTATCTAGTATAACATCTCACACCGTGTTGCAATATCTCTGTCTTTGAATTTAACAATGAATGACATGAAAACATACCGTTAGCGTTAGAAACATCCTATGTAATCCTAAAGAATGTTGGTACCCGTTATTCACGATGTAGTTTTTTTAATGTGAGTCATCGTCCGTAGAAGTGCATGAGCCAAATCTCCTTCTCTTAATTTATTGGTTGAATATATATTCTACAAGTTCATTGGTTCGAAATGACTGGACGCCGTGACAATAAACTAAGTAGTAGTCGAATGCCAAGAGTTACACCATTATGACAGGACATATAATCCGCTTTGTGGGTCCAAGGCGTTAAAATTCAAAAGGTATGATTAGAGACCATTAAATCAAGAATTGAAATTGAATGCGATAGGATTACATAACGGCCATCTGTGTGTCATAAAAAAATAAGACTAGTTAAACCAGTCTGATTGTTGTGACAACAATTGGCAGACGTCATAATTGATGTACACATGCTATGGGATAGTGCGCACAGCATCATATTAAAACACTGTCTTTCGCTTGGAACAATACAAATAATTAAAGATATATTTAACATCATTATTGGAGGTTTGAGTTGCTTGGATGACTTTAGATATGTTTAAACCGTTGTTAAGAATGTGATATTTCCTGTTGTTTTTTCATTAAGGAGGTTACACTTTCGCCGACTAGCACTTCACAAGGCAGGACACGCGGCAGGACACGCCTCGGTGACCACGAGCCAGTTCAGTTCTGTTCACTGGTGCTTATAAGCAGGTGATTCGAAAAAGCCGTATTAAAGTTGTTTATCGGCCGATTTCGAAAATTTAAACTCAAGTTACTGGCAAATTAGAATACATATTTTATGAATCACAAAAGTTGCCATGGGTCATTTCAGTCGATCTTTAAGGGTTTTGCTGAATTTTCACAGTTCTTTGATGTCTCGTAGGTGTTGAGGGAAACTATTCCTGTTCTGAGGCAGCTATGTAGGAGAAAGATGGCTGCCCGAATTTGACTGTTCTCACTTTCAGAACAGAAAGCAGGTTGCATTTCTCTGACCAATGATATCTTGTGGTCAAGAGACAACAGGTCAAGACAGGTGCACGTCGAGAGACACATACCACCCATGGTTGGCTAGCTCCAGCTGAAGCTCGCAGGTTTCACCACAATGCATAGCCACAATGCAGTTACGGGCTTTCTCCCTGCAATAATACTAGCAGCCGCAATATAAGTGAAATACTCTTGAAAGCAGCGTTAAACACCAACTCACCTCACCTCACCTCCAGAGACACATCTAGAGACAAGAATGCAGAGGCTGCAAGTCAAGCATTGTTTTATTGGCATCCAGGTTCCTTAACATTTGGGTGATATGGAATGTTGTTCCGTGAAAGCGAGACTCTTCTTGCTGCTGTGTTCTGAATCCCATGTAGTCTACCAATCTCTTGTATGGTTGCACCAGCAAGGAGCAGTAGTTCAGTCATCATCACCTATGACATGGCCAAGAAAAACTGTAGACTCCTTCATCAAAAGTTTCCTTATGTCTTCAATGTTTCATAGAATCAGAAAGCAGATCTTTGTGGTCTATGGACAGTTCTCTATTAAATATTATGCCAAGGTTTTTAACATTTCTGGACAGTTTTATTACAGCAACTCAAAACTTGAATAACTTAAAACTTTGAAAACTCTGGACTTTGCAATTGTATAATCTTAACATTGCATCAAAATCATTTTACAAAATCAATGAACAGATAAACTTATGTTTTCTGATATCTTAGTGATTAAGTTAGGAGCAGTTTGGACTCAATGAACACCAGCACAACATAGTCCATTTCAAATGTGTTGAGGTTTGCAAAATGACTATAGCTGCAGCAATAAGATAGTCATAATACCATTTAATTCGTGAAGCTTTCACTTTCCAAGCATGCTTAGCTTCCTTGCCTGTAATATATGAAGTAGTATCTTTCACTTGTGTAAAATGTTGTCTCATGTAAATCATTGAATTTTCCTTGAAAATTTGAAATATCTCATCCATTTGAAATTAATTCAGCAGTAAGTCTTGTTTACTTGGTCATAGAAGTCAATGAAAAGCGGCTCAGCATGTGAAAGCAATGGATGGGTGGTTTTAGCGGGCCATTTTTAAACTCATGTCATTCAAGTTGAATATTGTGTAAATTCTTTTCATTTTTCATTTTGGAGAAAATGTACTGTGGGAGGCAAGTTGATAATTATTGATTTACACATGTTGTTTTAGTGTCTGTTAAAGCATCTTGTATGAAGTATCTATAGTTGAATACTATGAAAATGCATTTAAACATGTTATGGAAATGAATGAAAGTTACATGCTGAAAGTTTGATGGTGATGTTGATTGTGTGATGGTGGTGCAGTGATGATGTTGATTGTGAGGGTGTTGTGGTTATGATGAGTATGACTTCTGTGACCATGAGGATGAAGATATGGTACCTGCTTTCACGCATTTGTTTTTTGTTAAAAAAGAATTTGATTTGATTGAATGGCTGTTTGATGCCCAGTTGAGGCTGTTGTGTAGACACTATAGAGATGATGAGCCTATTGGGCTCCTGGATCACAGACATCAGATAAATCATGTTTGGCTTAGAATAGTGGACAAAACGGAGAAAAACGACTGTCCACCACCTTGTTATTTACGACACTCAACTACCAAAAATAGACAAAATGATTGTCCTTTAATAGATTGTGTCAGTGTGCACAGGAATGCCCTTTTGTTGTCTTTTGTGTTTTAAACATGTTTAGTGGTGCGGCAGGGTCTGAAAGCATGTTGATAGATTCAAAGTGGCAAGTATTCAATAAGGGAGAAAGATAATGGAGGGACTCTCAGCTAGTCTTGAGCTATTTCACCCAAACTTTTCTCAACTCTTAGACATTAGTTTCAGTCCAGATTTTGGCAAAATTTGCAGTTTTTGAGACCTGCTGCCATTAATAGACGAATAAGTCCTTTTGTCATTTCCTCTGATATCTATGAATGAGGGTGGGTATTTGTATTCGAATTTATTGTTTTGTTAATGTACAGTTAATGTATATAATGCATTTTTGTGTATATGTGAAATTATGTATTTGCATGGTTGTTTGAGGATTGCGATTGCGATTGCATTAAAAAGTTTTTTGACCTTGGAGGTAAATATAAAAATTCATTTTAATTTTCCCACCTATCTTTAAAACATTTAAAATCCTATTTATTATTGCATCTTTTTATTGTTGATGTAAAAAAACCTCTTTAACGCTTAGTATTATTTGAAATAATTGGTAGCATGATTAATCAATTTAAAGCAAACATTAATATTGTGAAACATAGTAATATATCAAGATTTAAGTAAAGGTTTTTAGTATCTTTTGTTAAATCAAGTAAATTTCATTTGAATGAATAGAGTGTATTGAGTATGATCAACCTAAGGTTGAGTTTATTGTAAGTAAATCCCAAATTGTAATATACACTGTATAAAATCTGGTTTAAAAGCTGTGTCATTTTGATATGTCAAACTTCAAACCAATAAAAGATTAAACCTATCATTACAACATTATCACATTTTAAACATAACACTTTAACCATAGTTCCATGTCCAGATTCTTTAAAGCTAATAACAAAATATCAGATTGTGAAATGTACAGATGTCAATTTTGCCAGGTAATTATGACCTGTCATGGTGTGTGTATTGTGTGTATGAATGTGACGCCAGACCTTGTATTATCTCAGCTGGACATTGGCGTTTTATATTTCATCTTTAGAGACCCTCCGAGGTATCTCTATGCCCTCCGAAGGAGTCACCGACTGTCCACAATCTGGTGGTGTATACCATACACACTCTACCAAAATTTTGAGAGCTATATCATTTTGAAAAGTGATTGTAAACCTATGATGCTTGGAGTTGTTGAGTTAATGCCTTTTGATGTAATCAAATATGTCGACTTACCAATTTTTTTTATCAAAATGGGGTAACATGTACAAGGTTTTGGACTATATCTTGGCCATGTTCAAGAGGATTTGTAACAAGCTATTACAACGATATTTTGAATACTTATTTGTTGCCAGAAAAGCTCACTTTCCTTGGTTTGATTAAATATGACATGAAAAAGGTTAAGCCTCCGAAATGAAATTTTGTCCTAAAAATTACAAAATAAATTTAAGAGCATTTCATTTTTAATTTTCAGAAAATGAACCATCCCAGTCTTTTAGGGGGCAGGATAGCACAGTGTTTGGCGTGATCAGCTTTTGATTAAGAGGTCCGTAGTTTGAATCCCGCCAGAAGCATGACAAATTTGTCTGCAATTGAAAACTGTTCTACTCGCAGTAAGGTTTGGTTGAGCGCAGTACCACCTATGGTTGGCTAGTTCCTGCATGTTCAATTCAAGAAAATTCAAGCCCTATAGTCTTATCTTAGACTTGGGAAGGCCTTTCAAGCTTTCAGAGTATGACATACTGCTATGCTTCAAGCTTCATTTGACTAATCCATGAGTATATACGGTATACTCAGTAAGTATCCGACATGATATCCCACAGACGAAGAATCAGCCAGCATTACTAACGTGGGAGGAGTAGAGGCTCATAAATAGTTTCATATTGATGTATGCTTCTATAAACAAGCATGAATACTGGGAGCCACGTATTCTTCTTTGAGAAAACACTAATAAACTTGACAGTTCAGATGTGTATGAAGGTGGTATTAACCTAAATTTGTATCAATATTTTTCTACGTTCATACATGGTTTCCGTTTTATGAGTCACATGTAATTGTTACTTCATGCATACTCCAAATTGTGTTTGGGTGATGGTGATAATTTTTATGATATTTGGAGTATATGTATAAGGGCGATATTAGGTTTATCAATTTGAGTAATTTTCTGTTAAATCTCACCTTTTTAAAAATCTAGACATTTCTCAAAATCAAGTAAAGTAATACATTTCCTAATTTTTTCATGTTCAATAACAAACCACTTAGATTTAATTTCTCAAGACTTTTTTTTATTCATAAATAAAACCTTTAAAGTATTTGGCAAAATTTTTTCACTGTATTAACATTTACGTTCTCATTTAGTCAGTGCACAAAAGTGTCCTTAGTGGCTTGATTCCCTTAATAAGTTAATAAACATTTACAGGAATTATACTTTTTAAGCAGATGAAAAGTCAAACTTAATGAATTGATTTTGGTAACAAAATTCTTTTTACTCATGGATACATTGAAGTACAAAGTTTATTTTAGACTGCTGAGGAATTCTCTGGTGACCTTTGCCATCTTGCTTTTGCTCAGAATTTAAGGAAATGTTGACATATTTGATTCATTCCTCCCCCCCCCCCCCCCCCACAAGTTGTCATATCTTGATAAATTGCTGCCAGAATTACTTACATTTCTGTGTGGTTGTTACCGTATTTGATTTATGAAGAAGAGGTGAGAGTCTTTAGAAAGAAGTGATAGACTAGTCAAAAATTTGAAAGATGTTTTCCTTGAGTGCTCATAAAGCATAGCACTTTACCCATTAATATAATATAAGCTGAGGTCCAATGTCCCTTTATAACGATAGGAGGTGATAGTTCATATGGTCTTTACAAAGCTCAATCTTGTTTCTGAATCCTAGGCCTAGGTGACTTTGTATTTGAGAGAGATCTGAAGTGCTGGATTGTTTTCAAAAGTAAAATTGAAAATAAAAAATATCTTGGTTACAACTTTATCCAATATCCCTTTCCTTAACTGTATTGAATTTGTCGATCTCTTGCTAGAAATGCAGCATATTACCCACATGGTTCCTTAGTTCCTGGTTTCACTTTGTGCATAGCTATAATAGTTTTTAAAGCATTCCTTATGACTTTTCTGGCAGCTGTAGAATATTATGTTGAGTAATACACCTTTTGAATCTGAAAGTGTCCTGAATCAACTTTATTACCATAGTGGAGATCAGGACAGGAATTGGTGAACGGTAAATAAATGCATAAGCTATTCATCTGTCAATCATATTTCCTAAAATAATCGGAAAGATTAGGAGTAATCCGAGGGATAAAGCACTGTTCTGTGAGTAAATACTGTAAAAATCTTTGTATATGAAATGTCAAGGTGAATCTTATCACAGCTGAAAAAGTGCTAAAAGATTTCTCATAAGTTGGCCCCTTCCTTGTTTACTTATCATCAGATACAAACGCTTGTAATAAGATACAAAGCCAGTTTTAGATCTCCTATGATTAATATGAAAACTGAACACATCCCACGTTAAGAAGGTTAATCTCAAGATAACGCTTGGTCTGACTTATCTCCGTAATTATTAACATCCTGCTAGATTGTGTTTATTAGAAGCTGGGTATGATAGCCCTCTATTACAGGGTGGTAGTTAACCCATGCTGGCTTAAAGGGACAGTATGATTGTATCATTTTTGCAAGCAAAAGAGATTATTACCTTTCAGCTGATGACAGGACAACCTACTCTTTGTTGAATCATAATGAACTGTTTTCACAGATTTATTTAAAACAATATTACACAGCAACATGTTTAGTAATTTTGATTTTCAGCATTTTCAGCTGTCAGCAGAAAAAGGGTTAATATTGGGAAACTTCTCAGTGCTGAGTGTGACCAATCAACAAAACTTTCTTAGATGTACAGCATGTTTTATGAGGCTGATATAACAGCAAAGATTTAGATAAAGCACATTTTCTCTTTGATGTTGAGATTTAGGGGAAGTGTACTAGTTCCTGACGATATACACAACACAGGGCTCCCTGTTTGGACAAGGTTTATTTATTGTGTTAGGAAATTAGCCCTATTTGTTCTAGATTTATAGATTCAGGGAGGACACAGCATGTTATACATTGGGTCTGTGATACTGATTGAAGGCAAGCTTCTCACAAGAATTGATATTATATTTGTATTTCTTAGTGTGTATTATTGAGTAAACTCATAAGAATATGAAATATACAGGATATTTGCAGCATGTTGAAGATTTTGATTAAATACTGCAGGAATGTAAGAAAGGATGTAACACAGTTGGTAGAGAAGTGGATCGAATGTTCAATGAGGGTTTAATTCCTGATCTTAGGATTGGAGTTGTTGCTTCCTTACACTAGTATTATTAAGAAACAATGTGATCAGTGGGACGGTTATACAATATTGATTCACAAACCAAATATCTTGGATACATGAAATGAAGAAAATAAAGAAGTAAAATCATTGTTATTCTTATTCTCAATCTTCATGTTCAAACCTTGTCTATTCAGTAGCTCATTTCTTTTCTTGCCTTATCTGCATTTGTCAACTGTTTCTGCAGTAGTGTTTATCTATTGAGTTTTGTCCCGTCTATGTTTGTTGTTTTCACTTCAGCAATACTATTGTTGCAGGCTTTCTTCCTACAGTGATACCTACTCAAACCTGCTGGTAAGTGTACCAAATGCTCTTCTGGTAAGGTGTGAACTAGGTATCAAAATGCTCTTCTTGACTTCATCAGTCACAGTTTTAACATATCATTCAAATCTTCAACTTCAAGGTTAAGATCAAGTTTCAATACGTTCATACCTGTGATGTTCCTGCCTCTTATGAATATTTTAGTGGGTGTGAGAGGGACACTGTTGAACTGTTGAGTTATCAGTGCTGGTGATTGGTGAAGTGGACAGTTAAGAGTATTGTGAAGAGTGGTGCAGTTGCAGCATATCAGTTCAATGGTTTCTGTTATCTTCACACTAATTTTGTTATGTAAGCTGAGATTATTTTCTGAAACTCGAAATATTTTCAGAGACTGTTTACAACTATGTTTATGTAATCCTAGGTCACCAGTTTTTAACTTTGATCATTCAAGGAAGTTTGATAAATGTGACCAAATATTTACTGATTAATGTGCTTTGCACATAAAGCTTATTTGAGTAACAAGACCTCTTTTATGATGAATAGCTCAGTAATTTGATAAGAAATTTCAGTTGTGATATCATTGTTGTTATATAATATATAAGTATTAATTCAATGAATGTTATTTGGTGAAGTATTTTTATGTTTCTTTAAACACATCACTGATTACAAAAATATTCACTTCACAATCTTTAAATCAGGCCTTTTTTAAAAATGTATTTAATTTTATAATTCTAGTTCAAATAATTAAAAACCAAAACCTGAATCGAGGCTTCATGTTTAGTTTCATGATGAATCCACTTCAGCCAAGTATCACTTCAATGCTAGAGTTAAATGGATTTCCAATTTGCAAATAAAGACCAAAGACAAATTTCATCTCATCATCTGCCCCTCCCTTTATCATGTAGAGGTTATAAGTAGATTCATCTCAATCCAGCATCTTCCCTTCTTGTGTCAAGTGCTGTCAGCTACCCAGAATACATAGAAAACCCTTGGTAACACATTGGAGTGGGACAGGGTTGTATGCTTGGTCGCTCCTAATTATGTATATCTTCATATTTTCCAGATAAGAGCTTGGGTGCTCCTTTATCCTGTGTCAGTATGTTCATTGAACTGATGGGCTAAGTTTAACTTTCCTTTTCACATCTGTGAACTATTTTGATGCTTCATACACCATGTTAGGTAATAATTTACATTGAAAAATCTATTGAAAATGGAATAAGATAAATGATTGTCCTTTCAGCTTATCAATTCAGCCACAGAGACACCTCAAACATTTTCACATGTGTGATATCATTGTTGTTCTTAATTCAAATTAACTTGTCAGACTATTTCAACCCATAATAATATGAGTAAGTTGTATCAATTAGTCCCTAACCATTCTTCTGAGGTTTACTTATGTATCCACAGCCAGTGAATATAACCAAACAAAATAATTTAATTTCTTCAGAGTCAAAGGATAAGAAATTAATCAGCAGGTAAAGAATTAACACTGAATCTGCATAATTTTATGATAGAACTATCTTTGTTGAAGTAAACAGTCTTTGTTATCCATATCCTAAATATAAACATAATCGTCAAAGGATGACATTCTTTGGTTATGTTTATCATAGGATTATTAGGTACCTGTAAAATATCTTTGTAGGTCTGTGTTTGCCTATTTGTGTTTATATTAATCAAAAGCCATTGTAATTGTTTCTCAAAGCTAACTATAAGAGGTTCCAAGTTTTGTTGAGAGCTTTTATTGCCTTCAACAATATCCTGTGTCCACATTGATGGTGGTAGATCTATGATAAATTGGTACCTATATGTATAAAGATCTTTGAAGGCTGAAGTTTGCTTATTTGTGTTTATCTTTATCAAAAGCTGTTATAATTGTTTCTTGAGGCTAACAACAAGAGGTTAATAGTTTTGTTGAGAGTGTGTATTACCTCCAACAATACCCTGTGTGTACATAGATATTGATAAACTGTGTTGACTGTACTGTTCAAACATACCTTAATACAAACTAATTTTGGAAAGGGGTTAGGGAGGAATCACTGTGGGGGTTCATCCATTTTACAGTTGATTTTTAACCCCTCCCTTCCCCTCAAAACCGCCACTGTGTTAACATTGTCTTTTGATAATATTTACATTAGAGCTTTTAATGCTTTATAAATGTTATCAAAAGTCTTTAGGTTAAACTGAAATGTTTTTCATATAAGTTTTTGCATGTATGTTTGGATAAAATGGTGGATTGTACTGAAATAAAGTACTGCCAGAGTTGGCTTGTTTCTACATACATGTACATGTACTAAGAAGTCAAAGAAAGGGTTTTCACAGTAAGAGAAAAGTTTTGACATCAATGCAGTCATATATAATAATGTTATGACATCACTTATGCAATCAATGCAATGGTATGGTACTGCAAGAAATGCATGTATGGTTAAGTGACGTAAAGTTTGATGGACAAAATCCTATTTTTACTTCAGATACATAAAATAAACAATAACTCCCTTTTAGTGATATCATTTATATCTCATATCAGTAGGAGTAAAGTCTACATTTTCTTTTCTTGCTTTATGTCACTACATTTTTCTTGTGTAAATGTAAATGATTTGAGTAAATGCAAAACCTGGTTCAATCAGATGACTCTATTCACGTATGACAGGTATCTCTATCCGACACATAAGTTTATTGTCTTTAGGAGCAACCTGCAGTCTTTCTTGGATCCATCAAGACAAATATGGCCTTCACAAAGATGTCTGCATTTCTGCTTCCCAGACCAGTCAACAATGTATCTGAACTGATTTAAATGGGGCTTTGTGCCCAAGCTGATGTCTTTGGAATTATGTTTTCAGGGATCAGCTGTTTACCCACAGTTTTTATGTCCAAACCAGAATGGATTTACAGAAACTTCCACCCTAGACACTTCATATCTTTATGGAAATAGAGCTTTATCTCTTGCAACATTGGTCCAGGCCCTGACTGCCACCTGTACAATCTGTACATTGCTTTTTGATAACCTTGACAGATTTATCATTTTGTAAGTTTCTTCTTTTCTTTGAATTATCTTGTGAGTTTTTTTCTCCTGGAATAAACTCTCTTGAGATTAAAATACTTTTGGCATAAGACCTGCTAGGAGTTTTTAAAAACAGCACTGTTAGACCTTCAAACCACTTCTGGGGCTGGATAGTACAGTGGCTATCACGTTTGGCTTCAGAATAAAGAGGTCCGGAGGTTGAATCCTGCCAAAGGCTTGACAACTTTGTCTGCGATACCATTCTACATGCAGTAAGGTTTGGGTACAATGCTACACAGTACCATGGGTTTTGCTAGTTCAAGCCGATGCACACAAGTATCCCTGCAATGCTTGGCCACAATAGTGTTGCGGGCTTTCTCCCTGCAATTATACTAGCAGCAGCGATATGGCGCGTAAAAACCCCAAATCACCTCACCTCAAACCACTTCAAACCTAATGTTCAATGAACTGAACAATGTACCACTAATTGCTGCTGACAATGTTGAGCTTGATGCTATATGTATAATGTCCTTTCTTCTGTCTTAAAATAATGCTGTTAGGGATCATAATGTTTATTGTGAAAGATTTAGGAAAATGTACAGTGAAAATATGGGCTAATTATTAAGTTATTTATCAGAGAAAACACTACTCAATTGTCTTCTGTTTATTAGGGAAATTTTCTCCATTAAGGTTTTCCAATACATAGTAGACCATGGAGATGTATAAGTATTTTCAATTTTGTAAAAAGACCAAAACTCCTCAAATTAAATTTGAAGGGACTCTGATAAAGGCTAATAATTATGATATAACAAATCTTTATTATTTATCATATTCTCCTCCCCACCCACTTGTTCAATCACCACCTGCACATTGTAATTGCCTGCCGTCTCTGATGTTGAAGAAGAGGAACTGTTTGAATGAGACAAGATCCTTGAGATACACCTCCTCAACTCCTCACAAGTCCTCAAGAGCATGTTCTACTTGTCCTTGTATGAAACTGAGATCATCCTCAAACCTAATTGTCAAAATACTTGAGTTGATTGTGACTATCTCAGTTTTCACACTGCTGATTACCTCCCTTTGTTCTCTCTGAGTGAAGGTTGTCTTCAAGCCCCTGTATCAAAGGAAAGAACCCTTCTTGAACATTTGCCCACTGCTCTTCAAAGCCAAATCCCTGATTACCTCTCACAACTGTTTTCCCAGCCAATTTTGTATCTTTTCTCAACTTATACAACAATGTTTACTCTGTGATACGATGATCTCTAGCAAGTCCTGTGTAAACACAGGTCCTGAGAGGCTACAAATTACTTCGGACAGGTGAGAGTATGCCAATAATCCTGTCCACCATCGCTTGTCCACAGAGGATTTCTTCACCCGAAAGTGTAGCTAGACTCTCTCAGGGCCTCTGACTTGGAGTGAAAAGATTGTCCATGAAAGATGAGGATGAAATATTAAAAATGAAATTATTCTGTCCATATATCTTTATCTCATACTGTTATTATGTTGTTTGACTGTTTCTTACCTTGTTGGCAGACCAGAGAGGTGGGGATTTTCAGGGGGATGTGGTCTCACAAGAAAACCAGTTTTCAAACTGTCTGTGTCTAGTACTTCTTTAAGGTCTGTGACAAAAATAGATTCTCTGTTTTATGATCGACAGTAAACAAAATAAAGGTCTGGCACTAAGATGGTAACTAGGTGCTTGGTAAAATTGATATGTGCACTTATGATAAGTATGACGTAGAATATGTTTCATCACATATATATTGAAAAACTAGTCTAGTGTGTGGGGGTCTTTTTTGCCACAGAGTTTCCTTGCTGTCCCCTGTCAGAATTTATCATGAAGAAATGAACAGTTACTTATTCCTCAAACCACCTCCTTTGTGATTGTCATTATGAATTAGAACAGCTGTGCTCATAGCGTTAGTATTTTGAATAGTTCACATATTTGTGACTATTTAATAAAATCATGCTTGAACTAATTTTCATAAATAAGAAACTGATAGCCTATTGACAATAATTTAGTTGAAATTATTCCTTTTGATATTTGGAATATTTTTGCCATATGGGTGGCATAGTTGTCACTATGATTTGGCCATAAATCTTTTCATTTAACAAAGGAATAGGTTGTTTATTTTGATTTTCTGTTCTGTTTTTCAACAACCCTAAAAAAAGGGTCCAGAAGATCTATATTCCGATCATAGCAACTTTAAGTTATATAAATGTTTAAAGCATAAATATTTTCCATTATTTCATATTATGGTCTGTCAATTATTTTTTTATTTCAACTTTTTAGTTTCACTTGGAAAATTCACCGAATAAGAATATATCTTGCCGCAGTTCATTAAGTTGTATTCTTTAAGAAAATGTGATCCTTTAAATCTGAATGCCATCAACATAATATCATCAGGAGAAGATATTGATACACAATAGAACTTGTATTATGAAATGGGAAATTCTTTAATCTTAATGTCATATGTGATGTCAAATTTGGAACAATATTTTTGTAAATACTGATTTAAATAATAATTTTATAAAGTATTTATGCGACAATAAACCGCTTGTAATTAATCATTTCTGAATTTCTATGGGGTAAACAATCTATCAAAATACAATTTAAAGTGTGTTGTTGTACAATAATATTTAAACTGTTGAATTCATGTAATTGACAAGCGGTAAATGGTTGAACAAACTTACATTACAGGAAACTAATGGTTATGTCCTTCATATTAAACAACATGGCCTCGTTATGGTTTATTACGCCAAGATAAAATTTCAAGAGGTTTTGTCATCCTTGTCAAGTTTGACGATGCAAATATAAAAATGATGTATGAGAAATTTGATATCATCTATCAATCACCATTTAAGCTGTATAAGATGTACAGTTAGTGAAGGAACCATGCATATAATGTGCATTATCAAGTTGCAGAAAGCAACACAAGGGTTAGTTGATAGCCTAATGCTTTCTCCTGAGTATTGCTATTTCTGAAGATAATTGTAGATGTTAAATTTCATGACAAATTATAATAAGATGTATCCAAAGTGTTGATGCCTGAGCCTTGAAAATTCTATTATAGCTACCATTGACCTTTTGCTACCTGCATAATTTTGAAAAAGCTTATAGCCAAACCTTTTTTGCTTTCAGCAGGGGCTTAGTTAAAGGTGCTAATACACTACTTCTTATGTTACTTTTATCATTGAAATCATTTGTGTCTCTGTCAATCATAAAAACACAATGTATTGGATAATTATAGCGGTATCAGCATAGAATACCATTCCCTTTGAAGTTAATAATTTTGATGTATTCATGGACAATGATATTTACGTGATAATGAATAACACTGGGTGTCGATGTCAAAGTTTATCATAGAGGTCTGATGTCATCAAGTCAAAGAAAACAACTTCGTAAGGCCTCTCTTTGAGTTTGATACATTCTTCTGTGCCTACCCACGGAGTATTGTAGAACTCCATGTAATTTTATTTTTACACTGCTTTCAACCATCAAGCTTTTTGATTGTTTGAAAGCTAACAACAAATTTTGTTATTGAAATTTTTGCCACGTATATTTTTTTTTGGTGTTTTAATTCTTAAAGATTGAGTCTGAAACTCAACTCTTTTCAAGGAGGTAAAAGAATTTCAATCAACATTATAGAAGCCAATTTTTTTCAATATTGTACATAAAAGTAATTTTCATATCTTATAAATAACAATGTTTGAAATTCTTTAAAAGTTTACATTTGAGATTATGAATAGTAAATAAGTTAAGATACAACCATGGAAATGAAGACAAAAACCTTCAAGAGAAATATTTTGAAATAAAAATACTAACTATCTTTGTTTATCTTCTTTCAATAAGAAAAAGGCCTTTGAATATCTTTCAATGAAATTCAGTGTTGACATAAGGGTGTTAACACTTAGCTAAACATTTCTTGGTTGTAGGGTTCTCTATGGTTATGTCACTCGCCCTTATTTTGTATAGCAATCACACCATGTAACAACTCATTGCCCATTCAAATCAACTATATCCTTGCAAAGAAGATGAAATTGAAAAAGGTTTGAGACAACTGATTCGGTTTTACTTTAAATTCTAAAAGAATTAACAAGTATTTTAATTATTCAGGTGAGTTAAATATTTATTTGATGATAATTGATTTTGGAATATCATTTGATAATTGGTTATCAATCAGGTATAATGTAATACCAGTTTATATTTAGGGCACCCCACTTGACATCCAATGATTCAATGTATTTCTATGTATTTACCTCTAACTTATAGATGCACTCTACACCTCTTACAATTAATAGTTGACATCACAGGTCTATGCTGAAAAATTTCAAATTCATATTTGCTCAACATATTGCAGAAAAACTGTCTGGAAGAAAGTGTATTGATATTCTCATGTTTCTAAAACATTCTTTTTGGCATGACTGTCTGAAGATATTTTCCTACTTTTATCAGAAGTGAGTCATGATATAGTTTGATAGACGGTGGATTTCAAGTGTCAGTTTGCTTTCAATAGATAATTTGCTATGGTATGTAGGTTTATTTGACTTGAGCAGGGTTAAAGAAGACAGCTGAGGCTCCATTGGGGAGTGTCAATTGATGTTTTAATTTTTAATACTAATGTTTTTAATTTTGATTACGGTTTATGAAAAACAGTAAGTTATAGTGATATACCTTATATATAATAAGTATTATTTTTTATTTTTTTTGTTTCATGAAAAGTTATATTATTTTGTATAAAATGTTTATTCTTTGTTATCCCCAACAAATATTCAACTAAGGTAAAATAAAGGTGTTTATGACAACAATAATATGTTTCTCACTCCTTTGGAGCCTAATGCATATGTTACATATTTTTCGATTTTTTTTCAAGGGATCATTGACGAAATATATAATAATTCCTTTCCTATATTTTTAAATCTATTTGACGAATTAGGTTTATCAAGTAATCAATGTTCCTGACACTGAGCATCCCACAAAAAATAAGCATGACATGAAAATCTTTTTGTATGAAACTTTAGATGCAGATTCTGTCAAACTGAAAACATTTTCTCCTTGTTCATATCAAAGAAACCCATTTGAAAAATTTTCATTTGAAATAAGCATCTTTTTTTGAGGATGAAAATGGATTTTATTGTAAAATGATTGAGATATGGTATCTCTTTTGTGATTATAATGAGAGGAAAGTTGTGTTTCAAATACATTAGTGTCATTCTCAATCAAATAGGAAATAATGTTCAAATTGATATTTCAATTCCCTTTCTTAAGAAACCATCATTTATAAATTTTCCAATAACATTATCATCACCCCTCCCGACTCAACTCTCTCTCCATCCATCCATCCATCCATCTAAATATATATATATATATATATATATATATAGCCAAACATCATTCTACTTCATAAGTATACAGTATTGTATATTCAAAGGCAAAAAATTACACACAGCCAACATTACTCCATTTTTATAAACTTTTATTCCTCAGAATACAGAAGATTTTAATCAGACTGGGGTCAACACATTGTTAGCTTGTTTCAGTGGTCACTCTCAGGCTTCACACCATTTTGTACGTATAGCCTTGTTCTGTTGCATGCTGTCCTTTCAATAGTCGTAGCAGTCTAGGAACAACTGAAATACACCTCAAGCCAGCATTGAATTCCTAATCTCATCTTGCCTGAAAGTTGACACTGATTACAAAATCTCATCAAGAATAATATGAAGAAAGTTAGTTGTCAATGTTGTTTATGGCTGTTTTATTATGAAGTATGGTGTGAATATTATGCTGTGACATAATGCCATTTTCATTCCTCACAATAATGTATGGAATGAGAGTATAAGATTACAACAGGATTTTTATTCAACATTCAAAATGAATGAATTATGATCGAGGCAGAAAAAGGGTTATTTGTGCTGGTATTCTAAAGAAAAATTCCTTTGTCATGCACCAGACTTCTTTCTGCAAATAAGCCTTATTTCCGATTTATTCTGCAACTGCGGAATTGCAGAACCAGGGGCCTCGGGGGGAGTGGTTTAAGATTACAACAGGATTACCCAGTGTACACTCACGTTTGAGATATGTGGCAAAAACTCTGTGTGAGAGAAGTCACTACGCTGTGACACTTATTGTCAAATATCGACAGATATAGAAATATACTTAACCAGTTCAGTTGAATACAAATGTTTTCATGCAGAGTACAACAGTTAAATCAAAGTATTATTCCAGCAGGGTGTGGGTATTTGAAGCTCTTGGTGTCACCGTGGTGCATTGGTAGTGGAGTTGATATGATATTGTGTTATGTTTAATGGGTACACATAACTGGAGTGGATGAATTGACTGACTCCAACTGTCAGTCCTAGAATAGAGCAGGATGGTCTATCTGTAGACTGTGGCCTATCCTGAATAATTTTTGTTCATGAGGTTTGATTCCTATAAACTGGACCGCAAGAAGAGCTGGCATATTGATTCATCAGCTTTCAGCTTTCAGTGAGGTTCCAGCATGTGCAATTATGTTGATTAGACCACTCATTAAAATGACATCCAAAACACTGTTACAATTTAATTTTTCACATGGCAAACATAAGTTTGATAACACATGTGATGTGTTCACACACCCAACACATTTTGTCTAACAAAACTAAAGCGACATCATACGTGTCACATTAGGATGCCTTGTGACTCAAATGTTGCATTGTATTGGTCACATTGACACATCACACCAAACCAAGGCTTTGATGAATATGTTAAGATAAGAGACCGATTCTATTTCTGGCCAACAGTTTTACAAGTTGGACACTGGCGTTTGGTTCATGTTGTTGATATATGCTTCCCCTTGATTTTCAAGGCTATTAAAACAGACCTGTTCAACATGCAGCTCTGAATGCAATCGTACCTCATTAATCAGTACAGAAGCATCATTTCTTTGCTAGCTTCAGTAGATGCTAGTTATTGCAATATAAAACCATCCCGCATCTTTGATGTGGTGTCCTATCTGCCACGTTTTGTTCAAAGTCACAACACAAAAGTCTGCAGTACAAAATTTAGTTTCTCTAATACTAAGTGCTTTAAAATCTTTTTCAACTATTTCAAGATATATCACCATCATAGGCAGCTTTAGAGATTTTCATAGTTCACAGTTGAAATGAGGGTGTTTGCATGCTTCAAAGTCAACAAAATCTCTGACATGAAGAGTACTTCATCAAATTCCTGTAAGCTTTAATAAACTAATTTGTGTGTACATTTAACACAAAAAATTGGTTTAAATCCCTATTCAAATATTACCAGGTTATCCGAGAATCAAATCTATTACCTGGATTAGTGACCATATTAAAAGTTCATCTTATCTTTCACCTGTCTATTTATTGCAATCTGTCTGCTTCGTGTGATGAGCCCAACTGGTGAAATGTACACAATCGCTATTACATTTCAACGTATTCAACAAAGGACATCCAGTAATAAAGTGCACATTCCGGGCTTTGCCTGCATAGTCGGACCATGAGCTAGCATATCTTATAAATTAACCCTTTATCTGGTAAAGCAATAAGAACAAGGATGTCAGTGGTCACTAATCATTTATCATTTAATGCAAGAATATTGTTGGTCAATCCTGGATAATTTGATATATTCTTGATAGTCAGTCAGAATGGTTATGAACTATATATATATATATATATATATATATATATATATATATATATACACACACACACACACACACATCCTCAGTTTGAAATCCAGGATTTTTACAACATTACTTCTCGAGCTTTTTACAGTTCTAAGTCGTCTGTCTATCTGTCCCATTTGATTAGCTGTGCATATCTCCAGAATATTCATACCAACATATAAATCTTCATTGTAGTAAGTGTATAAAGGATATAAACACTTGCCTCTTCTAAGAATTTAATGTTGAATGATTGTTACCCAAGATACAGAAAGGCAAAGCCTAATAAAGCCTATTAATATCCTATAATTTGGACTCTGTGATGGGGGAGGGGGAAAGTTCTTTTCAAAATGAAAAATGGAAAAAAAATGGAAAAAAATACGTATTGATGCAATTTTTCAAGGAAAAAAAAAATTAAATTCTTTTCAGAAATTACAAATTGCTCACCCTTCACAATTAAATTATGATGCAAAAGTTGCTAATAAAATGTTATATGAATTTCATGTTCGAAACTCATCACAAAATCATGATGAGATGTTTTTTAAGACACCAAATCAAAATCACAATTAAGCACATGCATGCACAAGAAAGATACTTTTAATTACTTTGTTTACACATTGGCATCAATGATTCAGCATTCCATGTATCCTAAGCTAGAACAGAGGCTGCTGAGCTTTTTGTTTAATTTCAAGGATATTCAAAAAGGTTAATTGAAAATTCTGTTTTGGCTAAATTAGACTTGAAAGGTTTTCAATTTCCATACGTATGATGTTTATCCTGTTTTTCTACCCCACGGGTCATGCGATCACGGATTACATGCACGCCAAGTTTAATTGGGGGCTGACAAAGTTGCAAGGCCTGTGAATCAACTAGCTGTGGGGTCCTGGGGTGGTGTGCAAAGCCATCAATATTAGATGGATGCTACGCTGATGCAATCAACGCTGTCCTTAAAAAAGTGACCTGATGCCGTCATCGTCATTATCAGACTTGTAAAGTTTTTGTTAACATTTTTTTTTCAATTACTTTCAGAATAATAAAGTTTTTTGTCAAAAAAACCCAAACCTTTTCACAGGATATGAAATTTGACTCGTTATGTTAAATGGTTTTATTGTTATTCCAAATCATAGCTTCGACATTGGAAAAATATGACATCTTTTTAACTTTAGATCACAAAATACATTAGTTATTTTTAAATAATAGTTATTTAACAAGTTGCATCCAATCCATCCAATTGACACCAAATTTCTATTACACACACAACTTACAATATGCACAAATCTCAAGTACACATCAAACTCACTTTATACACCCAATCTCCTATATGCACCCCATTTCATTTTCCTCTCCAGTCTCAAATATGAACCAGCTAATCCAGCTTCTTGATTCTGACCTTTACCAAACACTTCACAATTATTAATAGAATATACTCACCCTTTCTCAAATACACACAAATTTCACCAATAGACATAAAATATCCTATGGGCATGCAACTACAAACAAAATCTGAAATCTTCAGCCCATATAGTATTCACATACTCAATCATGAACAAAATGTACAATTCAACTCAATTCCCGTTATGCACCATATCTCAACATGTATTTGATCTACAATACACAGCCAAACTCTAATGACCACCCATTTCTTAATATGCACAGAATCTCATTGGCTATTGTATCTCCAATACCCAGCCAATGTCCAATGACCACCCATTTTTTTATATGCACAGAATCTCATTGGCTATTGTATCTCCAATACCCAGCCAATGTCCAATGACCACCCATTTTTTTATATGCACAGAATCTCATTATGTACAAGATTTCCAATACCCTTCCAATCCAGTATTGGAATGAGATGTTGAGATTTTCGACATAATTGACTTAGCCCATAGCTGAAGACACGGGACATGCTGGCCACTGTTAGAACTTGCCTCTTCTAAGAATTTAATGTTGAATGATTGTAACACAAGATACAGAAAGGCAAAGCCTAATAAATCATAACCTAACCTAAATGACAAAGTCAGTATTTTGTGTATCTGTTAACACAAATTATTGCCGCATAATGTCTCCTAGAAGACTGAACCAGATGCTGAAGCTGCCTGTCAGGCTGTTGTTGACATTTAAATTTAAGTGATATATGTCAGTCAAGTTCTTAATATATCTGAAATACCCAATATTTGATTTGGAATGCAGAATCTGAGCAGAGTTGGTGTTGCTATAATTGTTTTCAGATGTACATTTGATTCTGTTATCAGGGGCAGTACGCTATGTAAAAGTCAAAGTGTCAGTCTAGTCCTAATTCCATGACACAAACTGTCTCTCTTGTTCATACACACATTACTGTATGGACCAAGCTAGGCATGCCAATATATCCTACTAATCATGATTGAGAAAGGCCATTACACTTAGCTCAACAATGATGTATTGTTTTTTCTGCAATCTCAGGGAAGATGCGGCCATAAATGATGTAATTAACTTTAATTTCAATTTAGATGAACAATTTACATGGTCATTTAGGTTTTTTTTCTCATTTGTTTTTGTTTCTTGATACCTCATTTGACAATATTCAACGTTAATATCCCCCGTGATTATCAGAACCATGTACTACAGTTCTTGCTTTAGAACCATTGTCTAGTGTTCCAGAATGTTAACATCCCTGAAGTAGATTAAAACCATGGACGTAAGAATGGATAAATTCTAAGCTAATTATGTGTTTAAAAGTCCCTTTTCTAATGATTAATTTCTTGAGGTTCCCTGTGATGATATTCCAAGTGTACAACGTTCTTTAATGAAGGTTAAATGATCAACAATGTATTTAGCCATTCAATTTGTTTTAATGCCTTTAGTTCTTGATACCTCATTTCTAGATTAGATATTAATATCCCTGGAGTAAATCACAATTTCGTGCAACAATGCAAGGTAAATTGTAAGCATGCCATTAGGGTCTTGGATTGATTGAGGGAAATGTGTTTGCTGTCTGGGTTGTAATTAGCAAACTGTAATTGTGCTGCATCGTTTTCTCATGATTAGTTTCATTTGATAGTTTATATTAGAAACTGAAGTTATTTGCTCCAAGAAATAGCTTGTTTGTTTGATGAGTCACATAGGTCTAGACAATATATCTTTGGAATCTTAAATTTAACGTGTAACTTTGTTTTGATTTAAAAAATACTATAAAGAAAATGTTTTAGTTTATAATGACACAAAACTTGAAAGGTCAGATGGGCTTAAGGTATTGTTCGTCATCTATAAATCTTTCACATTTTTACTTCTCCTCCAAAACTACTGCAACCCCAAAGCTAAAATGTCGTGGGGAGTAACCTTGCTCCTAATTTGATCTGAATTTGTACATTTGGGACTGACCCCCCCCTTCTCAAATTTTGGCGTGGCAGGTATTCTTCTCAAAATTGATTAAAGAGGAGGAACCATCCAACGAATTGACAACTCAGAGTATCAAAAGCTAACAGTTTTATTGTGTGACGGGCGGCGAAACGTCACACAATAAAACCGTTAGCTTTTGATACTCTGAGTTGTCAATTCGTTGGATGGTTCCTCCTCTTTAATTTTTTCTACTATGGTGTATGCCTTAGTCTACCATCCCGCATCCTTTAGTGGATCTGAATTCCTTCTTAGAATCATCAGCCGCCGACTTTCACCGTGGAAAGCGCCATCAGACCAGTTCTCAAAATTGATTTTAGATTTTACCTGAAGAATCAATTGGCATATATATAGGAGGCTGAAATTTTAAGATATATCTTTCTGAAATGAAGACTCAAATTTTTAGATGTAGTCTGTAGCACAAATGATATTGAAAGTAACAGATAAAATCAACTGGTGGAGTGCTTGTAAGGACAGCTAGCCAGAGTTGGCCATGTATATGACTAATTGAATGATATTGTGTACTGAGAATTGGTATACAGGAGATTGTGGTGAGTAAGGGACAGAGTCAAGGTTGGTTGTTTGTATTTCAAAATAGTTTTAGTTATTCTTAATGCATCTATTGATTTGAAAACAGATGCACTTAGTTTTTTAGTTTGTCACGCTGTATATATGAGTCAGTATTTGCAACGGAAGCAAATCATTTGAGTTCTGACATCATTAGTAAACAAATTATAACCTCGATGTTTTGATTGTTGTATGCTTGGTAACAACTCATTAAATGTCATAAAATTGGTATCTTTATATGCAAGTCTTCTATTTACTGTAGATTATCATGAAAGACTGATGGCTATGATTTTTAATTCCCATATTGAAAACATATTCATTATCCTTATCATTCTAAATTTTTGTTTCATAATTGAAGACTATGATTTATCAAACCTTTCTTATTTCATTTATCAAATTTTATTACTTGGTAATAAAGATTACTCTTGTTTTAACCATATATACACAAATGCTGTGATTTGTTTCTTCAAATGAAAGATTACAAGGTCACTCAGTACAAAGTGTACATGCAATCTAAATCAGTTTACTTGAGTATAAGTTTCCCTAATGCAGTCTGAAACCCAGTGCGAGAGGTGTTATTCAGGGTTGCAAGTTTACTTCCTCACTCTCACCTTTTAATGTTGCAATACTGGTTCAGGTTGCATGTTTTTCAACTTTTGATGTTACTAGTTTGTTTACAGCACTATCAATTTCACTTAACACTGCATTATGAGCCTAAGCCAACTTTGCAGAGCTCTAGGTTGATCCTAACTAAGTAAGGTTACCTGTGTGTAATGTTGAAGGATGGAGACTTAAGATGCCATAGTGTTAAGATTGCTTCTTGAAAGGGCCCCAATCAATCTAGAGTCTTTACATCTGTTGTGTCTGTTGAGTGCTGAACACCAAGTAAGTCATCAGATATACAATGCACTTATATGGGTATGTAACACTTATTACATTGTTATTATTATTGCCCCCTCAAATTGAGTTTCGTAATTAATGCATCCTTTGAATATTTTTGCTGCAATACCTAGGAACATATAAAATATTTTCAGGTATATTGGTTCAACAAAGGCAAACAGTGATGCAAAAAGGTAAAGCCATCTTAAGGACAATTGCAATAAGTTAGCAAACTTTTCAATAATGGTAATCCTTTATTGATAAGTTTGATCAAGAACGGTTTGATTAGAATAGATAGTTTGTGAAACATGTGTTCCGTATTACATCCCAACATAATCTTATAATCCATTGATAAAAGTGCCACTTGGCAATTTAGAAAAAAGTGAATGGATATTTTTGACTCCAAGTACATTTCAATAGGCCTATTATATAGAAACATGCTTTTCACAAGCTTGTATGGGTTGATAATCCACTGAGGTTAAACCATGAGCCCACGCCATGATAAATAGTAGATTTTACACTGACAAAGATAACAGAGAATTAAAGGATTAAGTTAAATTTGAGTCAAGGATAAGCCAGGGGGTAAACTCTAATCTTCATGTTTTGGTAACCATGTCTGTAGAAAGCATGAGATTGCAAACTATAGCATGTGTGACAAAACTGGATACAACATTGTCAATTAGCTGACACTGGGTTGAGTGTTTGATGTGTTTAGTTCTGATTGATGAGAAATCAGGTACAGAATATATATTTGAACAAAATGATCTGTCGTCCTTACACTAACAGTCAGTCTGTCTGTCACAAAGTTGAAGGGGGATATAGGTTTGAGCTCTGTCCATCCATGCATCAGTTCGATTTAAAGGAGACACAGCTTTTTTTTTAAGGAGATAACCAAATTTGGTGTGGAGCTTCAGGGTATCATACCTTGATGGCTTGACAATGAGATGGAGGCAATTACTTTTTATGGAATCATGAGACTTAAATTTATTACGTTTTGTTTTTTACTTTGATTATGGACATTGAGGAAAAGGTTAGTTATAAAGGTAACTGATCTTGCACGGTATGTTGTTTACTATATATGTCTTCTTGTTGATATTTTTGCATGGCCTTCTGTTAGTTTGTTTCCAAGTTGCAAAACTCCTCTAAATGGACATTGAGAGCGCTTAAGCTTAAATAGATTAATGCAGCCTAAGTGATAAAATCATTCGTTATTCCACATATAAGAAGAAAAAATTAATTTTTCGGGGGTCAGGACAAAAATGTTCCTTTTTTTTTTAGAATAACTTTATCAAAATAATTACTGTCTGTGAAGTTAAAAATTTTAATATTTTACATAATTATATTTATTTTCTAATGTCATTAGTAGGATATGTATCTTGATATTTAGATCGGCGGTCTTGAGTCGGAGAGAAGAATTTGAATGGATTGGAAATGAAAAAACAAATGGATGACTGAATTGATGTACCGGGTATGCTTTTTTTTTTGGATGCAAAAATTTGATGAACCAATATTTGCAAAAATTTCAAGGGTAGACATTAAAATTGAGCTTGAATTTATCAACTATTTTTTAGCAATTTCAGGAGTCGAGACCATTGATGAAGACATAATATTGAAATACAATGACTTTCTTATCTGTATTTGTATAATCTACTGGTTCAAATAGTTTGGATCTACAATGCATCTTTTCATTTCATTCTACCATCAGCATGGAAAGGAGTCATGTTTTTATTATGCTGTTAACATTTACATAATGACTCGATTAAACAACCATTGAGATTTTCTTATTTCAGTATGACTAGACTGAGTGGCGAAATTGCTGTCAATAAAAGTTGTCAAGCAATTTGTTCTTCAATAATGTCTTTAAAAGTCGTTAGTTTTGCAATGACAAACATCACCTATATCATTTGGTCTTAAATGTTACAAACTTTCTTGCATGACATCTCAAACTTCAATATTTGCTCTTGAAAGTGCTTTTATCAACTTTTGATAAGCCATAGCATTACAATTTTATGCTATAGACCAAATCTTTGATAGAATTTTCTTTTGATATCATGACCTTCTATTGACAGATCTATAATTCCTTAAAGCAAGAAGTACACAGAGATAAAGCATCCAGAAGTATATTTGCATATATCAGCATCTATTTTATTTTTAGCTCAAGACGCCTTAGAAAGGACAGTCCTATCTGTGTAATTTTTGTGGAAACAAAATTCAAGGGGACATTCCTGTTTATCCATATAATTTATATTTCTAGTACATTATGATAACACAACAGAGTTGAAACACGTCACTCAGGGTAAGGTAAGGTGTTCTAAGCATGGTCATGCCACCTTTTCAACAACTCCAGATGGATGCTTTCATGTCAATCAGGTGTGTCTACCTCTGGATTAGGTTCAAGCTTTACTGATTAAAAGCAACTGTGATTCTGATCAGGTGGTGTATTTTACCTGATTTTGATCAGATATTGTAGATTGATGGTTATCAGGTTACTTACCTTGGCTTTATCATTCAGGTTTAATCACATGCTTAATTGGTACTGACTGACTAACAAATGATACTGACTTCACTTTCACAAAGGTGGGGGGACTCTGAAAGGAAGGTTTCAGAAAGAAGTCAGTGGAGAACCTTTACAAATTTTAACGACAAAAGATGTATGGTTTGTTTTTTTTCTCAATTAACCAGGGTAACTTGTATCAATTAACTGCTGATTGATTTTCTACCAAACCGTCCTCTGTTGCCAATTTACATGAACTGTAAAAGTCATAGTCACATCTTCTCAAGGCAAATATTCATGCTAGCATGGCAAATAGTTTATCACTTACATAACTCTTTCATCTAAAGTTTGCATTGATACTCAAAACCTTGTGTGCTTCAATATTGAATTTCTAACAACAGTAACTCTATTCACCTTCCTTCGACTAGACTCGATTTGATAGTCTGTAGGCCAGACCCTGAAATAAGTAAGAAGCCTTAGCAAGTCTATGAAAGACTCAAGAGCTTAATTTCTGAAAATGAAGAAATTTCAGTCTCCTTTTCATTTCATTTAATATTTTTTTTAAATTTTCATTAACTGATACATTTTCATTTCAGAGTCTAATTGTTAGACTATCGATTTGACTCAACTAGTCACTATACAAAAATCTAATGGAACCCTCCCAAAGTGATCCAAAGTAACTGTTATGGACACATACAATTCACAAATGATTGAATGCATCGGACAGGAGGTGTACATGTAATGAAATACACTGGTTAACCTATTCTAAACTTTTGACATTCAAGTGAGGGTTAAAATATCACTGGACTATATCTTATATCGAGATATATATCTAATATTGAGATATTGTGGTCCACAAAGTAAATAGCACCTTAGCAACGTTCCAAAAACTTGCTTTTCATTGGTAAGAGTAAGACATTCAGATCTTGTGCCAGCTTTTTGTTTTTCCTAGCCAAGATGAGGCATTTACTTTAACAAACAAGATTTATACATCCGTCTTGTGCAATAATCTGGGACCACAAGTTAAGGGTATATGGTTAGAGTGAAAAACACCTGAATCAAATGCCTAATTGCTTTGTGAGGATCCTAATTAGATTTTTCTAAATCAAACACATCACCATGATAAGCAAATACAGTGTCTTAATGGGTTTTCATCATACCTTTGCACCTTAAAGCATGTCTTTTGTTAAGCAACATGCATCCAGGTAAATTGTCTTTTAAGAACACACTCCTTAAGGTGAAATTGAGTTTACTTTTCCTGGTGGTATTCATCACATAGGTAGGTAAAGACATTAAAGGCAGATTAAGACATCACACGTTTGTGGGCTGTATTTATTTGCACCTGATCAGTCAGGAATCCAATTAATGACTCTTTTGATGCCCATTAATTACAAGTTAGTGTTAACTGCCCTTAATGGTACTTCAAGACAGGTAAGAGTGAACCTTTGACTCAGTAAAAGCTAAAACTCTTGATCTTGAACTTGCACTGCTAGCAGTGGAAGCTTTGCTGGAGAAATGTGCATGCTTCCACGAATGATGGTGTTTCAAAACTTTTACTGCTGACTTGATTAATGCTATCTTCCCCATTGGTATTTACCATTTCATAGGAATCACATTAAATAATTACACTGATAAATCTGGATGTGGCCACTATAGTTGAGGATAGGCTATCTCGGTATATACATGATATGCAATTTTGTTTTGAAATTCAATTTTCACATGTGTATATAACTTTGAAAAAGAATTACTTTATTGAGTGACTATTCAGTGATAACATATATTAAACTATATTGGCCAGAAGGCAAGTTTTATTGGTGTGAAAAAACAACCTTAGGGTTTGGGCACACATCATTTCAGTAGGTAAGTTGTTGAGTTCACAATTACCATTTATGATTTGATTTTATCATACTCTTGATTTTTTTCAATCTTGCAGAAGTGGCACAAATAAACTAGATTGTTGATATGTTTAAGGTGTTGTCTATGTTTTACTTTACCTTAGTTAATTAAGTACATAAGCTATCGTCTAAACCGCTCTTACCAATCATATAGAGCAATTTCTTGCCAATTCAACCCAGAAGGCAATATTAGATCCTAAGTGGTCACTACAGATCAAAGGCATTACAACATCAGAAGATTGTTCAGCATGTCCAGTTTCAGAAACATTGTCCATTGATTGAAGTAGAGTGAAAGGTTCAAGTGTGAGGTGGCATGCTTAGATCCTTTGCCATCACTTTGGATACTTTAGATACACAGGGATTAATTACCTCCCTTTGATGTAACTCTTCAGTGACTGGAGTTTACAGAATCTACAGCAACTTCCAAATTCTCTGTGCCAGATTCATATTAGTCTTCTTGTTTCTGAAGGTCCTCAATTCAAGACCTGGTGTAGCAGGCCATTTCTTCTCCAGTCTGAACTTTCCCCGCAGAGTAAATAGCCTAGGCTAGCTAGGCTATTTCTTCCCAACCTTGTGTTTTCAGCAAAAAGGGGAAGATTCTGGCCTAGATAGGCTATTTCTTCCCCAACTTTGGTTGTTCAACACAAAAGTTTGTCCTGTTACACCAAACCTCTATTTGAAGAAATATGATATTTTGAAATAATTATGGCAGGCAACATCATACAGCCATTCATAGGTAGAATGTTTTTTATTGAATTTGAGTTTCAGATTCAACCTACTGTTCCTCTGAGCTTGAACATTGTTCTCAGTAATTAATTTGTTATAGATTTACATGCTACCTATAAGAACCTCTTTTTAATTAAATACAGCATTGTTGAATTTTCAAAAAGCATTTCTACAATTGTACTATTCCAAATTTTTTATATGTCATTGATTATAGTTTTTAAAACCAGAGAATAGTCAAGGATGCGATTCTTTTATATTGTTAGAATTTTCAAGTCTAATATTTGATACTTTCACTTAATTGTGTATTTTGTAATAAAACATTTCCTATATGATTCAAACTAATGTAAGCTTCCAGACAATTTACAGACTAAACCCACAAATATTGACACTTCTTCTCAACATTTTGAAATGGGGATCACAGGCAGGACTTGTCTTTATGATGTCCAAGACAAAATATGTCAGCAACAAATTCTTCAGATTTGCAAATGGCCGCCCTGAGAAGGAAGTCCCAATACCTCATGGGATCTGCGTACCTCGATTATTGTTATTTGATTTTCCCAGCATCCTATCTAAAAATATGTATAGGATTTGTAGTGGATGCCTCCGCCATGGTGAGTTGCTTCCATGATTTAAGTTTAATGTCTTTGTGGTTGTCCAAACTCTGAGCATGATTGTTTATGTACCAAATAATTGGTTTAGTTAAAGCTGGCTGCGTTTATTGTTGCTTTGTTTACTGAGTAAACAAGTTACTTGTTTATTCCAATTACCTGCTCATCGTGGGTTTGTGTTTATGATTTGCATAGCAAGTTAGTCCTAATTTTAAGAATAACCATTCAGAAAATATTGACATTGGAAATCGTGCATATTAGTCATTTTTGTCAGTGTAAATAGATTCTGATTGTTTTGATAACCCACATGAAGAGTCATTGTTAGATTAATTGGCGCCATTGGGTGCTTTGTCGCCTATTGTATTCCATCAGGTGTTTTAGTGTAGAACATTAACAGAATAATTGATTTTGTAATGAAAATATTAAAGATTGAATTATTGTGCAGGCCTGGAAGTTTAATAACTAAAAACGGTAAATAGCAAGAACTGAGGCCTTGTCTGTCTAACTATTGACACAAAGGTCACCCGAATGAAATTTTCTTGGATTTGCCTCTTCATGTACACAGATATAGCCATAGACTTACTAAATGAGAAATCTAAACTATAAGAAATGCTTCTAGATAATACACGGTTATGTTTCAGCAAAAAAACCTTCAGTTTTGATAACCCTCAGAATACTTGTGAGAATTACTTGTTACCATCCTAACATAGTCTATCTGACTGTTCAGTCTATCACCTTACTACCTGTACCTATCCTGTTAAGGTGAGCACTGATGTTTATTAATTATCTGTTGATTATCTTCATCTGTCTAAAAGGTAAGGATGGGTATCGCTCCTCATTTTCGTATTGCAATATAATGCAATACAGAAAAGCGTATTGCAATACGTATTGCAACATATTGGTACTTTTCATATTTCATTTTTGCATGCTCTCTTGACTAAATAGCAGTAATTATATCAGTGATCAATGCTCCACTGGCCATCGTTTTGTAAAGTAAGATAACTCAGTGATTTGTTTCGGACTTTTAACATGTCTGTGCTATTTTCACCTGGCGAGTTCACACATTGTTTACAACTTTCGGTAAAATCACATTTTTTCTTGTCACGTTTCTCTGCAATTTTACATGGAAATTTTATGACTTCCGATATATTGGATGTTTTCAGAAGAGTGTACCGATATACCGATAATACCGCGCACCTTTACTAAAAGGTAAACTTATTTTCTATATTGGTATTTACATGGAAAATTGTGTTCAATATGGGACTTAGAGCTTGTTCTTTGACATGCTGCTTTTGTGATTGCATTGAAACAGATCCTGAATTTGACTTTCATTTTATTGGATTTTTCTTAGTTTGAACATTTGGTTTAATTTGCTCAACATGAACACCTTTTTGTACAATGTTAGGATCTATGAGCAAAAATAACAATAACATTATCGCCATCTTTGGTTTTGTTAGATTTTCTTTAACTCTATTAAAAAAAAATTGTACAATGCTAAATTTGATAACAAAATAAACACAACAAATCATTTTTAATGTTGTTAGTAGGACATCACCACTTACATATACACAATTTTAAATCATAGGTGAATTTCTAAGGTCATGTAAGCCAAATGAGATTCTTACAAGTACCCTCATGCAACCATATTAGTTTGGTTATATGAAAAAATATAAATGAAGGATATAATAAAAAGAATAAAAAATAATCTGTCATGAAGAATCACAACCAAGTGAGAAGACCAAAATTTAGTCTATGAAAAATTTTGATAATTTACTGTTCCTTAATCCATAATATTTTTTTCTTTGAGCTCCAAATTGTATTCAGTCAAACTAGACTTGCTGAATGTGGACCTAGAGTGTATAAAAGGCTCCTTTATATACACAGTCGTGAAGCAGGACTACCATGTGAGTAGAAGTCTTCTTATGAATAACGCCAATGGCTGTAACATTGCCCAAGCAGCGTTAAACAAAAACTCACTCACTCACTCACTCTTCTTATGAATCAAAATGCTGATTAAAGACCAAAATATTTGACCAGTGTTAGTTCAAAGTTATCAAGTTTTAAAAAATCTTCATTCAGCTTTATGGGGGAACCTAAAGACATTTTAATTAGTTTCAAAATTCAGTTCAATTTCTTAATAAAATCTTTTTTATAATTCCCACAGTGTCACTTCAATGTAACGAATATCTAGAGTTTCAGATATGATTTCATCCACATAAAAGCATTATGATGGGAAATCTGAAACCAGTGAAACGGCTCTATATTTTGACCTACTTCAAGTTGCTGTGGACCTCAACTCGTCTCATTCAATGGAAATCCAAATAATTTGATTTAGGGTGTTAAAATTTAACACAAGGTTGCTTCAATAGCTATTTAATGCCCAATAAATCTCCAGGGTCTGTGTCCCATTGACTGACCACTTTGAAAGTCTTGCTCAGAGAACTGCTACAACCCCACTAATCAGACAAAGTCTTTGAAGCATGTGATTCTTGGGTACTGAGGTGAGATGTCTGAAATAACATACATAGCTTTTGGATAAGACAATTTTACAATGAGTAGATTTGTTAAAAAGTTCAGGAAAGTTCTGACCAAAGAAAAATGGCATGCATGATATGTAACTATTTGGTTGAAAAGTTATCGACTGAGGAGATTAGTTTCAAAGTTTTGGAAAGTGAAGAAAAATAATGTTCTTTGAATAAATAAGTTATTACAATTACATATATTTAATGTTATCATAAGCAATGAATAAGAAAAAGTTAATTGATTCTCACTTAAGCATGTAGTTGATAAAATGGTATTCACTTATCCTGCTCTTATAAACCCAGGCAGAAACCAAAACACGTCTCAATGAAGTCTAGAATCATCAATCCTGGTCTACAATAATCGATATAATTAACTTAACCTCAGTTTTCAAGTTCCCTTAGTTACAAACAAGTATGTAGAAACCCCCCCCCCCCCCGACCATCCCTGTCTTCCTCGCTTTTTACACAAGTGTAAATTTTAAGCCATGAGCCATGATTATTTTTTATCTCAAAATTTCTTATCATTCAGAAATGTTGCACAATGTAGAACAGTTACTAAATTCCATGTTTTTTTCTGATATCCTTGTGATCCATAAGCATACACATGTAAATCAATTTACATCCTTTTCAATGAACACCGCCAAAACAGGGTTATCTTCACAGTATTCTCAAATAAGGAGACCAGGGAACTTATTGCATCAACTACAATAGTAGTGAAAGTCTCTAGAGACTATTCTTGTAAAAGATTTGGGCAAGTCTGGATTCAATTAAAATGATTTATTACAGCTTCTTCGTTTCATTACATAGTCTCGATTTCAAAATTCTGTTCCAGATGTTAAATTTCTACGTACATCTTTCTCTAGTCTAGTATTTCAATTACATGATATCACTAGCATTTCAGTCTATTTATCACATCTCCACGACATCTGTTGTTACCTGACACCTTGTCTGACATTATTCCTGTCATTTAATCACCTTGTAGGTTGAAATTGCCTATATCAGCATATATACAAGACCTATTTTGGAAATGTAGTTTAGCTCAAGAGAAATCCAGAAATTTCAAGAAATTTGGAAAGTTAACATGATGTCATGTTATATTTTCAACAGTTGCCAAGTATAACCTCAAACTGGTGAGACAACATACTGAGAGGTTATACTAGAAATACTGTCACTTTGCTTTGAATAGAGAAACCCTGAGCTAGGTTTATGAAATATATATGGTGTTTTGCTGGTCATAAAAAGAAAAAGTACAAATAAAAGTAAAATCTCTTAGTTAACTTTTTACTTTTCATTAGCCAAACAAACTTTCATATGAAGACTGTTTGACTACTATTTTTAACTTCACAAAATGTCTACCAAAACTCCATCCTTTTACATTCCCTTCCTAAATAATTTCTGAAGATAGTGATGTGATGGAAGAAGCATGTTAATCCCTACATGGATCATTTTAAGAGGGTATTGTAGTGATGGTAAAGGGTCACTTTGATAAGGAGTTTCTGTAGGTGGTTATAGCAATAGGAGAAGAATGTAACAATAGGCTTTAAGTCAAGAATCCTGGGTTCAGGACTAACCATAAGCAGTGGAGATCAAGCTTCAACGAATGAGATATTGAAACACTTCATTGTAATACACTGTGGTGTCCATGGACTTTAGGTTCAGTATGGTTAATTGAGGCTCAAATCATGCTTTTGGCTCTCCAAATTTTCCTATAGTATAGACCTGGCCTTGATTTAAAAAAAGCCTTGTAGTCTTAAACCCAGTCATAACACTTAGCTATGATCACGTTAGTCTACTGCAACTCAGTGCAAGTGGCCCAATTCAACATGTACTAGAGTTTTGGTGCACTTCATCATCATCATGCAGAGCAGCATCATGCATGCACCCGTGTTTTTTACTGTGCAAGCTGAAGCTATTTGTTGTGATACATATATATATCAACAAAAGTATATATATGAAGTTTTCCAGGCAATTATGCTATAGTGACAATGATATTAGTAAAATACTGTTTAAATCTTCTCAAACCCTTAACCCTTTCACCTCAAAATGTGACCTTTGTTAAGATCTGATATCCATACATGATGGTATCGGCAAACAGGATTGTTTAGGTTCTCCATTCAATTCATTCAATTAACAAACAACAAAAATTAATCGAAACCCACCTGTCTGTTTAGTAATATCATACTCGTTTTTGACTGCCAGTCTCAAGGTACTGTTAGTGATGTTATTTTTTACCCAAGGTGAACAAACTCAATTTATTTCCGTTTATTCGGTGTCGCGAAGTCGTTGTGTTGAGATTTATTCACGAGGTTGTCATCACAGCAAGAGAAAGATGAAAAGTGCCACCCAGTGGTTCTAACATCAAAAGTTTCTTTCAATCTTTGCTCTCTAGGTAGGGTAGGTACAAGTCTGTTTTTACTGTAAACAATCTTTACACAGAGAGTTATTTTTTTGTTTGAGATTGGCTGTTTTCATTCGCTACAAACGTTACAAGCCATAGTTATTTATATATTCACAATATGCTGACTCATCTAAGTTTAAAACATTATTCATTACAGGTTTGGTCTACATAGATAAGCTATGTACATTTCTTTTTTACATTAATCTCAACTTTTGATTGAAATTATTGTAAGATATAATTAATGTCCTATCTTTAGCTCATTAAAGTCTGCCATATGGACTCAAGGCAGCATAAGTTGTTGTCCATAGTCTGTCTATCATACAGCATCCATTACCTGGAGGACTTTGATCTGGTTACAAATTTCTGCCTTATATTTTGCATGATCTTATAGTCTGAAACACTTCTTGTTCATGAAAATGTTTTTGTCTTATCTTAATGTAATCTTGTTATGAATTTCATACCTTGCATTGCATTCATTGGCTAAAATGCATAATTCAACAGATGTTTTATTACATGATAATTTATTATTCCTAGTAGTAGTTAAAGTTTTCCTACAAACTCACCATGTGACATTTCTTATGGTAGCAATTGAGTATATGAATAGATAATACCACTGTGAATACTTTAATCAGGTAAAACATGTTTGTAATTTTTCTGCTTTTTGTTGTGGTGAACTTACAAGAACCTTGTATCAAAAGTTGTAATATTAAATGGCAAACTAGACTAGCATATCTTAAGAATTATAAGAAGATAAAGGGTTAAGTCATACTTACAGCCACAGAATACACATGTAAATGTATAAATAGATTTAGCCATTTCCTTGTTATCTGAATAGCATGAGCTCTCTTAATCCCTTGATCAATACAGGTAAATAAATCTTTTTGTACTTGTGATTCAATACCTTAACACAGACTACCGGTAGCTCTCGACCGGTCTGTACCTTATGACTGAAAAAAGAAAAAGCATAACAGTATTGAAATGAAAAAAAATTGAGATTTAGATCATAAATCTTTTTCCTTTTTTTGAACATTGTCTCAGGACAGGTAGATAAAGGAGACCTCCATACACCTGTATTACCATGATCCGGCCGCCTTTATACCAGGCCCCTTTAAGATTACCTAGTTATACACACTGGGCGTTTACCTTAACGACATCAGGTGTCTTGACAGTTGTGAAACTATTTGAAATATCTCTAATGATGTAATTAATCAAATGATGATTAATGAGGTCACGCTTGTGTAGTTGGGAACATGTCAAGGCGAACCTTGAATATTCAAAAAGTATTTGTACATATTGTATAAATTTTGTAAGTGTTCCATGGTTGAGTGATCAGGTAGACTCTGCACCCCACATTCCCCCCTCGTTCCTCGGGTATGTGTTGAACTTGGCGTACAAAGCTGTCAAGAAAGCAACAGACCCAGCAGTGATAAATAGACCCTGCAAAGAAACAGCAATTTTACACACCTTGAGATAAGATAGTGGATTGGGGATAGAGGATTGAGGATTTGGGATTAGCAGTTTTGCACACTTCCAGGTAGGATTATGACTTGTGATAAGTAATTTTTCTTCCAGGTGAGAATTTGACTTGTGGATCAGTAATTCTACACTCTTTTCCAAAGGGTTGAGCTTCTCCTTGTCTACATGTAATATGCTTTCAATTGTGGTATATTACAGATTTAGGATTAGCAAATCTAGACAATTGTAAAAATTGGAATTTATATTTGCAACCTTTTTATTCTAAACAAGAAAAGAGTGTCGCGTTAAGATAAGCATTTAACCATGTGTTTTGTTATTGAAGTTAGGCAATATCATACACCTGAATGAGATTTCAAAATTTTTACATATGAAATTGTGACTTGGTGTCACTATGTCTCAAAGCAGCTCTGAATAGTTTTTATGGATATTAATTTGATTTTTTTGATAGTTATTGGTTTCAGAATCGACGATTTCAAATATAATCTTGAAGCAATGTCAGTCTTATCATAACTGCTCAATTACTCATCAAGTTAAGAGGGTATAGCTGTCACCAAATAAGAGGTAGACAAACTGGGGACCGTGTTGATAATGTCTTGTTTACAGATAGACACTGTATCATAAACATCAAGGTTACTTATATATGATCGGAGTCTTGACTGGCAAACGATGTAAATCTTGACTTATATAAGTCAAGACTATAATATTATTCTATATATTTTCAAAGCCTTTACTTATATCTAATCCAAGTCTTGTTCTGACTTACATATTACCTAAGGTTTCACTATTCAATAAACAAATAAAATTAAATGTTTCTTGGCCAATGTCACATCACTTTCATTAGAAAAATGTTTTAAATTATTTATATCATTACTGCTAAACCTTATAATCCATTTGTCAACGAAAAATACATTTTTTTTTGTAAGAAGGCAGTAATTTTATATTTTATTTCAGATGAAAAGAAATCTTAGTGCCTATGTCACTTTTGAAAACAATGTGCCGGAAAAACATTTAATCATTCTTATGTGGCTGTAATCCTTGAATGTCTCAATGTTCCGTTCTCTACTCACCTCAGTGCTGTTGGTTTTATAATAGCTTCAATTAGACCTTGTTATTAATTGATATATGGTATGCATGCTCTAAAACAATGCACATGAGTTTGAATTACACAAATTAAGTAAGTGTCGTGTAGGTGAAAATAGACCAGTCTATGATTCTGATATTTAGAAATGGCTTTTACACTATTTTGGTCCAGTGTGATGAAATTTGCATGAGTTTTATTGAGAGATTGATATAGATCTAATTGTATTTAACTTATAAAAGAAGATAAGTCTCTGTTAATAAAGTCATGAATTGTATCTTTCATGTATCTGCATCATACCCCTTCATATTCCTCTTTAATAGAGGGATGTACATATAGCAAATATACATGCAAAGCCTTAAAGCATTGATTAAAGTAAAATATCTTTATTATTTTATGACAGCTATCCCTTTCATTAGTCTATCATTATCCCTATATATAGTGCAACTAGTGACACTTTGATCCGTACTCTCTTTCTTTCAAGTGTATAATGTAGATATGAAATCGATCGGTTATTTGAAGATAGTCTTACCCCCTTGTGTTTTGTTTTTGGAATGACACTAATGTGTTTACTCCTATACACAGATAGCTGTGCCGTGAGTGTCAGATTCATATTGGATTGATTGAAAGTTGATTTCACAGACACTGTCTGAAATAAATTTCAGAGAAAAGGTTTGCCGATAAAAATTGATAATGTAAAGGTTAATCACTATGATCTTTCCTTAACATTCAGAAATAAAAATTTGATTGCCGGATGCCAGAGTATAGTAAGTTTGGCAAATAAAATAACTTACTGGAAAGTTTGAAATAAACTTCTTGTTTTGAGTAAACATTGTGATTATTGCTTCTTTATACTTCTGACTTCAATCTGTTGGCAAAAAGGTTATTTAATCTTTGAGCTCATTCTGACGATTTTTTATAACCCTTAAGTTTTGCAGTAATATTTTAGTGTAGTTTTACTGGCCCAAACTAACACCCCAGACTGTTCTAGTTTTAATTTGTGATTGCTGTAATTCTGTTAGCCAAGCACAGGAGCTAGGAACAGATGATCTGCTACTCTGATCACGTGTTGTGCAATCATGCTTTTCAAATGTAATGATAGGATTTATGTGCACTTTACTGGTCAGAAAACATGCATAGCATGCAGCTTTACAGACTGTTGTCAGACTGTTTGGAGAGGAAACCATGCATTTAACAAGTTCGTATCCGGGTAGAGCTAATATTTTGATATTTATCCATTTAGAAAATGGTGTTTACTAATCAGGATTTTCAGTGCAAAGAGATATGTATGATACTGTATAAAAATACAAATATACATTTAAATTGGATTGAGTTCATAATGAAACAGAGTAGATATTTGCAAGTTCTGATATAGGAAAGTACAGAATTTGTTGTTGACGTAATGTAATTCCACATGTCTGAATTCCTACTCATGTTGTCAGTACAAATTTAATCTTTATGAGAAACAGCCAAGTTATGCTTCATGAATATTTGTGTAATCAACATTTATTTCATGCTGTGTTAAATTGGCAAGATTTATTACTTTTCATTACATAAAATATACAGTGTTTATTTATATATACATCATTTAATATGTAACAGTCCCCCAGCCCTCGTCCCTGCTGACTCCAAGCCAAATCCTGATAAGATTATACATTTCAATTTCTTTGAAATTACTTGTAAATTTTACTGCTCATTTCTACATCAGATATTATGCAATAAGTCCTTAGCCATTTCATGCGATATCAAGATAATATATTCATTTCAAATTCTATCAGATATCTTTCAAATTATACAAACAATCTCCATGGGAATTAATTACATTGCAATTACATGTCTTATCTTCCAAGTTAATAGATAATATACACAATTTGTGAGAAACTTCCACATTGTATATTTCACAGACAGGCGTTGATTTCAGATATAGACCACCTACTCAGCCAATCAAACCACAGATTGATAAATACATGTGTTGCTTGCAGATGCCTGGGCCTTGTACATTTCAGGGCCTTCATTCCAATATGTTGTTAACAACATAGAGTGGTGTTCATTTCAATCTGATGCATTGATAGATTGGCCTCTATTTCAAAGAATTTAATTTCATCAATACTGTATATCAAAAGGGAGTTAGAATGAACTACAAGGTTTTTACTACCAAAGTGATTATAACAGGAAATCAATTTCATTACCTTTTCACTTTAATAGATTAATGGTTTTGCCTTTTTAAATTTTCAGAATTTTGAAATCAATTTTATTTACACAAAATCACACAAATCAATTACTCATTGCATGTATAACACTCTATGATTGATAATGTTCTTTTGACGCAAACTGCTTCTGATAACTATTTGTTTTCACAAAATATCATCAACAATATTGACAGTTTATACATTGCATTCTCAATAACGCCAAACAATATGTGATGTGACTGTACAACTTCTTATCTACACCAGAACACCAGCATCAATAATTCATCTACATTGCCAATATACCATATTGACTGTTCTTGTAGTATTGTTCTTGTATCGTGATGTCCCATGAGTATGTGTATTACCAATCTCTTGACCTTCTCACATATGAATTATTAACTGATTTGCTTATTTTAATGTCACGATGACTTTGGCCACTATCTCCTTACTCTAACCACTATCTATCACAAATAATTCATTACTACAAGGAGTTGATATCGAGAATATTAGTTTTTAGTAAAATTAGATTAATTCTTGAATCACTAAAATTCAGTGTTCCAACTTGTTTAAGTCCCATTTCTAATGCTAATGGTGGGTTATTATTTTACCAGGGTGTTTTATTTGGTTTTATAATAGCTGCAAGAAGCATAGCTGAAGAAATCCTGTAAAACCTTTGAATGTGTGTATTGTTGTGAAACTTGCAGGTGTTTGTGGAATGAGCATTTCCGTTGTTAATACTGCATCAGTGGTAACTTACAATAATGATCTCAAAATCAATCACCCAAACATGTCAGAGAGCTTAAACATGAACTCACTCTTGCTGTGAAACATCTGACAAGGCCAGTCAAATAATATAATGACTTCTTGAAACCACTATCCAGCCAACTCATAATGACTTCTTGTACTACCAATACAACTCTTGACCAGTCATGTGTGACCCTCTTTGACCACTGTCCAGCTGTGATAAATGCAGAGTTCCTTTACATTCATATTGTCCAGTGCTGAACAGTCAAGTACCTGTTGACCATTGTGACATCACAATGGCCATTAAGGGGTGTGTATGTGTTAATACTGATGGACAGAGGTGGGATATTAGTGCTTGTAGGGTGTTGCAGAGAGGTTTATGGGCTGTTGGAGTTGAGAGGTGGAGGAAGGGAGAGGGTGACATTGTTATGAGAGTGGAAATACTGAGGTAGAGTGATGGGATAGTGGGATATTAGTGCTTGTAGGGTGTTACAGAGAGGTTTATGGGCTGTGGGAGTTGAGAGGTGGAGGAAGGGAGAGGGTGACATTGTTATAAGAGTGGAAATACTGAGGTAGAGTGATGGGATAGTGGGATATTAGTGCTTGTAGGGAGTTACAGAGAGGTTTATGGGCTGTGGGAGTTAAGAGGTGGAGGAAGGGAGAGGGTGACATTGTTAAAAGAGTGGAAATACTGAGGTAGAGTGATGGGATAGTGGGATATTAGTGCTTGTAGGGTGTTACAGAGAGGTTTATGGGCTGTTGGAGTTGAGAGGTGGAGGAAGGGAGAGGGGGACATTGTTATAAGAGTGGAAATACTGAGGTAGAGTTATGGGATATATTGGGATATTAGGACATTATAATGTAAGGTTCTGATGGGTTGCAGTTTCGTAGGGAAAGGGAACTAAGATTGTAAATGGAGATTAGTTCTTTTACATTTAGTTTATTGAAATTTCATTTGGATGATTTCATTAATTGGAAAATAAGTTTTTATTAAGGAAGGATCTGATCAACTTATTTACTTATTTGCAATTGTTGAACTTCAGGGGTGGAGAAATGGAGGGAGTGGTCAGATGTGGTCAACTCATTTGCAATTCTAAGAGGTACATAGGGAGAGGATTTATGGTTGGTAGGGTGATCTTTAGAGGTAGTGGGGGTTTATGGGGGACATCTACTTTGAAGGCTGAAAATGGGGATACTAATGAGATTAATAGCTTATCATGACAATCAGCTTGTAGGGTAGATTATGTAGTTTTGACTTTGATGGATTCGGGAGGTCAGGGTACTATATCTCGCTCGACAGTTTTAGAGCACATGATAGATTGCAAAGGTGTTCATCAATTGAAAGCTGTTTTTGATGAAACTATATGATATATCTTGACAATGAAGGTGTATCTTTTGTTTATAAATGGCATTGATTTGTGTAATATGATGTTATAGTAACTTTTGATTTTTTTCCTCAAAAGAAAATCAGATATGTGGATTTGGTGAACATGTAAATTGTGTTGTATAGAGTGAAAGAATTTGATATGAAATAGATTAATTATGAAGTTTTATTTTGAATTATGCATATATCCAAAATAGTTTACTGTATACAATTATCATTTTCACTGCAAAAATTATTCCAATTTTTCTTCCAAGAGGTTTGATATGGATTATGTTTCTAGTTCCTTTGATAAAACATGAAGCATACATCCATCATTCCTGAAGTAATAAGAAAAGGTAATTAATAATAAACATAATAAAACACTTATGTCATACTTTTTGGAATCTTATTTTGATTAATTAATCATCAAAATGAAATATGGCTGAGAAGTGATAACATATGCATATATTAATTTGCTGAGAGGCAGAGAGTTTGTCTCATGTTCATATTAAAAAAAAAGAAAACGATAAGATCTTTTTGTTTTCCTAACGCTCAGCCTTTTAGACTTGCTAAAGTTATTTCATTTACGGCTTGAAATTTGAACATGAACAGAAAAATTTGAATTGCAAAATCACTTTACAAATTATATGGTAACAATAATTTAACTTATTGTCCTGGTGTAAAGAAAGATATTGATAAAATGAAAGTTTCAAAGTTTTCTACACTGTATTATTTGCATTCGATATATATATATATATATATTTATATCTATATGTTACACAGATCTCAGATTAATCATCCAAAAAACCGTACAATTCAATTGAGTTAACATTTAACTGAGTGTGGAAACAGGCAATTTTCAGTTTCCCAATGTATAAATTAAATTTTGATGATAATAAGCCTTTAGAAACGAAAGAAAGCATATTTATCAAAATGTTTTCACCAAGGTTAAATTCTAGAACTTATAATGTTTTGCTGTACATGTGTATCCTATTGGAACCTATATTGTGATGTAAGAATGTAATGACGTCATGTTGTACATGATGACGTTGCTTGGCAACTCATTATCCGTTGTATGTATGGCCTAAAGACGCTCATTGAGCTGAAAGCGCTAGCCATTAAAATGGATTGTTTTTACTTCTAGCTTCATATATATATATATATATATGTAATACTTTTTTGAGAATGATGACATTACCAGAATGTTTCCACTTTCCACACAGAATTCCATCTTATTCCATGTCCACTGGATGTCCACTTCATCTGATGGATGACCACTAAGTGACCATACATCAAGGTTATGATGATGGTGGAGACAGGAGTTCTCTTAGGGAGATGCATTGTGTATGGAGGATATTATTTTATGCCCTAACTAATATGATAAATGCATTTGAGTAATTTGTCTTTCCTCAAAGATTTTCAGATGTAGACCATAATTTATGTCTTCTGTTCATGTACAAAATGACTTTAGGGAGATATATGCATGTGAAATATTTCATTGTCACGGGGAGAAAAGATCCCCATCTACGTTTTCATTTAAACTAACATTTATCAGGTTTAGGAGATATTTGCATGTAAGATATTTCATATTGTCATGGAAACTGCATGAGCTGTATGATATGAATGATAAATAGGCTAAAAAAATTGTTTTCTATAATTTTTCAAATTCCACATGTCATACAAAATTCAGACTTTAGTTATTTCATATCCACAGGAACTTTGTAAACTAGAAACTTACACGTAAAAGTGATAAAAAATGTCTGTCCATTGTCATTCAGATAATCTTTTATTTGAATGAAATGAAAAACGAGGTACCATCTGGAAATGTGAATTTTGACAAAGAAATAACTGACTCGACCTCATGTGCTTTAGACTTTGGGTCACCAACTGTAATTATAAAGCAAGACTACCAGTAATTAATTTCTCATTGAATGAGAAACGAAACGATGATTATCTTGGATTGCTAATTATACATTTTAAATATCTGATTATATTAGTTTAAATGTAATTGATTTAAAAAAACATTATTTTAAAATTTTATTATATTAGAATAAACACCTTTCACAGAAAAAGGATTGATTTAAGATAATATGATCTCTTAAGTCATTACATGTACCGTATAATAACTGTGTATAAGAACAATTTCTATTTCAAGAGGCTTTATGTTGAATGAAATATCGAAAATTGATTAAAGATCTACAACTAAAAATCAAATTAAATTACATAAAAAAAAATCTTTTAGATGATCATGCAGATATCAGAAAAACTAGTTACATGTAAACTAAGATGTTTGAATTGGATATATTTTGGAAGGGAACAACAGTTATAGAGAAGACATTGAGTAACTCTTGAACTTTCAGATTTTTCAGCAAGGTAATTTACTTTAACTTTGTTTCAAATGATATGGGAAGTCATGTAGCAGAATTTGTTTAATTAATGTTTTAGTTTTGCCAAAATCAAATTGATTGAAATAGATTTTTGTCCTTTTCTAAATAAAATCGTGTTTAGAAAATAAGAAAGCTTTTTAAATTGAATGTCCATATTTCTGACTATTTGTTTTTATATTGAATTTGAAATTCAATTAGTTTGATAGAATTAAACATAACATGTAATGATGTAATTAAATTAACTTGTATGTGATGTAATTTGACTTAAAAAGTGACCAGACCATAAATAATAATTTCAATAACAATTTCTGGGCATATCAATACAAATTTCAATCTTTTTAACTAAATTTGAAACCTAATGATCAAACTTACTGAGTTCGATGTTGGAAGGTCATGCAATAGGATTCGATTTCAATTCAATTTCAATTATCATTATCCTGACATTAAGTTTCAGATTTATGTTTTGATTTCAAATATTATTCATAATCAACATAAATTCAGGGCTATATGAAAAAAAAGAGACTTTTTAAGACTAAATTTTATTGAATGATTTTCCAATTTATTGAGTTTTATTGTCTGGAAGGTCATGTAATGGAATTTGATTCACTTTCATTTCCTCTATCTCTTTATCCCTAATAGCTACTCCTGGGCAAATATCACAATTACAGATTGTACTCTTAATAATGCATATTCTTGTATTGATGTTTCAAGAGAGGAAATCCATTCTTCTTCTTCGCCTCAAACGGCCGCTAAAATCTATAAGGATGTTGAAAGGCCCATTAGAAGGGACAGCATTTTGTGAGGAAGTGTAGAGCTTTCGCCATTGATTGTCCCCGACATTATCAACATCAAAAGCCTTGCCAAAAATGTGATGATTTCATATCCAAATCTTTCAATATTTGATCCTCTCCCAACAATATTTGCAAACACTGTCATACTTCCCTACGTATTTATTTTCCAATTTTATTTGCTTGTGGGTGAGAGGCCCTTTAGAACTTTTCCCATTGTGTGAGGAATTTGTTGACAGAGAGTTGAATTCTATGGAGAACAAGTCAAAAGATATGAACAGATTTGCTTTTGGCTCTTGTGACCTAGGAGTATTGGTTTGGTATGCAGTAATCTTTGCTGGAAGGTATTGAACCTTTCTTCAAGGTAAGTTAGTTGAGTATTCTCATATTCTCCTGTATAATCAAGGTTCCAAGGCAGGTGTTTTTGTATATTGTTTGATTTGAGGGGATGTACGTCTTCCATTTCAGTACCCAATAGTTATATCAAATGCCAATATTTCGAAGATTTTTATCTTAAAAGGCGCGTACCCCTACAAAGTGGCAGTTTAGCTGTTCTGCTTTTCACTTAAATTGATACAAGGTTAGTTTGGGTAAGATGTGTATCCATACTTATGTCTGAAATTCTAATAGGTAGACTTCCCAGAGATTTGAGAAAATGGAAATTGGGTTGCATTGATATGCTCAAGATAATCAGATGTTATTGCTTTCAGGATTTACCAACATGTAGAAATTCTCAAAGGATTTAACCAATCATTTGTTTAATGAATTCATATCAATACATATTTAGTTTAATCAATGATCTAGCTTGTATCTGTATCATCAAGAAGTTTAACCTTTAACTTTTGTATGTCAGGACACAGACAAGCCTATGATAATATCTCCTAAAAATATGAGTGGGTACCTCTTATATGTTCACTGCTTTGATGCAGGTGTTCTAAACATACCTGTAGATTCTGGGGGTTGATCTGCAGAATATGATAACCCAAACTGTCAAATGTATTTGCTTTCTAATTCCTTCGTTCTTTGTTGTCGGCATGATTCCGTTGTTTTCCCACAAATATATCAAATTGTGCTTGAATTTACTTAAGACCTTAGGGTGTCTTCCTTCTAAGTTAAGCCATTATTCTGACATCCATTTGAATGCTGACAATTGGCATAGTATATGATCCATCCACAGCCCATTAGTGTTTCATAACCCTATTGTGAAGAAATATCGCATAACATTTTCACAATTTGAGCCCCTCGGTGAGTCTTAAGATGTAGCGTAAAGTGAGATATTGTTGTATTTACCAGTAGAATCATAACGTGATCTGTGATCTCTTATTGAGTGGAAGAAGACACCAAAGGAGAAGCCCCGCATTTCATGTTCAGCCACAGAGGATTTGTTTATCTTATCAAAGTTCAACTTCAAGAATAGGATCTCCCTGTTTAGTCAAAGAAAAAGGCGTTGAATTGCCCATCTCTAAAGAAAATGACACACATTTCTTGTTGTTTTTACCCTTCCTGGAAAGTATCTGAATATGCATGAAACGTTTTCAGTCATTGTTTGGAAGTTTCCTTTTTTCAAAGGTTTGACCCATCATGACAGTATTGTGCAAGGCTGTAAACCCCAAAAGTGTCTCCAACATTGACTGTACCACCCATGGTTCGCTAGTTCCAGCCGATGCTCGCAGGTTTCACCGCAATGCATAGCCACAATGGTGTTGCGGGCTTTCTCCCTGCACTAATACTAGCAGCCGGGATATAAGTGAAATAATCTTGAAAGCGGCGTTAAACACCAACTCACCTCACCTCCAACATTGACTGAAGTATACTCCCTTTATTCAAGATTCGGTTTTGTGAATATGGTAATGCTATAAACTATTTTCTGAAAAAGGAAATGTAATCTACACTGAAAAGGTTTGTATTTAACTAATAATAGTGACTCTTATCTTAATTTCCATTCATAATTTTTTTACATCTTTGTGGATTGCATCAATTTATCTTAAATTTGTGAGTCATAAAATATTTGTCGATTTGACAATGTTTCAAAAAAATGTTTGAAATATTTCCTTTTTAACTTTTTTAAGGCTCAAACAGTATCATTATTTCTCTGAGAGCTGTTTTTAAATTCTCTTTGACCGCTAATGAAAAGAATTGTAACAATCAGATCACCAACCTCTGAATTTAAACTTTAATGTCCCCTATGTCTTGAAATACCCATGGAGTCCCTATGCACTTATTTCATTACTTTAATCCTGCTCTTTGACATTGGTGAAAAAACGTTCACAAAAGATTCCTTGTTACACATTCAGTCTCAGTTGAACAAGGAAATCGGCAGTTCTTGAATTGATTGGGTGTTGGGGTGTGTTGAATTGATTGGAGGTCCAAGGGGTTGGGAGCCAGGGTCAATCCCAGAACCGGACAGGGAGCTTATTAGAGCCTCTTCTCTTGACACTATCTGTTGTCTTCCTTCCTTGAGAGGTGCTTCAGGGGTTTGAAGTCCTAGGTTCAAGTCTTAAGGTACTAATTAGAGTCTCCTGAGTGATTCTCAGGGACTCCCAGACCTTAGGGACCAGAACTGACTAGCATCGAGATTTGCAAAGGTTTTAAAGTAGAATTGTAAAATTAGTTGTAAAAATGATCGTTTTTCTAATTGTAAAAGTTCATCATTATATCTTTTACTGAGGCCCTATGGGAAAATGCTCTTGTTTTTGCCATTTAAAAAAAATAAGGGCCTTGTGTGCTAATATCCACATTGAATTGTGTTATTGATTTGATTTTTGTTGAGAGTGAATTTCAAATTAAATTCTGAGATAGCTGGTAAAATGTTTGGGAGTGACATGATCTGACCTTATGCTGTACATGATTTTCAGTATAACATTTACCCTTATACAACAAACAAACAAATCTTGAACAACTTCATCTATGACACATTTAAACTTCTGTTGACAATTGGGATCAATTTGAATTGGTAGCAGAGTCCACACTTCTGTTCCCAGTCTCCCCACACCAACAGACTTTAAAGATCAGGTATTTTTCTTGCTTGATACTTGACATAAAGAACAAGGCTTTAACTGACACTGCTCTGTGGCTGAAAAGAGAAAAGCAAGATATGAATTTCCGTTCTACCCCGTATCTCAGACAAAAAGGAGAAATTTACATCATTATGATGAAATAAATTTTAAGCAAAATATTACTATAAAGAAAGTCTTTTCTTTCTTGTTCTATTGTTCGTGTTCTAAGCTTACATGAAATTAATGTGATGGCAACACTCATTCTCTGACAGATCGTTCCCTTATTAATGTAATTCAGTTTAATGTATAACATAAGCTAATAAGTATCGTATACAAATTACAAACAATTATCATGGGAGGCTGTGATGTTAAATGAGTCAAATATTTATATCAAAATGAACCACTTCTCAATGACATTGCAAAGTTCTTATACAATTTATGACATTTTCCCATGCTCTTATTTTAAATTATCGTTTTGAAAGAAAAGATTTAATTGTTGCATTAAATAATTTCTTTTTATGTGTCAATATGGATTTATAAGTGATTTGTAAGGTTTTCCGCCTGCAATTGTTAAGTAACCAAAATGTATCATCAATTGCTTTCATGCTTAAGAGTGTAAGTAAAAGTTTCAAAGCATCAATTATCTAGAGAGGTTTTACATATATATGATGTAGCATCAATTACGTTGTTACGGTTAATGTATTAACTTTTATCATGTCATGCTCAAGGCTATCAAGCAAAGCAACAACCACTGAGTTACTCTTGTCCATTCTTCACTACATATAAAACCTGCTTATTAGTCTGTCATCCTGACCCAAAGGCAAAATATTAAAGGGGCCTTCTTAAGTCTAGAAAATGTTGGCAAGTCTAGTTGCCTCAGCTTGACTCCTTTTTTATATTATTTCATACCAAATATTGAAAAATGACTTTGTTTAGTTGTATCTTTTTTTCAGGGACTATATGTTAGTCTATCTTTTTATGTGAAAATACCTAATCATGTTCAAAGAATACTTTTCATACCTGTTCAGCAATATGCGAAATTCCTTATTATCTTATCTTAATATGTCTCGTAAGGTCTGCAGAGAATACTTTCTTGTGAAAATGTCTTGTTGATTGTCTAAAAAAATACTGTTACCTGCATGTGGAGTCAACATGTATTTCTTAAGGCGACCAAATTAATCTTTTTACTCGCTTGTTTGTAGATTTCTCTTGAAAGTAAAGACAAAATAAATTAGATTTGAATCATACCAGCCAATCATCTTCACAACCATTATTTTTATAATGTAATCATTATTAACATATCAACCATGTGATTAAATATAAACTTTTTAAATTGTATTAACTCTGTTTACAATGTTTCAAAGATATATTGACTTGAATTAATTGCATTTAAGAATCTTTTACAAATGGCATAGTATATACTCATCATGAATTGTTACAAAGGCTGTAAATTCCCTTTTACAATCCTCTCAATTCAACCAAGTTTCTCCAGGATAGTAACAGGTTGCATCATTATTTATGCAGGTCAGTTTGCAGTCAGTTGAGGATTATGAAAAGAGTCATACCTCCTCTCTAAGTTACACCATTATTTGATGCAGGTAACAAGATCAAACAGTTCCCATGCTGATCTTCAAGCCATTCCACCATTGTGAGATGTTGATTTGAGTGACTTCCCTAATGGTATTCAGCCTGCTTTAAAGAGCTGTACACTGTATTATTGGCTAGTAATCCAGGTGATTAAGACAGGAGGCAATGTCAGACCAGGTGTCTTCATCCCCAATCACATGATCCTCTGAACCCCCTTGTACCCCCCAACTCACCCTCCCAAACGCCATCCCCTGCTACCTCATTACCCCTTGCCAATAGGAACCAGTGCTCTATTGTCAACTTTAGGGGATTTGGTCAAGGGTCAGCAAGCTTTGAGATCCGAGCACTGTCATCTTTGCTCACCTGAAACGAGCGGTCACTACCAGGTGTGTTGGTCAGTTGGGCAGCTGTAACTGTGGTCAGTGGTTTGAGAAAGTGGGAAGAAAGTGTTTAATGACTGAAAGTGGATTGTACTCATATAAATGATCAGGTATGTAATCCAAATTTTGACCAAAAAATTAAATTGTTTTCTACTGTGATGAGCAGTCATACTTCCACCTGTACCCAGGTCTGTTGCTAGTTTTGTCAGTCGGCTTACTGTAGTCTGTATTATAGAGTAAAGCAAGTCTCTCACTGGAGAGATTGTGTATTTATTTGTGTTCAGGAAGATAATGTGAAATAATGGTTTTATCTGTGATATGTTGTCACATTGAAGTGTGTTGGTCAGTATATATATTTAAATATATATAGTAATTTGTGGTTAATTGTGATGAAAGAGATAATGTACAGTTATTTTATATTCACTGAAAATATATGTAATCTACACAGGTGGTCATGTATGAATTATGAATTTTAAAGATCTATACATCTCACCTGTAGGGAGTTGTCTGCACTGGTGTGTTGGTCAGTTATGTGGTCGGTTTACTGCATGCCTCTCATTCACTACAGTGGAGCAAAAAATTTATTTATCTCTTGACTGTAAACTGCTGATTGAGCAAGGTGTAACATCACTGGAACCCATGCAAGCAGGGTCTATATACTTGTCAGAGGGGTGAAGCTTCAGGCTTCATTTGTCAATCTCAAACTACCTTTGTAAGGGTAAGCACTTTTGATTGGCACAAAGATTTAAATACTTTGACCATAACTGCAAAAGATCAACAAGTCTTTTCTCTACAAAACATCATGGTAGGACAGTTCCTTTAAACAAACCTAATGATGAATATGATTTGTTTGCAATACATCGAGTTTATTACACAAGCTGGCTTGTCATGTGAATTTTAATCAACTTATTTTGACATTTGACTTCGTTATTTCCCTGGAAGTGTATAGGGTTAACTCAACAAGTTCTAAACTAAGTACTAAATAATAGGGAATGATTCTGTTTGTTATAGATAGTTAATCATGAAATAGCTGTTTTTTAAATTATACAAATTCACCCCCAAACATTTGCTGTAAGGGAGATAGAACATTGTGGTTGTCACTTACACTGGACAGACAGGACAATGGGACAAGTTTTTCTTGTCTTTCAAACATCCTGAGTGAGTTTTATGTATTCTTTTGCACATTCCAAACCTACCTTGTTATAACTGACATCACCTTGAAGGGGGCAAGTGTTTTATGCAGTCATTTATAACCCTTTACATGCCACAAAAAAGTTACTTGACATTTTTTCTTTGTATAAGCTTAACTTTTCACATGCTTGGGATTATGTTTTCAGGGATTTAAATATTTTTTTAATATTTTTATAAAAATCTTAATGTTTTTTATTATAGACATGTTTTCTTTTGAACTTGAAAAAGATACTATAATTTTCAATTAATATTTCGACAGAGGGAGGATAAATATGCAAGTAGTAAGAGAAGTTTTTTTAAATATTTGATTGTGAATTTTTTCCACATGATATGGAAAATGTTTCATATTCACAGTTATCTACCTACATATCAGATTTATTGTTGTTAAATTATCAAAAGTTTTCAAAATAATGATTATTATATTTTCCATGAAGATTTGTTCTATTCATTTTGTTTTACAGGAGACAGCAGTCTACATCTGTATATGAGGATAGTTATGTGTGGAACAACTTTTTCTCATTGTTAAAAGGACCAGTATATTCAGTCAATGTATTGACATTGGACTTACCTGTGTTTACCTGTGGAGGTAAGTAATATGTCAACACTTTTTATATACACAATAGACCTAAGTCTAGGTTCAACCAAACAATACTTACTGTGTTTTACTTGTAAATACAGAGTAAAATTTAGCCTGAAATGATATCTTAATTCTTATGTGTTGTGCTAGTATGTCATGTGCAATATTTGTTGTTGATATAGCAATTCTGTGAAAAATGTGATATAAGGAAAATATTTTGCATTGTTACTTTTTATGTTTGATTGAAATCAAAATGAATATTGTCTCTAAAACTAGAAAATATTTTATTTATTGTTTTTTTGTACTTAATCTTTTTTTTAAAAAATGTATTATGAACATTATAAAATTATTTGTGTAATGTTTTTTTTTTAAAACTTTGATTTCATGATTGTTAGATGTGAGTAACTATTGTACGATCTTATTTGTAAGAAGAATACTATCTTAAGTATACATTAAATTCATTATGGGAAGTTCATTGACTTTAATTTTGAAATAAAGATTTAACTTGTTTATTCATAAAATAGATTATTATAATTCATAATCAAAATTCAAAATGAAATAGATCTCATCTTCTATAGCTAAGAGTGAAATAAGATTTTATGTTGTATTAGTTGGAAACAAAGTGAAATAGATCATATAATGTTAAAGTTCTAAAATAAAAACCGAATTTGTGTTGTTGTGAATAAAAATAAGATCAAAATAACCTTGTGAACTTGGTAGTGAATATTGATCACAGTCCAACTTTGTAGAGTCAAGTCCATTGTTGAGGAATCAGACATCTTATCACATGTATTACTCAAAATGTCAACTTAAATTCTTATATATCTATTTCTATTTTTCAAGGATACGATTTTATGAGTTTTCTACATTTAATTTTCTCTTGTAGTTTACAGTTATTTAAGCAGTAAGAGGAGAACATCTGAAGTTGCATTTAAGTTAACTCTGATGGTAACAAGATAGATATTTCACTTGTGTATGTGAATAGAATTTTTCTCTTGGCAGTTAGATCTTAGATTTTTATATTGTATCGGATAAATTTATTGAGTGCTATTCATTGACGTGAGTTATATGCATATTTCTACATATTATGTAGAAATATGCATTATCTTTCTGCAAATGATGTAGATATCTGTTGCTAGAAGCTTAAATGTAAGATGCAGAAAAATCTTAAGTAATTAAATTCATTTTATTATAATAAAAAAAACTTCTTTTTTTTTAAATTACGTTTTGCTGTATGTCTAACATGGTAATAAATTTTTTTTTTCAAAAGTTAAATTTTTTTTAATTCTAACACAGATAAAAAAAATCAATTTTATTAATGTGCATGTATTTTTTTATAATTTTTCTAAAGATAATATTTGTTACGGCAATTGTACAATTTACAAATTTATCAAATAATATAGTTATTACAAATATGATACTGTTGATTGGCAGAATAAGCTACCTCAGTTAGAAAGGTTTCCACTTTAAGGGATGTATGGGTGGATTTAGCAGGGAAATGATAAATATTTGCCAAGCTATTGTGAGCTTAGAGCAACATGGCAATAAGCAGCTCAATATCAGCGACCTTTCTTGCTTCTGGAGTTGACACTGTTGTGGCAATCATGCAATGAAGATATTCTGACCTGAAGCTCACTTTAGTTATATTTTTAATGTGACTCTTCTTTCAAAACTTGGCTGCCTTTCAGTTTTACTACATCCTTGACAATAAACTTAGTGGTGAATATATGACAAAACCGGCAATATACAAAGTATTTTCTTACTTTCTGAATGTTGCATTACATGATGATATTGTATTTACGATCATGTCTTGCTTTATGTTTTTAAGTTAAAATCAAAAGTGGCTTGATATTAGTATTTTCAATGGCAAGAGAGACAATTGTTATAATCGTAGCATTTTATGAATGAATATATCTTGTTTTATTTAGCTAAATTTAGCATGTCTTCTTCCCATAGTCATATTTCAAGCACAACATTTTCTAAAATAAGTGACATTAAAGCATTGTAGTGATAACACACCACCATGTCAAAATGAACTTTTTTCATTGGAAATTATATGTAAAATATGAACACAAATATTATAGGGTTTTTTAAGGGGGAATGGAATGAAGGTAGTCAGATTTCATTCATCAAGTTGTAGTTCCTTCTCAAATTTTATAAAACATAGATACCTTTTAACCTTACATCCTCTGTAACAAACTTGATACTCGCTTAGTTTCTTCACAAGATTATCTTCCCTTGAGAGAAAAGGTCTCCCTTTCTCTGGAAAATATACGAGATAAGAACTCTGTTAATATCAAGCCATGAAGAATGGACCAGAGTTTTATAGCATGTTGTGAATGTCTTTTATCTGATAGGGAAAATCTGATACCTTGTTGGTTTTAAGCCGTGATTATTTGATGATAAAATGTCGGTCTTGTCCTCTGTTAGAACAGAGAAGCTGAATTGTGAGGTATTTCTTGTGCCTGATGTCTTTAATACTGATGTTTATATCGCTAAAAGAGCCTTTTTCAGTGTCGTTTCATCATTATTTTATGGTTGATTTGAATTCATAGAGGTTTGGGCTTCCGATAATGTCAACCTTTTGGGGTACTCTTTCATAATGGTTAAAGATTTATGATAATTTTAATCTTTATGGTATGATAAATTTAAGATTTCATTCATGGTTGAAATATTTTTTCAGCTTTTTATATTGTAAGAAAGATATAAAGCTCATATTGCCACCTTGGACATTTATATACAGGAAAAGTTGGATTGATATTGTTTTTTTCAATATTTAGACATCTTGAACTATTTGTAATAAAATTTATCTGGGAAAACAGCTTTATAAATTGTGTTATATATGTAAAACAAGCCTGGACTAATTTTACTGATATTATGGCAAAATACACAATTTATCCTTTGATGATGAAGAATTGCATATTACATAGCATTGATAAAACTTAACTTAATAAGACTTTCTTCGTCTGAATTTCTGAAAAAGCCGAAGAGACTCTTTAGCAGCTGAACTCAATATTGCCAGGCCATTCTATGTGACCATTTTACAGGAATCCTTGATTGTAATGGTAATAATCCTAAATTTGTTTCTTTCAAAAGATAGGCTATCATCGTTACAATTCGAGACTGATATGTATATTTATAGCTTTAAATTCTGTTATTTTCAATAACTTTTAAAATTGCACTTTTTCACAGATTGCATCCAAATTTGGAATAATTCAATCATTTTGTTTAATGGATATCTTTGAGGGTGAATATTCAACTTTCATACGTCCCGCTATTTTCATAAGACTCATTACACAGGAAATTGAACAAAGCCTGCTAAATCTGTGAATAATGTCACCTTAAGTCCTAATTATTGCATTAAATATCCCCAGATTTTATAAATATTTCAATGCTATTTGCCTAAAACCTGCTTTTAGATAGTGATATCCAGAGGACATCTGATGGAATTAGCACCACAATTACCAAGGTGACAGCCCGGATGAACTTCATCAGGCATCAAACATTGTTAATTAGTCGCATGGCAAATGTGACTTGATCAAGGTAATTAGAAAAGCCAATTTTGGGGAATACTGTTAATGGTATTTTATCTGAGAGTACCGCCAACCAGAGAGGAATGCATAATGATTACTGACTGGACTCTAGTGCACCGCTGAATATAATGTCCGGTACTTTTGAGAACATAGAGAGAGTACATGGTTTTGATTAATTCTGCATTTTTTAGCTTAAAGATTTAGTCATTTATCTTGAAAATGTGTTTCTTTGATTGCTCTGCAGCTTTTAATTAAGCATGTTAGTCCTTCTCTTTGTGATTGGTTTTGAATTGTTGTTTTTACATTGAAGTGTCCCTGGTCTTTTTCCCTCAGCTAGTTGTAACAATGTTGTGAGAAAGAGTTGACTGCTGCTGATTCATATGACTTTCTAACTACATTGAAAATTCTCTTTAATCTTTTATTCTATTTTGATAAGGCAATACACTTTAAATGTAAGAAATATGAAATAAAAGCCCATAAATTTGTCAAATAAAACCATTGATACATCAACATAGTAATAGATAGCAAACTAAATTAAAAGGCTTTTTGGTGTAACCCCGAAAAGAGAATGTACTGGGTTCTCTCCACTGATAATTCTTTCTAGTACAAATATTTGTATTTCAGAGCATATTTCTTGATTCAGTTATCTACAAATGAATTATAGTTGTATTTGGTGCTAAATACATATAAAACATTTTCCGAATTAAAAGAATTGTTTACTCAAGTAGATGAGGATGAAGAGGATTATTTGATTAGGAAGATAGTATTATATTGTACTGCACTTGTATGACATTTGTAGATGAACTTGTCTGACCAGTAGTATCTAGTCTGACTCACTTCTTAAGCCTTATTTATTGGCTTGAAAAATATTTTACAGATATGAGTTTAATCACTATATTTGTGAGTGAGTGAGTTATTGTTTAATGCTGCTTGGGCAATATTTCAGCCATTAGCGGCGTTATCATCACTATATTTAATCATTTTTCTAAAAGAGTGATTTAATCTTTTTTTAATTCAACACAAATACTTATTGGCAGCTTTTTTGAATGCTTTTCTGCACCTTTGTACCATTGCAACAAGGTTGTTAACACCCATGTGCTTGCAATTTCTATGCAATTCATAGACACAATGGTATTGCAGGATTTGGACCAGCCTAACTTTCAAATGTGAAAGAAGTGAAAGTAGCTGAGCACCAAATGCCCCATCTGTTGTTGTTGGTACATTCTCTCCCAACTGAGGTATAGCTCTGTCAGAAATTCCTTTAGTACCTCTGTCCTAATATGATCACTTTTCGGTCTAATGCAGAAGTCTTATTGGATGCAATCAAAGATAGTTGTTAATCAGCGACGCCATTTAAATTTTATCATTCAAATTGCCTCAGTTATTTCCGTATGCATGCAGAAAGCTTTATTCTATTAGAATAAGCACTCTGCATTCAAGTTTTATTTACATAACACATTCGCATTATTTAGTGTCTGTATCATTGCATAATCCTGTGTGACAACAAATATGTTATTCATGCATACAACGTGTTCTTATTGGCTGAAATATTGCAAGGTAGTTTATGTTGCAATATTTTGCATTAGAAGAGCTTGTATTAGAACAGAAGTTGTATAGGAATTAATGATGGAGTTACCTCTGTGGGGAGAGAATGTTGTTGTAGGTCAAGAACTGCAATTATCTGAATCATACAAACTTTGCAGGTTTCATCACAATGCATAGCCATGACGAAGTTGCAGGCTTTCTTCCATACTAGTTGGCATTTAATACACATGTAAATAGCACGAAAACTCTATCTCCTAACCTCTTTACTTATCTTCTTTTGACATCACGAACTGCAAAATGATAATATTTCAAGACAAGATGAATGAAGCCACTTAGGTATGCATATTGATATATAACTGAACCATATTACTCTTAACCATATGGAACCAAATAGGATTCACTAGGAGCTGTTTAAGTCTGACCTTTGATATCAGTTCATCATCAGTTTAATTAGTTTTCCTTGGCAGATGAAACAGAAATCATGTTTCCTCAGTGTTCTTTCATCCAACTCCAAGAATATTTCATGGTAGTCCAAGCTGAGCTTATCCTCGACTTTTCTCCAGGTTTGGTTCCTATTAAACATACATTCAGAATGGTTTTGCTGTAGTTATTCAGTATGTATATAGTGTTGAAATCTGATGATAGTTCAATAATTTTATCTGAGATTTAACTTTTTATTGTTGGTTAAGATTTAGATAGTACCATAGCAGAAAAAGTTAGAATAGGCTCTCTTATCATGGAATTAACAATGCTTTTAATTTAAAGATTTTTTACATATGACTGCACCTATTGCAGAACGTTGATATAGAAACCATTCGCATCCAATGTTAAAACAAATAAACTTCATTTTGAAATATCTTAGAGTCAGCATAATGTGCAGTATACATTAGAATTGATTCAAGTCCGATGTTTTCCGAGAAGTTTTAACCATCTGCATCTGCTGCACATTTGCGGGACTGATTACAGGATGTTTGCAAGAAATATACGGAAATTGGTTTGTCCTGTAAACACTGGGGCCATATGGAAACAACTTTAAAACAAAATGTCCTTTATTATGTTAGCAATATGTGTGCCTAATAATCGAGACGTGTCTGCGAACACAGGAAAATATGGAGTGTTTATTTAAACGTGCATAAGGATACAGCTCTCCTTCAGATTCCTTAGTGATTGGCAGGTTCACTCAAAGATCGTGGAAAATGTTGAAAGGAAATGAGATAAATACCTTTAATATGATTATTTTTCCTAAGTGCAAGAGAATGATTTTATAATTATGGTGTATACATGTGTTGAATTGTTTTAGAACTTGTCAATAATCGAGTTTTTAAATTATGTTTTTTCATAAGTTTATGATAATTAAGTGCACGATATCGGTACAAATGAAAGAAGATATTTTTTTCATGATCTCTGTCTGGGATTTTTTAATGTTTTGAACTTTGAAAACGCCCTTGGTGTCAAAATGTGAAGCATGTTTAATGCTAATACATTTTTATGTGTTAATATATTTGTATTTGTTTTGCTTTAAACTGAATGTTTTATTGCCAAGGATTAAAGTTATTTATATTAAAGAGTGAATTTGTCTCAATATTTATTTATACATTTGATGAGCACTTAAGTTAAGTGTGACTTGATAATATATTTTATGCATCTAACACTATGACATCAAGTCATGAAGTAAATATTGATGGAGCTCTATTGTAAAGTTTTGCACATTTCTTACATTTTCTTCTGTGTTTATACAAATGGGTTTGGAACTAAGAAGTTTTAAACAAGTCAATGATGTATTAATATTGAAAGGGTGGACATTTTAGCTTCGATACATAAATAACTTTTATTATACATTTATGGTATAGGACTGATCGGCAAAATAATTTGAAACTTTTTTAAATGTCACAGTGGAAAACAAAGCCTAGTAACAAATATGTAAGCTAAGTTATAAGTATGTAAGTTAAGTAATAAAAATATGATTGTACCCCTATACATACAAAGTGGGGAGGTATAGTGCTCAGCCTGTCAGAATTTCCAAGCATTTTGAACAAGGTAACATTGTATGATCTGGGATCACACAATCAGATATAAATTCTTATACTGTTTTGGTTTGTTTTGGGATGATTCACTTGCACTGACCATGTAGCAACCATATGAAATTGTACTATTGCAAATAATTTGATCCCACATCAACACTTTTATATTTGTTTACTATTTAAATTACACATATTTCATATTTGTCTAATGAAAAATTTTCCATAACTTTTAAATGAAACTATATGATATTCTCAATACATTGGCTCAAAACATCCCTTCCAAAGAATCATTTTCCTATTTGACGTTTTTGCTTTTTCGAATGAAATTAAAAGCTTCTATTTCATTTCTCCAAGAGCGAGCTCTTCACTACTTTTTATAAGGAAAATCTATTCATTAAATGATCTTTGAAGAAATCATCCAAAACTAAATACTTCTTACAAATTGTCTATATTGGGTGTATGAATATCTTAATCCTCAAAATAAGATTATGCCATCTGCCAAATGTCACTATTAGAAGTTGAACTATTGGTGTTTTTCACAATAAATTTATGCACTAATCAAAAAACTTAATTCCTTCGAAACATATGAATCCTCTTCTTTTTTTCTATGTTTGTCACTTTGAATAAGGATCATAAGTAACATACTCATGTAAATATGTATAAAATCTAAAAGTTTTGTCTTTTGGTATTTTGAAAATTTCAGAATAACTTTTATCATTGACAAATTTGTTATCCACATCCTCATTACTATTTGTTTGACTATTTGATCAAATCCTTCGGAGGAGTGATGCAGTGAATAGGAATGAGAATTTCTTGACAAATAGAATAATCCTAGATAATAGACTATTCCGGTATAATCTGGAAATGTTAGGGTTTGACCTTGAAATCATATTTTGGACCAAATATCCCTATACAGAAGATAAAGAGTTAAGATGAAATTCCTGTCATTAAGAAATTGATTGACAGGTGAAGAGAGTAAAGAGAAAATGACAAACATCATTAATTTCAGCCCTGATTCACCCTCATTGGAAAACTGAGCTCATTACAAATGTACTTGTTAGGGTTAATCCTGGGATTACAGCTGGTTGTAAATGGAGCGAAATCGACGGGCATCTCAAGGGTTTTCCATCTGTCTCTCTCTCAGGTAGACATTGTCCATAGCGACATTAACGCCATCTATTTCGTGTTGTCTTCCAAATGTTATTGACATCTCAGAGCTCCTCAAGACCTCTTGCCAATCCTGATTTTCCCCATTAGAGTAAGTGGTCAGATTTGATAGGCGCAGAACAATACACAGAGGGCGCTAGCACTGGGCAGGTGTCTGCGTCAAACATATCAAATTATTTCGGCCCCTCCTTCACCAATCGAGCAGATTTAAGGGATCTTCTTGTCGAAAACTTGTAATTTTCACCCCAGAATTGAAGAGGGTCTTTTTGGTGGAAAATGTTGGGTGCCTTTATGTGGGCCAGCTTTTTCCTAATCTGGGTATTTTTTGAGTCAAAGTTTTGCCTGTCCTCTTTGATTTTGGAGGTCCCAGATTGGAGGGTTTAGAGGGACAGAGATCTTGTGTCAGACCTGGATTTAAGATTACAGTGTTTGAAAAATGGCTTTTAAATACAGTTGCGATTGGGGAACTTCTGAACAAAATGTGTTATTAGGTTTGAGTCACCTTTGGGTTTTCTTTTTATACAGGTCCACCCAAACAATGTTTTCCTGTTTTCTAAAGGTTTACCTATTTTTGTAGTCAGATTATCTACACAAAACGAATGTGCCTTTTCCCATGGGAGATTTTTTATTCTTTTTGTGTATCTTTGGGTTCAGAAATGTGCAGTTTTTCTGCTGCTTGTTAGCATCAGGAAGTGCTTTGAGCATTTAGTGTTGTATAAGACTTTTATAAATATTCCCAATTACTTTGCATCATTTTGATTCATATATTTTTATAACATGGAAACAATAATTATTTATTTTTCACATATTTTTTTATCCAAAGTAAAAAGTAATTGCCCTCGACCATTTTCAACAATTTAGATTTAGGCAAGTATTTGTAGGACAATAATGCAATGTTTAATCCAGAGAATCACATCGAAATGCACCAGTCCAACTATTGTAAGTGACACATCTCAACAAACACAGAACTGTTTAACAGAGCTTGAGGACAAGGTAATATTTTGACAAGTGAACATGAAGGAGAGAGACAAACATTTACGGTTGCAGCTGCATTGCCCCGAGCCCCTCCCTGCAGAGAGACTGAGTGGTTCCATCCTTGCACCCCTGGGGCTGATATGCCAGTGTGAGAGATCTTTGTACCTGTATTCACAGTCCTATATCCCATTGGAGACTTTCCTAAAGTGTTACAGTAATGATACTGATGTCAGAAGGTAGTAATCCTCTCTCTTGAATAAAGATGTTGGTCCTTGATTCCTATCTCAAGTCTCCATACTATAGTCATTGAGGAACCTCTCTTTTCTCAATCTTATCTTCCAGATCTGCCCATTTCATGTAAGTCATCTATCTTACTATAAAACAAGTGAAACTCCACAGTGATCTTCTAATGCTTTATCTATGAGACACTTTTCCTTGTTTTACAAATCCTTAATTCCCCTCTTTTTTACCCTAAACAATTGCTGTTAGGTCACAAATGCCCCAAGGGCAGATCCGCCCATTTCATGTTCATTGGTCAAGAAAAACAAAAATCTTACAAATCCAATCTAAATTCTTCTTCTGTGAAACTTTCAATTTCTGAATGAACTTGAAACAATTCCTCTGCTATGTTTGCCCATGTTTTCCTGTTCTGCTCCCCTAATTTCCCTCTGCCATTCTAGTGGAACTAGTGTTCCCAAACCCACCCATTTCATGTTGTTCCTTTCCTCACTGTCCAAAAAGACTTAAATCAAACCATTACCATTGAAAATTTTGATTTTTGAGGCCTTTGCCCATGTTTTCACAGTCCTTTACCCTTAATAACCCAGCTACTCCCCAGTGCTCTCAAAGCTATCCCCCAAGGGCTGTTCCGCCCATTTCATGTCTTTGCCTTTCGTTTCTGGAGAAAAGACTTTGAGTCTACAAGATGTCATCCCTATGGATATCCAACCCTGAACTCACATCTTTTCCCTAAGGGTTTGATCTGCCCATTTCATGTTAGTTTCTCTAAGAGGATATAATTATTCTATAACATGGCATTAAGTCTGTGCTATTGAACATTGGCTGTTAACCCACACATGATGAAAATCAGAAACCCTTAGAAGCTTTTGCCCCAATTTCAGATTCATTTTAAAAAGTTTCATGTCTACAACCTGTCTCCTGTTAGAGTTTTTACCTCTGTGACACACATTCATCTGCCCAACCAACTGATGCAGCCAGTTTGACTAAAAAATGAACACTTATCTACCCTGACAACCCTACAACAAGGTTTTGTTTGTGTTGCCAAAAGCATCCATGAGTCCAGTGAGACTTGACGTGATACCCCTGAGTTGAGGAAGACTTTCTATCTACAACTTGGCAGTCTGACTACACCAGCTATATGCCATCACTGAAATGTAAGATGTTGCAGTTATGTCCCTAAATTAATTCATCCACTCTCGCATCCTTGAGTCAAGTCATTCTTACTTACAAAACATATCATGTGGCTTTGAACTACACCCCTGCTACTAATCCTCACCTTTAAAAACAATTCATGACCCAGAAATCCATTTCAATTCCTAGATCACAATTACTAAGCCAAACTTCCATGTTTTGAATGACCATCAACAATTGCAGCCATCTCCATTGAGCAGTGGAGTGAATGCCAGTTGATCCTTCTGGCTATTCTCTAAGTGTTCCAGCATACAAGTCTGTATTCTATTTGCAGCCACTAATCCAGCCTTCTGTATGGCTAGTTTGCCCACCAACAGTATTGAAGGACCTGCTTTAGAGCCCAGCTATTCTAACCAAAGGCTGTGTCCACTACTAGTGGACCAACATTAGTGATTCATAACAAAATGGATCTCCGACGGCACAGAAATTTTTCTGACAAGTAAGCGACCACACAAACCAATTAAGTCCTACAGGCAACTTACTTCACTGTGAGCTTATATATTTGTAGCTGAGGCTGTGTCCATTTTGTGATGGTCATCCATTTTGATATCCAAATTTTTCTCTGAAATTAAATTCCAGGAAAAACCTCAATCTTAACATGGATTGTGTGAGAATTAAAAACGTAAAACATTTCAGGTCAGACATTTTCTCATGTTTAGCTTCCACACAAACTGATTGTGTCTCAAGCTATAACTTCAAATGGCCATTCTTCCAAAAGACATCATTTTAAGAATATAGAAAGAGATAAGTCCATTGAAGCTTACCGCAGTTGATCTGACAAGATTCAACTATTTTCCCGAAGCTGACTTAATGTTTACAAGATAATTATTGGAAAAAAAAGTTCCTGTCCACAAATATATCGTGATTTCATCAAGTCACAGTTGAGACAGACATTTGGCGAATATGCCAATATGTCTACCAATAAAGTCTACAGATGTCACTAACACAAACATGGCACAGTTATCTACTCCTTTTCTAACATCGTACCATCTCCCACCCAGTGACACCCACCTTGATAATATTTTCCTGATCACTGCCCTTTGATCAATAAAACTTATCATGTTTGCTTCATATGTGTCCATATATTTGCGTGGCAAACAGTCTGGTGAGAGGATTATTTCCTCATAAAACCTCCTCAGACGCCTATATTGCCTGCCCTTTGAAGATGTACACAAATGATTGGGCATGTTTGATTTCTGACCTATACTCATTCACTTGAAGATCCATGCTTTGAGTGGCAACCTTTGCTAATGATTATTCACTCGTCCATTAAAAGGAGAGATTTTTGTTGAAAGATAGACAGTTTGTATATTTTCCTGGTTGAAATTAACACTCGGATATATTATTTTGAACACAGATTCTTAAAGAGATGGACTTTTTCAACAGGTTTTGTGGGTGAAAAGCTCTTAGAAAAGAATTTTTTGGAATGAACTTTAAAGCAGTGGTTTTTTTAATGTTTAAATGGTTTTAAGCCCTCTTTGGGTAAATAGATTGATAGATGAATACATTTTATTTTCAATAATTCTATAAGATGTATTGAGACCCAATAGACATTTAAGTTTGTTATATATATTTAACTTTATAAAGTTAAAAAATATTAAAGCTTATGATTCCAAATTTTGTTATAAAGATATATGAAATTATTTCAGTAAATTTACTTTTAACTAAATGAAAATGTCAGTTTAACTATCAGGGCATCCCTTAGAAACCTTCACTAAGGTTAACCTTAACTCCCATTCTTTAACATAGTACTTAGGTTAGCTTATTGACTTATGATCATCTTATAGCTTTATAACAGGAGGTCAAGTTCTATTCACAGCATGATATTGTGTCACTTAAATCTTACCACTCTTAAATTGATTAATCTCTTCTATAAAAAAACCTCACTCTGTTCACAAAACAATAGAAGCTATAAGTCAGAAATTTTGACTCTTTTGGTCCATCTCAAATTCAATGAGTGGACACTGGTATGTGGAGATGAAATACAAGCTATTCTTGGTGTCCAGCATTGACCAAGTGCTGACCATGAATGAATGACCAGTACTATATACTTGGTCATCTCCAAGCACTAAGGAGACCAGCACTAAAGTGATTTATGTTTGCCTTTGCCGGGACCACCTGATCAGACAAATGGCTATCTAATGCTTTTTGGTGAACAGGTCAAAAGAAATGTAATGTTGCCAAATCAGTCCGTCGTTAAAAGGGCGGGAAACTTCATGGAGCCTTTTACTTCTTACTTTGCTGGTGAATTTATTTCACTTTGATTCAACTCATCTGTCGCGGGCTTGATCTACGGATCTGTCGCTTTGTGATCTACTGCGTTTTAAAAGCTGGGGTACTATGGATAATGCAGTCGATCATGTGGCTGTGTCTTTTGATGATATGTTTTAGCAGTTAAGATTCCTGTTGATAGAGGAAATGAGTTTAGAAAGACCATGCATTTTTAACCCTTAGAGTTGTGTTTCTGAAGTATTTCTTGAGGCTTAATTGCTGTATTCTCAAATAATAAAGAAGATGTCTTTTGGATTTTGTGTAGCTAATTGACAGTCAGTTTTTTTTAGCATTTAAAAGCAATAACAGAAAGGATAAAGAGCTGTGAATGAATTGAATGAACAGATATTTATCATATGAACAGCTTATTATTTGATTTTTCTTAAATATTATTGTATTATTACATTGAGAGCAATTGTTATTCATATATTTGTTGACTTCAAGAAAAGATATAAGACCATTTTCCAGTGTTATTTATTCTGTATTACCAATTTCTTTCCCAAGTGTAGGGTTAGAGTTTGTAACATCATGAACAAAGAACTGCAACAGTTCTAACAAAAGCCTTTGGTATTAAGGTTTCATTTGCTAGATCTCAAAAGCATTAATTTGCAAAGTTAATGGAATTTAAAACAAAAATTATATTTGCTTTTACGTAATTCCGAAGTTCTCTCTGACAAAAGAGGTATCATTTATGCTTGCTTTGTATCACATAAGCTGATTGGTTTATGTGTAGACGTTTGATCCAGTGTATACTTGCTGGTGGACACACACCCTTCTATTATAGTCTTTTCACAAGTCATTACAGGAAGTGAAAGGATAAACCTTGGTAAACATTCTTGCTCCTTGAAAAAAGTTCATAGGGTGAATGGTGAAGAGGTGACAGTGAGAGATGGATTATGTCCCTTGTTTAATTGTTGGAGGTATAGGGGGCACATTCTTTTGCCTTTAAAAACTTCATAATTTGACATTTTTAGCAGTTGCACCTGCCAAATTTTCACCTTGGTTATTCACTTCCTGATTTGAAAGATTTTATCCATGTGGTGGATTGGCTGATAGATGTAACAAGGAGTATCATATGAAGGATGCGTTAACCTGGTTTATCACATGGATGTAGAAGAGGGACGGGTTGTGGAAGTTATATAGGTCTTCTTCTCCTCAAGAGTTTATTATAAGGAAGAAAAAAAAAAAAATGATATAACCAATTGGTAAGTAAGTTACATACTTCAAATATTGCTGATGGCATTATCAGGTTGTAGGAGCTAGGAAAACCCTTATATATACATGTTTATACTAAATCATAATTTCACAGACTGCAGGTAAATGTTGTTTTAAGACCCCTGACATCAAACACAGTATTAGAGGAGATGACATAATGTGCACCTTGGTAATCTGCTAAGGCTGTGCAATCATTACCCGAGTCTCGTACCTCTTATACTCACACCTGTAATCCCCCACACTTCCAGGTAAAGAGCTCAACAAACAGACTTAGTGACACCATCTTACCTTCTCAAGTACAGGCAGACAAGGTATGTGTAAGTCTGCCCAGCTGTTTGTTTGATGCATTCTAGAGCTGCACGTACTTATGCAAGCTGGATTTTGCTTGGTGCAATGGGGTTTGTGTTTGCTCGGTTTCACAGTCTGTTTCTGGGTTCTGTCATCAGTCGATGTGACTGTATTTCTGTGGTGCAAAGGAGTTTGCTTAGCATACTTTGCCATGGATAAGAAAGAAAAATAAATTCAGAAGAAAATATTTGATATGGTTAATATTATGTTGTAAAGGTTTAAAGAATTAGAATCGTACAAGACAAGTCATGATTATGCCTTATGACCATGAGAACTCATGTATGTTTGATCATTATTTTGAAAACAAAGTTCATTACATTAATTCAATCAGCTCATAAGATAAAAGAAGTTTATGTGAAATGCAGCCACTGATTGCTGAAACATTGCCAACCAACAACTCACTCACTTATGGGAAATAATACATGCACCACATGGACAGACAAATAACTTCAAAAATATCTTCTAACGAGGATTTATCAAAGAGAAAGGTCTAGAAATTCAAACAATTCTGCTCATGAAAGAAACAAAAGTCTTCCTGTGTGAATTTTATCATCTATTCAAGCTCTAGAGTTTGATATTGTAAACAATTTCACAAACATGATTAAAAGGCAAAGGTCAAGGGTTTGAGCTCTTGAAAGAAACAAAAGTCTTCCTGTGTGAAATCTATCATCTACTCATGTACCTTGTTATGACTACTGACAATTTTGTACCATGTTTGCTCAACGCTTAGCTTCAAGTCCCTCTATTGAAGTCCATCTGATCGAATTTGTCCTGTATTTACCAGACGCTCCAAACTAAATTTCTTCACCCTCGTGCCTGTTATTTCTATTTGACACCTGCTGGACATAATTAAACACCGATGGTGTGTCCAGCACACCTTGACTGACCGGGGGTCACCTGCGGTGGTCAAACTGTCTGTCCTGAAGTCCACTGGATTAAACATTGGAGAATTTGTATCCTTAGATTATAGAGGGAAAAGATCAGAAACTGTTTGCAAATCTAGGTTGCCCATCATGATGCATATATGGCGATCTCTGACCCTTAAAGCCAAAAAAATAGAATTTTGGCATTTGATTTTAGTTTTAAAGTTCTTTGAGCATAAGCCATGTATGTGCTTAACAAGCCTTGAGAGAGGTTTTGGAAGTTTGAATTTATTCACATTTGAACTATCATTTTCAATTGATTTCATTCATTTTACAAACTAGGGGTTCATAAGTTTCACGTCTGTGACATTTTTCTTCAGGTTACATATTCATAAGGAATATATTTGTATCATTACATGGTTATTTATTTTTTTTCATAGTTGAAGACTTATTTCATAAAATCGTTTAAATGAAAGTAAAAATGTAAAAAGAAATAAAATTTATTTGTGTTTTATTATATCCGAGACACACCTTGTATACAGCACGAGTTCTGCAGCCATTATCAAGCTTACAAATTTACTCACTCAGTTATCATAATTAATCAAAGCCTTAAAAATTCTGCTATCAAGATTTATTTTGGATCCATTATTTCAGAGGTGAGCAGACAATTTTGAAATTTGATAACCATGAACGATTTTCATTCCTCCACATAGAAGATCTGCCGCCCTTAAAACCATATTATTGTCCACGCTGGATTAGTTTGACCACAAAGAGTGACCGCTGGTCTGAGTTTAATAGATAATGTGAATTTCACTGGTCATTCATATCCATAAGTCATGCTGTGCATTTAAACCCTTAGCTAGTCTTAACGCTAGCCTTGGTAGAAGGCAACATAATGTGCCGGGGGAAATCCTACGGAACAGTGGGTTAATCCCTACCACAAATCATATGACCCATCTCCTGCTAATAATCCTTTGCTCTCCTTGAAATCTCCACTTCATTTCTCCTTTCTCCGGTTATTGAGATAAATCTTGAGCAAAAATATTTATAGGTATTTGACGAGGGCCTGTGGATTTGCTTTATTTATGTGTAGCGGTATGTCATGTGAATGAATTGATGCTCAGGACTGACCCCATGATGACATCCACCCCAATGAAATATGCAGAAAGAGAGATTAGGACCCCTATGGCATAGTTTATGCTTATTATGCCAGGATTAGAACTATTTGTTGAGTAGTCTCCCAAATTCACGAAGAATACAGTAGGTGATTCACAATTTGTGGATCATTGGATTAGTCTGTTTGTGTTGTGGCGCCCTCGTTTGATTTTGTTAGACTTTTAGGCAATAAATCAGAATTTATTTAGAACTAATTGGATGGTTATGTTCTTTGTTTCCTTTTGCATTGAGAAAGATTAGAATTTGTCTGAACATTTGTATTCATAATTTGCTACATTATTTCAACATTCTCTTTCCTTTATTTTCCATGCAAGATGACATTATCTATTTTTAGATTTTCGTTTAAAAATATTTTATTTGACAGCCAATAACATTAGAAATGAATATAGATATGACAGCTATAAATAAAAACTACCTATAATGATCATATTTCAAATATTTGTCTTTCCTATTTAAAAATCACAATATTTGTGTAGATGGGAGCGAATGTTTGTACTCAAAAGAATGAGTCCTGCAAACAAGACTTGTTGCACTGTCAAGCGTTCAGACAAGGTAAATAAAGAAAGCAAACAGAAATTCATGACAAGTTAACACACTTGTGAGGTAAATGCTATTTAAGCTTTATGTTCAATTTAGCAAGCAGTGACAGTACCATTATATTTGTATAAAAGGTTCACACATTAATGTTTTAGTTATCTCAATTTTTAGTCAAGATTGATAGAAAACTGAAAATTCTATCCCATGATCCTTATGAAATACTAACAAAACTGCACAAACCACTTTTTGGCTAAACTAACCTAAAGGTGACTATATTTGTAAGGGTTTTTTCTCAATCTTGGTTCAGTCTTATAAATCAATTTGAGTTCAGTTCATTAAATGATGCATCCTCAGCCAACAGGCCAGGGATATTCATGACCTTATTCACTAAGTGGGCTTTGTGAAAGTGGGTCCTAAATTTGTGATGACACCAGCCCAAAATAACCAACAACATCAGACCTAAACAACCAAAACATGCACACTCTCTTAACTTTTTTCGCGCTGAGGGACTTTGTGCAAGTTGGTCCAAAATCTCGTGTTCAAAGTTACACAGAGAGTCCAGACTATATCAGACTTATAGACCCAGACCAAAGACACTCGTGGGGGACAAATTTAACAGTATTTACTCGACAAATAATTCAGATCATGCCGATTTAGCTTCGAGTGGAGTGTGTGCGTTTTGACTCCTCCAACCAACTACACAGCAAAGTCCCTCATTACTGCTGCAAACAAACAAACACCAGAAGCTGTGTGCCCCGATCAAAGTGGTCACTTTAAAGATGGATGCACGCCAGAGGGTAATCTGGCATTGTCATAGTAGCGCCATCTGCAGGATATACTTCTGATCATAGTGCCAAGAGGATAGTTCATCTCTGTTGGACACTCTAGATGTTTCTGTTGCTTTCAGAGGTATTTCAAACATTTTGTACAGCTAATATTGTCCATCTGTGGTTTGGAGCAAGGCATAACCTACTCCTCCTGGCTTTTATATTGTGTTTGATATCACTTGTTTCTTTGAGTTTATCTTTTTTCTGGTTATTCACTCAAAATGCTTTTAGTACTACCACTAAGATATTGATAACTGCAAATGATGGTTTAGAAGGTGATTAAGAAACAGTAAGGATTGTTGTTTGTGTAATTTTGGCCTTCAAGTATATCATGCAAACTGAAGCATATGTAAAAATAATTTTCCTATGTTTTTTAATAAATAATCAATAGATTCTGTCAAAGGATTTTTTTTATCAATCAGCAAAAACTTAGGTTAAAAAGTATTTTTGAAACGATAAATAAATGTCAAGACCTTTGATACAAGTCTCATTGACATGTGAGTTTGACAAATCTTTTTAGGTTGTATTGGCACTTTAAACATAACTCCGCTTCCAGGAAACTAAAAAGACGTTGGCTGAGTTTACACAGGGCTTAATGCTTTTTAAAACATGGGTGTAAAAAGTTGCAGGTCAAAGTTTGAAGATAAGTCTTTGACACCACTTGCACCTGCCTAGATAAAAAAGATACAACCAACAGTGTGGTCTTGTAGGCCAAACAGTTTCTTTGTTTCTTATTTGACATTTGAATAATCATTTTATGTATATTATTAAAATTCATTCCTTATTACTTTGATTTTGAGATTCATTCCAATTAAGAAATATGGTGGTATGCTCATGGAATTCCATGTAAAGATACCTTCTATGAAAGTCAAAAGTAGACATGTGAAACTATTTCCATGTAGATTTGTCTGGTGAAAGTTTAACACTTTAATGCTGTTTTGATACTTAGATCTTTCTCTTAAAATGATACAGATATATATGCAATGAGTATTGGCAGCCAACACTGTAAGTTTCAGGGTGAGTCTATCAGTTCCAGTTTCCGTACATATCCTTTGTAATTGAGTTGTGATGTCTGTAAATTGGCCACTCAGATTTGTTTTAACCTGATTTATTCACCAGCTTACATGCACAATATTTCAAGCAATAACGTTTACTGCATTTTCTGACATGACAAAAACTTGAAGCAAGTTCTTTTAAATGGTCAAATGAATTCCTTATATGAGTTTGAAGCCCTACTATTCAAAGTATTTAAAATTAAATTTCATGAAATTCTTTTGACATTAAACCTCTATCATTTTCATCACCCTGACAGTGAAATATTCCACATGTTAATATATCCCTGAGGTCGTTCTGCACAGGAACTGAAGACATTAATTCTGTCACCGGAAATCTTTTAGGAAAGACCATTTACTCAAATGCATTTATCATATTAGTTAGGGCATAAAATAATATCCTCCATACACAATGCATCTCCCTAAGAGAACTCCTGTCTCAACCATCATCATAACCTTGATGTATGGTCACTTAGTGGTCATCCATCAGATGAAGTGGACATCCAGTGGACATGGAGCCAGCATCGACTGAGTCTCAGAAATATTGATAAGGAGAAGCAGTGGACTAGTGCTATGTCAGGCATATCTAATGTCATGTATGTAATGTATGGAATAAATGCTCACTAATTTGATATAGTTGGCATGTAGTGGATATGGTTGCAGTCTTAGAAAATCTGATAGTATTAACTATTACACACAGACATAACATTACTGATGATATTATGATAAACAGTTACTAGTTTTATAACCAATAGTGAAAAAGGGACACAATTTTTTCACTCCGTCCATAAGTAGCCCTTTTGCTAAACGTTGATCTCTCAATTACAGAAGGGACAGATTTGTTAGTTAAAGGATACAAGTATGAATGGTGTCATTTTATACAGAAGTGCTGACAGTTACTGAAAAACATAATGTCATTACTCATCAGTTCAGAAGAAAGACAATCAACAGGTATAAAGGCACAATTTTGATCAATGATCCACTTCAGTGATGAAAGGTAGTTTTGGAAACTAATAAAAAAGGAGCTAGTAGATGAAATTTGAGTTAATATTGTTTTAAACACAGGTTTCATATCTTTGCAAACATCAGTCCTGTTGCTAGCTTTCTCTCGGCAATGATGGTATCTGCTGTGATGCAAGTTAAACACTCTTTATCTTATAATTCTCTTGATTTAAACCTTAGATCTGCTCACTTCACTTTAGTGATCATGGTCTGTGAATGCTGTACAATGATAGTCACCTGAGTAAGAGATGTTAAACATAAAATCAACTTTATTTGCCTTATCTGGAAACAGGTTTGACAACTCCTGTTCCGTTGTTGTCAGTTTGTGGTAGGCACCACATGTCCAACTTGAAACAGTTTAAGTTTTTAAACAATTAAATTCAACTCAACACCTTTCAGGACTTAACAACGGATGAATTTGAATCATTAGGGAAATAGATTATCTGGAAACGTTGGAGAAAGCTTTCAGGGTGACAGACTGGTGTCTAGCCCCACTTTATGAGGGTTTTACATCGGATATCACCTGTGCTTTATAAGAAAAACACATTGGCTAGGCAGCATGCTGATACTATAGGTAGATTATCGTAGGAGACATATCCAGGAAACAGTGATAGAGTCTGACAGTCTGTCTGGGATACCAGAAAGCTTTTTGTAAGACTTACCTATGGGAAGGTGAGGATGATGTTGGAAGGGGAGGAGGGTGAAACAGGAAGGGGGAGTATTGGGGGCGTGTCTAGGTGGCCTCAGAGATGGTGGACTGAAGAAAAATGATGCACCTTTTGATGAAATTGCATTTGACTATTGACAATGAACAGAAAGGGGAGACAAGTATGAGAGAATGATTTTGATTGGATATAGGCTATCAGCATTTGAGTACCAGGACGCTGAGGATACAACCATAACCACCTGTGGTAATTATCACTTAAGCTGCTTCCTCCAATGTTTTCCGAGTTTGAAAATTACTGAATTCATTTTTTTTTTTATCAAATAACCCAGGATTGGACTTCGGCTAAAGAAATAGACAATAACTAACGAGTGACGGGGAATGACAGATTTACTTTCCTGAGTTATATTAATTTCATAATTCTCGAGCCTTGGCGAGAGAATAATATCATTAACATAACGAGGGAAAGATAATCTGTCATTTCACATCAAGAGTTGGTTAACGTTTAGATTACCCATATGTATTTTAAAAGATTAAACTTGAATACAATAGAAATAAAAGTTTCTTTACAAAGGATAGGATGGCGAATCTCCAAATTCATACGCATGTGCTGTAGCTTAATTTACATGACACTTACCTATGCACGGCTAAATTGTCATTAGTGAAAAGGTTTCAAAATAAAAGCTAAATGTAGTTGTTTTTAAAAGTTTATTCTTTCCTTTCATAAAGCCGTCATTCAAAATGGTTATATTTAACAGTTTATTATTAATTTGAAGAAGTCAGTGACTCCCTACAGTAATAATACTTTCAAACGAAAATTCTTGTGACGTAACCTATGGCTGCTCGTGTCTATGACGTTATTACAACAGAACGAAACCAGGACCTTTCTTCGCGATTGTAAGCTTAACGAAATAACGTAGCAATTAGATACTAATTTTTATACCTTTGTGCAATTTGGCAGATATATTTCATGTTTTTTTGCCGTGGCACATATGAAAAATAACCCATGGCAACTACGTGGAATAAATAAACATTGTTAAACACGGGTAAACAAATTATCAGTCGGGGAAAAGTGTAAAAGATAAATGAAATTGGCATAATGTTAATTTTCATTGGTTCACAACAACCAATCAAATACCTGGAAAATGTGTAACTCCCGTGTGACTTACAGGAAAAATACTACCCTGTGTCCACCTTCCCATATGAGTGATATATATCTGTCTCCCACATATAAGTAATGAAGAGCATCATAGATTTTGCGAAAGGTTTGCTTTAGCTCTTGAGTGATTCGGTGGCCATGTGGAGAACAGGGTTTAGACTTGTGAAAAATATATAAAGTTAAAAGAAGGAACTTCCTATCGATATTGATTCTGGAAAGAGTGAAGAAACTTTAAGAGCTCTGTTATCATGCAGGTGTGCTCACATACTGCAGGTAGATACAACACCTTCACCTCCCGCCTCTCTCATGTACATGCACAGGTGAACTCATCAAGGCATAGGCGGATGTTGTAATCTTTTAGGACTTGACATGGCAAGGTTGTTATCAAAATTAAGGGAGGTAACAATCTCATCACCAGTATTTCTGTGTTAACAAACATTATGTCATGCTTCAGTATAACAGTATATGAAATATGTCTGATTGGACAGCCTGTAACCTGATTAGTTTTTAGGCAAGCTGAGGCATGTTTTCTCTAGTTAATTGGGCCCAAAATTGATTGATTATTTTTTAACTAATAGCTTTTAGGTTCATTCCATACACTGAGTATGCTATGATAGATTATGATTATATGCTATCTATTAATTAGTATGATCTTAATCTATTATTTGCTTGTTTTTGGAAAGGAGATAACATTTACCATGTTTTACAGCATCATCTGACAAATGCCTACTTAAAACTGTGGTAACAGTTTAAGACTTTAAAAACAATATGTAAATTTTAAATATAATAATCAAATATTTTCTTCAAAATAAAAAATGTCAGCTTGTTTTGCGTTTCTTTTGTGGGTGAGTATATCAACCTTTGCCTCACATGACACACAGTTGTATACAATGATACTCTGCTGTGAACACCCATATAAGTAAACCTTGGACATGATAGGTTTGTTTTATTTCTCTTCACAGTATACAAACTCCTTCTTCACTGGTGGTCTAAAGCAAATAACATGGTGTGATTCACTCTTCTATTAAATCTTTATGACATGTATGGGTGACCGAGAATATTAATTGAAAGTTCTCAATGACTACATAAACTTATTCTACTGTTGCATGTATTTTGTTTTTAGATTGTAAAAACTTACATTATATAATATTGTAAATTATGTCTTTTTTTCGTTATTTTTTTGCTCTTATATCTTTAACTCATTTAACAAAGTTCAAAATAACATCTTAATTTACTATTTTTATTCAAATTTAATCAACTTCAATCATGAATAGAATTTAAATCAAGTCTCATCTTTGTTTTTCTCACTGTAACAACATTTTCCACAACCTTTCGGCATGTCTGCTGGCACCAATTATTTTTACATAAATGTTTCCTGCAGATTGAACCATATTTGACCTATAACATTGCCACTCAGTGAATGAGAGACTTTATTTAACCACGTGGACTTTTCGTAAATTTAACAAAGAAGACAAACCCGAATACGCTCGACGTGATTTGTATGTAAAACCCAAGACGCAAGAAAATGCACAAGTTATCCTGAAGCCATTTGTATCAGTCATTTTAACATCATGGCTTCGTCATTAGGCTTGTTCAAACTATCGAGTGACTGTAAGACATGCTTGTGCTTTCGTTAGCCACAGAAAGTACACATGATGTGAGTGGCTGGCTTTATTGTCCTGCCTGCGTAAGCTGGTTGGTCCGTCTTTTGGACGCCAATCTACAAAATCTAACCGATTCACAATTGTCTCAAAGTGATGGTTTTTCACACCTTCTGTCCTGAAAAATGGGACTATCTTTCATTGGAGACATTTATGCTGTAAAGATTAACGTTAGTTAGGCCCTCTAGGTATTTATTGTCTCATGGGATTTGTTTACAAATAAAGAGATAAAGATATCTTGTGAAACACATTGTTTCTAATCCTGTAAATAAATATAAAGAAGAATAAAGTAATGAAAGTAAATAGTTTTTCAGAACTGTGTTTCAGAATGGTCTCAGTTCCTGAATTGAATGTCAAACTATTATTGATAAAAAAAACAGGAATAACAACATTAATTATCTTTTTTCATGGAATTATTCAAGATGTGCAGAAAATTATTAAGGTTTTATTTTCTTGGTTTTAATTCCCACACATTTGACGTGTTTGTCATTAGAAACGGGAAGGAAGTTATAAACATATTAAAAATTTGACTTAAACATGTAAGGCTAGAACGATTCTAGTAATTGTAGTTCTGTTTAGAAAAACATAAAATATGTAAAACAGTAAAACAAACTTTTGAAAAGCAGACTGTACTTTCCACAAAAGAAGGAAATATACACATAATCAGGTGAAATATTTTTCAATTTTCTAAATATCAAGAAAATAATAATTCATCAAATCACTTTTTATCATTTGTATCTTTTTTATTTAAAACTTGAATTAAAACCTGCAGTATATCATTATATGATATCATTCAGAGTGAAAGACAGCTGGTCTTATCAAGTCAATTAAACCCTGTAGATCAGTTAGTGACTAGTGTCAAGCTTGACAAAATATGAATCAAGTGACAAAATTGTCTTTTGATTAAAAAAGGTGAAAGAAAATATAAATTTGTCTGCACGGAGAGCCTAATGAGGTCAATTAGTTGTGGATAGTTCTAGGTGTGTGGTTTTTATGAATGAACAACATACAGACTAACTCCCACTCTCAACACGTAAGCTTTTACTTATCAACTCCATAGCTGTGTGTCTACATTAAATTTTTGTGGTCGACTTGCCTCTTATCATGTTTATTTCCGCTTTATGAGGTCATCAAGTTAAACTTGCATGCTTTTGCATAATAGACAACTTAATTGTGATTTATGGTTTCATATATCTGCATAAGCAATTTGATATATGTCACTAAGGACAGGGCCATGCTGAATTCTTTTAAAAATGTATGTATGTATATATGTTATAATCTGGCTTGAAACTTTTTAAAATTATGAAAATTTTTTAATCATACTTTTTTATCTATGAAACTTTATTGGTGAGGTTTTAGATATATTTTGAAAATTATTCATTTTTAAAGTTTGTGTTTTTGTGTGATTCACAATATCTTACATTTTCATCAGTTTCATTTGAAAGTTGTATGATATGTATTGATATATATGGGCAAAGCTTTGATTTGTATGATTAAGGAATAACAATATTGTATTCATGTATGTTATGATTAATATTGACTCATTCCGATGTATTGAATCCTTTATCGTGCGTCATGCTGATAGATAATCACTGACAGCTGTAGACATGTTTTCTATTACATGTCCTGACAATAACCAATCAGATTCATCCTGTCACACGCTGTGACCTTCTTGACCTTTACAACCCTCCACAAAAATCACATTTTCTTGCCATTAGGCTGTTACCCGAGGTTGCGGAAAGTCCATTTGTGGAGGTTACCCTCCAGCGAATTCAATGATTAAGTCATTATGGCAGATAGTAAGGGTGAAGCGGCCCAAGACAGTTCAATTAAGAAGTCAGTAGGTCTTGCAAATATATAATAGAAATAAGACCCCCTAACCCCAAGGGGTCAATCCCAATGAGTATACAACAAATTCCCTTTGCTATGCAACCATGGCAGAGCTCTCTTTGAAATGATCCTTACCACCATTGGTCAAGAAAGAAATGGGACCAAAACTTAAACTCCTGTTGTGAGTAACGGGTTGACATGATCTTCATGGGTTAAAATCTTCCCAAAAATGTATCCTGCTAGAAAATTTTGATAGCATTTGTTTATATAGCTTTGCATAACAAATCAAAAGACAAAGACCAACAGATCATCAACCGTGTGGTACATTAAAAAGGTCATCTCCCTCGATGAAATGAGATCTTGCCATAATTGTTCTCTTGCAGAGATTGGCAGCACTAAAGCATGTGTGGATTAATTCTGTTCATCGAACTTGTGTCAAACTAAAGCATATATGAGTTGGAGATATTGAGATATCATTATATCTGGTTCCTGTTAAATAGATCAGAATAATTGATTAAAAATTTATGTCGAAGATTTTTTAAGTGTAGCCAATGAATTGGCCTTTGCAATGTCAAAGGCCAATCATCAATGATGTCATTGCTATCAATAATTTGTTAATCAAATAGTATTACCCCGGTACTCTGAAATCCTTCTCTTCCGTCAAATATTCCTGTTTACCAAGCCAAAATGACAGTAACATAATTATAGCCCTGTCATCAACCCATCATTATCATACTACCCTTTTCTTGTCTTTTTCAGACAGTGCAGTGAGACACATGAGCATTTAGACTGATTCTTCTTCAGTATTTGTTGGATATATACTTACATGCCTACAAATAATCAGGTCAGTATTCTTTTCTTATATTCTCCATAACCTTGTTGAATTGGAACAAATAATGAGGATATCTACATGATGCTTATCCTTAAAATATTGCCTGATTGTGATGCTACTCAGATTAACCCTTGCCATGCTGCTTGAGGGTCACTTCCACAAAAACATCACCAGGTACCCAAACTACCTTAGAGGACAACAGAGGAAATTTCAATAGTCTCCTAGCCTGCTGTGGTATTCTCAATCTCTCAACTCATTGTGGAGCATTCAAAGCTTAATAGAAGTTATCATTAACTGGGACACCAATCCAGCTACTAACTGTTCCAAATTATGCTGAACTTTGACTAAGATGATGAATGATAGACAGATCTAATTCCATTAGCTCTTTGTGTTGTTGTTGTTGTTCAAACTCTTTATCTACCTGTTTGTCTTTATTTTCCTTGTCAAATCTATGTTCACCTTATATTAAGATTACAAATGTTGTAGAGTTATGCAAATATGTCTTTGAAATAAAAAAATCTTTTTGACATAGGAAAGCAAACTGGTGAGCAAAATTCATTGATGAAGGGTTGAGAGGTTAGAAACATGCCATTGACTTAGCAGCTATATTTGCAGTAGACGACTGTTCTTCATGCTGTAAAGTTTGATGCACTGGTGCAGTGAAATTTAATAAATAGTATCCGTGTTACTGATGACACAGGTTTTACTTTGGAGCTTACAGAGCAGTACTGTTTGCTTTATCTGACCCACCACCCTTGCCATATCATATCAAAGCCTATTGCCATCCATTCTGAGTTTCCACTTTACAAAAAGTACTCCCTGTTATCAAAGTTAAATATCTGAGAGTAGCAACAAGGTGAAAATCCCAGTATATTTGGCTTGCATGTAAAGAGTCAAGTTGTCGCAAGCATTTCTTGACTTCATGATCCCTTGAAAACATTTTAACATGTATATGTTGGAAAGCTTGTGAAAACTGCTGCCAAAAGATTCAAACAGTTTTATTGCATGATCTTTCAATGTTTTTAACCAAATTAAGATCCCACGTAAGTCACATCACATGCTACCATGAAAGATAACCAAAATTCCTCAAGTGCATCTGTAGAGATAATAATCCCTCGCTGACAGCCAGCCAAGTAGATTCTTCTGTAAACGTCTTCCTCTTAGAGAAGTGAAATGACAACTGACCCTTCGATCAGCCTTATGCCAGGACTAACATCAACATCTTTATTGTCTCAAAAAATTTGTCGGAATGGAATGTTTGCTTCGGAAGTGATGTGTTCAGACATTTTTGAATATTGTTTGGCTATTTACATCTCAAGATAATACCTGTGATCTTCAGCGAAGGACTAATATTTAAACATTTGGACGCACCTCAGGAATGTTTGCACGTACATTTATTTCCCTGCATGTCAGATTGCGAATATTGTCGCTTAGAAGAACAGGTTGCAATGGAGATCATAAAAATATTTGATTATTTTGCACCGACTGTTTGCGTTAAATGATCATTGTTTGGTGAAAAAATGATAAATATTTGATACCTTGAAAAGCTTCCCACGTTTAATATCGCATTGTTTGTGATTGTGATTCATAATTTCATAACTTGCATGTTGATAGGATTACAGAGCAGCTGTAATGCGCAGTTACAACATCTGGGAAATTTCCAGAATAGAATATTTAAGATAACATGGATACAGTAAGAAACATGTTTTAACCACATCCGGTGATGTTGGTATGATGTAAATTTGGACAGTTTCATGGTATTCCGTATTTTAAAGGGACAATCTGACCTTGGGATGAAAGGCAAATAATTTTGACACACACACCCTATACTTGCTATACTTGCTAGAGGAACTGAACACTTTAATGGATAAACTATGAGTGCTATATGATGACAAGTAATTAATGACCGGACTAATCCGCAAACCCTTGTCATGCCGTAGCAAGGCTTTCCACACTGGTAGCGCTGATGAATGGTTCATTACTCTTTGTTTTTCGTTTTGAATGACTGTGACATTATTATTTTTGAAGTTGTCAAATTTATTCAAACAAATTTTTACAAGGAGTAAGATGCCTCAAATGGGTTGTGAAAAAATAATTTTATTTATGTATTATATATAACAGAAATGCAACTTCCATGAATTTCTTCTCCAATACCCATGAAATACTCTTTTTATAGTTGTTCAACAAAATGGTGGAAATAACAGGTTTATCGACTGCCCTTGAATAAAACCTACCAAATTAATAAAAATAAATACCTTTTTGAAAGTTTTTGAAGTAGTTAGTTATTGAGAAGATTAACGTATTCGACGTGATAAGCGCCCGGGGCGCTTAAAAAAATCGTAAAAGGGGGCGCTTATTAAAACGATAAAAATTGTCCTCAAGTTAAGTCTTGAAAGTGTTTTCTTACGATACACATGTCTTTGAAATATGGTTTTGTAACTTTTATCATTTTGATGGTGGTCGGGGGTCTAAAAATCCCCTGTATTCTTCACTAAAAGACTTATTGCAAGACTGAAAAACCTTCTTTAATGAATCGGCATGCAAGGTAAGCAATGTTGAGAGGTGGGCGCTAAATCAGGACGCTTATTGTTCGGTCCAAAACATGGTGGGTGGGCGCTTATAGGGGAGTGGGCAGTTATTAAGTCGAATAGGGTATGTTAACACAGATGCATGCATCATTAAGATCTGAATATAATATTTTACAAAACAGTTCAACGGGGTTGAATGTTTTAATCAAATGTATATATAGATATAATGCACTACAAAATCTATGAATTATACTTTCTGTCTATCACAATTGTAAAAAAAATACTTTGGGTATTTTGATAATATCAAGTTTATTGGTTTATATAAATCAAAATACTAAAAGTTTTGAAAGTCAGATAAAATATTCAGTTGTTTTTTTATATTCTGGGATTGTTATTCTTGCTTGATAGATGAAACTATCTTCATTTGTTAGGCATTAAGAATGCTCATGCAGAAGTATCAAACTTTTCTGTATCAGCCATGACGTTATTCAGTATGAATATTTCATGAGGAAAATAATTTTTGTAGTTCACATCTAACAGTTCAGATGTGTTAACACCAATGTGATGTTAATTGCTAGTATTTTGTAGTTTTGCTCCCAAGCTACTATATATATATATATTTAAAATTGATCACTTTCCCTTCCTTCACAATTGTAACTGTAATAGAGTTTTGTGGGTATGCTCCCAACAATAACATAGTCATATAAATGAACTATTGTGAATACAAGTGAACTGAAAATCACCTCACCGTTGAAAGGTACAGTGTTCCACTCTGTCACGGGTTCTGATAAAATGGAATATCTTTTTTCCTTTGCTTACATCTAAAGGTGCCTTCCATTCAGAGGTCTAGCACAGTGCATGGTTTCATCTCACCCTAGTGTCCAGTGCATAGCATATGACTTATGGTTCAATCATCTGCATGAGTACCTTTGAATGATGTTTAAACATTTGGACCTCATTCAATAATATCTTCACCCTTGAGTCAATGCAAGCATGGGGGATTGGTTGTTCAGGTACTAAAGTGGCCTTCTTTGATGTTTTGATTGCTTTGCAGGTAAGTGAAAACCTCCAGAAACCTGCTTAAAGATATTTTCTAAAAATCTGAGTCAAATGACATGAAATCATAGGTAATTTATTCCTGAATATTTATGAAGGTCTTCCTCCTTTTTAAAGGATCAATTATTACATATGAGTTAATTTTCATATTTAAAAAGAACTTTCATGATAGGTGTATTTTTCAAAAAAGCATTTGTGTTTTGATACCATTAAAACTTGAAAAGAAACCTTTAAAAGTTTTTTTTGTGAGTTTTAATTGTATGAATATCGATATCCCCATTGAGTTTCATTTCCAGAAAAAGCTCCTGGTCATACTGCCTTTGGAAAGAGCTCATTCTTCTCATGAGTCATGAAAATAATCTGCAAAGTGAAACGTTCTTTACCTCACTGATGTTGGTCATGTCGACTAGAGTTGCATGTTACTAAATGTAAATTAAAGACCTTTGGTCTAGGAGATGGACTCAATTCAGGCCAACTATTCATTTATCTTTTACTTTGCACAAAATCAATTTCAACTAACACTCTCCACAAAAGGAGGTGAGAAAATCAACTTTGGTAATGAAATTCTTAACGAAAATACCTTTTTACTCCTTTAAGCACTCTTGACAAATTACCTGCAATGAAATATTCCAAGTTTTGCTTGACCAATTTGTTTCCATTTTGTCACATAATCCCCTGTCAAATCTGATTTGCATTGCAATTTAGTGCAATAGATGACAAAAACTGCTCTCCAACCTGATGCGTGTTTCTGTCACTTGCGAGAGATTTCATCAGAGCCTTACATTTACCAATTTAGCCGGAATGCTCAGTGACCCAAAAACTTTTACATGCACCGCCACTTACGAAAGAAGGGGCAATTTTTTTACCCTGGACACACCATGAAAACCTTCGGTCCCAATTTGCAAGAGTAGGTTTAGACACTCTCAGAATTTGAAGAACTTGAAGATGTAAATAGGAGAGACATTCTTCAATTTGCCTCAATGTTTGTCACCCCAGTGCTACTCTAGACACGGCAAGCTTTCGTGTTGTATATATCTGTATGGGAAATGTACGCTTAATCATCAAATCAGTTTGATTGACATCGAGAGTTGTACATGAATGAAATGTGTGACAAATGACGATTTCGTTGCAGTCATATCCGCTGTGTGCTATTCATCACTATCATACTTGGATTAGTAGTCGAAGCTGAAAACATGCAAGTAATCGACAAATAATGCACGTAATTGATTAATCATTTCTATTTTAAAATCTTTAGCTACAACTTTTCATATAGCATAAAAGATGATTTGTAAATGATTAATATTAATATTTAAAAAAAATGTCCTTATTGTGCAGGAACAACCTATTAAAAATGTTAAAATCCCTTGAAGAATAGTAACATATTTATGGTTTATTATTTGTTTGTTGTTCATTTGTTGGGTATTTAATGTTTGTAAATTCATTTATTTTATGATACGCTGATAATGAATATGAGTAGTATTATAATGAAAATTCTATTCCATAAATGATGATTTTAAAAGGACGCCATCTTTTGAAAACTGAAATTCAGAATCATTTCAGCTAATTTTAAGGTGATAAACTAAAATGTAAGGTAAATGGCAAAAACCTACTAGGAAAGGTCACCAGACCTCACCTTTAATCACCCACAGGTAAATATTTGACTAACACTTACCTGCACTTCCAAGTGTGTTCCATATACTCTCCCATCTCTCCACTAATTGCAAACCGTCAATCACTCTGAAAGACAAACATATTACATCAGATACATGTGATGATATCCTTTGATCATGATCGTTAATTGTCAGGTATGAATTGTAATAACGAGCATATTAGCAGGTGTTAAAGTGATTTTGACACTTCCCCTTTTATTACCTGTGTTTGTCAAGTGTCTAGACCGGTTTTATCAATCTTATACCTGCCGGCATTGCCTTTGTGACGTTCTGTTGATAACAAGGCTCATGGTATTCTCAGGTGTTTTCTCATTCAGGTAGCCTGGTAGAAATAACATAGGTAACTTATCAAGGATAGGCTGAGGATTTACTTTTGGGAACTACTTCATATCATCAGGTAAGTTGTGAATGGTGATTTCAGATAAAAAACTGTTTTATGTTTAAAACAGAAAATGAAATATTATCTTTTCACATAAGAATAATTGACGAAAGCTGTTACCAATGTTGGCATTCATAGTTTCTAAGGTAATTGTCCTGTAAAATTGTAATGATAATTTATTAAATAATCTGCAGTTAGAGTAACCAAATATTATGTTATACAATTCACTAGTTTCTTGAGGTTTTGGTATTTGATCTCTCTGAGCATTTTGTAAGTATCAGTAGATGAAAAGATTATGTTCTGGTAGATTGTGAATCACACGGTACTTTTGTATGTATCAGTAGATTAATAGATGATGTTCTTGTAGATTGTGAATCACTTTTGAATGTATCAGTATTTCATGGATTAAAAATTATCCTTTATCATGCAAATCTTGTGAATTGCCATACATTAATTCTCAGTGAATTACTCAGTTCAAAGAGTGAGAACATGTTCTTTTCTTGTTCATAATTGGCACAAATATATACGTCTTCTGTTGTAGCTAAACGTCTGTAGTTTAAGTGTATTTGGAATAAGCTGAAGCCTTGAGGGCAGGTTTGATTCAATAGTTGTAATACATTTATAGTAAAGAGAGTTTTGTACCTGAGGGTATGTCTACAATTCATGCCCAGATCTACTGATAATTCAAGGTAAGCTGCTAGAGATATCATATAAAATAAGTGTTACTGCTCAAGGTGTAAGATTGAAGATGAAAATCTTCACATTTTATGACACTATACATTCTCATTTGTCATTAATTCCTGTACAACCTCTTTTCTAATACAAGCTTTTCTCAGGCTTCCTGCAGTTCCCCTGAACTACCTTTCAATAATTGCTGCATGCATTGATAACACATGCTTGTTGTCACACAGGCCTATGCAATGATGCAGTTGATAATTAATGTGAATTTGTTTTGTACAGAAGACTCCAAGTGAAAATTGTATATTTGAATAAATTTTAGCTTTCTTGAAGCATAAGGTAATAACGGAGACATTTTGAATTTAGGTGGGATAAAACCATTTATTAGAGAAAAATAGACATTTCTAATGTCCAATTCAGTTTCTGTGAAGACCACGTCCACCGTTTTGAATGATAACATTTGAAACAGCGTTGCTGATTGCACAACAAGCTTTGATTGCATTCCTTTATCTAGACCAAGAAAGTCTTGTATTACGACAGAGGTTGTATAGGCATTTATGACGGAGCTACCACTGTTGGGCGAGAATAAACATTGTATTTAGTTTATTGACTTGTTTTTACAGAAATTACAGCATAGGAGTGATTTTTGTAGTAGTAAATTTCAAACTGATGTTGAAACTTGGAACTCATTATATATTTTCAAAATATTGCTAACCCCACTTTGATTTAAAAAATGAATGTATAGATGATAACCTTTTATCATTTTCATCAGCTTATCAATCAAGCATCTGATAACTTGACTCTTATATCCCCAAAAATGAAACACTTGATATATTCAGCTGAAAAATTATATATATAAAAGAATAAAATGTTATTAAAAAATTGTAACTTAATTATAGATGATAGAAATTTAAGATATATTGACAAACAAATTTGCTTACGGTAACAGTTGAGATAAACTTTGTCAACAAGATCATCAAAAAGTTGCTATATACACCAAGTTGGTTATGAAATTATTCACCTCGTTTCTTGCAAAAATAGTTGTTTGTCCTTCCCTGCTCAATGCAGTTGCAAATAGGAAAAAAAAATTTATTGACCAGCTCATACCCTGTGGCTTGAACATTACATTGATTCACATTGGTGTTGCAGCCCCCTGAAATTACCTCCCTTTAATGCACTCTTCAGCAGAACTGATGGCATGTTTGCTGCACAATATATTGATATTTTTCAGCAAAGAATTTGTATGTTTTTCAAATCCAATGATTGTATTATTTGCTGCATTGCAAGATAGATTTTTTCCATGTCGCGCAGTGCATATTGCCTGAGGATATGTGTTGTATAATGTGACGTGTGTATTGAGTAATTTATAGGTGGTAATGATGATAGCTACCTGTGAATCTTAACGAAGACACAGGTAGGCTTAACAGATGCACAGGTGAATTTGTCAGGTGAGACTTCATGACTAACCATTAAACTTTCACTTGATGACTTTAGGTCTGTCATGTCATATTTCATTAGGCTTTACCTTTATGATTTTACATTTTTTTATTGATAGTATAAATTCATTTATGGTTAGATTTTCTTGATAATTCTTACTATTTGTTTGAAAGTTTTTTTAATCCCGATAGATTTCTAATTTATTTGATTATAAAGATAATCATATCTATAACATCTTGAGAAATCCATACACCATAACCCAGTTGAAGTATCTCTTCAAGGACTGATCAGTGGAATGAATGATATGTTATAGAAGTTGAATGATATTTAAGTTGAATGATATTTAAGTTGAATGACATCCAAGTCAGTTAGAATGGAACCCTTATCTGCAGGATATGTGAAATTTCCATATGATCATATAAGGATTTGATGAGCCCTGATTATTCCTGTAGAAGAGATTACTGTAATTGGCCACTCAGAATAGCATTGTATTGAAAAAGCTGAAGAGTTAAAGAGAGGGTAATGTCAGCTTTCTGTCCACCATCTTATTCATGATTTTGATAATTTTATTATGCCTTGCAACAACAAAGTTGCTAGGGAGTATTATAATGGGCACTGTCTGTCCGTCTCCGTCCGTTACACATTGTGTCCAGCTCATAACTTTGTAATTAATGAACAATTTCACTTAAAATTTGTCTTGGAATTCAGATATGTATATATATTATAATGTGTCATTATCAACTATTTTAAAAATATCTTAAACAATTTAATTTTAGGAATTTGGGTGGAAAGTGATGAATTTGTAAGAAAACTGTTAACAAGTCCTGTCAGGCTCATAACTTCTCAACTAATTATCTAATTTTGATCAAATTTGTTTTAACATGCATAATTACATGAAGGTGTGCCATGTGTAACAATTTTGAAAATAGTTTTTGACAATAAATAAGGATACTGTTGAAAAACTGTTAAAAATCATGTCCATGTCTGACAAACGGATCATCAATGGTAGTCTTTTTTGGGCTCATTAAAGGTTAAATTCATCACAGAGATCCAGAAATACATAAAGGTTGATTTGAAGATATACTGTATTTCCTCAAATAGATGCAGGGTCTCGAATAGAGGCTGGGGCTATGGCTGTTTTAAGTAAATACACGTCGGGTCTCGAATATACTCCGGGTCTCGAATACACGCAGGGTGATAAGTTGATTAATTAATGATCCGTAGTTGAATGCAAATAATGTATACTCTCTGCATGGAATTTCCTACTAAAAAAATAATAGACGCCGGCCTCGATTAGACGCCGGGTCTCGAATAAGGGGGGTCTGAAAAAATAGACGCCCCCGGTCTATTTGAGGAAATACGGTAATATTAATTTTCGGGTCCCAAAATAAAAACATCATACTATGACTGAAATGATCCAGTTATCTCCTCCTGTGCTATTTTTTCGATTGGCATTTGAATGTTTATTATGATCACAAACATAATTGAAAATATCCTTTGAATTACGTGATTTTATCCAAAATGTGTTGATTTCATTTTATTTTTAATGTATATAGTTTCTTTTTTTTATTCTTTACAACATGGCAAATGACATATAATTCAGCAAAATAATATTGAGGAATCATTAATTTTGATATATTCATAGAAAAATCTTAAATTGATAAAATATATAATACCTGGAAAACATTGTGCCAGTTGTGGGGGAAGTAGCTCAGCCATGGCAGCTGCTTGTTCATGTTAAACTAAAAATCTACCAGAATCTTTGCATTTCTCTTTGCATGTCTTTTCTCTGTGTTTTCTTGATTTCACTATCTGAGTCTTTGACTCTTGCAATTACTGCAAGTTCAATTATTAATGGTTGAGTTGATAATAAATGAAAATCAAGTATTTTTGGATGAAAACACCAATTGAATATTGCATCAGTGAATTGAAAATAAATTAAAATCAGGTCCTTTTCGGAAGAAAACCCAAATTGAAAGTCTTGTGATCTGTTTGTTAAACCCATTGTTCATAATTGGCACCAATGGATGAAATAATTCATATTTCCTTGTCATAGCCTTGTGATTGTTGGAAAATTGAAACGTGGAATCGTTCACTCTTGGATAAACGCCATGATGGTTACATCACAAATTGTTATCTCAAGTGAGCTCAAGAAACATCAAATCAGATTGGTCACAACTTCTCATGAGTCACGTCTTCGGGGGGAAAAAAGGTGAATTTAATTTTGGTGCTTTTTAGTGGCCGGCCAACTTGCTGAGTACAAGGAGTGATTGCCCCTGTGGTTCACTGATTTTCATTGGTGGGTTAATTGAACACAAGAATTACCAATGGATGAGATAGAAACCATGCTTTCTGCTTAAAATAGATCTTTTACAAGGAAAAGGCAGCCATCTTGCTCCAAATATTGTTCCAATGATTTAGGAAGATGTATAACTGATGTCCCATGAGGAGGCATGTTTGATGTTATTTTTCTTGTAGACTGGCATCAGTGTGATAATTATTTATCTCACAGACAGATATGTGAAGGACAATCAACTCAGGTCAAAATCAATGTCCTCACCTGGGTTCCATCTAAGAAAGGGTTTAGGTAGTTTTAACCCTTCTTCTTCTAAAACAATGGATACAATGCCACATAGTTTCTCAGAGCAACAACATGCATGGTTGGCTAAATGTCGCTTATGCTTGCAGGTTTCAATGCAAGGCATGGTCTCATGTGTTCTGCTGGCTATTTCCCAGAAGAAAAAAACTACATTAATGTCATTTAGATTTAGATTAATAACGTTAACTCTTTCATAACTTTTTATATTAACGATTGATCGAGTAAGAAGTCAGAGTACATAGCTCCTCTATGAATATTCTTAATATATTTATCACTCGATATTGAATATCAAAAGTAATTCCTTTTATTTATATTTATGCCTTCCCCTGAAGGTTTTTAATATGATGTTTATAATGAAGCAAGTTTTGGGTGTTAATTTTTAAACCTAATTTTTTTTTTTTCAAAGACTTCATCCATGACAATTTATTCATGACAAAACATTGCTTAGATTGAATTCCTTGTATCCTTGTTTAAAGGAATTTCCTTAAGAGAAGTTACAATAAAATATGGTGTCCTCCAGCTAATAAGGTAGGAAAATCACAACTTTTTGCTCTTTGTTTCATTTGATGTATTGTGAAACACCATTATCATCAGCGGGACTACTTTCCCTGAGATTGATTAAAGCATTTTTTTAATTGTCTGTGAAAACAGTGTTAAATACCGCTACAATAAACATTTAATACATTTGGCCATGAATAAAATGCATCAGTGGTTTCTAACAAAGCATATCAACTTTAACAAATCTTTAATCTCTACCAAATGTTAATTCTTCCAAATACATCAAAATTAAATTTTCATATTTTTTGCACTTCTTTTATTAAATCGGCCTTCCGCATTGATGCAGCAAACACCAGCAAGACAATTTATCGTCCAATTCACAAAACATCGTAAAAACTGCAATTTGAAATTTAACAATAATGTCAAATCCACCCTCAAGGGGACCTTCTAGCAGCCCTCTTCTCTGACTAATTAAGTAGCAGGTCCGCAGAAAAATTCATTCGCTGCGAGACTGCTCATTGTGAAAGCGACAGGAAGATCGCTATGGAGGCAACTGAGATCATGGGGGCAGCGGATGGATTAATTTCACGATATTTATAATTTTGTCAGCTTTAGTTCATTTCATTGTTACGTCTGGTAGAATCCAGGAATAAAAAAATGCATAAAAAGGGATTAATCTTTATGGCCAATACTTCCTTTGTTAATGTCACTTAATGTTAATCTTTTTTTATCAAAAGGTGTCCCTGAAATAGTTTTATAACGAGGTTATTCCTCGTTATACTGTTGAGTTAATTTGAAGAACACCAAAACACTGGCGCTGTTGAAATTTTCAATTTAAATTTGGTTTGAAAACAATGCTCATCTTATGCAAATAAAAGATATTTTGATATAGGGAATTGATATTTTTGCAAGCTTTTTGAATGAAATCAAGAAATCTAGTTTTCATGTTTTCATTAAAAAGACATTTCTTGTTATCCATTATTTTTGTGAAAAGCAAATTTTAAAACTACCATGACCTTTTGGATATTAAATCAATATTTAAATTTTCAGTTTTATCAATTTACAACTGATGTAATAAATCAAATACATATTCCAAAACAAGTGCATTTGGCAAACAGTAATAGTTTGCAAAGTTGACAATAGTATGAAAAATTTATCTTTCCAAACTAAACTTTTATGCCTGAAATATGTGAAAATAATTCTGATATTTATCATTTATCAGGTAACACTAATGCAGCATTATTTTTGTCAAAATCTTATCACTGATCAACTTTTGATAAAAAAACAACAAACTATTGTTCAAAATATCCAATAGGTTGACCAGAAGCTTTTTTATCAGTCCACCTTCAAACGCGGAAGTCATTCAATATTAAGGACAATGAGTGTGCACATCACACATTCTGGCAAAAAAATCATGAATATTTAATATTGAATTTCCTAGACCATCGCATGTCTTTTTCAAGTTAGGGGAGATGTTGACTTCATCTAAGTCACTTGATTGTAATCACAATCTGTAGAAACTTGACCCAAGGGTTTTTCATCATATTGAAACAATATCAACTGTAAACAACTATTGTACCATTATGCCAACACAGAACACTGGTACACACATCTGTTAGTAGTCTTTTGTGTAAGTCGTAAATTATAATTAACACAATTATAGAATGTTCAACTATGTAGTAAGCTATTACTCTACTGGATCCTTTAACAAGAATATTCTTATCATTTTTGTCGCCTTCTTATAGATGAAGAAGTTAACCATTTGTAAATCTTGTCATTATTTTGTTTTAATCATGTCATTTTCAATTGCCTTCAAATTTGTTTTGTCTTTAGTTATAAGTAATAAGAACTATAAAGAAAATATATATATATTGATTTGCTTGTTGATATAAAGGGTACATCAAACCAGTTTTTATGTGAAATATTGTAAAACTTATTGTATAGAGAAAATAAGGCTATGAGAATTACTAAATTGCCTCAAAAACAGTCATGAGATATCCAAATTATTTAAAGAAAACATATGTCAGACAAAATATCATTGATTCAAGAGAATATTGTCTCTCTCAATCAGCAGAAAGGGATAATTGTCATATCAAGCATTACTAAATCATTAATGCCCATAAAGAAAAAAACAGAATGAAACCAATAATAATTTTCCTTGAGACCAAAAGCCAAATTTTTTTTTAAAAACATCTCACAAACTCACATTGCTTAAAACTACTCTGTGAACAAAATCCACATTGCTTTGTTATGCATCTTTGCTTTCAACAAAATCCACATTGCTGCAAGAAAGCATGCTTCATGAGTTTATTGCCTCTTAACGCTGACATTAATTTTTTATAACGGAGGGTCTGATGACTAATTTGATAAAGTTTGTTCAGTCTGCGGATTGTCTCAGATCCTGGAACAATGAGCATCAAGCTGGGAAATGGCCACAGAAATAAATTTACCTCGCTCGTTATGTTCCAAATTGAACATGTGTTCCTGTCCTTGTGTTATGTTCCTTGCCTCATTTGTTAACAGTTTAATGTCTTCTTCCCGACAACATTTTTACTTTATGCTTGAAAAAGTAATAACAGACCTGTATTGGATTTTGATAAATGTTTATTACGCTCAAGTCGATGATAACCCAAAGAGATTTCTTCCTAATGAAGTAGTCTTCCCGTACAAGACAGTTTTTATTACTTTTATTTACCGTCCTTTTGTCTAATGACTGCACATCTCTTTTTTTGAAATGCCTTTTATTGAAATGTAAAAGCTCTTATGTGGCTAACATTTGATTATAATTGATAGCTAAATCTGACTTCTGTTATTTGTTACTTGCATCGACAGAAAATGATCTTTTGTCCGTTTACAAATGATAAGGTCCTTTCAGAAATGAAATTAATGGTAAAATGTGTGAGAATGAACATTAACAGTTACAGACATTTCTATACATATCCATCTTCTTTGATATGGTTGTTTGGCATTAAAGTTTTACAGTAATCATCAATTTTCTTAATTTGAATATTTCCCACTCCTCTTCAGGATTATGCACCCGAGCTTGTCTAAATTAGCAACTCAAACTGAAACTTAAACCTTGATATAAAAGTACTGGAAAATCCTGGAAAATCTCACATTTACATCTTAAGATGTAGCCATGCAGTCCTGGAATTTTAGCAAATATTTATTTCTGTTAATTGGCCACCCAAATAGTCTTGAATTTGAATAGCTGTAACCTTAATATCAATTCCTTAGGGAATATATGCTACTGTAAGTCATATATAGGACACACATGCCATGTTTATCATTAACAACAAACAACAGCAAGCTTTTGATGAATCGATCTTTTTAATGTTAACATCCTGAGGGACCAATTGTCTTCCAACTCCATCAATACTTTAAAATGTGCATATGGTGCATCAGGTTTTCTGTCATATGGAGTGTTGTTTGGTGCAGAGGCTGTTGATATTTGCATTGTTGACTTTTGGAAATTTGTTTGTACATATTCTTTATTGTGGTCCTTGAGGGCAAAAATAGTTGGGTTCACATTTATCATATGAAACTTTGGACACATGTTGTTTTTTCTTGACAATGTCCTGAGCAAAATAGGTTTTTACAAAAGGAGATTTTGGAAAAAAAAAGTAACTTTGGCAGTATATTTTTCCAAATTATATTCAATCTTCCCTATATAACTGAGTGCTTTTGAAACGTGTAGGCAGAAATTGCCAAAAAAATGAAAATGCTATTACACAAATGCTTGTCTTGAATCCATAGCATATGAAAATTGATATATCACTTCTTTCAATATCTGTTCAACCTTGATAGTGATTCAAACATACATATTGGAAGAAGTTTTAACATCACACTACACCAGGATAACAAGATAGAGAGTGAGGAGCAACTTATATAGAAGAATACTCAAGGGACCAATTCTCCTTCAGATGCATTAATACTTAAAAATGTGGCGTGATGTACAGTGCATATATTCTTCCTGCCACAGATTGATATTTGGTGCATAAGCTTCTGATATTTGCTTGCCTTGACTCTTGCTGTTTTATGTAGATTATTATATGTTTGTGTAGGGGGGATTATGTTTGGTACATAATTATGAATTCTTTCAAAAATCTATTATAGGGTTTTGCTTGTGGATGTAGGTGTCTTGGTTTTGACACTGTTTTATTTTTTCTATCTTTAGAAGATGACATTTTGGTGTTATGTTAACTCTTGGTTTTACTTTATTTCTACTGAATATTGATTGAAATGGTTTTTACCAGATGCATGTTTGAGATGTCTGTTATATTTTATTGAGATGTTGCAAGTATAACTCATATCATGAACGGTTTTTAGTAGACATCCATATGAATATTTGATTGATTCACTTGCCTTTTTATTACATGAACATGCTTCACAAATTTGAAAAGAGGAAAATATCTTATAACGGAAATCTTTTATTATCAATAATTATAAAAAATCATTAGAAATGCACAAGACAGTCATTGACAGATTTGCCTTGAGTGATTTAGTGCAGTATAACAACTGTTAGCTTTCAGCTGTCGCTGTTTGATATCATGCTACCATAATTGTCAATCGCAATACAGATCTGTTTGATAATGATGATATTGTGATGTCTTGGAAACTTATCACTGTTGGGTGTCGTACATATCGCACATCTGTCACTCTAGTCAATATTCCTGTGCATTTCATGTTGAAATTATATCAGTTTTATCGTCAGTCGCATGTACATTCTTATCAGAACAAAAGTCCTACCATCTGTCTCATATGTCAACAGACTTGTTTTGTGCATTTAAGATATTTCAATTAGCTAGTGATACATCTAAAATGTATTTGATAAATGTTTCTTAGGACAGAAATGTAAGGATGATGAAACTTTACAAATTCTAGAAAACTAAATTAATGTGGATTTGTTGGTCACTTGTAATTATCATTATTGTGATGAGAAAAGCCGTTCTGAAAGTGAATTTAGCTCAAGTGTGAATTAATGATCTGTTGGAAAGTTTAGAATTCGACGAGGAAAATAAAATTCAAATCTTCCTTGATGGAACTGTCACACCACTTACTTCTTCAAAGACGTTCCTTAACCATTCTTCTGTCAAAATTTGTCAGCTGGGGCAATGAATTGATGGAAATGAAACTTAACTGGCTAAAAATAATCCAGTGGGCAATCTTGTTCAAGAAATGCTTTGAAAAAGTACGCCTAAGAGCTCTCAAGAAAGGAAATTAAAGCTCTGTAGGAGAAAATGAGTTTGGGTTGGGCGCTCTGTGGAATAGTAAGCAACATGGCCCATTCAGGTGATACCATTTTGAATTACAGAGACTTTGGTTGAAGAATTGCCAGGAATCGTTGAAACCAGTTAGAATAACGAAAACTTTGCTAGTAGAATTGTCAGGAACCGATGTTGCACTGAATGAGTGTAATGAACTGCCAGACTGTTAGGACTTGGAACATAACAATAGTAGCTAGGGAGCCCTGCTGCTATGGTTCATACACTGCAATGTATCCTTTACAAGATCAAAATGAACATGGAAAAGTCTTTCCTCTTTTTGCCTTATAATGCATTTATAGCAAAAGGTACTATTATACTATCAAATGTGTTTTTCCCCATAGAAAAGTTGATATTGAAATTTTCATTTTTAATAGCCTACAGGGTATAACATTATTGGGGGCCTTGCTCTGAAAAATGATAACAAGCGTTTATACCCTAAATATGACCTTGCCACTAAATCATAAATATCAGTTTTGATTAAGGAATTCAAATTTCAGTAGTTGTATTATTAAGCAAAGTAGACATGATGTCTACATGATTTGATCCTTAATGAATTTTATTACAATGGAATGTCATCTTAGTCTTGTAATCTGTTTGTACATTGAAAATATTGAAAATCAATATTTCATTTTCATGTCTCTTTTTAAATTGTGATATCAGGTTTATTTATCGGTTATGTGCTTTGATTATGATTGTCCAAATTCTGTCATGTGTCTTGATATCATTTTCTGTCCTCAGTCAGTCAAGTTTTAGAAATACATTATATTGCTTGGATGAAATATCATGCACATTTATAAATTCTCGATAAGGATGCTGCAGGTGCTCATTGTTTGTCACTTCTGTCTGCTATACATTGTGGAAAAATCCTAAACCTCATCACACTCAACTCACCTCACCTCACCTCACCTCACCTCACCTCACCTCACCTCCCCAAGCTTAACACACCTCATCTTTTTCTCCTCACTTCACAACATCTCAATTCACCCTAAATAATTTTACCTGCTTGACTCAACTCACCTTGCTAACCTTGCTAACCTTGCCTCACCTTAAAGTAACTGTACTCACCCCACTTTCTTTCTAACTTAGTTTACCTCTTTACTAACTGTACTATATCTCACCTAACTTCATCAATAACCTTGCTTAATTAGCTTTTTTTGACCTCACCTCACCTCAAAGAACTGCACCTCACTTCATCTCACCACACCTCACTTCACCACACTTCATCTCACCACACCTCACCTCACCTCACCTCACCTCACCTCACCTCACCTTACCTTACCTAAGGTAGAATAAAGTGATAATGATTTCAAGACTGTGAGACAGTGTATGGTCCTGTGAAATGAACATGTTGGGATAGCATGAACAAGCCTTATGTTTGTTTGTATCATGTTCTGTCATAAATTGTCCAAGTTTAGGAGCCTTATATTGTCCCAAGAGTAAAAGAGGGACATATTTATGACAGTATTCCTTGTCAAGCAAATATAACCAGTCCATGGTCAAGATAAGCATGATTTTATGGTTGCAAAATACACTGTGTAAATTAGCTAGAAACTTCATTGGGATTTTCATTGTCGGGGTGAAATCTTTAAGTGAAGAAGTCTCAGGATTGGTAAGTCATCTGAGTTATTCATACAGTCATCACTCCTTTTAAAATCTTAGTTTGGCAAGTTTAGTTGTAAACCTTTGAATATGATTTGAATATGAAAATATAATTTGATATCAATTGATTGAGAAATATTTCATAAATAATTTCTTTCAGATGCATGAAAAATATTCCCACCATAGGCTCCATTTTGAGCATTTGTGAGACAAGAATACTATTAACCTTTTTTCGGAAGTTTGATTGTCATTTTAAGATTTTAGATAACGTGTGCTTGCTATGATATAGTGTATTTGTTTTTCATTTCAAGTTTCATTGAAAATATCATCTCTTCAGTTAAACACACACACTAGATCCCTCCTGCAGATTTATTGCTGTGGTTATTTGCCATGTAAAAAACGTCAAGATTAAATTGAAATGTATGACAATAGGGAGTCAATTTTGAGGTTTCAAGTTCGCAAGATATTTGTATTTGTGCTCTAGCTGGAAGTCTTAGAGTCAACAAAGTTTCCGAAGTATTTGAAAAATCAATTTCTCTTTTTTACGAATTCAAAAGAGCATGTATTGAGTGATTTGAAAATCGGAGACCAAACCAGGGTTCTTTGAAGTTACACAGTACAAATAATGGTATCTATTATACACAGTCACTTAATTGAATTAAACAAGTGTCACTCTATTACAGACAGAATAGAAGTGATGTATGACTTGGGAGCTGGTATTGATCAACAAGATGGGAAGTTTAAAAGCCTTACTTTAATTAATCTCAATAAAGAATGTATTTGCCTTATAATTCAAGCTCCACTAAGATGATGTGTTTTATCAATCGTAATGGATTGCGAACATGCTCTATCTTTCATTTTAATTAAATATCTATTACTTTTAAGTGTTGGATTGCAATTTTACAATAGATAAAAGGTATATGTGAAAAGTTCATTGTGTGAAACGTCAATAAGTTTGCACTTGGACTTGGAGGCATCACACCTTGTGGATGTTGCTTGCCATTAATGTGAATTGTGTTTGTTTGCTATGGTTGATTGATCCTAACATAACAGCACTCGGGGCACCATCAATTAACTGCTTCTGATCGCTGCTAATCATAGGGAAATAAATCCACTGCTGGAATCAGGGCCATGAGGGGGCGTGTCACAATCAGTTGTTTTGGTAAAATCACCAAGTTTGGGATTTATGGAAGCATGGGACCTTCTTTTGGAACTGATTTTGAAATGGTTTCAAGTGAAATGTGTACATTAGAGCCTTTCTTTAAGATATGATATCGAAAGTGGTAAAATTTCAAAACTCTGAACTCCCTCACCTTTTGAAATTTTGTGTTGAATTCAGATTACCAAAAAATCCTGTGGAACTCTTAGTCTTGATTAATGCTCTAAAATAAAATTTTCAAAAAACAAACCATTGTTCGTGTATGTGGAGCATAATTGCATGTGCCTTTATGAATGGTCTCTGTTCTACGTAATGTAGTCTCAGTGATCAGCTGGAGTCAGGTCTATAAGATCAATACAAGCTCTATTGATGACAAAAAGTACTGTTGTAAAACATTAATTCAATGAGATCAACTGGAAGGTCATCTTAAATGTTTTTATTGAGCTCTGGACTCACTTGATGTGACATGTACAGGCAGCAATGCTACAAGCAGTTGACGTTGTCTTGAATACATGGTAGGGTGCTTGATCTAGAGGAAACAATTAGTTTTTACATCCTACTGGTATATGCTACAAGCAGTTGATGTTGTGGTTGAATACATGGTAGGGTGCTTGATCTAGAGGTAACAAGTAGTTTTTACTTCTTACTGGTATATGCTACAAGCAGTTGATGTTGTGGTTGAATATAGTGATGGTGGTGCTTGATTTAGGAAAGGAAAGTAGTCTTAAGAAATCTGTTTAATGTTTTAGATGGCTCAGTTAAAAATACTTGTAAGTGTTGTAGTCACCATTATATCACTGTCATAGATAGGTGGTAGGTGCAAGACTTAGGGACAAAAGTTTCTGAAATCAGAAAGTCAAGTGCTAGATGCTAGTGTCACGATTACCTATGACAGTTGGCCAGCCATGCAAATATTTCATGCTGGAGACAAAGTAGTCTTTTGGCTTTCTGCTGTAGCCACAAGAAGTTGTCGTTGTTGTCAAGGAGCGGTCTTCTAGCTTGACTCTGGGAACAAAAATAGTCTTTGGAAATCTGTAAATATGCTGTATATGGCTCTGTAAGTAAAGATGTTAGAGGGAATTGACATTGCTCAGGAGAGATTGTAAAGAAAATAATTACCTATTGAGTTCTTAATGGCTGGAACTGATCTGTTCTACAAGCAGCAATAGTGATACCAAATGCTAGTGGCAGTGGACCTCGATTTGGAAACAAATGTTTTTTCCTAAAAATCATTGGAGCTCAAGAAAATCATAAGTTCTTTGTCTTAATATATGTAATAACCAGTTATTTTATCAAATAACAGGAAATATTTTTCCAAAAAATCCTTACCTGCAAGAATGTATGTACGTAAATATTACTAGTAGCGTGAATACTTTAACTCCAGTGATCTGTAGAAAGCTTGACTTGCTCCTAACTTAGCTTACTATCTACCGATCTCCTGTCAGCTTAGTTTATCTCCTAATAGTTCCCAGTCAACTGTGATTGTATAAAGCTCCATTCACCAGCACTGGTACTCTTCTTAAAGGGACAGTGTCACAGAACTGTGTTTTGGAGACCACATTATTGCACTCCTTTTGTGAAATTTGTTATCAATGCTCATCATAATGACATCCAGACCAAAATGTTAACAATAGTCTATGTGTAAACATGCACCAATAGAATAATTGCATAAACGGGCACATAGCCCGTGCTTCAGATAATGTGTTTCTGAGAATTTTCATTGGAGCTCCCCATTTTAGTCAAAAAGCAGTTCTTTAAAATCCCATTTCATTTATTGCATTGTATTGGATCCAGGTCATTGAGAGATAGATTAATGAGCCTGGATATCTTTACAGCAAGCTCTTACCAAAGTGTTACATATAAGGTTGACCATGATTGTCATACAGCTGCTACACCAGAGTGATGGATTGAACATCTCTGACACTCAAGAAGGAGTAGAAGTTTTCATTGTTGTCAATCAGCTTTAGCAAGAGTTTTTATTCATCCAAAGAGAAATATCCATTAAAAAGATGTATCAAATTAGGTGGGGTTATTTCCAACATAAGGTTGTGTATGTTGTGCAAATCTTTTCAACTGATTATTTTGCTTCAGTTGCTGATTCAGTTTGCTCAAAACTAGTGGCCATTATTAGGTATCACATATTGCTTAGAGCGAATAACCTAGGAGTGGGTGAAAGTGATTATTCTGAGCTATATATTCATGGATACACGGGTAGTAATCATGATAAGGATTGTGATGACATGTCGATAACGTAATGTGTGAAAAACTCTATTTGCAAGATTGAGTCTTTCATTGCTGTTTTACAAGCAGACGGTTACAGGTTCCATTGAAGTGTTTTGCCTCAGTGGTGTTGTAGGATCATTTCCTGCAGTAGATGCATGCAAAGCTGCAAACCCCGAATCAACTAAACTCAAGATAAACAAAAACATAATTACCTTTCTCACGGACATGAATTTTCCGTGACTAGAAACTTTTTTTTATTTGCAATTTCCACTGCTTTTAGTTGTGCAGTTGTCAGTGGAGTGTGTAAAGTGGCTTGATATACTCGTATACAGCAGCTTCTGGAATGGCATTTCCTTGTTACGACTTCACTTAATGTTTGATCCGTAAAGTGCTTTGTGACTGGAAAGAGTCCAAAATAAGATTCTGTGCCCATGATCACATCGTGAAAGCAGCTAGGTCTTGAATTGTTACCACATTGAGAAAACCACAACCCTTTCGGGAGCTTTTCATCTATGTAAACATTTGGTAAGCTCCAGTGAACATACAATTTCAATTAAAGATCGTTGTTTGAAGTTATACAAGATGATCCAAGTCACGATGCTAAGCTTACTGGTGTAATTAATTTAAGCCATTGTCTGTGGCCTTTGTGAAGGAATCATTGTTAAACAAAAATGTCCTGCCCTTATCAAATGTTCGTGTTCAACATTAGGTAAATTTAATCCTGGAGCTTTAATATAAAAGAAATTTTCAATTCAATTTGTTAGATACTCTAAATGATTGATTATTAATATCAACTTGGCTTCCTCGTGGGTATACCTGAATGTTTTCTTAAATCAAAGATTTCATTGATTGATAATATCCATGTAAATCAATTTACTTACTGAAATGGGTTGCCTCTGTATGATTCTATTCTCATTGTAGACAACATTTTGCTTAATGTAGTTACTTAAGCTTGAATAAATCTGTGTTAAATTGCCACAAGCCAGATTCCATATTTAGCACATCTTTTCCCTATAAAACACCTTAGTACCGCATTAACTCCCTACACAGTCATAAAATCCTAAGACTGCCTGTCCATCGGCTAGAGAATGTGTGGAGTTTGCTGGAATTCCATATTCCACTCAACCTTAAAAGAAGTTTTGAAGAAAAGAATAAGTTTGTGAGATTTAGACAAAAACATTAGTTGAATTGATGTGGATAGATTGTGAGGTGAACTTACAGAATTTTAAAATATTGGTGTCGTTGTGCCTAGCGCACAGTTAAAATTGTTGAAGTGCCCATGTGGCATACTTGATTTATTAAAGAAATGTATCAAAATATTGAAATTAACTTTCTGTTATTCATAGTTACTGTCAACACAGATAAGGTTATTTTCTTCTGAATACTGTAACCCTTAGTGAAAGAGAGCCTATTCTTAGATATATTCCTACGTCTTTGTGAAAGAGATCATATTCTTTATTCCTTCCTCCTTGTGAAAGAGTTTTTTGCTTGTAACATTCCCACATTCTTGTTTAAAAAAAGCCCTATCATTAGTTATATTATTAACCCTTAGTAAAAGAGAGCCTATTCTTAGGTATAGTCCTACATTCTTGTGAATGAGAACCTGTATTGTAGTAATATTCTTACCACCTTGTGAAAGACCACCTATTAATAGTAACATTCCTGCTCCATAGAGAATAGGCCTATTCTTAGTAATATTTCTATATTCTTGTGAAAGAGAGTCCTATCATTAGATATATTTTTACCCCTTAGTGAAAGAGAACCTGTTCTTAGTAATATTCCTATCTCCTTATGAAAGAAAGCCAGCCTATTCTAAGTCCTTTTCTCAGTAATATTACTAGCTCCTTTTGAAAGAGAGCCAATTCCTAGTGATATTCCTACCTCCTAATGGGAGAGAACCAGTATCTACTAATATTTCTACCACCAACCAATGAGAGCCTAATCCTTGTGATATTTTACCTCCTTGTGAATGAGAGCCTATTTTGGGTTATATTCCTACCTCTTTGTTCATTAGACACTATTCCAAGTAATTTTCCCACATCAATGTAAAACCATCTGGGGTTTTTATTGTACAACCAGCATCATGGTACTATTTCTATCTCTGTCCATTGGAGAGTGTAGATGATATTCCTACCTCCTCTGTAGAAGAGTCTCCAATATATTGATCTTCTATTAGCAGTGTCCTTAGAGGCATTGAACCTTTGTACTGTGTGCAGAGTTTGGACATGTTAACAACGTTCATACTGTTGTACGCCTACGTTCCAGTTTTGTTTGCTTCAAACTGATGCAATAATGTTTTTGTCGTTTTGTAAATTGTCCTGCTGTTTTTCTGATTGTTTTGGCAGTTAAATTGGTTCCTGAGGTATTTTGGCTCCTTATTCCAACAGCTTAAGTTGTCTTTTAAAGTATTTTTGATATATCATGCTTCCTAAGTAGGAAAGAAAAGATTGTTATTGTATGAATTATGTAATTGAAGTTTGTTTAAACTTTCAAGGAGAGATATCTTCATAAGTTGTGTTATTTTCAGGACAATTTATATTTTGTGGATTCTTTTTGTCAAAGATTTGGGACGTGTCATAAGTTTAAAAGTTTACAATTGGTACATTAGTATTTGTTTTAAACATTATAGGAAAAGATCCATAAGTAATTAACACAAACATTTTTTATCTATATACTAATGAATTGACACAAAAGTGCATCAATGAGCAAAACTTATTGAATGTTAATACCCAAATGTTATATTATTTCAAATAATGACAAAATGCTTAAGAGGGGATACTAAACCTTCCTTTTAATACTATTTTTATTAAACAAGTTAATGATTTCGTATAAAATGAGCAAAAGCGAGTTTAATACTAATTCATTCACGAGTTTTGTGCTATTGATATTTTGCTATCTAGGTGATAAAAATAACCTCTCATGCTGACCAGTTTACAAACTTAATTTTTTGTTGATTGTTAAGACACTTTTCATGAAATCTGACATTCTTCAGGGCTGTTGTCCACTGCTTCCCCTCTGACATTGCATCATTCACTAATTCTCTCAAACACAAAAAAGTGTTCTGTCTATGACGTCCCTGATGTGTAACATGTATGTCGTGAAACAGACTCAAGTTGTCATAATCTCCCCCCTGATAGGTTAAATTAGATTGCTGATCACTGGCTTTCCTCCCGAGGAGTGTGCCAGAAATAAGCATCTCAGTCAGCCACCCTAGTTCAAGACTTTCTCATTGTCTCATTTACATTTCTTTTCATTGAACAAATGGCACATATAGCACATGTGTAGTCTGTTGAGAAGTGTGGGGATAAATATCAAACCTTGAAAAAAGAAAATAAAAAAAGTGAAACCTCAGATAAATTTAGTTTGTTTTTATTCTGGGCCGGGAGTCTGCTAGAATGTTATATTCTTGCTTTTTCTTTTGGTCGTAAACGCTTAGAGGCCTTGCACAACACTTGCATAAAGGTCAGAAGTCTTGCACAATACTTGCATGAAGGTCAGAGGTCATGTATACTTGCATGAAGGTCAGAGGTCTTGCACAAAACTTGCATGAAGGTAAGAGGTCTTGCACAAGACTTGCTTGAAGGTCAGAGGTCTTGCACAACACTTGCATGAAGGCCAGAGATTCTGCACACAACACCTGCATGAAGGTCAGAAGTCTTGCACAACAGTTGCTTGAAGGTCAGAGGTCTTGCACAACAGTTGCTTGAAGGTCAGAGGTCTTGCACAACAAGGTCTTGTTTGGATCTTGCTCTGTGTGCAAATGCCACTCTGGATGACAGTCTAGTCTAGTCCAGCTAAGATTTTTATATTGGTGTTTGCAGTTGGCTGCCATTGCAGTTAGCTATTTTGGTATTCATATAAAGCTTGTATAGGGTGTTTTATAACCCTTTTAAATACCTGTCAGTCCCAGAATATTCTGTAATATAGAGAATCTACAAAAATTCAAATATATCAACTCGAGTTGTAAGTTACAAATATACAGGTTTGCTGGTGTAACTTTAACTGTTTGTTTACTTGTCATCCTTAAATTCTCCATTACTTTCAATACAAATCTGAAAACAGCACTGGCATTGGACTCCATAGCATTGTGATGTTATCATGGTTATGACATCATAGCATTGTGATGTCATTGCCTGTGAAAACATTGTGAGGTAATGGAGTCGACAATAACAGGGCATTGTGTAAAGTCAATCTCAAACTCAATATGAAGATCTCCCATCTGTAGTATCTCCTGTGTAACGTAGTATTGGATGATAAAGTCAAGACTAACTTATAGTCCCTGAAAAAAAGATTTCACCAAAAATGTATTTTTCAATATTTGGTATGAATAACATCAGCAGCTCAGGAGTTGGTGCATTTTTTGTAGAGCAGAGGCTGTATATGTGTGTGTACTTTATGCTTTACTTCAGCTGATGATAAAAAAATGTTATCTGGCATGTCAAACAAGTAAATTTAACACCTCCTAAATCTGAAATGTAAATTGTATTCTTCAATGGGCTCTGTCTGGTTTTATTGTGCAACAGATCATTAACCAAAGTTTCAGACAATCAATTTACATCAGATGTACATTTATCATTGTGTGGTGTACAATGAATAACCTTTGGAACAAGTTGTATTTATATTTGTTTAATCAACTTTTGTTATTTTATTGATATTATGCATGATGATATGTATAATGTCTACTGCTATGGGTAAATGAATAAAATGCTGCTGAAATATTGCTTAAGTGTCACTAAACAATAGCTCTCTCACTAAATGAAAAAATGTCACAACCTAAAATATTTGCAAGACAGACATTGGTAGCATCTACCGTCAAATCAGTGAGTGTCTGTGTTCGCACTAGAGATTTTGAGATATCAAGGGAACTGGGTTGCTAAAATTTAGAACTTTGACATGTAACCATTTCAACCTGATAAGCTATTAAGAGCCCATGGCCAATTTTTTCTGTTTTTTTAAATTTATACATTCAATTTACAAAATTTTAGATATATATTTCCTTCTAAGGTGAACTCTTTTTCTTTTCTCTAACGTGCAAATTACAATATTCTCTTTGTTGCTTACGTCAATGGTATGGTAAATTAACTGCAAATTAATCCCTTTATTTTTAAATTATTTTTGACATCTTTCAAGAAAGTACTCCATGACTCCATTTGAATAAAAAGAATGTAATGAAAGTGTACAAGTCTTGCTCACAGTCCCCTGAATATTTGTTCCTCTTTCCGTTAATGTTTGTTGACAAAATTCTGTTGGTACAAATTACATCAGTCATTGTTGTAAAAATTCCCTCATTGTTGTTGTATTCTTGATGTATTTCACACACACAAACATTTACTCCATTGGTGGTTTGTGCACCTCAAAAACAGTTGAATTATCTCCCCTTTGATTCTTAATAAGAAGCAACAACATCTTATATCTTCAAATCTTGTGTCATCCTATGCTTACAGTTGATAGCCAAGAGTTTTATTTCACAATTATTGAACAAGAACAGTACATAATGTATCCATACTCCAATAAATGTTAATTCATCTCACTACTTCTATCAAATGTTTGGATCTTTCATTGTTCTCAGAGCATTTGCTTGTGAAAATATAACAACTGTGATGTTCTGCAGAACATGTTCTTCACCTCAGCTCACAAGTCCCTAGTATGTGATTAGATGAAAAAACAATAAGTCTGTAAGTAGATTAGCAAATACAAGCTTGATTTTAGCTCAACTTTTCAATTTTATTTTTTTTCCAATCAAGTCTAAGATTCTTTAATAGATTCTCCTCGATCATTTTCATTTCAGAGATAAATTTTTAATCTACCCAGATCTACTTCAAGCTTGTCTCCCCACTGTTTCATAAAAATATTTACAATGCTATTGCAGCTTTTCTTCTTTTTTAATATACTTCAAAACCTTCTTCCTTCATTCTTGGAAACTGCAAGAAGCCCCAAATCATCTCATTGCTCCTTGACTGTAGAAGTTTTCAGAGACTGTAAATCAGTCTACAGGTAAAACGAATCACTCACTGTGATCTGTAGGAGAGGAATTCAAGTGACAGAAGTGTTTTCCTTGTTTCAGACACAACAGATTATGGTGTACAGGCGACAGTCTTTAGTCAGCAGAGATTGATTGCCAGTTCGGTAAGTGTTAACAAATAACACAAAACTTACTCTATATTTCAAAGTAACAGAGTGCTTTTCGCAACGTTTGTTTTTAGCTGAAGCGTTTTTCGACTGTCCGGGGTCAGTTTCTGTTCATTTTAGTCAAGAGAGTTTGAATTTTACCTTAGAATTCAATTACTTTTGATTTTGTGTTAGGTTATGTTTTGACCCAAATATTATTAGAATGTTAAAATACATACAAATAAGATTTTGTCAAAATTATTTTCTGAAAATCCTTTGAAATGTTTTAATGAAACTCTGTTAATTTCTTGACATGCATTATATCTGAAACCTTAATTGGTTTGAAAAAAAAAGGTGACAATTACTAAATTTATATATTGCTTTTATGGTATCTAATTTACTACTTTAATTACTTTAGTTTTTTAATTTACTTTGCTTACTTTTACTCTTATAATTTATACAGACAGGAAATAAATTATCTTTCTCAAAACTGCATGACCCTAATGTCCAAGACATTTAATTTGAAAACTGCAGCTAGACATTCATTGATTTGTAACAGCAGGCTGCTACAGTGGCTATCCTGTATCTAAATAACTTCTTTTGTTTGGTATTGATGTTTCTTAAGATGAATTATTTCTCATCCTCGACCCCTCGCGATCAGTTGATTAGTCATTAAGTAATAGACCCCTGCTGGCCAGTTGACCTAGGATGACCACTCGAAGGCCTGTATCAAAACACTCAGACAATGCTTGCAAATTTGTCTGAGCTATTTCAAGTAGGATAAACATTTAGAGAGCGGGTAGTTGTGTGATATTCATAGAAAGGTAATGAACTGTTGGTAATTGAACATTATGTCTCGGTTTAGAAGGTATCTCATTTCAGCCGCTGTGATCGATTGCACCGTTGATGTTGGTGTACATTTCCCTTTGTAATGTGCATCTTCGTACAGTTCTCGACGTCATGTTACCCGCAATTTGACCATGATTAATACCTGAAACATAATCTTTGATCTTGTCCCAACACCTGACAAAATTAACTTGTGGTCGACCATCGTTCTGGAACTAAGACCTCGATACTGAGGGTTTAAGAGTCCATTCAGTCAGGCAACTTGTTAAATGGTGTGATGATAATGTCATTTTAATGGAATTGATTTGAGCATGGTAATAGGGGATTTATAATAGAGATGTGTTTGGCTGTTTTCCCTTGCATTGAAGGATAAACTTGACTTTATTGCTCTTATATATCCTACAGTGTCTCCAAATTGCTAATCTTACTCAGGAATGTACCCAAAAATTTATTCATAGCTTGATGTTCACAGTTTTGGGGTATTTGATACTACTTTTTCATTCTGGATAATGTTTGGGTGTATGTACATCTTTCATCGTTTGAAGATTTTGATTTGGTAAGTTTTGATTAAAGAGATTGTCACTATGACATGTATATCTTAAAAATGAGAAAATTTCACAAAGATATTCAAACTTTCAAAATCACTCAGGCACAACAGAATTATAGCAATCAACAATATTTGGTCAAACATTTTTGTTGATGGGATACAAAATTATTTCAGAGACTAAATAAAGTTTTTCCCCAGTATTCCTGAATGTGAGCCCTAGTGCATCTGTTCGGGAAGATGAGGTTTGATTTCAGATCAATGGATTATTGACAGGTGTCCATTTCAATCTCCATGTATCTATCAGTCTGACCAGTCGTTGTTTACATTGACTGAATGTAGTGACCGACAGCTGTCACTAGCTCCATTTGTACAAGCAACTGACCAATATCAAAATGACCAGTACCCAGCTCATAGTCAATTAGAGTGCTGCATTTGTTTTGACTGCATGTTGAAATGGATCAGAGCTGTCAATCAAGCGGCGTTATCATGTATATTGCACACCTGGTTAATAACGACTCATTTCTGATTGGCTGCTCATAGCATGAATAATTGATATGCATGTTTAGTTAAACATCTCGTGTTACAAGAAATAGATTAAATGTAATCTTAGAAGACAGGTAATGTTTGCTTTCATCAATCATGTTTTTTAGGTTAGATTGATAGAGGCTTTTATTAATAATCAACAAGGGAAGTATTAAGTTATTTCATGTGGTTATTAATAATGGTTGGATCATAATGTGAGTCATTTTCAGCCTAAAGGCTTCCCGGGCTCTTTGTTTTATGATGTGTATGGAATACAAGAAGATTAATATGTTTAGTTGGTAAGTGATATGCTTGTTGTTATTTCAAAGAGATACCATGCTTGATTTTTCATGCTTGATTTGATTAACCTTTAAACATGTTCATTTCGTTTACTTTTTTAACTTTTGATGTATCATCTGGTATTTCATTTTAATATTTTTTTCCTTTTTTAAAAAATATATCGAAGGATTTTGATAACTGCAGTTTTAAGTACATTTAACTAATTACCACATGCAGAAAATATTAGATCCTTTTTGTTTTAAATCAAAAGCAATATTTCCATGATCTAAGTTTTGCCACAAAATCTAACCTCACCCATGAATTTCAATTTGGAATTCATCCTCTTAAATGGAAATAAATCCTCACTTCATTTTCTTTGCATTTAATGTTGTTAGTATCTGCATCATATTTTGTCTCATTGAATGTAAGCGCCCAACTTCCAAAACCTGCCAAGGTTACAAATGTTCATTGCTTTTGAAACAAATTGCTGTGAGGTCTCTCTTCTTCAGCATCACTGCACACGTCAGAAGGTTCCGTCACATTGGCTTATGGAATGGCCTGGAATCTGTGTCCTTCTTAGGCATTATCTGTTCTCTGTACACTTTCCACATTTTGACTTCTCTAAAATTGCTGTACCCCAAAAGCTGAAATTCAATGGGGTGGTGTCCAGTGACTTGGGGATCTAACACCAAATCACCTCAGCCTAAAATAAAGCGCATGGCAGGCCTCTTCCTTATAATCCTGAAGCGTTTGACTTCTCAGCAACAAGTTACCATTGGAAGCTCAAATTTTCAGATGAACACCTTGTTACTGAGACACTGAAGTTTGTATAGAGTTGCATTAGGTATTGACACTTGTTCTAATATGGGCGTGGCAGGGTATGCTGCTGAAAGCCTTCTGCTGACTCCTCTTCAGACACCGATATCCGGTAGTTCTTTTTGAAAAAACTAATTTCTGAATGTTTGAATTTCTTAAATTTAAAAGAAGGAAGTCTTTTTCAGTTGCTCTTACTCTGCTCAGCCATAACCTAGATAAAAACCCTTCTCAATTGATTATGGTCTCTCTTTGTTTTAAGAACGTTTCTGGTTACGTTTTCAAGTGACGATTGGCACACTTAATTGAGTGTTATTCTTGCGACACATTGTCAGAGATTCTGAACAAGCCTGTACAATAGTAGCATCCAGTGATTTCATCATGGAGCCCTTTTTCATGAGCAAGTGCAGCCCTTGCGCATTATCTCTGAACAGTTGGATGATTACAGCTGAAGGATGGCCAAATAGTTGGTGGAAACACCCTCACATTACAGCATTATTATAAGAACGTGAACATGAATACTAAATTTCTTGCTTCTTTATTTTTGTGTTGACATCTCCAGCCATTCATCTGTCACTTCCCGTTAGAATAAAACAAGGTCCCATCAATACTTAATACAGAAAAGTGAGAATTTGAAATTAGCTCTGTTATTCATCTTTGCCTTAAATCTCAGTTGTGTTCAACTGTTGTCATGATCGATCTTCATGAACCATTTATCCTTGAACTTCACAAGTATTCAAAATTTAGAGTGAAATTTAAAGTCAAAATTAATAGGCAGAATGTTTTAGAATGAATAGGCTTAATTTGAAGTAACAATTAAAGTCACAATTTTAAGTAACAATTAAATTCATAATTTGAAGTAACAATTAAATTCATAATTTGAAGCAACAAAAATTCACAATTTGAAATCACAATCTTGAGTGACATTTGAACTGAAGTAAAATTGAAATGTGTCTCTGTAATTATCTTTGCTTTAAATCCCAGGGATAGACTGTCTTAAGGTAACATTAATATCAAGAATTATTTTCATTGCTGCTGATCAAATACTCAGAGAAGAAATCGGCTAGCCCTTTTCAATCTTAACCTTTAATTTCATTGTTGTTTATGGAATGTTAGACTGTCAATCATGTCACCATTATCCTAACTTTCATTTCAGAGAAAGGAGTTTATTCTACAATAGTTTTATAAACATCGTAAGTTAAGACAATTTATAGCAGACTGGATGTAAATCTACAGGTGTGGTCTCAACAATTCTTATCTCTACGCCTTCCTGAGAAAACTTAATTGAAAAACATAATATTTCAGAAATATTTCATTTATTTATTTCAAAATTGATTTATTGATGAATATTTTTTAACATATCCTTTGATAAGAAGTATATTTTATGCTTTTCTCGTGCCTTTAAATGTGTATATTGACATTTGTGAATAAACCAGCCAAATTACTCCTGGGAATCTGAGAAGCAAATTTGATGAAAAAGCGATCAACTCACACGAGAAAGTTTCTATGGCAATAAATGTAATCAGTTTCATACTAGATCTCGAAAAAATTTGACATCTCACAAGCAGGAAGAGGTTAGAGTGAAGGAAAAACTCTTGAATTCCCATGCTTGCCTTATGAAGAATTTAGCTGAAATTCTAAAATGTTCTTAACATACTTTTAAGTTGTTAGACTTTTTTTAATATCACATATTAATAACAATTTATAAAAATCAACATGAATATCAAATGTTTAAACTTGTAACTTATAAACAAAGTTCAGTTTAAAAAACTTTCCGTGTTTCAAATCTGCCTTGCTTAAGAAGAATCACTGACTTTCAGGTATTTTCCTGCAATCCTCTTTTTCCCAAAACTCTGTTTTTTCTATGTGCCATATTTTCTTTGCATGATCCTTAGTCCCATATTTTTTGTATCATCCCCAATTATAGTATATCTCAAATCAAATTCCAAGCCTATTTAATTTAAAATTTAGCTTTTTCTTATTGCTTTACCCACTGAATGAGTTTCTGTCATGCCATTCTTGATAGATAGATTTCAGGAATCACAAGACAAAGAGCAATTTTCCATTGAACAAACCTGAATCATAATCATTATTCAATGTACATTTTTATCTGTTGTTCTCCAAAGAAAGTTATATTCACTGCACAAACCTGAAATATATAATCATTGTTTCAATGTAAATAGGCCTCTCAGAATATTTAGCACCTGCTCAACTATTGATCAGATGAACATTATTGCATCTTGAATCCCATATGGATTCAAAAATATTTTTTCAGATGGCGGTCTGAAAAGCACTCTGTACATATGGCCACAGAGTTCCATTGCTATATCTCTCTGTAGGAACATAACCCATGATATAATAGTCTGCTCCTGTAAGTGGCAGGCAACATTTCCCCCACAGTCTGTCTGTCTGAGGGGCTCCAGTGGGACGTGGTGAAGTGGTCAATGCATGGAGATATATGAGCATAGATGCCTACTGCTGACCCTCAGCTGACAAACTTGCGCTAACTTTATTGTTTAGAGTCACACTGGAATATACAGAAGGCCTGCTGCCAAAAGTATGATTCTATATAGAAAGTTGGTTGACAAGTTTGGCTTTTAAATCCTAGCTCTTGCAGAATTTATTGTAGGTTTGCTGACAAAAACAGGTATTTATGGATAGTCATGATAGTCAAAGTTGTAGGTTCTGACAAACAGATTTCTTTTTGCACTGATTTTATATTTATTGCCCAAAATTTAGTTCATTGTGATATAAAGTTTGAATATGTTTGACTGGTCATATGATTACAATGGTGATGGTACAGGATATTCATTGTGACATAGTAGAATCTGCAGGGATCAGTATATGGATAGACTGATGACGGGTTTGACCGACTTCACCTATGCTGCATGAGGATCTCTGCTGACAAGCTTAATTTTTCTTTTCACAAAAAGGGAACCTAAATAAAAGTAAATATTCTCAAGAATTTTAACTTTTTGTCCATGGTAAATCATATTTGAGGTTGTGTTCTTAGGTTGAATAAGTCATGAAAATGTAATAGGCCCATGACCAAATTATGTTCCAAGTCTTTCAACTATTATGTTTGAACCGTGTTTTATGTAGTCTCTGAAACTCATAGTCCATAATAAACTATTTATATCCACTGCCTCATGCAAACCAATGGAACTTTTCAATGTCCACTGCAGACAAATTTACTTCTTTGTAAGAAAATACCAATGATGCCCTGGGTTCAAACTACTAAGAAATATTGTAATATATTTGCACTTTTTAAAATTCAAAGACCGATATGAGTCAGGAAATTAACTTCAGAAGCAATGTCAAGTTCATGAAACACTCAACAGAAATGTTTTTCCCAATCACAAGAGGTCTTTCCAGATATGAGCAACCTGACTTGTCATCAATTTATTGAAACATTTCTAGGACTAAATATCAGTCTAACAACTCTGTTGTGTCTGAAGTTGATCCATCTGTCCTGTTTGTTTCTCCCCAATGTCAGAAGATTGCACCAATTTGATACAACATATATGCGGAGCTGATGAGGGTAGACTGGGCAGTTCATCACTGTGGTCTGCTGACTCTACTGGGTCTCCTCATTGTTCTCAGTGTGTGAAATATACAAGGAGGTGTCATCAACTGTCTCCTGGGCAATTACTATCTTATACTGTGTCTCAATGGGAATTCATTACCACCATGTTTCAGTTTGTTTTATCCAAGAATGTATTGGGAAGCTTCTTATAAGGAATTGGACTCTGTCCCTGATATTTTCTATGATGATGTTAATGATGATAAGATTGATTGAAGAGTTTCCAGTGTGTTATGTGAGTAATTATAATAATAATGTTACTTTTAGCAATATGCTTCATTTGATTGTTTGTGTGCGTTTTTCACTCATCATGACAGCTCATCAAAATTGTTATCATATTCTGAGAACAAGTAAAAATCTTTTGATAGATGTCTTTTTCTACTAAAGGCTTGGATTCAAACTTCAACCTTTCAGACCAAAGGCATACATGCTTCCATAAAGCCACAGGATCTAACTGGCATCTTGCAAGCACTTAACCAGATGCACATGACAATATCTATTATGTGAGCTGTAACGGTTCCGTTCCCTGCAACTTACGGTGATTTCCTAGATCCATTTACTTAATAATGTTGTCTACCGATGACATCTGCCCCCTGCAGTGCCTCCACAGACAATTGGCTCATGTGGTGTCCCGCACTCTAATCTGTGTTGATCTTCTAGACCGGCCATTAGAGTCATGTCGGACTTTGTCAATCTGTCTGGCTCTACCTGCTGCTGTCTATATAGTTACCTGTGTCATTACTGTTTCGACCCGCTCGGAATAGATCTAGCAATTTCTTAGAGGAATGCATGGGCTTTTGAGAGGATTGTCAAGTATCCACACTAAAAACTTCAGAAATAAACCATGTTGGTTTAAGTGTTTGCCATATATTTTATAAAAGTTCCTGTCATATAGATTACAAAATCCTGTAGGCCGCATTAATGAAAAAGGGATCAAAGAATTCAGGAAGCTTTACTTGATACAAAAAGAACGTTAATATATATATTTTACAGAGAAAAAATATTGACCTAAAAAACGAGCACAAAAAAGTTGTATTTCTATTTGAAATTTGGAAGAAAACAAAAGTGAAATTTATATGTAAAGCAATTGTCATCTTTACCTGTTTTTACATACTGTTCAAGAAAACCGAATCTATAAATCAGCAAATTTATCAATAGCTCAAACTTTTTCCAGCTGACATAGTTTTACACTCAAGACAATACTCAGCCTGTGAGTCTACTAGCTGTCTGTTCACATCAAACTCTGTCTATCCCCTGGTGAACTGGGAGTCTGAGCCAGATCCTGGAGAGAGACTAGTTATCTATCACTCATCACGTCAGTAAGTCACAAACCTACAGTCTCTCAGCGCCCACAATCAAAGATATAGCAGCTATTCATCTCCGTCTATCTCTCACCTTATCGTCCATCACTGATCAGGACATGGCCCAGCTCTGATACCAGTTCACTGCCGCCTGTCTATGCTGCAGTCAACTTCAGAATTCAGAAAAAATGTTGGCAGCTCTTTGTTGGCTCCTTGAATTCGACGAATTTATGTTGAATCCTTCAAAAAGAGAAGACTGAAATGAAAGTCTTTGATTTAATCTTTTATTGTCAAACCATTCTTAGAGATCAGTTTACAAGAATCATCAATTGTTAAAAAATAATGACTCAGTCAGGGCTATGCCAAGATATGATATCCCAGTTTTCTTTGTACTCGCAAGGAAAGTGTGATTTTCTAATGATTAACTAGAAGGTTTGTGCATGTTGTCATTAAATGGGTATAGGTATAGAGCCATTTTCATTTGCAATTTTTACAGGAATCTCAACTCATAAAAATCTAGATAATACTAACATTGTAATATAAGTGCACAACAACAGCTTAAGATATTAATGATATTATCCCCTCTTAAAATATTATCCCAAAAAGAAATTTAAGATGAAAATATCTGTCTAGACTCTAAACATTTGAGGACCTGCCAGGACTGTTTTAATACTTTGTGGTGACATATAAGCTTGTCTGGTGTGTGCACATACATCAACTCATCTCGACTCGAACACCTGTGCTTCATATCGACATTCTTTAAGTGTTCCAACTAAAAGTTGAGGTGGTTCAGTGGGTAGTGCGCTCATCGGAATGTCAAGAGGTTGCAAATTCTGGTAAGCAAAATCAAAACATGAAAGAGGTGTAAATCAAAAATTCAAAAGGTGAAAACATCTTGCCAGCTCAAAACAAAACTTACAAGGCTAGGAAATATCAGAAGGCTTTATTTCTTTTGTTACCAAAATGTTGTTGCAGTCTTTCTTCCCTGATAGTGATGCAGTATCTCTTCTGACTATATGATACAAGCTCTTATGTTTGATAAAATTCATATCAAGCAACCAGGACTACTAATATTTGCAAGACTAGATTTCTTCAGCTGTTTTTAGCTGCATTTACCTTGTTAAATCATAATAAATTCTCATAAATTAAAATGTCCATGTAATTTCATTATTTGCTAGCCTTAATGTTCGATTTTTAATCACTTGAGGACACTATGTATCTACCCCCTGAGGATACTGGCTATGATCAAGTATATTTCTACAATCCATTTGTCTAGACATACAAGTTGACATCACAGAACCACCCATTTGCCCCTGAGGTTTTGTCTTTTACCCCCTGAGATATTTCTTCTATCCCAAAGGATGCAATCTACTCCCTAAGATTTTCTCTCAACATATTGTCCACAATCCAGCTGACTTACTCAACATGCAAGTCTGCTTCAATTACAGTCAATAACTGTTCTACTAACCAACTACTCACCCCCCTATGCCCCACATTCAAGATTCTACATTATGGTGCTATGAGACAGACTCTTAACCCTTTTTTTAACCTCCTGCTCCCTGCTTGGACAGTGACACAAATTCAAGATACATGTTCCTTGTGAACACTTTGGAATTCTCTCTTTATAAACTACATAACTTTCATCAACCCCTCCCCCTCCCCCTATGAGCTTATTTCCCAGCTATCAACTGTGCCATCCCAACAAACTTTCACTCAAAACTCCCAGCCTGTCACAAACTATATGATTCAAAATTTGCTCTTAACCTTTCCCTAAACTGTTAGATGATAGTCTGACTGATAAGCAAGTCTAGATATTGTGAAGTATCTGAAATTCCAGTGTTAGTGTCATTTTCAATATCTGTCTTAATTTCCCTTCTTAACTAATACAAAATAAGATTGCCAGTCTATCACACTCTCCACTACTTGATTATTTTCACTTTGCAGCCCTCTGAGGCTTCTTTTGTCTTTTAATCACCACACCCAAATATTTTTTCTGACAAAAGCCTATATCCACAGATTCACTGGACTTAGAATACATTAAAAATCTAATGATCTTGTCCAACCCAACTGAAGTGTCTCTCAATTAAATCAATCACCTCCAAATGTCCCTCATCCCACCACCACCAAACCAGCCATTTAACGTACAGTTAAATAGTCTGAGGATCCATTACTCCTCAAGACCCTATCTACCCCCTAAGGTTTCTTCTCAATTTCCACCCCACACCCAACTGTCTTGCAAGAACATTGGACCCCTGCTACCATGGTCATTCACAAGCCCTCTCCCTCCCACCCAATGCCTTTACAGTTAAAGTTCTGAGGATACATAACTGATCCAATCATACCATATCCAATGTCCTTATCTACCCCCCCCTAAAGTTTCACTCTACTACCCCTACTCCTACCCCTTACTGTCTGGCAAGATTCCCAGACCCCTATTACAATCATCTACCACAGTCCCTCTCCCCTCCCTGGCCATACCATACAACAGTGGAGTTCTCCACAAGGCAGGCTGGCAGCATCAGTGTTGGCTAACTACCCAGTGAACTGCTGAGTGAATGAGCGGACTCGCTGGTTCTGTGAGTCGGCAGAGTCAGTCTCCTCACACTCACTCACACTACACACAGAGCTAGCAGGGCAGCCAGGCACACACAGCCTGCTGTCAATCATTAGAGCTCTGTCTCTCTCTCTCTCTCACTCACTGTGGACTACTACTCCATTATTCAAGGGTTCAGTCTTTACTTGTGTCCAGGAGGATGTTGAGGATGTGTATTCAGGACCCGTAGTCAGGTAAGACCTTAGCCATAGTCAGACAATCAGCAGGGGAAGACTCAGAGTCCTCTTACACTACCAGTGATCACTCGGGCTGAGTGTAAACATTAGCCTGGGATTCCCTGTCATTCCGATCCAGTGTTCATCCTTCACTGTTTACACCATACACTCCCCTACTGAGAACTAATATGGGTGTGGATTTATGGGTGTTCGGTCCATGACTTGACAAGCACCACCATTCTCTTGTGAACATTATACCAAAATGAGCTATCTTCTAATAATCAGATTCTATTTTCATATTCTTGCCACAAAGTCCTTCAGGAAGAAATTCCACTATTGATTGAGGTTGAGTGTTTAGTATTGGATAGGGTTAATCTGTAGAGTCCAGTTATACTGGGAGTCCCTGTATGTATAACCACAACAACATATGGTGCTATGTCGGCTGCAGCATGTAACATAACATTCCAGCATCAAGCCTGACCTGGATATATCGCTCTCCTATCTCACTCTTACACTGCCTCTTCACTCGCACCCGCTGATGTAATCTCGGGTGTATCACTATTAAGGGCTTTGATGTTTAACTGCTCATGTAATGCTGCATTGTTAAACGCATTATACTAAAGAAATACACTATGCAAGTATGTCGTTACAGAGAGGTCTTATCTTGTGTGTAGTTCTGAAGACATCAATGCTTTGACTCAGGATGTGGAGCTAGCTGCCAAAGACAATGTATTGAAAAACTCAACTCGCGTGTACTGATAAAGGGTGAAGTAATCTGGGGTGTACCAATGTTAAGGCATTTTTGATCATATATTGTGTCACTGTCAAGCATTTCACAGCTGAAATATGCTTTGTAAGTATACATTGATACGGGGTGTTGGAATATACGTTGTACACCATCTAACATACTGATTCTTGGGTTCAGGTTTTGTTATACTGTAAATAACATTACTATTCAAACTATCCTGCTAGTGCACAGATATACAGATACCATGTAATTTAAGGTTGGATTTAGCATGAGTAAGACTTTGATAGTCATGCTTTATTTCATGTAATACTGTCAATAACATTGCTATTGAAACAATGTTACCAGTACACTGGTATGGAGAAGTATGATCTCGGGTGAACCATATTGAGGACATTGATGCGTAGAATAGATGATCTGCAATGCTGTGTATTTGGAACATGACACTCTACCAGAACATGGAAGTTGGTTGATGTAATCTGGGTGAAGCACTTCGGAGGGTATATTGATACCGTCTGATTACATGAAATATTGCTATTAAAACACAATCCCTCGGCCAGTAGAAATATTGGCATTGTTATCTGTCAGGTAAGACTACTGATGCTCAGGCTTTTGATAAGTGCATTGATGAATTAATGAAAAGGGTCCATGGTATGATGTTCAGCACTTTTGTTTCTATCAACTGATATTGTATAGAATAATATCCAGTTAGACAGTAGTAACAAGCATTTATAAGGGACGGGACACTTTAATTTATTGCATAACATTAATCTAAGTTTTTTAAGTATAAGGATATAAAGGCTGTCATGTAAAAGGTTTGGTTCATATCAGGAAAGAAAAGAACCTGTTTTAAGATACAAACTTTGCTGACGTAATTGTGAATTGTATCTTATTATTAACAGTATCGTTGAGATGGCCCCTGAGATTTGGATAGTCTGTGACGTAATGACTTTGATAACAAACGTCTGCGCAAGTGACAATGTTTGAGATGCACTGCTGTGTCTTGTCCTGAATAGTTGATAGTTTTTGAGGCATTCACATTACATGACACTGAAAAAAGTTAGAGGATGTGTGAGAGCAAAGTTGTTACAGTGACACAAAGTATGTTTAATAAATTTTGTATGTGGCGCTATAAATGAATAAGAGCCAAAAAACAAATGTCTTGAGAAAGTAAAATTGCCTTTCTAAAATTTTATATTTATGTCTGAAAGTCCATTATAATCATTTTTTTCTTCTATTCAATTATAATAAAAAACGGACATAAATGTTAAGTCGAAATTCTGCGTCCCATTTAGATGTTTATTAGTTAATAACAAACGAAGCACTACCAACCTATACTTGTCGTTATGTCTGCTGTGTCCGAAATTATGTTTAAGTCATTGAGCCATTGGCTGGTTTTCGATCACAAATCTCAACTTTACCGTGTATTTTGTCACTATATATACTGAACTCATAAGCATTAAGATGCTAATTGTCAGAAACAACCTCTTTTTCTTGATCATATAACTTGATCAAACAAGGTGTTTGACTAAGGTGAAGAGGAGCATGTCTGAAACCCTGCTCTGCTATAGATTACTTTTCTTTACAATACTTTAATGCAACAGTCAACTCTGAAGAAGACCAAAGACAGATAAAAGGTTTCAACACGATCCAGTGATTTTTACCTCACTTCAAAATGCATTTTCTAAAAACTTGCTAATAAGAGCCAAAAGGCTTATAACATAATTTGATGTAGTTAAAATTTCAACTGTTTCTTTTTTTACTCTGGCTTCAATCTTTTGCCATGATATGACATCCATGACAATAGTTTTTGCCGCAAGGCTATTGTCATTGTTGATGCTGTCAAAAGCCTGACTGTTTACAATTCAATTCTCTTCAATACCTCTCATATTGCAAAGCATTCAGTAGTTTTTGCTACCAGGCTATGCCTTGACTTTCCTATTATGGTATTGACTATTTTGCTTTGGATCACAAACCGATTGATTTAGCCTTTCATATTTCATAGTAGAACAGAAGTCATTTGAACTATTGATGTGCTCTATAACAGTTACATTCTCCAATTATTTCAATATTGATATCGTCATTTGAACTAGGATGTGACCCCATAATAGTGCATGCTTAAATCAGGTTTAGAATCGATCTGGTCTCAGTAAAACATGTCATTGCCGCAGTGAATGAAACTACGATGAAATTGATATGACAGGTCATCATAACTCATATTACAATAATATTTATGTTTTGCTGAGTCACAATAAACCATGAATATAAACGAGTGTCGCTGTAATGAGGAGACGAGTTATTGATACACATTTAAGAAAATTGCTTGCTTCATTCACCATTTTTTAGATAGATTTAAGATTTTTAGATAGATGTTTAAATCATATAATAATCATATGTGATACGATATTGAATTACAAAATTCTGAATCTTAAAGATCGACATTTCTTTTTACACAATTCACATGACCTTTTGTCTATATTTTTCAATGCAATTGGATGATACTTAAGTAGTGTTTTCTTTTTATTGAGATATTTGATGTATATTTCCATTAATCATGTATAGTTAACATTTACTAATCATGATGCTTAAAACTAACATACCGAATATCTTTCCTTAATGCCCATTGTCAATGCATGCATTAATAATTCATCAAGTATAATGGATAAGATAGAATATCTCTCTCTTTGTATCAACATTTCAGTCTTTGCAAGTATTCGTTCTTTTTATAGATTATGTTATTGGATACCTACTGTAGATATACCATATACATGTATATATGTCTTTGTAATTCAAATATAGCTAATGTCAGACTTTATATGAAATATACGGCCTAGAATAATGGAAGTTGATATTCTATGATATAGGTACATTACAAATGTCAACAGATACTCAATGCCTTAAACCACTGCAGCACTATTTTTAAGGGAAATAGAGGTATCCAGCAAGAAAAAATGATTAAAAGGTGTTTCCACTAAAATGGTCTGATGCAGTTATTGGTTGATATATCATCATCATGTAAAGTTAATCAGCCCAATGAGTGAGATGTTTGAACATCTAGAGATAATACCTTACAGTCACTCAAAGCATTTTTTGGTTTTTTAATGATAATAAAAGATCATTTTTCTTAAATTGTTGGGGAACAATTCTCTCTCCTTTTGCTGTTGTTTTGCCAAGGCTCTAGGATAATGCAGAGTGTCTAATATTGCTAGCTTGGTATTTGTAAAATAGCTTAATTAATAATTAATCAAGTTGCTAAATGTATCAAAAAAATACATACATGAGTGCTACTTTTCAAAAGCTACACATCATGTGAAAATGAAGAACATTTTTTGTTTGTTTATAATTTGTTCTAAAAATATTCTCATGACTTAAGTAAGCAATTTACAGCTATGCTTCTGTGCCTGTTAACATATTGAAACCAGAGTTCCATTAAAACTGCAAAGTTTCTTCATGATAGAGTTATAAAGTCAAACAGAATTCTTAACCATAAACTTTTGTGTTCAAATTCTGTCTCAATATGACTGATAATCTCCCAGTGTTTACACAGGACAGGCTTGCCTAACAACTTTGTCGTAACTCTTCATGACAAATATTCTATTTTTTGATACACCTCTGCAAACATGGTAGCTTGACGGTGATGGAGAAGAAATGTCAGAAGCGCCACTTACGCAATTGATGTTGGTGTAAGCAGTTGAACATGAAATTGCTTCATCGCTTAACGGTGGATTTAATTTACTTCCAGCAAAAAGTTGAAATAACCAGACGGATTTCTTCCAATATTTTCTTACTCAGCAATTTCATTTTCTTGAGGAACTGCTTCAGCGAACAGCGTTATTATCGATGTAACGTATCTCATATCTTCATCAGAAATGTTTCATAGAAATGCATTACATCAATAATCTTACCCTTGTTCTGCTTCAAGTGACCAGGCTACCGAATGTATCAAATTGGTTCGTTTGTCTTGTAATTGTACAAGAGTCACAATGCATTTTATACAGGAATGCCTCCCTTACAGTTGAACTCATAATAACAAGTCCCCACGGCAGTTTTCCATTTACCTATTTACAAAACCCGGCCTGCAGAAGGAGATAATGTAATATGAACCTCGTATCATACATCATAGCCCTCCATATTGCATGCTCATGGTATATAAAACCATGAAACCCTTCTGAGATAAAAGCTTTTTTTTCTTCCCAGTGTGCATTGGAGCCTCCTGTTCAAGTTGTGATAGACGAGTCAATTCAAGTATTGGAAATTTTTGTGCCTTAACTTTCAGCTGCAAAGAAAAAAGTTAACGTTTGAATCTTAAAATGGATTATATAAGATTTTTTAAATGTTATGCCATTTCGTCACAAGTGTTTATGTGCAGTGATGTTTTGAAATGCAATTTATGAAAAAAAATTAAGAGATCTTTATGAAAAATGATAATCTTTCAAATTTTCATATTTGAATTAGTGCAAATTTAAAAACTATAAGATAGTTTATTGCTATTTTTCATATGTTTCTCTATATGTAAAGAACATTTCAGTGCATACACATCAAACACTGCATATGTCAAAGTATTAAATTCAAATTAATTTTATAGATGCTTATAGTGTTTGATACTTACATGAACATAAATACATTTATAGAATCTTTAATTGCTCAGTTTATATTTTTATGCTAATCGCCGTGTACCTGTATGTGTTGACATATCTATTTTGCGAAATTGTTTAGTTCCTCAATAACCTTAGTTTATCATCATGTAATCAGTGAATTGTAATCAGTGGATTGTAACATAAAGATCAATGTCTTTTTACATTTTTGGCAACGCTAGCTAGTAAAACTAATTAAAAAGACATTAGGAGTACGGATTCTTGACTTTGATCTATTATAATCTGATTAACGCATTTTTATTAAATGTATATGCACATGAGGCTTTTATCATGTAACAGAATTTCAGGTAAACATAAAGACATAACGAGTACAGAGTATGGAAGACATAATCTTATTAACTCGTATTCATTGTAAAGATGTGCCTCTTGTTGCTGCTTTGAAAAATATAGCAAAATTTGTAGGTTGAATATCATAAAATACATCATCATTTCTGATGTCTGAAGTCTATATTAATATGATAAACTCATTCTTATTACATTTATGTGCACATGAAGCTTTAGACTATCTCACAAAAATTACATGTAAAAATAGTTAAAAGTGCATAATGAGTGCAGATGCATCAAGCCTAGGTAGTGTAATGGAATGTATTTATCATATTCATATGCACATGTTTCTTATAATAAACAGAATTACAGAACTTCATGCAATTATATTATTGAATTTGCTGGTGATCAATGCGCAGTTACACCACCAGATTAATATATCAATTGGTTTTCCTGCTGAGGTATTTGATTATGTGGATGTAATTAATTAAGTTATCAACAAGAATTCTGTCACACCCTTTTATCATTATCTTCCTTATTGTGTTACGCTAATGACGAACTAAGAATTTTATTATCTGTATTCAGCTGTTACTGCTTGTTTTTCTCTGTGTAATGATTTTGAAAAACTTTTAACTCTTTTCCTGCCAGACCTTGATGATTACAGGAAAATGTAATTCATTCCAGTTATTTTGGGAAAGATTTAGAGGTTTGTGTCCGCAAGGATGTTTGATTGATTAATGATGAACAACTTTGTTAGTTTGTTTGAATTAAAAAAAAAAATCAGTGGGTTATTTCTGATTTGCCAAAAGTGCATAACAATGATTTAGAATTGTTCATTTCAAACACAATGCCTAGGTTATATCATTAAAAGTATTCATTGCAACAATACAACTGCTGAAATTCCTGGTAGTAGAATTAATTTAAAAACATGCATTCTGAAACTGCCAGAGAATTAAGTGAAATATTTGTGAAGAATATTCCTGGATGAACTTAATTGTTCTTAGTAACATGTGTTCCCAGATAACTTTGATGTCCCAGGAATCCTTCTGATTACTTTGTCAATAGGAGACACCATAGATTAGTTGTTTTCCTAATTTTGGAATCACATTTTATAACTGTTTACTCCCTTTAGTTATTAATATTGGAGATTACATTTTACTTTTTCATCAATTTCAAATCACTTTTAATGGGTCTACATTGGTTTATGAACCAGAACAGATGAACCAATTCTTTACATAATCAGCAAACTTATTTGAACATTACAGATTAAAAAAGAATTGACTTTACAAAAACTGTTTACAGGAATGTAATGGTGTCATCATTGTTCTCTTAGAAGGCCCCGGCTTCATTCCATGTTTTCTATTTGGTGTTTTCCATCAAAATATCGATTTTGAAGTAAAAAGTCCATTTACGTTGTTCGATTTTATGCTATTTTTTTAAAACGAACCCAATTAGTGTTGAAATCAGTTGTCACGTCCAAGTTTGATCGTGCTAATTTAGAAACAGAAAAAGACAACAGAGGATTTACATGACGTGGAAGTAAAATGACGTCATTTCTTGTTTTAGGAGTTATTTATCTTGTACTGATTACTTGCATGCCAGATCTGTCTTGAATAAAAGAGATCAGTTTGTTCAATCTTTTTATTCATAGGCAGCTTTGAGAATTCATATAACATAACAGTTTATAAATCTCTACATAAAAATGCAATATTTGACAAAATTAAAGAAATATTTCATTCATCTTTTAAATTTCTTCATATATGAATTTATATGATGTTATGATTGAGGCTATCAATGTGGAATTATGTGGTATTTGAATATCAACTTGACAATTGTGAAACAAAGCCATGAACTGATTTTACCTTAAACAAACTTTCTTATCATGCTTCCTCTGTGCAGGCTAATTTGACCTTGGCAAATCTGTCTTGTTGTTTGAAACGTTTGCTTAACATTAAGTCTAAATTGTGGATATCCCCCTGTGTATTTGATTATGTTGTGATAACTAACAGAGTAGGAAGTGTTTGGCATTATAAGTCCGTAGAGAATTGAAGATTTTGGCAGGGATCTAGGGAGAAATGGGATATAGTTGAGGTCTGGGGATGAGGAACAACAGGGGATGTGGTTGAGAGACTTGGGTGAAGAACATATGATTTGGTTGAGGAACAAGGGTGGGTTGAAGGAATAAGATAGAACAGATGATTGGGTTGAAGGAATAAGATAGAACAGATGATTGGGTTGAAGGAATAAGATAGAACAGATGATTGGGTTGAAGGAATAAGATAGAACAGATGATTGGGTTGAAGGAATAAGATAGAACAGATGATTGGGTTGAAGGAATAAGATAGAACAGATGAGTGGGTAAGGAAATAGGTTGAAGAAGAGAGGATTGGTTTGAGGAAGAGGGATTAGGAATAGAGGAATTTGGTTGACGGAATAGGAGGGAAGGACAGGATTGGGTTGAGCAACATACATGAGGAACAGAGGATTGGTTGAAGAAATCGAGAAGAACAGAGGAGGGAAGAAGAGAGGTTTTGGGGAAGAAAAAGAAGGGAAGATTTGAGGAAGAAATAGGAGAGAAGAACAGAGGATTGGTTTGAGGAAATAGAGCAATGATTCAATCTTTTTCCTGATTTTGTTTTAGGTATTGCAGGGAAGTTCAAATCACATGATAGGCTTAATGATTTAGACATTTTGGAGGCCAACACTTTTTTGTCAGAAGTTGTAATCCCCTACCTTTAGCTACTGATGCAGAAATATCCAGGTATGCTAATCGATAGCTTTTGCTCAACTCCAAGTTTTTCATTTAGTGTAAGAGTTGTGTGTTGTGAATATCAGCCACTAAGAAATTGTTTGGGCCCTAATTGATAAAATCAGCTACATTCAAAGGGAGAAATGGATGGTATAGAATAGGGGAGATAGTTTGACATTATAGTCACATATCCAGGGTTTCAGATTCTCACAAACTAACAAATTGCTCGTATATTCTAATGATTTATCATTCAAAGACATAATGCAGATGTTGATATATATAGATTTAATCTGTTAGTAGAATACTTCCTTGATTACTAATCTGTATTGCTTTCCTTGCAGTCACTATATAACCAGATCATTCTGGAGTGGTGGCATGTCAAAGGCAAACAAATAAATGTTTTTAATAAATTAACAATACAGCTTGTCTCAAACTCATATTTTTTGTTCTTGTGAATTGGCCACTGTAAGTGGTTTTGTATTAATCAATTCATCTGCCATGATGGTATTCTCATATGAAGTTATAAAAAACAATAACTCCATTCTGAAATTTTAAGTGGAACCATGACAATACAAAATAGGAAGCCTTCTTCCAACCTCTAAAACAAATGTAATGTTGTTTGGGTGAGAAATGCTATTTTTGTTCTTTCACAACTGGCCTAATCCTTCTTAATCAGAGGTAATTAGCAGATACAGAACTCCCTGTGGAAGACTCTGATGTATTGCAGAGAATCCAGTTCCTGATATCGTCCATCACAGACCAGCACTTCTGAAAGAAGATTGTGTGACGGTTCCTGGCAATAAATCACAGAGAAGAACAATAAACTTGTGGGATGTGTCCCTTCACTACTGTTCTACTACCGGTCCCAGTGCTGCAATTAGCTGCAATAAACCCTCGCCTGATTGGGGCTGGTATGCTAAACATTGAGGGGACAGAGTCTTGGTCCTCCAGTGATAAATCAGGGTCAAATTTGTCAATGGCTTACAGTCAAGAATTTGATACCTTTATATTCGTCATTTAGAAGTTTGCTTAATTTTGTTAATTGTTTTGTTATTGTTTATCCCCAGATGATCAGCATCCCCCTTCCCCAACACTTGATGTATACTTTTTCAGAAAAATTGTTTTCATGTTCTCTTCACTATTAAGTACTTGATCAGATTTGTTCACAGGTACTAATGTTAAACTAGACCTGGGCAAATAAACTATTATAGCCTTGTGTTATAAACCTCATAAATCTTCAATAAAAACATTCTTTAAAGTGTTATACCTGTATCACAAAAGAAAAAGGCTCATAACTGTAGGTTTGATAAATGGAGAATTTTCTTTTCTTAGTTCTTTATATGATTACACTCTTTTAACTGTTTATAACAGAGTACGTCCAAGTCATGGTTTGTTTTTACAAAAGATGCATTAAACTCAGTTGTTTTTCTTGACTGCCTAGAAAGCTTGCCATAAATTAAGTGGTAATATCTCCAGTTTGAAAACTCTTGATTGTCATCCCTCTTGATAACTGCTGTTTTTCACAGTTATGACCCGAGTTGTGAGCCTATTTTGAAACTCTCCTGTCACGAAGGTGGATTCTAGATGTTTCAATATGTATCTCCTTGACACTCTTTGTAGTCATGAAATCTGTCAAGAATCATTGGTGATAATTGATATACTTCTGTCAGTTTGGATATTATTTGCCAAAAATTAAGCTTTTCCTTCTTTAATTACTTCACAGTTTTGTCTGGCTTTCCTGTGGTTTTTCAAGGAATGTAAAAAAGGTGTTCGTATTGTATTTGAATTGTTACCCACAAAAGCATCGCAGCTATCATTGATTTTATTAAATAGTTTTTTTAATGAAGTGTTTAAACATGAATAACAAAATATCTGACTAAAAAATATATATGTATAAATAATCTAGCTATTCTAAAAAGTCAATATGTTTGTAAGCTTCAAGGAAATTTGATACACCAATTTGAAAAGTTTCTCATTTGAATTGTCCATCTAATGATATTTTCATATTCTGAAGACAAAATTTGAAAGTTTTAATCAAGAAGACGACTAATGGACACTGCCTTGTACCATCAGAGCATATGGTAACAGACACGCTCTGGACTATCGTGAAAAAAAAATTGACGAATTCTGCCTGTTCTTCTGATATTGACAATATGGCCAAACCCCAGGCGGCCATGATGCCACCTTATAATGAGGCGAGCTGGAGATGATCAATAAGCGCTGATTTGGTGTTATATTGAGGTTCATCAGGCTTCAGTCGCCTGCTGAGACCAGTATGCTGCCCAATAATTCGGCCCCCATTAATTCTGGTCATACTCCAGTTGCCATTCCAAGGTCAGAGTCGGTTATCTCCAATCACATAACATTTGCTTTGGTACACACATGCCTTGGATACAAGCGCAGAATCTCTGTTTTCACATAACGTTTACATTGTATTATGGGAAGTGTGGACACGAGCATTTGATAAACTCAGCGCTATTCCACTCAGGATTTGGACAATGCTAGGGTTCAAGTGCTTTTTGACCTACCGCCTTCTTTTTGTCCAGGTTTACCCTTGCGATCTTTGGCAAACATGTATACGTGTTAATAATGGGGAGATAACTCTATATTTGTACAAATTTGGATGCATAGACAGGTTTTTATTGTGTTGTATGAGCAAATTTGTGTACGAATGTATTAGGACATTATTGAAAGGCTACTAGGTGGGAGATTGATGTTTGTATACAGATAATAAAGCAGCTTCTTTTCAAAAACTTATAGGCTGGATGCTTGGTAAGTGTATGTCAAAATGTCGGCTGTAGACGAATGTCTTAGAGGAATTCAATGGCTGTCAGGGATGATGGCTTCTGAGAAGCAATTAAGACGTAATTAGCTTGGACATATATGTAGGGTCTTAGACACTTATGTATGGTTTAAGCTACACACGTTGCTAGAATCTCTGTGTCAAGGACAGGTGTGCTTCTAGATATTAGATTTTAAGCTTATTTCTCCATACATTTTAGTCTCAAGGCACTGCCACAGTATTTGGTAATTTCATCAATTAACTGGTTACGTCTGCTGAGAGTAAATCACTCAGAAATGGTTGATACTGTCGACTTCAGCAATTACAGTGTTAATCTGCTGGTCGTGTAATAATGCAGGTTAGTCTTTCAACTATTTCAAACACTTCAGTGGCTGAAGATATTGTATTCTGGCAGATAAGATTGAAAACATTGATTGCTTATTCCATCTTCATGGATTCCATGTTTTATAACCAGACCTTAATTTACTTTTCTTGTCACGTCATGTTAATCCTTGAGCCTTCTCATGGAAAGATGTGTCCCTTTAACAACAAATCCTTTCCCTTAAAATTGGTCAAAATATATTTGTTAAAACATTTTTTTAGAAGTATAGATATGAAAATTGAGATGTGATTACTTGTCAATACTCAAAGATATGAAATATATGTTTTCCTTGGGAAGCAGACTTTGCCAATAACATTTGCAGCAATGCATAGGAGAGGTCACAGACAAATTCGGAAGAAGTCTCTGGGCATCGATCATGTCGGATATAACTCTTTGTTTGCAATAAATATAGTTTTAAAGCGATAAAAGTGTCTGTGAATGTAAGTGAGCCCTCCATGCTAGAATCAATACTCTTTGGGCCTGTCCTCTCCTACTTCTTTGATGACTATCTGAACCGAGACTAACATAAATAACTTGGTTCCTAACTCGGTGGCTTATTGGGCTGAGTGTTTGCTAGGAATGGAGAGGTCTGGGTTTGAGCTTTAAGTGCTCGATTCAATACTCTTTGGACATGTTCAATATCTGCTTTGATAAACATCTGAACTCGGGCTTACTTTGAAAAACTATTTTCCAGCTCAGTGGTGCATCGGGCAAAGTGTAAGCCAGTGGAGGAGAGGGCTGAGTTTGGACCTCAAGTCTGTGCTAGATTCAATACTCTAAGGATTGGTTCAATGGCAATATTTATGATGTTTGAACTGAGGAATACTAAAAGGTTCTGGTTTCTGATTCAGTGGTGCAAAGGGCTGAGTGTTTGCTATTGGAGGAGAGGATTGAGTTTTAGTCATTTTGCAACTGTTCCTTCCTACACCTTTAGATATCTGAACATAGAATTTAAGTGTTTGGATCCAACTCGATTATCCAGTTGGCAGGATATGTTAGTTTATTCAGCAAGCATTTGCCAGCAGGGGAGATGTCCTCTATTTGGATTTGCACAAGATAGTACATGTGACAGGGTTATTACCAGTTCTATGAAAGTTTCAAACTCCAGAATAGTGTGTCCTGTGGAGAGCCTGTGGAGTTAATGCTTAAGATATTCAACCTTATTGAAGATATTGTAAATATCCAATGTCATGTGTATCTGTGTGCACATGGAGACACATTATTTTTACTCAGCAGTCATTAAATTTGTGGAAAATTAATATTGGTTTAATTTTGCACTTTGTATGTTTTCTTCAGTTTGAATAAGATACTTTCTTTTGTTGATGGCTGTATTTTAATCAGATTTACTTCATGAACTACATTGTAATCTTGTTTTCACACTTCATATGAATATTGTTACATTCTTTTGATTAAGCTTTGCCCAAAGCCTAAATCATTCACCAAGTAATTATGTATTAAGTTTAAGAAATAGGAATCTTTTGTGTTGGGGAAGTAAACATACCAGGGTTTTGTCTGCTTTGAGCCTATTTGTAGGATAATCATCATGGTTTAATACCAGTGCACATACACAATGAAGATATCAGATTATGAACAAAATATTGGCTTGTTTTTGTATTTCATTGCAAAAAGGAATTGTATGAATAAAAAAATTGGAATCAAAAGTTTTTAGTTTCAAATCATAGATTTTGAAGTTGTTCGACGTGAAGAATCTTGTGAATCTTGATAACAAGTTCATTGGACAAATTTATGTAAGTGTATCATTGCAAGTACTTTTCACTGTTCATGTTTGAACTTTTAGATAGTGGAAGAAAGTGCATATAAACAAGCAAGATGTTTTTGTTTTCAAGGCATACAAGTGCAAAAACATACATCAATGTAATCCCTGTTGAAATATACATGGAATGAAATTTATAGGGCCATGTACTTGTTTGACCTGTTTATATACATACCTTGTTAACCTAAGATCGCTGTGGTAATTAAATCTTCCAACACTGATGTACGGCTTGTTTTTAAAAACAAAACTAGAATATTCAGTGTGTCATAAATGTTGGAATGAATTCATCAAAGTAGGAACCTGGGGAAAATCTAAGTGAAAGTTATAAGTCTTTTGTTTCTGTGATTTTTAAAGTTATACTCATTAAAGTATATAATACTTGCAATAATTGTTTCTCACAGAAAAGTAATTTTTGGCAGTTAGTTGCGAAAGACAGCATGTCTAAATTCTTTTGAATATCAGGACGTGAGATAATTTGCTTAACAAGTTTTATCCTCGAATCTGACTTTAACATCCATAGGTATAGTTGATGATCATTTGGTTGTGTGGGTTGCCTTGACATAACTTTTACTGTTATAAAGAGCAATATTTCATGATGAGAGTAGAGTGTCAGTGTGGGTTATGTCCTGGTGACTGGATGATTCATCCGGCCTATCAAGGTCTCTGTGCCAACACATAATTGTACTGTCAAACACATTCTGTGCTGTCCGTTCTCCCTCCCTGCCACCTGTCCTCACTGACCCTGCCACACAGGTTAAAGCCTCCCTATCCATCTATTACCCCAGCCTATATACTATCATCCCCCCATCCCCCTCAATGAAACTGCTACGTAACTCTCCTCCCTTTTCTATACTATACTGCAAGGGTGTCCCAAAAGGTTCTGGCCTGAATATGAACACCCATTTGTACAATCATTCATGAAAATCATTCCAGTCGGATGTAAATGGCACCAAAATCCAGAGATGCATACACTTCTGTTGCCTGATTGATGGTGATTTTTATTGTTGCAAAATTGTCTACCAAAATGGACAGAAATGAATGTGAAGCTATTATTGTATGAGGTTTCATCCTTCCTACCCCTACAACCCTTGCCCGAATCCCTCTCCAATTCTTTATTTCCCTCATCCCTCCTGCTCACTCGGATCTCCTTTACCTCACAGACAATAATCTCCCCCCCCCCCCTGTTTTGTTACTGTTACCCAGCCCTGCCTCAGCCTGAACCTCCCCTCCCCTCCCCTACCTCGTACATGCACCTTATTTCCCCTACTTCCCTCTGAGCTCAGTCTCTCCAGCCCTTATCATTTCCTTTCTTTCCTCCCTTCGACTTCTTATATAAAATATCAATTTCATGTTTATGAATATTGATTGAGTATATGTATAATTCCTTTCAACTTCAGTAATTACTTCAAATATTTTTTGTCTGGGATTTTCTAATAACCAATATATTGTTTTCATGCATCAAACAGCTGTTCTTTCTCTCTGTTTATGTGACAACAGTGTCTGTCTGCATGCATGCACCACAAACCACACATGGACATGCATTATCTGATTTACTCTCCAGATGTGCATTCTGGAATGTGCAACAAAGCCTTAGGTCACAATGACCTTCAGTGAGACTCTGAAATATTCTAGTCTAAAAAGGTCCTGATGATCTAAATGCATTTTCAATGCAGAAGATGTGGTTTTATGTCAAAGGTGCATTTACCAATATGCATCACGTAATAGTTAACTCTCAAGTAATTGATATAAATGGCGGTACGGTTTTGTTTCGTATTTATCTTACAAACATAAGGAAGATAAAATGCATCGTAAGCCCTTGTAAGTGGGATAGAAACGTTGCCATCAATTATTTACATACTTTGATATAAGCCACAAAGTATTATATATATTTTCTTAACATGGAAAAGAAATTGACGGTGATATATATTTATAGCAAAGATGGCTTTTCAGCAAGATCTGTATCAAAGCCAAGAATTTCAGTGTTATCAGGTACATCTGTTCGCAAATGAAACAAACAACCACCCCAAGTAGGGAAAAGGGATGTTACAGGTTACAGGTTTTCCTTTTACTATAGATGATGTGGCTTTGATTGCTTTAAGGAACCCGACCAAATATGAACCCAACTGATGATCCTTATGAATCGATTCCTTTACTTATGTAGATGTCATGTGATTCTGATCATTCTTAAAGCTGGATTAGATTAGCACCTATGTTCAGAATCCCCATTTCTCAATGTGTAAACTCTCGATTGCATTCTTAGTTTACAACAGGCTTTCACAAATAAAATCACAATCCGGAAAATAAACAACAGCATCTTTAGAACACTGGATAGCAGTTGAAGTTATCACATTGACACTTATCAAGGCTCTAGTCAAACATGTCATACCTAGGGTTTATCTGCTTGTTATTGTTTCATAACTTGCTTGGTACAACTGTGAACAAATACCATGACACTAAGTAGGGGATCCATTTGTTCTGTTCATATCAGTGAAGTTTGTTGAACTGGTAGTCCCTTGTGGACAAGGATAAACTTTCAAACTGTACTTTGAAATAGGACCTTGCACATTTGGTTCTGAGGGCTCTAATTAGGTGTACAACAATAAACATGGAAGCTTTTCTTTATGTCTTTCTGTTTGTTCATAGCTCAAATAATTCTGGACTTTAATTATAGCTGTTAAGTTAATATGGGTTTACTAATATCCTGTCAGACAGTAAATGAAACATATTTGAGAGCACTATATAGCTCTGAAAGGGTTGGATGATGTAATGACCTCTCCCTTATGTCCATCTATTTTTAACAATAATTCACGTGGCTAATTTGCATAATGCTAGCTGTCAAACTTCGATGAACCCAAATATTATGAGTAGCAGGTAATTTGTGATCTTTTGTGTAAATCGTAATCAAAGTTGTGCAATGTACATACGGATAGGTCATTTGTTCAAAGTAGAAATCTCCAGATGTATTTTATAACATAAGTCATTGTAATTAATCAGCATTCTCTGTTTCTTCGGCTGACGTAAACTTGTCGGTAGCCGCCATTGTTACTTTTATTGACTACGGTCAAAATGACGATCTATCGATCATAATTATTAATCATACTTGCTATGCAGGAGAGTTTTTCTTGAATGTTAATTTTTCTCTGATGCAAAAGATGATATTTATCAAGTTCTTGAAGCAATTCATACATTGTTATTTATATTCATTCGTGACTTCAGGATCTATGTAATTGTATTCCTGCGCGAGGGCGATTCTCTCGATAGACCGCAATAAATACCAAATTAACTTGGGGCAGTAATTCTGATAATCTTGCCCCTTTCAATTTATGATAGTTTTGGTGAATGCCACTTTGATAAATCTTGGGGCAGAGCGTGCTCCTTAATTAAAATTAAGGAATCGTCATATTCCTACGTGTGTAAATCAAGAACCTTCCATTCCCATGTTAATTGATATGGACAATCATAAATTTGTACATTACTAGATGAATTCTTCATGTATTGTTATTTTGTAAAGTGCATCTTATAGATAATTTTAAGATGCGTTTGTATTCACTTGGGGCAAAATTGTCCTGTTTGTAAATGTCAATGATATTTACCATTTTAGCCTAAAGTAGCTCCATGTTCATGTCTGGCTCAAGATGACAAATGACGCGTGATTGGTTTAAATGTATCACGTGACTCCAAAATTCTCTATATAAGCAGCGACAGATGACAGTTCAGTCACTCGCATCTCATGCTCTGAGGTGACAACACCTAGAGTCGTAATTACCATAATATCAGAAATTCCCTATCTATTTAGTTGTAAGTTATAAGGATTTGAAATATCTTAATAAAATAGAAACACCTATTTTATAAACATTTATCTATGAACAAATAATATTTAATTATTATTTGTAAATATATTAGAAAGACAAATAATAGTATTATTAATTGTAAAGAAACAAGTACTGAAAGATCATATTAAATTAGACTCTCCACTCCTATATTTTGCCACTTTAAGCCAAAAGACACTCAAGCCAGACTTGAACCTTATAAGAGCTATTGTTGTTTATGCTATTGTTGATTTTGCTGAATTTAACTTTAATAGTTTTTATCCCAGACTGTGTGGTCTGCATGAAGAATTTAATAAAACCATGTTCACTTGAATTCATCTTCTTCATGGTTCTTCAAGGTGGCTTACAATATAAACCTTGTTAGTGGTTGAGCTACATCTACAAGCACCTGTATGTTTTGAACTATAAAACTCATTAGGAGCACTACGATACACATGGTTGGTGTTTGTTTCAGAAGAAAAGCGCTCCTCTTTCAGTTACAACTGAAATAATTGCGACTTCAAGGCAACTTCAAACTATGACATGCAAGTATACCAGTTCCGGGAGATAGGTGCATTGGTCAATAAATGGTCAACCAAAAGTGAAGGGATTCAAATCTCCCAAATGGTTTTGCATATTTGAGAACCTTCTTTTCTAAGTTACGGCTTGAATAATATGATACAGTCCAGATGCATGAAGCTAAAACAATATCAATATTACATTCACTGTCGATATTGCACAAGGAGAATGGGCAATATTCAGATTCAAGACCCTTAAATTTTGTTTTTTGTACAGCGACAATTATAAGGTGTACAACAGAAAAAGGAAGTTGTTCTCAGATGCCACGAGTTGTGGTTAGCATTAGATCTTTAGGGCTAGGGCAACAGAATAACCTGTACATTTAAAACCCTTGTATATTAAAACTAATAAGATGTTCTACAGTACTCGTATAAGCCACTTAGATGCAGAGAGGGTCTCTTTGTGTAAACATTACACCACCACAGCCTATCTCTTCTATAGCTTACGCACTGTTTGTGTAAATACCACAGCCCTTGTGTTAGTATACAGACGGCAGATATCTCTCAGGTGATTGGGAGTGTGAGTGCTGAGTCTGCAACTGGGACTGGGAACCATCATCATGATCCAGATTCCTGGCTTCTCTCATTCTCTTGCCATATTGATCCTGGTACCAGATTCCTTGCAGATTCTCTCTTAGTTAACTTACCTGCAAATCCAGCAACAGTTTAGCTAATTCCTAGCAGACAACTGGTCAACTATCCTGATTATCCTGATAACCAAGTCATTACAGACACTCTCTGTCTCTTTTGAACCAAATACCTGGCAGAGTCTCTCTTCGTCAACTGTCCTTATGTTCCTGCTAACTGATTCCTTACAGACTCTCTCTGTCATGTGTTCTATCAAACCTCAAACCAGATTCCTAGCAGACTCTTTCTGTCATGTGATCTATCAACCTTGAACCAGATTCCTAGCAGACTCTTTCTGTCATGTGATCTATCAAACCTTGAACCAGATTCCTTACAGACTCTTTCTGTCATGTGATCTATCAAACTTCAAACCAGATTCCTTACAGACTCTCTGTCATGTGATATATCAAACCTTGAACCAGATTCCTAGCAGGCTCTTTCTGTCATGTGATCTATCAAACCTCGAACCAGATTCCTTACAGACTCTCTCTGTCATGTGATATATCAAACCTTGAACCTGATTCCTTACAGACTCTCTCTGTCATGTGATCTATCAAACCTCGAACCAGATTCCTAGCAGACTCTTATCATAGTCATGCAACCTCCCCAATGATCACTGTTGGTTCTTCTGTCAAATACATCCTGATAAAAGACTCCTGGCAGATGGAGATGTCCCGATAAGCTCATTTTTACACTTGTATAACAAAGAAGGTGTCTGATTCAATATAAAACCAGCAGTTCATTACTACCAAACTCTTGTGAGCGACCAATTTCCAGGAACTGGAACTCTTCATATAATAGAATGATGTAATATTGGTCACTAGCTATGCATATGTGCATTTGGCATCTAGAAATATTCTGAGATTGGCAAATGATAGATACTGGTTTTTCCATATCATTCTGACAGTGGCATGTTAAGAGTTAAAGCTTTAAAAGACGTTGAGACTAGCAAGTATTGCCAGACACTGAAAGCACCAGGTGAAAGAGCATCTCCAATATCCAGGCTTGCACCCATTGACGCTGGTATCATCCTGCTTTTATTGGCATCAGTGATTAGAATCTGTTGTGTGTACCTTGCCATAGAAAAACGCCTCTTCCTTTGTAGATGGAAACTTTGCAGTGATAAGGGGATGGAAATAATCTCGCGTTTCTCGTGTAAAGGTTATCGTATGCTGCAACATGTTTAGAAACCGGCAGTTCGTAAGTGGCTAGAGCCTTTTTTTTTTCCAATCACTTATCTATTTAATTTAACTGTTCTCCAAAATACTTTTCTTTTAGCGTGGGAGTATATTGCTCAGAAAGCTTATTGGCTTAAATTAGAATGTCTGCACTAAGAATTTTGTAGTTCAAATGTTTCTTTCAAACTAAAAAATGAAATTCATCTTATTTACCTTCAAAGGTACTTCTTATCAGGAAAACAGGTTTTATTCATTTTACTTAAGAAATTGACCGATTTGTATATTGTGCATATTTACTCAAATGTATGGGTAACTACTTTGACATTAGTTAAAGGAAAAAGATCTGTATAATTTCTTTAAACATGGGCAATTTAGTCCTGTCCAAGAAGGACAAATTTGATGTTCCCATAGCAAATATAACATTAGATGTATCATTCATTTTGTTAAAGTATTTCCGCTTTAAAGTACAAAGTTTTGAAAAGATATTATCAGATTTTTATATCTAAAATGTGACAGGCAGTTCTGTATAATTTGGACAGCATGAGTACTAATAAACCCACTAAAGAATGATTTATGGCCTGAGACAATGAAACGTAGGTGGTACTGTGTAATTCTGTCGTTGTTAGACTTGGTGATTAAGGCAAACAGTACCTGGGATGGGGAGTAAACTTTTTCTTTAAAAATGTTAAAGAAAAATGGGTAATTATACATTTTTATTTTACAATGTGCTTGATATGAAAAACAGTCTGATTTCTTTCCGAGATTGAATGAGAACTTGTTTCAAGCTCAGCGATTGGTAGACTTTTAGGTCAATTTAATCTTTTTTATTTACATTGATGTTGACTTCACTGTCATATATTTATCAAATGACAAGAGATGTATATTTTTTCAATTCTTTGTAACTTTTATTCATAGAAACAAATTGCCCCTTACAAACCCTTAATCTTTTCCTTTTATTTCCAGGAATAATAAAAGAAATCACCAGCAAGGATTATACTTTGAGCATAGACCATATATCATTAAGGTAAGCAAATATTCCTGCAATTTCAAAACACTGGAGTGAATTCAAACTTTCAAACTTTTTAAGGATTTTTTCTAACAATCGTTCTTTTGCCATGACAACATTCAAATAATCGTGGAAATGCACCTCATTCCTATTCGAATCGGCTCATGAAAATTGATTGCATCACGTCGATAGAATATTCTGTCAAGACAGAATTAGGTAGCCTTATGAAATATGCATCCGGATCCTACCGAGTGATTACGGAATTCGCATGCATTACAAGTTCAAAGTAACGAGTCTGCAGGTAAAAAAGGTGATTTGAAACAGGTGATTTAAATGAATCTCCCTGCACTGCTCAATTGCGTGCACTGTCCTATGCATGCAAACACACAGACCGCTTGTATCCTTACACAAATACCAAGGTGTGTTGAACTTTGGATTGAGGAAAACTGATGTTGACAATAAATTCAATTGAGGGATGAGCTTATTTTGACAGGTGAAAATATTGTCACATACAGGTGTTTCATGATGCAAATGTCTTCTTTTTTCCCTTTCATTAATCTTTACTCAGACATTTTAAACTAAATAATTTTTTATACAAAAGTTCTGCATTGTCTACTCATGATTAATTTTCGATGATTCATCCAGATGTTTAGTCGTTTTTTGTCTCCTTTTCCTGTTATGTTTTAGATTTCTCCTATAATAATGAAGATAGAGAACATAGTATATGCATGAAATCTAAAGCATTTTGACATCCTTAGACATCTAATGTTACATCAATTTATTTATTATTTTTTACATTTAACTTATTAGATTTAGTAGAAAAGATTATATTTGGAAAGAATTCTTTTTTTTATATTTATCCAATTTATATAACCAATTACCTGCTGATTTAATTAGTAGCAATAAGAAAATAAGAATCTTTTTGAAGCTGAAAGAATTCCTGGACTTAGTCAGAAATTTCAAAGCAGTCGGCAAATTTATGGGAAAATCAGTGAGAGAGAATAGCCATCACTCTTTAATGTGTAACATCTGTCTTTAACTAAGGTACAGGCGCCATTAATGAAACAAACAAATGCAGGTGTCAGCTGATGCAGTTTTAAGGTTTTTATAGAATTTGAAATGAAGTTTTATTTCACTTTCTGATTGCTACAAATTAAAAAAATTCCACATATGAACACTGCTGCTACATGCTTAACTTTGATTATACATCCAAAACATTTTTGTTACGATTATTTTTGTCAATATGAGTCATTGAAAATGTAACAGTCGAACTAACTTATGTCAACGTGACCTGATAAAATGTTTGAAAAATTGTTTGTGAAACATTTATCTTTTAAAAAAGTACAGCCATTACATGAATGTGTGTTTGTTCACATTTATAGCTGATAACTGCCAGCTCTCAACAACTCAAAGGTTAGAACTGAAGGCCAACCACCAAGTAACCCTAGCTAACACATCGCTGCAGAAATAAATATCGGTCAGCAATTTTTCTTATGTTGAGAATAATACAAAGTTTACCTCTGGAGGATATATGATTAATTATCATCAAATATGAATGATTGATTCTATGTGATAACATATCTATTTAAATAAAAGCTTTCCAGAATAGTCATAAAATTTACTCTTTTGGTAGGGAATCAAACTATATGTTCAGTAGCTCAGTAGTTCAGAAGTTCTTCTTGGCACAAAAGCGTTAATATTGGCAAAATTAATATACACAACCCAACCAAAACATCCAAACTAAAGCATTAACGAAACATTAAAATTCAGGATGTTTCTGATATTATTAGTCTCATAAGGATAAGATGTGCTTAAGTTTAAAGCTATTCATTATCTGTGATTATCAAATGCAAATGTTCAAAAAGCCTGCCAAAATCTTAACAATACTTTCATTCTAAACCTCATCTCAAACTTCAATTCAAATCTAAGCCAAAACATCTTTGATTCTGGATATGCCAAACAGTTCCGCCTGCCAAAGTTCCAACAGTTGTGTCCCCAGTGGCATTCTGTCACAAATGATTGGGTAATGCTGGCAGAAGCATTTAGCTTGGGGATATGTGTTTATCTGCAATCATTGAGGGCTGTAATGTAGGTAAATGCCTCCAATTTACTGTAACATCCCAAATGTCAGAGTAGAGATGAGATGGGTGTAGCTCCTGGAGGATGTTTCATCATTCACTGATGACAACTTGGTCAACAACATTGGACTTGCCTGCAGCTGAATGGATACTGTGTTGCCCTTGAAATAAGTTAACCTTATGATAACTGTTATATTGCCTAAGCTGAGCTCTTGATAGACTTTGTCAAGGCTTTATGATGAGTTGAAGCTAATTAAATCAGAAACTGCTGATTAGGAACTGTTACCTTAGCAACACTGACCTTCATAGTCTCTAGTCCTTGTAATAATTTGAAGCTATCTAAGATTCCTGTCATGTGTAACTACTATCCCATGCAAACTCACCTCTTAATAGCCTGTGTTTTGTCCTTGATATAATTTGAGGCTGAACTAAAACCTCATGGTTGGTGATTGACCACTGCATGGTCAAGCTTATCTCTTTTTTTCCTGTTTAATTTTATCAAGAGAATTAAAATTAATTATTAATTCTTGAAAATTGATAATTATAATCTTATATTTAAAGTAAAAAACAAATAATACATATTTTGAAACTCTAAAAGGAATAGTTCTGTAGTGCTAGCTTAATTTGCTTTCAAATGTACTTCCAGGATCTTAACAGAGACATTTTTATCCTTTGACAATAACAAAATTATAACATTACAGACTCCTTGCAACACTATGATTGTGTTTGCTGTATACTGCAGTGTACAGAGTTTGCTAAAGAGGAGATAATTACTTTAATTAGTACCTCATCAACAAGGGTTAGATAGGAGGCTTTAATCAGCTCTCAATGGCTTTAGACAGGAAGTGCAAGAATGGTCTGCAAGGGATGAAACATATCAATAACACAAAAAGAATGATAGAGGAAGCCTGAAGTTGAAATGGATTGTTTGCAGCATATCATTGTATGTTAGGAATTGCCTTTGTTTAGAATTGTATCTTTTACCGTTGTTCCAATAACTTGTATTGGTATTTGATATTATTTTGTCTTCATTAAAGTAATTAAAGTGATATCTGTTTTGTGCTTGTCAATACGCCTATGAGAACTTATCAATAAGCTTAGATGTTGTTTCATATAGGTATAATAAAGATAGGCTTGAAAGTTGATGTTTTTGCATATTTTTACCAGATTTTGAAAGCATATGATAATGTTACCGAAGTTAATTTGTAAGTTCGGCTTGTTAAAAGGTTGTACATTTCATAATGCTTTGATAAGAGGTTATGAAATGTTATATCCTCAGAAGTTGAGTTCCAAGTTGTCGTCATTATTAACTTTCAACAGTATTACGTACTATTCTTTGTGATATAGGATTAGGGATGGCAAACTCCTAGTCTCAACTTTTTTCTGACAATCATAGACTTTTACTCGATTATAATATATAGGTTAAGGATTATTTTCATATTCCTTGCTAAAGCCTTTCATTGTTCAGTTGCCTCCCCTGAATAACTATCTTTTGATGAAATTCTTCAAAGGCATTTAGAAGTTGGTGTAGAGATACAAGACAATGTTATGGATGACAACTTCTTTATTTACATCTTACGACGTTGATGAAGGGGCAAGAAGTAGCCAAGAAACATTATGAGATATAAATAAAGAAGTTGTCATCCATAACATTGTCTTGTATCTCTTTAGTCGAGTCTTGATTCCTGTTAACTGGCCAGTAGAATGGCATATGGTTCTGGTAGGGTCAGAATCCAAGCATCAATGCTTCCATGCAATACTTTCATTACTCAAAAGTAGCAAGAAATTTCATCAGACATTGTGCACTAAACACAAAACACTACAGTGGATACAGTTGTCAGAATGCCAGGGAGGTCGTCTTGACCTATTCCTGTTTTTAGCAAAGTCATAAAAAACAATCAGGCTTGGTTTGCCAGATCAAAGCCAGATTGTATCGTGTGTTAAGGCTGATACACCTGACACTGTTCTTGTAGGAACATCCCCGCACTTGTGTCAGAGTTTGTTTATTGAGTTCCTGCAAGGTTCTTGCATGGGTCTATTTGCTCTTGCTTTCATTGGTAGACAAAATAAGTCATAAGTTCTGTTAGTTGTATACTAGCTTTCAATGGCCTTTTGTGACTTTTCATCTCAGGATGTTAGTTTTTGAAACAATCTTGGTTCTTTGTTACAATATGAGATGCATCATTAAAAAAATTATTAAATTTTGTAAATCTCACATTATCACAATTTTTAATGACATTTTCCAAATTTAAAAGCTGAATTTTGACAATGTCAGAATGAAATGGTGTTCTTTTAAAATTGTTTTGTAAGAGTTATCTAATGTCTTCACTGGATGGGAAAACAGAGGTAATAGTAATCAAGGACAGAATGTCATGTGGACTTTAGAATGTGGCAAGAAGGAATAAAACAGATGAAACATGTATTATCTTCTTCCAAGCATTCAAAGATAGCTTTCTTTCTGTTTCATAGAATTACAGCTAAAAAATGATTACTTATTCAAATGTCCATTACATCTGGAAGTTGTTATTTCAAATTGCCTGTCTGGTTGTATTACACAATGTTTGTCTTTCTGATTTTTAGGAATTTACATGAAATGAGAAAATGTTTGCTTTGTGAAAGCACTTTTGAATGACCTTTGCATGTGTGTGATGGTATAAGAGCCCATAACATGATATAAGCAAATACACATTATGGTTTTTGAGATGTTTTTAAAAACAAGGCTTGATTTTATAAGATGCTGGCACACACATCTGCCTTTATAGACAAAAGCCATTTGCTTTTTTTTTAAGTGCGATTAAAAATTTATGTCTGCAAAATAGTATTTAAATGTTGTTGAAATGTCAGTTTGCTGTTTTAATGAAAGTAAATGTCTAGTGTTTTAGATGGGAAGGAAGTTTATATTTTCTTTATTTGCTTGTGATATGATGCTGAAGATTTTTGGATGATAAGTCTGTATTCAGTAAAATGGTTTTCAGATGAATATAAAGATATTTTTTAATGTTTTTGTTTTGTAATGAGAAACATTTAAAAAAAAATGAAAATGAATAAATGAAATCTGTAAATGAGAATATGCTTATAGTATTCTATAAACATTTAGAGTCAATGCTTGAATAATGGTTCTGCTAGTTCTATGGCCAAAACCAAAACTGGATTCTTCCTGCAATAATAGTGCCTCAGCCAAAATTGGAAGCAGCATGAAACAACACCTGCATAGGGAGGTAAAAACTTGTAGACATTATGGTGCTTCATCAGATAGAAAAATGAATTATGAGCTATTGTAAGCATATTAACGTGAATTATCTCTTGCTGTTGAAAACAGGATGTCAATAACCTGAGAGTTAACAGTGGAAGAAATTCATTTCAACACTGAGTGATGTCTTTCTATAGAGCTGAGCTTTGATGTTTGTAATAATCATGAGTTGATTACAAATTTCATTCAATAAAACCTGTTCTTGTCAATTTCAGTAAAAAAAAAATGGTGTATAAATAATTAACTGCCATTTTGTGTTTACGCCAAGGAGAGGATAGAAAAATGAAATTAAAACCTGTCCATGTCAATTTCAGGAGAAGATAGTGTATATATGATTGTATTGCATACAAATCACCTAAAACAATAGACGTTATTTCATTGTTTTTGTTTGCAGGAAGATAGGAATTTATTAAGGAGGAATGTTCTTAAAAAAGTCTTAAAACCTAGGTACATGCATAAAAATCAAGTTCACTGAGCTAAATTTATGTAAGCAATACTTTAGAACACATTTATTGTTTAATATACTATTCTTAACAAAATAAATAAAAGGTGTTTAGAAAAGTTGTTAATTAAGATAGTTGAAAAGTTTATGTGTTATATGTAATGTTACCAAAATTAAGAAACAAAGACATAAGAATGAGAAAATTATAAATAGCATTTTAAAGCAACCCGATTGACGATGGAGCTTCTGAATTAAAAGTGTCAGCATTTTCATTTAAATTTTACATTTTTGTCATCGTATGAAATCTTTTTTAACAAAAGACAGGATCTCATAGAGTAATTATGATAAGTAATTTAGGAACAGTAACTACTCTTATCTTCAAATAATGCTTTGTGACTGACAGCTAAAGGTTTAGGTAATTAAGTTTTAATTTAAAACAGGAAAAAAAGTGTTTGAATTGTTGATGCAATGAAGAACAGTTAACACTGCCAACAAGAGTGCTTGTACATTGAAAAATATCTTTATCCAAATTATGCTGGATTGGTCAAGCACATGTTCTTCATGTAAATTAATACAGTTTAATGAAGTTTAATAAACAATTAAGGGAACCACGAGCAGGTGAGAAGACAAGAAACATGTTAACATGGGGAATAATAGTGGTAAGTTGGCACATCAACATCGTCATGTTAGTCTTCAGAATCTGTATTTCTCAGTGAAATATTCACAGCACAAACCAATTGGAGTAGAAGATTTTGTCTTGTTTACAAATGTAAGACTGGAATTTTCAAGTGCTTAGAGATAGTTTATCCAATAATATTTCAAAATACAATATAGGCATCTACAAAATTAGGTGTTTTATGATTGACCAATACGTGTGCTGATCCTTTGTTTGGGTCAAGAGCACAGACATATTTTTATCTCTTAATGGACTCTGACATCGTCTTAGAATATTTTTTATAGGAAATTTGACCTCAATCATGTAATAAGATTATGAGAGACGAGCCAGGTCATCATGATATTTTGCAATTACGTAATGAGTAATGACAGAATTAAAGTGCTTTTGTCATCTAAAAACTCGCAAGGACTTATTTAGTGATTTTTTTGTCATAACAGGAAGAAATCAGGTCATTATTTTTACTTTACCAGTGAATGTGTCATGCAGAAAAGAGACCAAAAGATAAAAATAAGGTATTGACAATATGTTTCTTATAAACTCTCCAGCAGGGTTGCAAAATAAATAACATGATTTCTTGCTTAAAAACATTGATTAAATCTTGCCCACAGATATTTGAGATGTCTCTGCAATCTGTTTCTGTAAGTGAACCTCTCTCTGTGTACTAACATGATGTTACATGACTCGAGTGACCATGGTCAACATGATATAGTCAGGATGTGAGTAGACAAATGTAAAGCCATGGATGTGAACTGAATATTGAAATCCTTGTAATCTACACTCATCTCTAATCTGTTTTCATGAAGTAATTAAGTGTTCCTTGCTCAGTGTAACAAGATGCTGTAAATGACTCTAGTGACCACAGTCAACATGATACGTTCATGTTTTGATTATAGGCATGTGATTATAGCCAATCTGAACTGAATATGGAAATCCTTGTTAAAGTCTTGGTCATCTCTTCTCCGTTTTACTGACTCACATGAACTATTAGGCATGGAGGAAGATGAAAGGAAGCCAACATGATTGACCATGGTGGACGACCCATGTTAAGGTCATGAGCATACATACTGATTTGAAATCCTTAATGAGACAAGGAACAGTCCTCGGAATCTGTTTTAATGAAGCTAGTCAACCATTAAGCATGTCAGAAAATAGAAAGTGTCTACATGAGAAGCTAGGGTAGACACATTATTTTGAGATCATCAGAGAGGACCAGCTACTGCATGATTATTCATATCCTTATTATATTGGAATACACAGATATCATGTACTTGATACCTACGGTAGTCATCTGTTAAAGAGTCTACAATGTTTTAGTTGCTGTGAAATTCCGTGCTGTGTACAACACTGCTCTTATTGCTTCTAGGTGAAATCTTCTTCTTAAAAGCCTTCATATGTAACTAAATGGCAATCTTTCGAGCACCCTAGATATGCAGTTAACATTCATTTCAATTTTTAGCAATTTTCTAAGGCTTGAAAGGACATAAAATATTTATAAACCAAATTGAAATTTTTTTATCAAAAAAGAAAGAAAAATTTAACTTTAAACCATTTTAAGAAAATCCTGTTAGTTGTTTTTTATGTGTATATGAATTAAGTGAGAAAGAACTCTGATTTGAGAAAAAAACACTGCAAAGGGATCATTGTGAAAAAAGAGCTAATTTCCAAAAATGTAACAATAAACATATCAGTGTAGAAAAAATTAAAGAAATATGGTATTAGTTAGACTAGCTCCAAAAAGAGACCAATTAAGTGAGAAACTGCATGTGATATCTTGGCAGCTGAGTTTTTGTTTGCACCATGCAGTGCATCTGCGTCATGTACATATTCGTTAACCTCATGTTATTTTCTAATGTGTTTTTCTTTTTGTCAGTAAGTTTTCCTTTCAAGTATACATTTTGTTTATGTATAGTACGCCAATGAGTTAAGGGAAAAAAAATTATACTAAATTAATTTCAAAATTGAATCTGAGTTTTCATTAAGATTGAAATATGTTTGAGGGAAAATACTTTTGAAAATGTGTTTATTATTATCAACATGCAAAAATTATTTTTTTTTCCCTAATGAAACAAAAACATTATCTAGACTAAACTAATTTTTAATTTACTAAGATCTTAATGGGTCGAAAGTTCCAAAAAAAACAACTATGGGCTTAATCTTTTGAGTCCAATTTTATTTCTTTTTTTATGACAAGGACGTATCATTTTGATAAAAAGGGCAATTATTTGAAGGGAACCAGTTCTTTAAATCATTAACAGAGCATTCAGAGCTATACATTTTAAGATTAAATGCTTAAATTATGCAATGATAAGATTTGTATACTTTTATTGCAAAAAAATATTCCTTGACGTAATCAAGAAAACCTCATATGCATTAATTAACCTTTTAATTGTAAGTGCTTATGACCATTTTGATTTCATTCGTTCAATTTTTGTAAAATATGTGATTTTAATAAGCATTTTTACAATCTATCTTTCATGATACATTATTTGAAACCTTAAGTGAGATATGAATTTATAGTACCAATAAGTTTTTATATTGCTCAAAATGTCAAAAGTATCAATTTCTTTCAGAGCTCAATCATCAACTCAAGACAAATTGTATGGACCATAACTTATTTATTTAAAAATCAAACAAAGAATTTTCTATCCATAGAATTTCTCTTGTATAACCTTGCAGATTTACATAGAAATTTCTATACATAACTCTGTTAATGATATTAGATTTGTCCAAAAGCAAATTTCAGTTTAACTTCCAAATGATTTTATGCAAGTCTGTAACACTGTCATGGACACAAGGGTCTCCTTGAGGTTTAGCTGTGTCTGGTAATGAAGTCCTCGAGATCTTTTAGATTCTCTGATGTGCCGATGTGCATCTCTATATTTAATGTTTCAAGTGCTCTCGAGGAGCTATGACATTGCTGCCCCAATAACAATATTTGAGTCGGCTAGACAAACTATTGTCATGAAATAGGGAAGTGACCATTTTAACTAATCATTGTGTCATGTTTAGCCCATCTAAGCTGTGCCTTATTATAAGGCTCTTGTCGATGCTTTGAAGTCTTGTAATGCATTGATATAAGGGGCCTCTGGGTCCCTTCTGTCATTGAAAACTCATGTCCTCGCATTTCCTTGTAAGAATACCTTGGATTGAATAAAGTGCACTGTCAATAGAGTTAGCTAATCTTTTTGAAGTTTTTCTATTTCAGGGCATTTCTGATTGTCATCTGAAGTGGAGGATTATAAATTTATTTTTTGAAGATCAGTTTCATGATTGCATCAAAGTTGTATTGAGTTAACATTGAGTTTACTGCTTAGGTTTATTTTAAGTGCCTCTTGTTAGTCTTTGTACTTGTAAGGGTATTCATTACCTATTAAAACCAATCTAGACTATATGATTTTTATGTGAACATTTTACAAACAAGTTGGATGAAAACAATTTCCTCCGACTGTTTTTAGTATTAAAGATGGTCATGAATGTTACATTTGCTCTTAAAGACAAGACACATTAACTAAATTAATGAAATGGCAAAACAATGATATATCCTGTGAAGTCAGAAAGTGTCTTTGAACTGAGAATTGCCCGAAAACGTAACCATTAGTGTTTTCTGGAAATTACCCATCTAGTCAGTGTCCAGGATGCAGGAGAATTCCTTTGATCTTAGGGCTATAAACGCATCGTCCAGAATTGTCAAAGCTGACACCTTTATACAGTTGGCTACCCTTGCAGCAAACACGGTTTGAGCATTTGTTTCATCGTGAGGAGAGAATAAGTCCTTTCAGTTCATCAGCAGCACAAGACAATTCATGCTGAACATCCTTTATGTTTTCTGTGCAACCTCTGTAACCTGCAGAGAGAGGTTTTGCCTGATTGACTCTCAAGAATGTTATCTAACATGCTATAGTGGACGACATCTGGAGCGTCAAATTCCATATAAAGACTCTTATTCCAGAACCAACAAAAAGTCAATGCCAATGGGGCCGATCTCCGGGGATTGCTGTGAGTATGTATGGAGGTGATTCCCGTTTTCATCTCAGACCCATCGAACTGTTACTGAAAAACAACATCCATCCAATAAAGATTCCATTTACTTGATCACATCAGGGTGGAGTCAACAGATTCAGTCTTTCTACATCCGGTTTTGTTGCCATCTTGGATTTACAAGTAATTTTACTGCTGGAGTAATTATCTCGATAAATGATATTGATTCTCAAGTTTACAGTTAAAATATTTGAAAGGAATAAACTCTTGTGATTTTGAATCTAATACTTCCAAACCATTCTGAGTTGCTAATTTATAGGAATCATGAGAAAAGTGAATAATCTGTTAACAGCCTCTACCTTATATAGGTCATCCAGGACTTTCATGGACCGGTGGGTGAATGGGTTAATTAACTGCATCTTGAGGAATTTAAGAATTAACTGCATCTTTTCTTGCTGATTCAGGGAATATAGATATATTGTAATATTATATACTTAGAGAGAAAGAAAATCCTATCATTTTGGTGGCCTCTTTCAAGGCTTTTTTTTGCATCAGTCCTTTAACAGATGAAGTACAAAGGGTTCTACCAGTGATATTTACTGGAAATGAAAGCTCCTGGGGTTTTTTGTAGGAAAAATATTCAGTGATATTCTCCATTTGTGCATTTAAGTTAGAAATGCTGATCAAATGAAGATCATTTGCAATATTTCTCAATACAAATAAATTGTTTTATATCATATATGGACAGCAAAATGCACTAGCAAGTAATTCACAATAAAGACCTGAATTCTCGTAATTAACCCTTTATCAGTCTATAAACCCACTGTAACATTTTCTTAGGGATTATATAAAGGGATCCCATAAAAAGGAAATAAATGTTACATTATATTACAAGTATCTCTTAAACAAACCTAACCTGTTTGTTTAAGCAGCACAAATCCATTTCACAAACCCAAATGACTTGAAGTAGTTCACATTAGAATGGTTTCATGCAGTTTTTGTTGAAAAATGATTCTTTGTTCTACGAGTACAGATAATCAGGTTGTGAAATGAGATCTTTTACCCTGTGAAGAAAATATTTTGTGCTTAAACTAATATTGAACTTGCAGGGTAAATTAAAACTAATAAGAATGCGGAATATGCTCCTGTGCCTTTAATGCATGGTCAAGTCAATGATGGTGACGTATTGTCTACACAAGTTCTATTCTGATCCTGTACGCAAGTGGAATGTCAAATAAATTAAGAAATCTCATTTTACACTTGTTGCCATCTTGGTGTTACTATATCTTATTGTTGCATCAGAAGAATATCGAATTATCACATCAATGAAGAAGGGCCACAGAATGTTTGTCTTGGTCAACAATTGAACATTGTACAGTAATTAAGATTTGATGTTACATTTGATTAGTTTTTTTTGTGGTTTTATTTTTCTATTGATATAATTTTAATTAATTTGGTTGATTATTATTATTTTTTTAATTGACCATGCAATTTTTTAAATTGAATTCAAATGCAATCATCATGACTGTAATGATATTAATCTGACAATTTATGGTTGATAATTGATTTGATTTAGGGCAAACTGACCGACGTTTGGACTGTGTAATGATGAAAATATTTTGAAAGACTATATTATTTTTAACTATCTGAAGAAAGTAAATATCATCAATCAAAAGTATAGAAAATCAAGTACTTTATTTTTATCTTAAAAAGTCATAATCATTTCCATATTAACTGCAAATAACGGTCTTAATTTCATATATCAAATCGACCGACAGTTGCAACTAATCTTCTCGAATCCATCCTTGGCATGAAATATTCATCAAAAAGAATTCAGACATCCCCAAATACGCAGTGAATATGTTATGTACGATAATATTATAGTTTATTGGGAGGATAAATGAATTTGTCATTGTTACAGAGCATGTTTTCCGATGTTAAATTCATGAAAACTGCCGCATGAGCCATTACATCATAGTGATGTCACAATCCCATTTTTAGGCATTTGATGCAAAAAACGCTATTAGTGCAAAACAGTCTAAATCAATTTGTTTTATGAGTTAGTTGTATGTTTATTCATGTTTCCCGAACCTAAATTTAAACATTAAGTGTCCTTAACAAGAAAATTTAAGAAGTGTTTAAACCATGGTCATAACTCTCCCAACCAGGGTCATTTTGACATATATTATGAAAACTCAATATTTACTTATGTATTCCCTTTATATGTACCAATATTAAGTAAAAATGGACTAGAAGTTGTTCTTTGTTTATGAATACAGTTTAAGATATTTTTCTACTACCTACATTTTCAAGCCTAGGACAATTGCCACCCGGACAATTGCCATCGGCCAATTACCACCCAGACCATTCCCACCTAGGACAATTCCCACCATAGACAATTGGTAAGAATTGTCCGGGTGGCAATTGTCCTGTGGCATTTGTCTGGGTGGTAATTGTCATCCACCCTACATTTGCCGATCCAAGAGTCAACATTTACATTGTAACAAATATTTTGCCATATTCTTTCTTGAATCCGTTAATCGTACCTCCACACAAAACTTCAATTATAATTATTACCAAGATTTTATTGTTTATCAAGAGAAAGGAATAAAATAACACACAGAGAAGAAACATTTTAAAATAAACAGATCAGAGTCACACATATTACTGTGTCAGTTCCTAGTAAAAAGTGTCCAAAGTTCGGGCGACCTTGGATGGTGTCGATCCGACTTTTCAGTCAGTTTACCCTACATTTTATTTTTAATGCCTAAGGCATAAATGGCTCTCCATGTTTATTGTTGAACTTTTTTACTTAGTACTAATTCCTTTAATTTTGATAATTTGGTCTTTTTAACTCCCAGCTTTTCCAGAATTTCTAGCATGTTTTTTTTGTAAGTTAATATTTTACCTTGATCATGATTGAAAAATACCTATAGCCATTCTTTCATTTTCTTTTAAAGTTTCATTACAATGTCAGATCCTGAAAGTAAATTTGTGCCTGATTTTCCATTTACCACCTTTTCAAATTCGTCTCAAACAATGACAAATTAAAATTCTAATCATTTTAAGCAGCAAATTTGTTTAGGACATCTGCTATATCTTTGCGATAACTTAATTTATAAGATTTCAAATCAATTTTCTAGTAAAAACTTTTGATTAGTTTGGAAACATTGTGCTAGTGAGAAACTTTCTTTGAAAGAAATGAGATTCTAAACATGCCTTGAATGTTGACAAAAAGGATTCCCTGTAAAGTAAAGTTATTCAGTAATGATGTAAGCTAGTAATTTGTTAAACTGGAAGCACCTCAGTTAAAAATGCTTCCGCTTCCTGACTCTGCATAGGAAGCAGATTATTATTCAATTGCATGAATGCCAATGGAGTAAGCAGCTCTCCCTGCCGACCACCAGACATAAGTTGGTCCTAATTGCACACGGAATTACATCCTCAAATCTTCAATCGACTGGCCAGGTAATTGTGATCCTATTAGTTGGTTATCGTCTTTAGGATGTGGATCCTCTAATGAATCACACCTTGGTGTAATCGTGTTACCTACAGCATTGGATGATGCGATGTTCGGAACCAGTCATCTTGAAAATCCTATCTTGGTTCCAGGAGCCTTGCAGCAAACATGCACGCCTCATGCACGGACCACTTCACAATTATGGTGGAGCGCTCAGACAGTGCATGTTTAATGCATGATGGAACACATGCTTTGAAGCAGTCGCAAGTGTGTGCATGCTTTGTGGTGAAATAATTGAAAATTTAAAAAAAAAAGTTTTTAGGGACATTGAATATTATCATTGTTCATAAGGAGTCACTTTAAGGAAATCTGTTTGCTGATTTGATTTTTTTTTAAGTAATTACTTTTTTTAAAAGCAAAACGTTTGAAATAACAAGGTTTTTTTTAATGACATAAATTATAATGTAAACCACTTACTTTGAAAATGTGATTCAACTGAGTGAATGAAATATTATATACAATGAATAAATGTAAGAGAAACAGAATCTAAAAACATCCCTATTTCTTAACCTGGTGCTTTTAGGTGCACAAAGTTAATTCATCATACTTCTTATGTGAAACATATGTTTTCTGTTTGTTGTATTCTAATCAGTGGGACAACTTACCATAGTCTTGAAACAGATGATTATACACGGTAGTTACCATTCTCCTGATTAGTGGAATAACTCTGTGGAACCAGATCTGAAAGTTTCTGCCAAGGATCACATCCTGAGAAACCTCAATGGATGTGGTGGCAAAGTTGGTTGTGCTTTTGTACATGTATAAGAACACTAATTGTGTCTTAGGTAAACACTATGTGTTTGTTGACTTGCTTCCAAGGAAATACTAGACCAGGACCAGAATGGTGAATCGTTTGTCAGATGAAACCTATTGCGCAAAATGTCTTTCTTAGTCTTGAATCAGGGTTAAAAGTCAATATAAACTGATATGAATGTTTTGAAATAAATCTGAGATATTTTTTATTTAATGTTGTGAACTTTCTTCCTTCTTGATAAGAGTGAATAAAATCCCCCACTCTCCCACTTAAACTACATACAAATTTATTTGCCATTATTGTCCTTATATATCAGAAGGACAACATTGCTTTACAAAACAACTGCTTTATCGTTCTGAAACCTCATGAGCTAAATATCTCTGAATCAACAACAATCTTGAATTCCTTTCAAGGATTATATATACTTAAATAATTTTTGGTAAACTTTTCAAATTCTGAGTTATATTAAATCAGTAGGTTCAATACAATGACATGAAATTGTCCCCGTGAGTATCTTAGACAGGAAAAGTACTGAACTTCAGAACATTGACATTAGGCCCAGCCCCTTTTCACAACATACACAAGGGGTCAAGAGGTCTAAGTAGGTTAATGTAATGTAAAGGAAAGGGAGCCTAGATGAAATTTGCCATAGTTGCCCTAAAATAGTACCAGGCTAATATAGATCTGACATGTTTTAAGTTAACATGTTTTCACCTGAAAGTCTAATCAAGGCACTTTAATTTTCTAACCTGTTTTAAGTAGGATTTGTATAAATTTTTCTTATTTTGTTCACAAGGGACCCAGACATAAACCTATCTTGCGTTAAAAAAGTTCAAATAAGGGTTGTTAAACATTAAACAATGACCCTTCTGACAATTGTTTGTGACCGGACTGAGTCTGCTGGGAAATGATACTGTAGACTTGCTACAATATAGGGCCTGTTTTAAATTTACATCCAGACTTATTAAACAAAGACACTCCTTACCATGTCTTCTCACTGAGGCTTAGTTTGCCCTCAAATGTACCAGAATTGTTACAGTTTATGAGATGCTGTGTAACCCTGGCTAAGCGGTCCATGTCTCTCTGGAGGTATTACGGGAAGGGTGGGTCTGTAATTATACACACCCCACCTCCATCTAACTTCACCAGCATCAACTCTCGTCCGTGTCAGATGTGCGCTGGGTCGGAAAACCTCTTCTCATATCCTCAGACACATTACGTACAGGATTGACCTCGTCATATTGAGTAATGGCTTCCAATATTGGCCAGCGTTGTGTGCTTGACAACGTTATTTGCTGCTTCTCGGTCACCTATAAACACAGAGAAGATGATAGTCATATGATAGTCTTGTTTTATAAATATAAACATCTTGTTCATGTCAAATTGCTTGTTTTAACTGACTTAATTCAGTTGGTGGTTTGAATGTCAACACATTTTTGCATTTTTCATTTCATGTCATGGTACATGTTATGTGCATTGTCAGTACTTATTGTAGGTTCTTCTTTCCATTTTAAAAATCAACCTTGATTTTTCAAGCAAGAGAAAACCACATGGGCACCTTGTTGGGTACTCTGTAAAGAATATAAAATGTGTAAAGACAATTTTATTCACATTTATTCCTCACATATCAATTTAATGGCAATATCTGAGAAATTATGTAAATAAGTTTGGAAATTAAAAAAGTGAAAAGTTTATTTCAGTTGTGAAGTCAAGAAGATACTTATACACAACCTCGCTCGATGTTTTCACCTCATCGATGGATCAATCCATTCATGGCAACGAAAAGGTGACCACAGATATCAAATGTAGATCTTAAGTTAACAAATTACCAAAATTTTTACTCTTTCCGGTTAATATTTATTGAAATATCACTTTTTAAGGAGCGAAGTGATCCGTTGGGCTAACGGCATTTCATGATGTCATGACGCTCTTTGCGTACTATATTGTGGTCACGCTCTGTACATTCGAGACTGTAAATGGAACTGTTATATGCGTTATGAGTTACATTTTTATCTGCTCTTCATACTATTTTTATCTAATTTCAGTCCAGTTTATATTAAAACCAAAGACTTTTTATACTTATCCAAAGTTTTCATATCCATTTCAAGAACTGTTTATATTGGTTTCAGTACTGTTTATATTGATTCCCTTATATTTGATCCCTATTCAAAACTGTTTATATATTATCTTAGTTCTATGTTGTATGTTCGTTGGGTTACCTTAACCCCTGTCGCTAATAATGAAGAAAAGGCTGTTTGTTTGATGACTGCATCGGTTAATCAGCCGGGGCACTAATCACGAATCATGGATCAGGAAATCAAAGGGTTTCATTCATGAATGTGACATGCTGAAGACACCTTAGTCTGAGGTCATCAGAGTGCAATCTTTTCTGCCTTGTTTAATTTGATAGTCGGATTTAAGAGCTTGTTAAATCAAGGATTTTTCACGCACTTGGTGATTCATGTATCATATTTATATTCAGTTTATTCATTAAGAAGCTGTAATAAAAATAATCCCACAACTGAAACTTTTATTTTCTTTGGATCATTGAATTAGAAAAGAAAAGATGTTGGCTGCGAATGAACAGATGACTGAGATTTTTTTTAATTTTTGTAGGACAGATTATGTATTACAAAGAGAGAAATTGTAGAACAAGCAAGATTATCTAACATATCCATATATTTGTAGATCTTCCGGCTTTTTTCTCACCAACCCATCTTCTTGTATTAGTATTTAGGGTTGTCAAAGCACCAGTTTATATATCGCAAATAGAAGATATATAGAACAAGCAAGATTATTTAACAATGACCAACATATTTGAAGACATTCAAAGGCTTTTCCCCTACTACCCATCTCTTTTTATCAGCAAGAATTGTCTATAAAAGCTTATATTTTACAACAAGATCTATATAGATTTAAAGACCAACAGTGATTATCTACCAGTATCCATAAATAACACACTGTAGTAGCTTAAGATTTTCATATGGATTTTCCTAACAACCAAGATATAGACATAGTAAGAATCTATTGATCTATCAATGACAATACACTATAGTATTTGGAGATATTCAGGAGGGTTTCCCTAACAACCAATCTCCTTATATGAAGAGCATACAGGGCCATCTCCATCTTCCATCATGTTAGATTCGTATGTGAGGTGAACATTGTTTGCTTATGATTACCGGAGTAACAGAGTGTCTGGCCTATTGTGAGAGGTCTGTCAGTGAAGCTATTGATAATGACATCATCTTCGGGACAATCTGAGGTCATTCACAAGGCTGCAATGTTTAACAACATCAGCTCTGAGGATCTGTAGACTGACGAGGAGTCTTTGAGGCAGTGAATCTGGTGTATTTGACTGATCACTATAAAAAGAGGATATGTTTATGTACTTTTAGGACAAACCATGCATGGTCCTTCACAAGGCTGCGAATGCATGACAATTATAAGCTTCAAGGAAATAGTAGACTGAATCATAGTCTTTGAAGTGAAAATAACATACATTTAGAATGTCAAGGAATGTAGAATGATAAAACTATGCTGACTGTAACATAGAATATGAAAAAGATTCTTATTCAACTTGCAGGGAAACAACAGGATCTACTGAAGCAAAGTGATTGTTTAAACCAGCTAGGAGATGAAATTGCATCAAGAAGCGTCCAAAGCTTTGAACTTTTACTGTCTTTTTATAATTTTATAATAATTTTTAATGTCACATCCAAGTCACCAGTATCAGCTTAGGGTGATGTCTTATTGAAAAACAACTACAAAGCCACAACTCTGATAGCATCTCAAGTTGGAGGCAGTGCAATACTGACGGTATGATGACTATCTAACTTGTTGAGAATAATTATAGCCTCCATGTAAACCTGTAGGTTTTAGATAAAAAAAAATTTCTATGGATGAAAGGTCCCATTCCAGAAAGTATATTTGATCTTGCAAAACAAATAGTTAAAGATATCATTATGGAGCACAACTGTTTTTGTTACCGCCCTAAATTTTCATAATAAAACCCAAAATTACCATTATAGGCAAGTTAAAGTTGTCAACATTTCCAGATTAACTGCGAAATTTTCTTAATGAAATTTAAAAAAAAGGAAATTCTAAATGATTTTATCACATTTAGTGTTGTGCTCTTCAAGATGGATTTTGAAGTTAAATTTATCTTTAATGCCATTTATCTAAGACTTAGATTGCAGAACAAGTTGACAGCCATTCCCATACTGCTCAAGATTTGTTAGGAAAGAAACCCATGGATGCTATAATGCATGCTTGGTGCCAAGCAAGCACCTCCTCTAGCCATGTGGCCCATAAACCTGGGACGTTAAGTAGATTTTTGTGGCCATGTGAACATTCTTGTGGATGATCTCCTACCCAATGTTAGGTTACGCCCGATCAAGAGTTCAACCAAATGTGAAGTATACAATCATTTGCCTTCACCACAGAAACCTGGGGAAAAGAAGTCCAGAATTTGCTGATCTTAATTCTTTAGTCCATTGAAATCTTTTACAAATATGTGGTTCCTCTGTTAGTTTTTATTGAAGATCCATTTTGTTCTTGGTCTCTGATAGATGGTTACTGTTAACTGGTAATGTAGATCTTCTCAAATCTTTCCCAATTCTTGTTTGTAACAAGTGACATTTGGAATAAAGCCGGTCAAGATGATTTGACACTTTCAAGTCAGAAGAATGAGATCACAAGGAAAATCAATGAGAAGTATATATATCATATATATATATATCATAATTTTTTAGCCTGCCAAAAAAAATCACCAAAAAGAAGTCCAGATATTTACTTTTTATTTTTTTTATTGTAGTTCTGATGGATTTGTAAGAAAAGTCTGTATTTTTAAGCCACATGATAAATGTCAAATCTTTTGTAAAAAAATCGGATGCTTTGCATGATCAATTCAAGGTGTTGAAAGATATCAAATCAATGTTGTTTGGAAAAAATTCAGTTTGTTCTTGAAAAAAGCCAGCACAAGCAAACTGTGCAGGTTTAAGTAAGATAAACGATGAATGCTGAGAGATGGCTTTGTAAGTAACTGAGATGGTTGTGGCTTCTACTGTTTGGAGTCCAGTTGCTGTAAACAGGTGTGTCTGAATGTGATATATCTCTCCATTTATTTTACTTAAAACAACTCTTCCTTTCTTTCCCTGGAGTTTGAATGGTCGAACAGTTGATTGCATCCCCGAAATGGTACACCAGGAAAAAATCCAATTCGTCAAATTAAGTTTTATGTCTATTTTCAGTAAGAGAGCCCATACAAATGCTTACGAAGACCTTCAGTTTTTGTGCTTTTGGAATGATTGGTTTCAATAAGAATTGACTTTATTGCATACGAATGTTGATGTTTTTATCAGATTTTTTTTACTGCGTACTTATTTAGATTTTAATGGTATTTTATGATTTTTGTTACAAAAAATTTGAAAAATTATCTTACTTAGTGGAAAATGGCCGATTTATCCAAGTAAAAGTTTTTTTATATAAAAGCGCATGTTTATCAATATTTGTCTTTGACGCCTTGCCAATTAAAATCTCAATGATATCATATTTCTTTGCCTTAACTGATATCATCTTTCTTTTACATTCTTGCTATTTTGTTTTCAATCATCTGTTGAACATGCAGATGGAAATTAAAAAATCCTTTTTAGACCAAAAAATGTTGAGTGTTTCCTTTAATGTTTATCAAGTTTCTGTTTCTTGCATCAACAGACTGAAAACATTGTTTACTTGTGAAATAAGAGTTTTTGATCTCCTCGCTTTCATCTGTGAATCTTAGTGTGAGGTTTGAGCTGCCTTGTCTGGTCTTTGAGTCTGTATACGATGTTCGCGCTTAATGGATAAAATCGTAGAAATTGCTGCAACCTGCTTCACACTTTAAACCAAACATGATCCCACCCAGGGTTAATAGCAAGGAATGCTACTTTTTGTTGCTTTAATAGTGCTCTGTTGGTAATCCATACCTCCATTAGCGCTATTATTGTTTTTACCATTGGCACAATTTCAAAAAAAATTATAATTGCCAGCTTTAAGTTTAACTTACTTCCTGCTAAAGGCTAAAACATGCAAGCAAAATTATTTAGATTTTGGAAATAATAAAAAATAATTTTTGGATGAATTTATAAAAAAATTCTTGTCAGTTGAAGAATGTCAACTCTAAAATATAAATTAGGAAAACCTTTTTAAGATTTTAAATCTTCAAAAATATCCCTCACCTAGGACAATCAAGCTCAATGGTCTTACCTATCAAAAAGATTAAATTAATCAAGCCTGAACTTAGGATGACAAGAGAAGTCCTAGAATTTTTCACTGTATCCTTGGTCAGTCTTTTTGCCTTGTGAAGCCTCGTATTACCAAGCCTCCATCACAGCAATGGTGATGTATTTTCTATAGACGACCAACAAGTCCATGGATTACTTCATATATTATAAGGAAAGGAGTGGGAGAGCGAAGTTGAAAGGTTCAACTGCAGTTATAAAAGCCTAGCCCTGCTTCAGGCTTTGTAACTACTGTCTATTGTAGGAACTGCTCTGGAAGGGTATGGTTTTAGAGCAATATCTAAAAGTGCCAGCAATAATCACAATACAAAACCACAGTGGAAATGCAGGCTTTCTCACTGCAGTCATGTTGACAGCATTAACATATTTTGTCTCATCCAACCTTGCAGAAAAAAAAATCTTCATCTTATCATTTCATATTTTTAAGTGAGACGGTCATCATTATCTTCTAAGTATAGCTATAGACATCGCCAGGGATGAACACTCAGAGGCTTGCTACGTATACTCAGAAGCAATCTAAAGTTTTTATAATTCTGTCATCAAACATTTTAGTTTTTGACAGTTCAGTAGCTGTATTAGTTAGAACCAAACCATTCTGAATGATCACTTACTGGAATCTCAGGTTGTAAACAATAAAGATAATCTGGAATTGGACATTGGCAATCGAAGAATATTCTAAGACTTGTAACTAGGTTTGAAACATGCTTATTCATTTTCTGGAAGATGATGGAGAAGGTGTCAAAATATGTCTAGTCTTGTCTTGAATTATTCTCTGAAAACCTCTCCTGTTACTTTCTTGAATTTGATTTAAATGATGATCAAAAAGACATCAGTTTAAAGATAATCTTGTAAATATTAAGTTGGCTGTCTCTGAAAATCAAACCTCTTGTTGAGTACAACAGTTGAAAAAAAAAGTCAAAATGTTTATGATTAAAAAGGTTATTGTCTAAAGACTAACCACTGTATGTAGTTATGTTGCTGAAATGATATATACACTTGTCAACTTGTTATAATGAAAAAGCCATGTCAGTTACATGTCTACTCTTATCCAGAATAATGATCTTAAGATTGAAATAGATTACTTCAGTTACAAACGAGGCATCTAAAGGATCATGTTTCAATGTTGAAAGGGTGTTTATTCTATTGTCTAGTCTCTGTTAGATTGATTAGTCTTTGAAATTGAATCTTTAATGTCACTTTGACATTGAGTGAATATCCTTCTTCAGTGGCTGTTTTGTCATACATAATTATTAACTTGGTTTACAGATTTCTTATCAATTATCTGTTAAAATCTTTTTTGTTTGTTCTGTTACCATTTTCCGATTATTTTAATTCCATGAAAAATAAGATTATAAATTTGTCCTTGAGTCTCTCTATCTTTCTTGGCTATGACGGATAATGTTCAAATTAAGCTGGCCCAAGCTCATCAACTTCTTGCGGGTCTTCTTATGTAAGAGTATTATCGTAAGATACACACTTCATACGTTTTTAGCTTTCATATCAGCTAGTGTTCCAATGACGATATTTACTGCCATTTGAAGGTAGTTCATATGTTGAGACTTGAAGATTGCTATTAACCTATATTGGAACTGAACAAATAAGTGCCAAACCTTTGTAACGCTTCTTCTGGATTGTGAGTACAACATGAGAGTTGTATAGAGTGAAGATTGAAAGAAATTTATTTAAATGGTATGAATCATTAATAAAATACCTACAAAAGCCTTTGATGTCAATTCTCAGGGATTATAACAAAAAAAAGAATTGGATATAATGAGGGTAGTTCTTCATTGATTAGTATTAAATGGTTCTCTCTGACTTATTGAATAAGCAGGTATTTTAAGGAGAGGAAATTCTAATACTGTACTAAAAGCATCCTTCCCAACTGCATTGACACAGATCTCTCTGCACCGAAGACTGTTCTTGTTTTGTATTCAGTCTCTGGTCTTATTTTGTTCCCATTGCTGTGACACAGTTCCGACAGCTTGTTAGATACCAGACATTCCCCTGGTTGTCCATAGAGCTGATGCTTTGTCACTGGAGAGGAGCATACAGTTCCACTCCTACGAGATGTCCTGCTCATTCATTCAGATAATGAGCATCTTGGTCATGTTGAGTTGGTTGGACTGTAGAAGTAGAACCCGCATTGTCAATCAATGTGTTTACAGTGTAAATAACAAATTTTATCAAAATACTAGATAAAACTTTTCTTATAAAAAGTTATGTTTTGATTGTTGTTTCTTACTTTTCAGTTGTTTTTGTTAAGATGTTGTTAACACTCGAATATCAAATAACCTATTTTTATACTTGATAAGTTCTTTTTGGTTTTCTGTTGGTTCAAAGCTTATGAGCATCTGATCTGGAATATTGCTTATCTTGCAATGAACAAAAGCATCCATCGATCGTTATTATTATTTTGTAATCCTATTTCCTTAATATGGATATAAGGAAAACAAAGGATTTATTTCTTGATTATTTTATTCGTTCACCCAGTTATTTCCCCACTTTCCAGCACTTTAATTCCAAGTTTTGTACATCTAACATTATTTTTATACTAGGGCATTAATATGAATTTTCTTGGACTTCAGTGCAGAATAGTATCAGATATGAATATACTTCTTAATGACATTATTATTTATATGTATGTATATTATCATGTATAAAGATATCAGAACTTACAATGAATTCTAATAAGAACAAAAAATACAGAAATGATTTATCATGTAATATATGTTAAATTTTCATTTGCAATGTACAAATAATGTCATTTTACTGGTTTTAATTAGCTTCTTATCAGAAGAACATTTGACATTTCCCCATACATTGAGGTTTCAGAGAAAATGCATTCATCAATAATTCAGATATATTACAAATAGTTGTTTAAATCTTTTGTTCATGAATACTAACTTTGTTTCTGTATTACAGATTTATTTACATTAATGTGTCACTGAAGCATATTTTTTTAATGTTTTATTTCCAAATATAAAGTAGAGATATGAGAGAAGGATAAAACTTGCCCAAATTGATTCTTACTATAAAAAGTCTACAAAACATATATCATTTTCATTGATTATAAAATGAATGATTTAAGAATGGTTTGATCCGATCATCATATTTGTTATATCTTTTTTAAAGACTTCATCTAATAAAGATCAGATGAAAAAAAAAATCTAAATTAATGAATTTAAAAAAAGCTGTTTGAGTATGATGTATATCTTTATTACACGACCTGAAATGAAAAATTGCATGTTCAGAAAGGTTTATCCCCTTAGCATAAAACAATTAATTGCTAATGCATATGTTTTTGTAAATGGTAATGACTTATTGCTTGAGAAAACCTCTTAATCAAATGTCAAACCCACTTTTGAATAGTAATAAACTAAACAAAATACCTAAATTTTTCAAAGAAATAAAACTGAAATATCTTATTTACTTTAATTGTCTTCAATTTGTATCATAAAACAAACTAAATGATTCATCATTCTTTCATGGCTGACTGTAATATTATGACTAATGCCATATTGTTTATATGAGACCTTTTTATTAGATATTTCATTTGATTTTGGTATACACAGAACTACTATTGCAATGAAATTAGATGCCACAATGTCATTTCGGGTTTGCCCTTTGATACATCTGAACTCAATATCACCATCTTCAAATCTACGTTGTAATTTTACAAGCAATAATTTTTTAATAACTTTTCTGTTAACATAAGCATCATTTTCTGTTTTTTTTTGTTCGAATCTACGGTTCAAATCCTGCAAAGTAATTGAAGGTTTTAGAAAACCATTTAAGAAGCAATGGAAGAGAAATGTAAGGGTCATTTTTTAATAAACAAGATTAGAGGGGACATCTGTGCATGTTTATTATCAGTGTCATTAATACATGATTATTTCTTCACAATTCATTTCAAACATGCAGATAAATATTTTCATTGCTTAAGATTTTACAAATCAACAAAGAACAGTGCCCGTTCACTTACTGTGATGTTGAAGTGAGACTCAAATAAATTATCTGTGTATTTCTCCAATATTTCAAAATGGAGCCATTCTTCTTTCAATGTGGTTGCATTTATGCATCAGTGCAATGTCACGAAATATGTATCGTTTGGTTCCATGTACTCACAGGTTTCACTATAATACTCAAAGAATTCACTACATATACTCACAGGTTTCACTACAATACTCACAGGTTTCACTATAATACTCACAGAATTCACTACATATACTCACAGGTTTCACTACAATACTCACAGGTTTCACTACAATACTCACAGAATTCACTACATATACTCACAGGTTTCACTACATATACTCACAGGTTTCACTACATATACTCACAGGTTTCACTACAATACTCACAGAATTCACTATAATACTCACAGAATTCACTACATATACTCACAGGTTTCACTACAATACGCAACTGCCATGATGTTGCTGTCCTCCTTCCTGCAATAATGATCGCCCTGTATAAAGTGCGATACACGTGAAACCGTATCACTTTAACCCTTCACCCTTCCTACGTAACAAAATATTCATAATATCCCCATTTCAATATACTGCCTATAACTGGTTCATTTCATGATAATTTTGATAGACTTTGTATATTGTCAACATCCATAATCTTTGTTTCTTGACTGTGATACTTCTAGTATTAAACCAATAATGATAGTCTTCTGCCACAAAAACTTTATTTCAACATTTTGATGTACAAGATCTCCATTTTGAAGACTTTAATCTAAAACGATCCTGGTTCAATTTCAGGTCACAGAGTGAATCATCGCAGCGGACCACTACATTAGAAGTGGACAGAGCCAATGTTATCCAGATTTGATGTGTACAAAGACGGAACTCTCTAGAGTTAAAGGTAATAAAAATGTCTCTTGCGCTGAGTTAGGTTACATTAACGAATTGATTTGAAACCAGCACTGTTACACAGGTGGGACGAGCCTCCAATCTCAATCTGATGAGGTAGAACAAAGAAACTGGTCAATCAGTGAATAATTCATTGTGGATTCCCTGCATTTCAGTTCCAAACATTGTTCAGGGAGTAGTTGATATCATATTCGTTTGGTTTAAAATGGTTTGAAAAGCACAAAAAGGTTATTGTGACGTGATGATGATGATGACAATGATGATGATGATTTCATTCAGACAAAAAAAAGTATTGAGGTTGGTTCAAAGTGAATTATGTAAATGATTCTCCAATTAATAATGCTCAACTTCATGAATTAAATCATGAGTAAAGAAAAATGTAAGTCAACACCATGTTAAACAGTCTATCGGGGTTAATCAGAAAAACAAAACTATTCTTCACAAGAACTAATTTTTCGATCTTCTTTTAAAAAACACATGCATCTCTCCTTTTGTTACCCATCCCTTACACTGTTAAAAAAACAGAAATAAAAGATTGAAATATCAATCAGAACTACCTGTAAACTTGTTGAATTGACAGGTGAGATGAAGTAACACCTGAGTCAGCTTCAACAAAGGTAATTTACACAGAGGTAATCCTCCAAGTTCGTCTACTTCCGTAACTAATCCCGCAGTGCCCTGGATAGCTTACAGAGAGCTATTGTTGTATACAGAGCATGGGCCTGTTCAATACAGGGATTGCTCAATAAGCACCACTATGATTGGTCATTTCAATGATTTTGATAAAAGCCAGCATTAGTTTAATTTTAACTAGTTTTCACTTATTAGATATGTTAAACAAGCCATACATCATATCTGTTGGTAATGGATAAAACCCTATTAGCAACTTTTAAGTTGAAATGGCTACTCATAATTGTTTAAGATTAAATGGTTGAAGCCATTTTAATTGTTTTAGGTTATTTCTAAAAAACATAATTCAAGGGTACATTCTTGTATATATATATATATATATATATATATATATATATAAGCAAATTGCACAAACCAAAGCGGTTTTGTGTTGTTTGACCTTGTAGGGGTTTGGAAGAGTGCTCAACATTGATGGATGGAGCAAGATAAATGTAGATCACTTGACAAATGCACTCAGCATGAAACAGAGCTGTAGTGATAGACTATTTTGATAATGTAGAAAACATTGACTTATATACTACATTTATATATATATATATATATATATATATATATATATATATACACAGATATCTCATTTATAATTATTTTGTTGTGTTCTCACTTCTCAGAGCTCTCTTGTTCTCTTGAATGAATCATGTAGCACAAATGTTTTACACTTCTAAATTGTAAAACTTAATGTAGACTATTCACTAAAAAGACGTGTGTTAGACTAGAACATGAGTGCTATTGTGAACAAAGCCTCAGCCCATCCTGAACAGGTCGCTTAATGTCTGTGATGCAGTACCATGGTACGAGCCTGTAGAGGTTGATGTAGTACTTACAAGCTTTGCTTCTTCCTTTGTGGTACATCAACATGGATAAAGGACTCTTTGAGTCTTGTAAAGAATTCTATAGTTCATTTTAGTATGTTTTATCGATGTTGAAATTGTTGAATATAACAAGTATATTTACTTTAAACTTTTGAAATTATCGTAGAAATTTAAAACAATACTTTGAAAAGTTATTATTAATAATAATTCCATAGTTAATTTAAGGAGTATTTCCATAGTTCACATTATTGTTAAGATTTATTCTAGATCCAATACTCTTTGAAGTTTTGACAAATTTTATGGATATCATCATTATGCACCAAGGACTGCATATCAGACACATTTCAGCATTACGCTAATCCTCAGCAATGTTTTTAAAAGAAGTGGAACATATTTCATTCATACAGTAAACGATGAGTAAACATATAAGAGTTCTGAGCCGTTTATCTCTTGTACACTGATGCACATGTGACTGTTGCATGGTAACCATTGCTTCTGTGCAAGTTCCACTGTTTCCTCAACGGGATTCATAAACTAGGTCAATGTTATTTCTCTTTGGAGTGGTAATACAATTGCTAACAAAGATAAATTGATGCTAACAAGAAGTTGAATAAAGATTTTATCAAAAATTATCCATACTCTTTGAAATTTTGCAATAGAAATTGCGGGAAATGTTTGTAAAATTATTTGTAATCCTTTCCTTCACTTTGCTGTTAAACATTCATACCTATTTCACAAAATTCACATGAAATACTTGTTCAATATCTATTTCTGATATAGTTATAGGAAAGTTCACGGGGAAATCTGATCTTTTGTTTGAAGATTTGTCACCAGGTAGTATGATAAATCATTAAAATATCTGATTAAATGTACTGGGATGGATCAAATCAAAAGGACATGAATGTGCCCAAAAGGAAACTGTCAAAGCCACTGCCATCTTGGTTTGTGGTCTAATGTTAGACAAGCGGGAACAGCAAGGAAGACAATTTTACACATTTTATTGCTCCTTTGTTACAGTTTATCTTAAAGGGAGATAAGTATTCAAAGATCAAAACAACCCTCTACTCCCAGACTGATGCCAGATATCATTTTAGACAGGGGAGATAATTTATTGACATACTTCCTGTCAACAAAATGTTGGTTAACTAAACCAAAGTTAACCAGACCAAGCTAGTCCATCCTATGGAAAGTACTTGAATGTCATATATCATTGTTATGGCCTTGTAAAACACTTGTATCGTGGCTTTGTTTATCTCTTAATCCTTATTCCCTGCTTAGGAAATACCTGCTTTTCAGGAAACAGTTTTTATGGCCTTTAGTGTCATTGATGTCTTAAACCAAGGAGAATTATGATATTGTTAGGTTAATGTTATATATATAATTTGTTCATTCATGAGACGATATGAACTGAATTAAGTCACATTGGCATTTTGATAATTCAATTTAGTTTTTGATGAAGTTTAATTTTTAGTCATGAATCTAAGAAATAAGTTGCTAACATTTCAATTACAATGATTACAAATTCATATTCTCAAAAGTTGAATAATTCAAGCAAATATGAACATTGAGAATTCACATTACCATCAAAGAATTAACAACAGGTTGATAAAAAAAACCTTTGCCTCAAATCTATTAAACAAAACGAAAAACAAAAATAGGATAATTAATTCATTAAAAGTGTACTGTTTGTCTAATAGATTTACCTGTAACTAACCTTTGGATGCTAACGAGCAATGATTAATCCTATAATTAGCTAATTACCAGTGATTAATGCTATCAAATGTGAGTCACAATATATTAAGGGGAGGCAGTAATCCTAGAACAATGCAGTTTTAATGCAGTTGCCTCCTACCTGTCGCAGGTTAATCCACACACCTGTCAGTGAACCACCTTTCTCACCTTTAATTAAGAAATAGACTGGAACAATGCCTGTGATGAAAAGGCGAATCACCTGAGAAATGCAGATCACCTGTTTGCATGCCTGGGGTGATTTGGCACTGGTAAAGTTTCTTGTATGGAAAACCATCAGACCAAATGTGCTCTCGGATAGAGGGGAGCAGTTTTTGTTCCTGGGAGGGTCGTTTTAATGGGATTGTGCAGAGAATATGGTAATAAATTTGAAATGCTAAACGAGCAGTTGTAGATAGGTTATCATGGGTTATGAAACTTACATGATAGTTTTCACCTGGGAGAATGATTGGGATTTAACAAGGTAGAAATAAATACAATCTTTTGTATCGACTTGTTTGCCTCTTGTTAGGTTTGGGTGTTTGGGATTGCAAGTGTGACAATAACACAAAGGATCTGGGTATCTCTTGGTGCAAACTTGTTATATGGCATGGTAAGTTTGTATTGATATTATAAACAGTATTTATTTGATGGCCAGTGTGTCAAGTGTTTTTCTTGTTTTGATTAAACAATTTTCAAAAACATATTTTTATAGCTTGTAAATCATTTAAATTTTTTCTGAAAAAAAGGTTGTTTTGACGTTACCTTTTGACGAATTCTTTGCATATTCCATTTAGTTGTTGACAAGGTTTGAATAACAGATATTGATGTAAAGCTATTTGATTCCTTTATGTTATCAGAGGTTTGGTTTAAAACTAGTTTTACGAATTCCATTAAGATTCTGTAAAATTTGAATTTGATACAGAAATATGAAGCATGGTAAATGTCAAATAAAAGTTAATACCACAGAATATATGAAAATCCTGACATTCTTCTGTAACATTTGATCGTCTTGTGTCCAAGTTTCAATTTTCCTGATCCCAAGAGGAATGCCTTATCTACCTTGAATAAATTCGACTTTTTAACATATACTTTCTAATACCTTTCTGTTTTCATTTTTTTATTTTTTGAAATGGGATTTAATAAAACAATTCATATAGTTAATATTAAGCACTTTTTAAACAATTTCATGATTTTTTTATGTCAATCTTTTGAATGCTGTAACTGAAACCCAAAGACTTGCAACGAAGCTTTCACAAGTACTCATATACAAGTTCAATTTTGAATCCACAATCTAGTTATTAAAATCCATTATATATTTAACTTATCATTAAATGTTTAATAGGGAAGAATATCCTTTTGAACTGTCAAACCCAACGCGTTATTCCAATAATTTTTCTTCATAGTGTCAGTGTTTTAATCATCATTCATCCTATTGAAGAAAAAAACAATGCTGTCTTCAGGGCATCTGTTTCCCCTCAGAATCTCCCCAAACTACCACAATCTCCCCAAACACTTTTCCATCCCACTGTCTAAAAAAAAATACCTGATAAGAAAAATGGACACCTGGTGATTGATTGATTGTTTTTCACCCAGCAGGTAAAACATAAAGTCTGTCTAGGTCTCTGTCCGGCCTTTATTTTATCTTTGCTTCACCTTTCCTGCCCCACAGGTATTTTGTTATGCAGTATACACCTGTCTGTCTCTCCTGAAGGCAACAACTATATTACCTGATTTTTGCATGAAACTTAAGACCTGTGTCTCACCAGTGATAATAAGCTTTGTTTTGATGGGATTAGCTGATGCTACCACTAGACAATTTTTTCACCTGTATTGATAGGTTTGATATCATTCTTATTTTGATTGAGGTTTTGTGATGTTATTACAAGAGACCATTTTTATCACCAATATCACATTTGATCGTCTTGTGTCCAAGTTTCAATTTTCCTGATCCCAAGAGGAATGCCTTATCTACCTTGAATAAATTCGACTTTTTAACATATACTTTCTAATACCTTTCTGTTTTCATTTTTTTATTTTTTGAAATGGGATTTAATAAAACAATTCATATAGTTAATATTAAGCACTTTTTAAACAATTTCATGATTTTTTTATGTCAATCTTTTGAATGCTGTAACTGAAACCCAAAGACTTGCAACGAAGCTTTCACAAGTACTCATATACAAGTTCAATTTTGAATCCACAATCTAGTTATTAAAATCCATTATATATTTAACTAATCATTAAATGTTTAATAGGGAAGAATATTCTTTTGAACTGTCAAACCCAACGCGTTATTCCAATAATTTTTCTTCATAGTGTCAGTGTTTTAATCATCATTCATCCTATTGAAGAAAAAAACAATGCTGTCTTCAGGGCATCTGTTTCCCCCCAGAATCTCCCCAAACTACCACAATCTCCCCAAACACTTTTCCATCCCACTGTCTAAAAAAAAATACCTGATAAGAAAAATGGACACCTGGTGATTGATTGATTGTTTTTCACCCAGCAGGTAAAACATAAAGTCTGTCTAGGTCTCTGTCCGGCCTTTATTTTATCTTTGCTTCACCTTTCCTGCCCCACAGGTATTTTGTTATGCAGTATACACCTGTCTGTCTCTCCTGAAGGCAACAACTATATTACCTGATTTTTGCATGAAACTTAAGACCTGTGTCTCACCAGTGATAATAAGCTTTGTTTTGATGGGATTAGCTGATGCTACCACTAGACAATTTTTTCACCTGTATTGATAGGTTTGATATCATTCTTATTTTGATTGAGGTTTTGTGATGTTATTACAAGAGACCATTTTTATCACCAATATCGATGTGTCTGAAAAAGTTTTCATCATCAATAAGTTTCCACCTGAATTGAAAAATCTCTGTTTCACGAGTATTTGGGAGTCTTTTATTCAGTTTATTGCAATTATTCATCAAAATCTCACTAATATATACTTTCATTTTGGCTTATGGCACTTGTGTGTCAAAGGGTTATAACACATCAAAAATATCATTTAGTTAGTCATTTTACTTTTCATTGTTTTTAAAGTTGTTTGTCTTTCTTTTACCTGTCTTACCCAGAGGTATTAGGTAGTTCTGTATCAATTTGTCTGTCTGTCATTAATCCCTCTGTCCATAATATATCTATATGTCTGTCTGTCTGTCTGTCTGTCTGTCCTGAAGCATCAGCCTCTATTTGATTTGATGACCACAACAACAAGACTTTAGCTTAATGCATCCAAATTTAACTGAAATCATTCTTGCTGTATTTCAATTCAAATTTGACACTTGTATTAATTTCCACCTTTGAATAAGGGAATAGACCATCTTTTGATTCAATCAGATATACTTTGGCTTCACCTGTTTGTATATTGAACTAACTGTTGAATTTGATTTGACCTTATTTTGATAGAGTTTTTTTTCTAGAAGGGAAATTTTCAAATCATTCATTGAAGTAATTGGTTTCTTCTTTGATTGAATTTGGGTATATTGATTGAATTGCCTCTTTGATAAAAAACACCGGATATTTATGAAGAAGAGGCTTAGTTAGTGGCTGATCACCCATATTACCTGTTGAAATTGATTTCACCTTTATAAATAAGAACACTGGGGTGTTCCTTAATTACATTGAGATAAGGTTTGATTTCCCTTTGTTAACCAGATCTCCTCATCACATGAAAGCTTATCAAAATTTTACCTGGAGCATAGGCCAAACTTACCTGTTTATCTTAGCTCACCTTTGTCCCACCTCACCTGGATTCTACCTGAAATAGATTTAAACCTGTGATTAATAAGAAAGCTCAGGATCTGGCCATTCTAATTGGAAAGATAAATGAGGTATGTTTTTGATAGTTTGACCCAAGGTTTTCAGATTTTCACCTGAAATAATTAGTCTAGCTTACCATGATTTTATTTGAACTAAATTTCAACTTATTCAGTAAGAAAAATCCCCAGGTATTATTCATTGAAATGGAAAGATACATGGGAGTATTTTCTTGAGAAGTTTTATTGAAGGTTTTCATGGGTAATCTAAAAGATCATTGATGTATTAAGGTAAGCTTACCTTGGTTGTATCTGATTACAACCTGTAATTAGTGAGAAAGCCCAGCTTTCAATCTTATTTGAAAGATAGATAAGTATTAATTTTCTTAAAGTTTGACCTGAGTGTTTAAGTCATTAGGGCTAATCTAAATTTTCACCTGATGCAGATCCAACCAACTTACCTTTCATTAATTGACACTCACCTGTGAAAGCCTAATTCAGGTGGAAGTCAGGTGCATTATCTCAACCCGAGCCAGACAATCAGTCTTCAGGTATTATATGCTGTACACCTTACCTCCATCAGGTGTAAGTTGTCAGGATTTACCTGTGTATCCCTTTATCCTCCCCATTTATATACACAAGAAGTAACCTTTATCCCCCATTTATATATACAAGTGGGCCTTGAATGATGTGGTTTGGGAGCCTTATGCATGTCAGTGAAATTACCTGGAAATTCCTCTCAATATTCTTGGCAACATTTTCAGACAATACTCTCACCTGTGCAGCTTGCTATAATTAGTCTTACCTGATACCTGGGAATCCTTTAGGTAAACAAGATATCATTGTCCATATCTCTGACACTTTCTTTACCCTGACATTATTTTCTTAAGTGGATTACACTGTATTTATTTTTGACAGGTATTTGAAGATGACATACCAGTGTCTATATATCAATAGATATAAATAGATATTTTAAAAAGTAAATGGATATGATTTAAGATTTACATAGGTTAGTTTTTTATGATAATTCTTAACACCTTTAAATAAAGGTATCAAAATCATTGACCAAAGGTTCTTGCCAAAATCCATCTGATCACATCATCAAAGTGTATAGGGACTTGTATCAACTAAAGCTTAAACAAAAAAACAATTTGCATTGATGAAGCAAAAAACTTCAAAGTAAGATTTAGTTTGTGTGTAAATCTCCCCTATCTATCCTCAGAACACATGAAAGTGTTATAATCTCTCTCAATGAAAATACATAAGTGCATGTTAGCAAGTATCAGCGAGAGTCAATATCATATTACCCAAGTACATAAATCACACTCCTACCCAAACCAATTCTTTCCCTGACACCAAGCTGTTATCATTCTATGTTTTTTCTCTTTGAGAATGTACAAGTACATCTAAATAAGTTCATGTAACAGTCAGTGTAACATCCCCCATTTACATAAATCAATCCTGTCCCCCAACCACCCACCATTTACCTCTCAGACCTAACTGTTATCATTCTATGTTATCCCCTTTTGAAATTGAACAAGCACATCTAGGTAAGCTCATGGAATAGTCAGTATAAGATTCCTCTGTGTACATAAATCTCGCCCCTGCCCCTCCCCTGAACAGACCAAACTGTTATCAGGTAGTGGCCCAGAGTAACCTCATTATCACCTGATAGAACATCAAATGCAGGCCCACCTCACAGTTGGCTGCAGTTAGTAAGAAAGGGTAAGGAAAGAGCAGTGCTCCCTGCCTTCTCCCACTATCATTTTCAACCTTCATTGTCACCCTCTCGCCTTCCCTCTTCACATAAGCCGCAGTTTTCCAGCCAATTTGATCACGTAATTGTACCTTCAACCGCAGTCGTTAGGCAAGATGCCTGTTATTCATTTTGCCCATGTTTATATATGACTTAATGGTGAGGGATGTGTGGACCAGGTAGTTATGTGTGCCCCAGTGTTCAAACTGGATGGAGATTTCTGCTTGCGTGAGTTTGTTTTATAAGGAGGAGACTGTCAGAGTCTGTAAATGTGAAAACCTCCAATTGCTGGATGTGTAATTGGAACACAATTGTACATTGTGTCTTTGAAGTAGCTCCCATGTGACAGACGAATCACCTGTCATCCGCTCACTTACGCTGCATGTATGTCCTGTCCTGGTATCTTGGTCTGGTCCACAGGATGTACTACTGTTTCAGAGGTCTTGTACTTGTGTCTGTTCCATGTATTAGCTTGATGTTTCTTCAGTGCTCTCTCCGTGTCAATAGAATTTGTCTGGTGTTCTCTTCTTCTGTCCCCTGTGGTCACTCTCTTGTGGAAATCTCTGATGTTTCTCATTTGTTGCTTTTCTCCCATGTTTTTCTTAAGATATTCTTAATATTTATTGAATCTTTGTTTCTTTCTCTTGCTACAGTGTTAATGTGGTTCACTTTACATGTCCATACTGAGTCTGTTCCTGTCCATGTAACAGTAATCTCTTCTCTTCACAGTGGATGGTTAATCCCTCAGTCTTGCTTCTCAGTGTTGTATTATTTGATCAATAATGTTTTCCTTATCACTAAGATTCTAAGTTCTTCACACACAGTTTTATTGATATGTATATACAATCAAGTGTATCCTCCCCACATGATCACCTTGATGCTCTGTGCTATCCATTCATGATGTTTTTCTCAATTCATATTATGTACCCTTCTGATAATGTGTGTTCCTCTGATGAATAATTTAATACTCTGTTCTCTTCTCCACAGATCGGTGAGTACAGCTGGATATCCAGCACACAGCAAACACATGGAAATACTGGGCACCCTTTAGACACGTCTGCTGTACGGAAACGTCTGCTTTGTTCACCTGCGAGACAGCCACTTTGCAAGAAGAGAATCTGCCAGTGGATTATTTCAAGAACAAAGTTTTTGCGCTCGTCTCCGATTCAAGCAAAGTGGTGCAGACGTGAAGTACAGCTCATCTCCAATTCAAAAGAAAGTTGTGCAGACGGAGAGTTGTGGCAAGGAATGTTCTAGGAGGTTCCAAAAAATCAAATCTCAAATTCAGCATAGGCAATTTCAGAGGCTGTTACTGCCAGTTAGGGTTGTATATTTGAGAGAAAACAAAAACGATTGTGAAGCGATTGACTAAGCAGCCAAGCAGAAAGGCCAGGGAAGGAAGGAGATTGAGGGAGCCCCGAGCTCTATCAGCCTCTGCCTATACTAATTGGACTACAAGGTAGCAGAAGCTCACTTGCCTCAAGCCTGCCCCGGCAAACACATGCTCCAAGCAGACGGTCACACGACTGGGCTTTGATTGACAGCAGTGTGGTATATAGCCATGCTGTATACACTCTGAAGCTCAGTGCTGTATACATCTGTCAGGTGGAAGGCAAGGCTGATCTGTCATTCGCTGAAATATTAAGAGGGAGAATCTAATCTTGTGACGTAGCAGGTTACTCAATGCTGCATTGTGAGAAATCTTCACTTCACTTGTGGGAGTCAGTTATGAATACTTGGCCATTCGGGAAACTTATGGTTAGAAGTCTGTGACAATTTAGCTGTGATCCTGTTTTACGGTTTGCCAATATTGCGGCGGATTTTATTCCATTAACAAGAAGGATATTTCGCCACTGAAAGCTCATCACAAGACTCTGCAAAGTAGAATCAATACGGAAAGGATTTAAGAGTAGCACTCTAGTAAAGTTTTTGAGGGTTAACATCAGCAATAACCGGTCAGAGTGGAACTCTCCCGACTTAGAGGAAGCTAAATGAGTTAAGGAAGGTGAGATAACAAGTTTATTAAAGTCATTCCAAGGCAACAGTGTGTTACAGTGCATTTGCATCAGCTCAGTGAGCCAGTATTCAGAAGCTATTCGGAACTGTGCCAGTCACTATGGGAAAGAAGCAGGATTTCTTTACAATGAGCAACTTTTATCAGCTGAACATGGCTTTTCTAGTGACACTGTGCGTGATTTCATCTGGAGTATCTTCAGTTCTTGGATCTTCTACTTCTGAGCCATGTGATTCTGGATCTCAGTTTTTGGCAAAAGGTAAGAACTTTTTCATGTATTTGATTTATATTTCAGGTTCATTGGGTGGATTTTTTCCAGCCCATTTACACTGAGATTCTATGAATTACCTATCGCACCATTGCATACATGTATTTGTTTCAAATAAAATTTAAATCATTATCAAATGTAGACAAAAATAACACTTTTCCAGTATTATAGCTTTGTGACAATGATCAAAATGTCAGTATTATTGAGTTTCCGCTATTATAAAGTTGACATGCAAGGCAAAAAAGATTTGAGGTTAGTCATCAGAAAAAAAATAAAAAGATTTCGATTCAACTTTCAATTAATTGATTCTTCAGAGTTTTTTCATGAAATACTGTCCATTTATTTAATTTTTTTTAAATCTTAAAAGAGCATAGAGTCTCCATAGAACAAGATCAGTTTCTCTGCCTACCTGATCAATCTAGGAGGCTTTGGCTGCATCTAGCTTGTCTATAAGAAGGTGTCACATGTGCTAGTTGGGTTATCAAACACACTGACATTTACTTAATATTAGCTTGAAGATGTCAAAATGTGATGAAAGAGATTTGTTCATGTTCTTCATATAAAAGTCTGACAACAAGGATAAATAGTTAGAATTAATCCAGAATATGAATAGTGATATAAATAAATCAAAACACCAGAGAACTTGGACTGATATGATTCAGTTAAAAAAAGACATATTGAAATGATGATGATGGAATGACAAATATTTGACCATATCTTTGAATGATAATTTTGATACTTTGTAATATGTAATATTGGATACATTTCACAATATCTTAAATCATTTTTACATATCACTATATCTTGGAATGATAAAAATCTATATATCATGTATCTTCAAATGATTTAATTCTATACATCTGTGAAGTGAAGGAAGAGTGGTACACACTATAAAAACCATCAAAGTGTTAAACCCCTCCTTGCTGCTGACTACTAAAGCTGCATATTGTATGCCATCTTTCATTGTAAGTAACTGTTTACCATCTCGGTGAAGTCAGTTTGTCTAGTTTAACGCCAGGCTGATGTGAGATGGCCATTATCTTCTTTTTATGTCTCATTGTCTTGCTGTATTACCGCGTGCCATGAATAATCGGCCCGCATATTGCAACGATGAATCGTTGCTCTCAGAATTTAATGTGCAGGGAGTGTTTGATTTCTTATGGATCCAACATATATCATACAGGAGGACTGGAAATAGTTGAAAATGATATGTTGGTAAAAAAGAGGAATTTGAAATTATCATATCTGACCAAATTATTAGAATTTGGGTTAAGGTTTCTTTCAAAATGTAATCATTGGATTATTGGCAACCTTTCCAGACTTAATATGTATGTTATTTCCTCTTCTATGAATATAAACTCATAAAGTTGTATTTAATGGACTGACAATGATTGAAAACAGTCAGACGATATTAGTCGTGGAAGTAAAAGGGTCATGTCATCATCCTTATTGCTATGTAGGCTTTATAAAGATGTCACGGAGAATTACACACGAAAATTGTCTTTATGTTTCTCCAGGAAAAAGGATGTGTTGATGTTTGATTGCATATTTCATGACAATATCAGACTAAAGTTGTCTGTTGGGTCATATTTGTATATCTTTTATTGTCACTCTCTTTGTTCTGCCCAGTTCACCCATATGTCAATGAAGACTCAAGTCATATCACACTTCCCTTCCAACTGTGCACAGCATGTTTAAAGGTTTAAAAAACTATTTGCAAATTCAAAAAATAAATCCCTATTTTATACTTGCTTTGTAACAGTGTGAGTTATGCTTACCAAGCAGTTTTTATCGCATACGAAGCCGAAACTGTGTCAGAGAGGGATAGAGACTTGAGTTTTATAGTCTTCCACTTGAAGAGATTTATTGTAGCAGAAGTTTTGTGTATAACAAAAGTACAACATTTAAAGCATGCAGTTTGTTTGTGTTGCAAATGGCCAACTTTCATGTTTTGGGTGTGGTAGATTAATGAACTCCCAGACAGGAAATTCTTAAGTTCTGCTGGCACTGTCAGAGTTGATAGGAAAGCGGTAGCACTAAATCTTAAAACTTTTGAATTGAGAGATATAGTAGCAGTTTATTTGAAGTCGACGGACCGGTCCTTTAAAAAAGCCATAAAAACATTTAAAGACATTTTATTCACATTTCAAAATTTGTGATGAAAAAGGAAAGACAGTATATCGCCTTTCAAGTTGAATAAAACATCAAAGGATTTTTCATATATTGTGCCTTAGTAGTCTTTCAGAAATTAATTCATGATCAAATTACTGAAGGGAAAAGGTTTATCCAAAACTACATACTAATTGATTTCACTGGAGTCTTGGAATATAAGTCATGTATAACCTTGTAAAAATCATCAATGTTGGTATTTAACTCGATGATAGAAACAATTTATTCTTCGAGTACTGCATAACTACATTTAAAAGACGTTTCCCAAGTGGTGTTGGATCTAACTGGAGCAGTACGATGAAGTTGTAGGTGTGAGAAAGTTTATGAGTGTTATGAATGCTGTATATAAACTTTGGGAAGTGTGATGACTATAATTAGCAGAGAGTGAAGTATTTCATTTGTACGGTCGCCATCAGCCGTTGGTTTCCACTTCTACCATGGACAGTGGTTTGCTATTTCTGTTCAACTTCCTACAAACCAGAACTTAGCTTCTCTAGATCCACTTTTTTCTCAATCAGTCACTTAAGAAACCTCGTCAAAAACTTGAAGTATAAAGGTTTCTGGCATCCGGTGAGCAAGAGGCACCAAGTGGGTATGACTTCGTTTGCTGAACCATTAGTACGCTGCCTAGTATACATGGATTGATTCGTCGCTAATGTTTATGCTTTCAGTAGGCGAGGGCTTCATACTATTTGTAAGCTACTTTAAGGTGGTGTCTTGAATTAAATGGATTTCCACAAATAAAATGTTTGTCTTAGTTTGCCCCACTTTTATGTTTTGTGCTAATTACAAAGACTTTAAGTCTTCCCCGTTTGTACTCTATTTTGAAGTGTTGTTACAAAGCACATAGATTCTTATGTCCTTATTTGTCAAAATGTTTGGTTTTTGTTTGTTTTCATTGATGACACAGTTATAATGTCTTATTATTTGTACATATCTCCATGGTGGTTTTACTGAATACATAGATTCTAATCTTCTATAATCCACTGTTAAACATTGTCTTCAATTGAATAGATTTTTCCTTATTGATACTGCAGTTTTTGAGTTGTCATTATAGAAAAGAGTTCATGGTATATGTATTGGAAAGATTTTCTTCTTCTTCATCAGTGCATTTGATTTTCTAAAGACCTTCAAAATTGCAGAAATTGATTTAATATCGCCCACTTCATTTTAGGATTGCTTGAGATCACAAAATATCTTCATTCCTCCAATATATATGTTAATTTGGTAAAACCTTTTTTTAAAACCTTCATTTGTATCCCAGAGTTTACAGCCACTGATAGCTAGTTTCAGCCCCAAGTCTATGTGGATTGTTGTTTGAAGGGTCCAGCAGTTGAAACTGAATGGGAAGAGATTGCAGCTAATTTGACACCAACCCTCCCCTCATAACTGAGATATCACTCCTACTGTTTGTTTTATTTTCTCAGTTCGAATCCAATTATGTTTACGTAATACTTACCAACTCATACTGAGGCTAATGCTGTGAGTAATTTAACTGTGAGATTGACACCGTTCAACATTAGTATTCTTTGTTTCGAACATGCAAATCAATTAGTTACATATGTTTCTATTTGTAATAATTATCTTCACTAATATTTATCCATCTGATAAACAATAAGTGTCAGGAATTATAGCCTATTTGAAATTATTCAATTGGGATTTCACGTCTATATTCTTTGTGCTCTCATGTAACTTAATTAATTAGTTGCATGTGATTCTGTTTATCTTTGTTAATTTGCTAATATCTTTCTTGTAAACAATAAGTGTCAAGAACCATTGCATATACCCATGCAGCTGGGGTTGATGTGAAATACCTTGTGCATTCTGTGTATAACTTTATCTGTTCCACGTGTTTCTAAATGTACTAATTATCAGCGCCAATCTAATATCTATCTTCCTAATATCCAATTAATGTCAAATCTGAGAGTGAAGCTTTATAACTGATGAATTTTAATATAAGTATATTTCTATACATCAATTTGTTGGAATTTTTATATAAAATAAAAATTATTAATTTTTTTAGAAAATTAACTTTTATCTTTTTATTATCAACAATGACTTTGAAGAAGAATTATAGAAGTATATATATGTATATATATGTAATATTGTTTGCAGTAATAGATATGTCTTTATCCACATGTTTAACTCTACACTATATTACTTTGAATTAACTTGCCCTTTCTTTCTAATAAGTAGAAACTGCCAAGGATGTATACATGTAAGCATATAAATACAATTAAATCATTTAGCTAATTTGCAATTCATGTCTATTAAACAATAGGTGTCAAGAGTTGTAGCACATATGTGTTACATTCAACTGGCTTTGTAATGACATTAAGATAATGTTATATTTCTGATTAGCAAAATGTGTCAGTAGTTATGACCAAAAAAGATTAGAAATTGATGTAGTTCAGTTTGACAAGCACCACAAGATTCAGTGATTTATTTTTTCGCTTTACATCATGCAGTTAGGAGCTTTGTCACAGTGACAGAGTAAACATGTCAGAAATTATGACGGGAAACTCAACTTTGTCTCATTTGATGTATGTTTCAATTAAGGTTTTTGATAAGCATTTAATCATGAAGTAAAACATCCAACCATATATATTTTTGGTCAGAGAAATGGGAGCAATTCGCATTTGAAAGAAGTACAGCCTTTTGCACCAAGTATGCAAGTCAAAAGAAAGATTTTGAGTTTTTATTTGATGCTTTTTATGTAAATTCTCTGATCATTTTTATTTGTTTTAAGTGCAAGTACTTCCGCTGAATTTTTATTGATTTGTTATGATTTGATAACCTTATTGAGAATATGTTTTGCTCATTCAGCACAATTTTTACCATTTTATATCAAGATTTATGATCTGTTAATTATATTTGCAATTTAGATTAGTGATTAATGTAAATGACAACTTTATCATTTGATGCAAAAAAACTAATGAAATTAATTCCTCCTCAGCAACTTTGATGGAGAATATTTGATTGGGGAGATATGGTTTAGAGTTATTGGTGCCGCATGTTTAGGGCATAAACCATGTTATTTCCGCAAGGAACTTTTCCTGCATTGGCAAAATTCATCATTTCCGTAGATGTTCATTAAAGATAGTCAATGAGAAGCGGCCATAAACATGAAGATGTGCGGTATTAGTAAAGCTCAATTTCGTTAGCCGCAGTCGTTTATTCAGAACCTGTTGCATGATGGGATTGCAGTGCAGACACATATAAAACTTTTAAATGATCACAAATGCAAACTAATCTTACAAATACTATCATGAAATTGCAAGTAATGGTGCTAATTTCACAAGATTACCCTGGCAGTTACTAAGTAGGAATTTGAACTGAATTATAGGATTGCAAAGAGACACATTCAAAATGTTAATATGGTCCAAATCAAATGCATACTTTCCCAAAAAGACAGATCTACTTTCAAGACCTGTGTCCATGGATAGGTAGACACTTGTGATGTTACAGACAAGACAGTTGAAAAACATTTATTGGACAGCTACCATCATGCATCTGTAAAAACCTGTTAAAATTGCCGATAATTCTCACGACTTAGTTGTTACCATGGATTCTTAGGATCACCCTCACTATCAAAATATACAGCCAGCATTACGAGCTTATGCAAAATCAAATTACTCCCATTCGCCAATAATCAATGGCTGCCCGCGGTCGGCTCTTTGCTCCATGGTTGAACTAAATGAAAAGCCCAAGTGTTTACCAGGCATCGGCCCGAGGACTTGAAGAAGTCGCTAAACCAATTTGGTCTTCTCGTGGACTTCGTAATTCTGCCTTATCCAATAGATTTCGCTTATTTGAAATTTGTGTCAGAATTATGCCCGTCGCTTGTAAATCATGCCCCAAATTTAGTGTTCACTTTGGGAATAATTTTAGATTTTCTACACAAATGAGGCATCTCGTCTGAAACCCCTTATCAATTCCTCACTTGCGTTTTTTTTGTCATTTACCCTTACTTTTATTTTGAGTAGAAATGGAATGGAAAAATTCCCTACAGTTCATACAGGGACATGAGTTTCATAAAGTGTATGTTCAGTTTGTTCTTGACTCTTGCTATGGACATTTGTAGGTGGCTGAAAAGTTAGAATTATTTTTATCAATTGAATTGATAGTATATGTACAGTTTTGGTAGGTGTATTTCTGTTTATTGATTTTGCATGTAACAAAGGGTATAATTTCACTTGACCTATATATTACTTCACAAAGGTGTCTTAATTAGCACTAAGATGATGGACCATAAACTAATTTCAATTTATGGTGTTTCTATCAATAAACAAATGAGCCAAGAAAGGTTTCATTATCAAATTTTTGTTCTTAATTTCTCTTCCTGTCTAATCCATGATGAATTAAGATGTTATTTTCTGAAATAAACAGATTATGTCACAGTTATTTCCCTTGCTGGTTGACAGTTTAAATATACCCATCCTGGTATTTCATCTCTTATGAACTAATAGTGGATGATTAACAAGCATATCTGCAAATAGCCATTGGCACAAGCATATCTGCAAATAGCCTCTCTTTGATATCACAGTTGCCATCTTAACAGTCCAATCAGAAATTGCATAATGTTACCCCGAAGGCGTTATATATTGACAGTTGTAGCCTGAGGGGTCAGGAAGTGATTATGTCTTCTGGTCACTTCATCAAGACCACTGGTCACTTTGTTGTGATGACCCCTGACTGTTACTCTTAATGGACGATGGTGGATGATAATTGAAAAGATAAACTGGTGTTGTTAGTCATCTCTTTTTGCCCCTCACATTAAAGTCAATTAATAGACTCTCGTGATAAAAGCCTTTGTGTTGTTGGCATCTGTTGGTTGAATAAACCTATGATAAAGGAATTCATTCAGTATCATAAGACATTTAACTTTGTTATCATGAGATTCAATAGCTTGAAAGTGGAAAGTCAAGATATATTGGAAAGTCTTCACTTTCTTTTTTCCAATATCATAGACTTTGAAATTCAAAAGGTTTACTCATTTTTTGGTGGAAAATTAAAAGCCAAAGTCAAGATGTTATGGAAGTCTAGCTTTGACTGTTCTTTGAAACTTGAGTTTAATGTATTTGTTTCAATTTGACCCAAGAGCAAATTTGTTAATTGTGTAATTGAATATTGAAAGTTTTAGAGTGTTTAAGGTAATCTTTCGGTCACATCTGTCATATCATTACCATATCAGTTCATATGTGTTTGTGGATTTGTATTATAACCGCATAATAATCAGATTCTTCTTCCAAAAGAAAGAGAACAATATCTAAATGTCAATTTCATTAATATTCATTCATGATAAAGAGAGATGACAGAATCAAGATGAAAACATCAGCCTCAACTCTCTAACATTTATCAATACATCACAAGCAGCTATGATCATTTGAGAAGGTTATTATGAAAATGTAAAGATCATATTTTCTCTGAGTCTATGTACAATCTAGCAGGTATCTGATTTCTCTTAGATTACTCAGGAGTGATGCAAATAGAGCATCATCAGAGTGATTGCCTAGAACTTGATCAGTAGCATTTGGAAATCAAGCTGGTCTTTCAGAAACATCCAGACCTTGATCAACAGTGAGATAGATGAAACTGGCAACATCATGGCTCAAATGTCAGATACTTAAAAGGGAGGTTCAATTGTTTTTTTGTGGGAAAAATATTCTAGGGGCCATATCTGCTTGTTCGTATATATCAGGCAAATTGAAACAGCCCCTATATTCTTAAGCCTACAGGTTTGTTTCTTCAGGTTTATGATCATATCAACCCTTCTCATTAGAATTTATTGTTTAACCTTTCCTGCTTAATTTCATTAATCTGAGCTTACTGAGTTTATATGTATCTCTTGTATTTCCTTTTAAAAGACAATTTTTTTAGAAATTTAAAAACATGATGACATGTTCTTTCTAGATCATGTTTACAGCATTAAACTTTTAGTATCATCTCTGTCACCAATTTGAAGAATACTCTTACATGATGAGAACATTTCATTCTTAGATTTGTTTCTAGCAATAGAATAGATGATTTTTCTGAAAATTTACCACAAAGTTTTCTGCAAAATGATTGACAAATGACAGGAACATCTCGGGTTTACTTATAGTATGAAGCATAAACAAAACAAAGAGTGCGTCAAATGGAGATTTAAGACCTGATTCAGTGAAGCAGTGAAGTTTCAAGATTTTCTGTCTGGCTGATTGTGGCAAGTCTCAAACTACATCACAAAGCAGGCTGCACGTTTCAAAGGTTTCTTTTATGAGGCAAATGACAAGAACATTTTACAAGGTTTTCTGACTTACTGATACAATCCGCATTGGCATAGGCTGGAGTTGCTGTGTATATACTATTAAAGCTTACGGAGAAGACACGAACATGAGCGAGCAACGATCCTTTTGCTGGTCTGTTGTGAATGAAAATACCTCTGGGCGAAAGGTCTAACCAAGCATCAGCGGTGGTAATTTGACAGTTATTTGGGGAAGACGGAGGCACGATTACCTTTTGTGGTAAACTTGAAACTGTTGTTTGGAAATGGTTATCTCCAAGCAGAAAATTAATGGCCTGGAGTAAAACGCTGAGCCTGAATCATGAAGCAGATTTTAATTGTATTGTGTTGGATAGACTTGTGACTGGAAGAGGAAAATATAGCTTGTCTCCTGGGTCAACAGAGACACTAGATCAGCAAGCATTTTGTAGGCAGAGATAGATTTCAAATTAATCAGATGTTTTCTTAACTTCCTTCAAGTAAGAGCTCACTGAAGGGACATGATTGTGTTGACATTTTGAAAAAGTTACATCTATTTTCAAGAGATTCATCAATGACCATTGTTGAGAAATTAAAATTTTTATGCAAACAGCAAATCAGATTGTACAAAGTTCAGTTGAACTGAAATGAAAATGTAAGTTGTAAGTCTAGCAGGACAGGTTTTAGTATCTTTCAAAGTATATATTGACATTTTCCACCTGTGGTAATAGATGAAGACATGTTAAAACTGTTAAGCAGGATACATAATGAAATTAAAATCAAGTAGGCCATCCATGTGCACTTTGTCAACATGTCTCTGCCATGATTTATAGTGTCAGAGTACATTTTTTTCTGCCATTGGTAATACATTTCCTTTAAAATTTGGCATGATCTTAAATCTCTAACTGAAGCAATCACTCTGTCGCCACTACTATTGAAATCAAGACCAAGAACAAACATTTGTTGAAATCCGAGGCAATCGTTAAAGCAAATATGTTGATTAAGACATGGAGAGGGAAGGTGTAAGCTGATTGCAGTGTATTTAGAGGAGGCCGTAAATTCATTATCTAAGCAGCATGTGTAACAGAGTGATCTCCTGACTTCATTAAGGCTCGTCAAATATTGGCCGTCCTGCAGGGTGGCTCTCTATCTCCCTGCTTTTTTTGTGAACATTACTGAAATTTATTCTCATCTGCTGCTGTTGATAACAAAGGATGTTATGAAATACTGAGGGAAAGTAATACAAGAATTATCGACAAACATTGGCCATCCTACAGGGTGGCCATCCATCTTCCTGTTTTTTCATGAAATTATTATCCCCCGCCCCAACGTAGTTGGCGGGGGATATTGAAATGGTCTCCGTCCATCCGTCCGTTTGTCCGTTCGTCCGTCCGTCCCGATAATGTTTCCGGAGCACAACTCCAAAACGGTGAGACCTAGCTCGACGAAACTTGGTATGTACAACGGGCATCATGCGGAGATGTGCCTTTTGGGTTTTTTTAACTTCTTTGCATTTTTATTTTTACCCGTTTCCATGGAAACGTAACATAGGATTTCTTAAAGGTTGTTTATAGAAAAACAACATGATCACTGTTCAATATTCCACAACTAGTACCCTTAACTACCCTTTCCCTTTGGCGGGGGATATAGCTGACTCTGTCTGCTTGTTTAATTTTGTCTTGTCTTTGTCAAATATCATTTTGATAATATTATAAAGTTATAACAAAAACATGATTAAGCTTTTGTAAATTATCATGTCTAACCCCTATTCTCAAATAAAGATATTCCAACTCTTTTTGTGATGATGAATGAATGAATTAACAGTGAATAATTCAATGTGAAATACTTTGTAATCAAAATGACACATTGACATTCTATGCTTGCCATCTTTCTTTATCAGGGGACATTCAGCTTTCTCGCTATAATAGAAATAACTCAGTGGCCAAATTACCATGATTATCGCCAATTACATGTCCAGCTGATGGTCATTTTGATGAGTATTTGACAGTGCTGTGCTAGAAAAGAGAACAGTATAAAAAGATTTCTTGCCCAGATGTGTATTGAGGTTTGTTTCCTTCACAAAGGTCAAATGAAGCTGTGTACAATTGGCTGTCCTGAGTTAACTAGTCAGCAGGTATGCCTCAGCCTCACATGATGTGAATTATCTGCGGATAAAACATCTCCGGGGGACATCTTAAGTTCATTAGTCGGATCTGAGTAGACAAGAATACTAGCTTTATATCAAAGACACATCATAGTTCAACGGTCACTGACAGGTGTTATATATGCTGGGAAAATCTTTGTCTCATTCACTGTTACCTGGTCAAGTATTGTAGATGGTAATTTTATAGTCAAAGATGTCCATATTTAAGTCTTGGAAAAAGTATTTCAATGCAGTGAGTTTGATATAGACAGCCCACTCAAAATGGTTTAGCCCTAATTAATGCCACAGTCAAAGATTCAAAATCACTCAACATAAGCAGAAGTTCAAACAGAGTAATTTTCAAATTTCTTCCAACCAAGTAACTATCATTGAATAAAAATCCATTAAATCATTGGATATTCAATATATATATATTAGATGTTCAATTTTATGATGTAGAAGGGATTTACCATGGCTACATACAGAAGTTAAAGATTAGGGAGTCGCATTTTGAGGTGTTCATTCTTCGGTCAAACAAGATCAAAGGAAAACAGACAAGGGGATGTATTCCTTGGTCAGAGGAAAATCAAAAAGGTCATGCATTTGTTTTTTAATGTAGGTTCAGGTGCAAGCAACACCTGTTCAGAATTAGCATATAATTTCAAGAAAGTAGAGTCTTAGGTGGATGGTGTTCAAGAAATGAGGAAATGTCTTTCATCAAGAAGATGGGCATCTATTGATCATGCTAAATTGCATACCTGAATTTGTCTTTTATTGAGAAGATTGGCACTTACTGATGAGGTGAAAATGCACACATTTATGGAGATGGAAAATTCCAGTTTATATCACCATATTTGATATAACCAGAAAGTATGCAAAATAAATAAATCAATGTTGAGGGGTTTAACAATTTATTGTTCTGAGATATGTCAAAGGTACAAAGGTGAATGGGTACAAGATGTATTCTCAATAGGAAAGGACCAAGTATTGAACCCTGCTAAACCCTGTAAGGAGAGAAATTTTTATTCAAACCTTACTGTCAATTGGTTTAAATTGCAATATTTTCAACAATGAAAATGTTCTTCAGTACAGCAAGATATCTAAATCTATCCTGTTGAGTGGTGGGGAGCCTGAAATTGGAGTTTGTAAAGAATGAGAGATTGATTGTCAAAAGGTCATTCTTCTTGAGAGATTTTAATATCTTCAACAAATTGAAATATGTTTTGCATGAGAACAGCATGATTTTCTGGATAACAATTTCTTTAGTGTGATCATCATCACATCCCACTTGATGAAGGAATACAAGTATATACTTCAAAATGTCCCTATTTTCACATTAAAAAGTTGTTACCCAGAAGACCTTACTGTTCTTTTGTATGGCAATTAATGGGCCAAATATGCCCTTCAAAGACAATGGGTAGTGATGAATGTGTAAGACAGTAACAAGGAGTTAGAATAGTGAGTCCAGCGCAGAGTCCATTGTGGGAGCCAAGGACAGAATGTAGCTGGGAGTCAAGGACAATGAGATGGGATAGTGAGTCCAGCACAGAGCCTGTGGTGGGAGCCAAGGACAGAATGTAGCTGGGAGTCAAGGACAATGAGATGGGATAGTGAGTCCAGCACAGAGTCTGTGGTGGGAGCCAAGGACAGAATGTAGCTGAGAGTCAAGGACAATGAGATGGGATAGTGAGTCCAGCACAGAGTCTGTGGTGGGAGCCAAGGACAGAATGTAGCTGAGAGTCAAGGACAAGGAGATGGGATAGTGAGTCCAGCACAGAGATTGTGGTGTGAGCCAAGGACAGAATGATTGTGTAAGTCAGTGACATTGAGATGGGATAGTGAGTCCAACCTTCTAACTTTTGTCATTTGAGCATGGGTTTCTCATTGTTAATGAACAAAGTATGCCAAGATATATCATTTGCAGCTTTGCGCTTATCAATTTGCTGAGGGTAATAAACCATTAGGTTATGACTTTGCACTTACAAATGATAAACTAGAATTGGTGAAACTTCTCTTTGAGTATGTTTCTTGAAATTAATTTTTCTCTTAGAAATTATTTTCCTTTCACTTTTTAGAAAATATTTTCATGGTTCAGTTCGTGTAACATGTTGTTTGAACATAGTTTAAGTCTACTTTGAAAACTCAATACACCAATATGAAAAATACTTTTTAGCCTTGAAGGTGAAGTGATTGATTTGCTAGCCTATAGTCACCATGACATTGAAATGTTCCACATAAAAAGTTGTGTTTAAGCCCACACAGCAAAACTGTTTAACAGTCGATTAGCAGTGCAATTGAAAAACATGAACTGCAGATGTTTATCACTTTGCATTGCCTTGCAGGAAACTCTCACTGCTTTGGGATGCCCACACCCTGATAATACGAGACCAGTGATATTTGTTTTTGCAATTAACAACCATGTATATTTCCCTTGATTATAACTGTAAGCCAAATTACATTCAATTTGATATGATTTATTAGTGATTAAGAAAAGCAAACAACTTAACACCCTTTTAAGTGACAAGATATATTACACATTTCCTTTGTGTTATTTTTTAAGTTGTTAACATTTAGAATTTAACCCTAAAAACATTCGGTTTTTAGCAAAAAACTAGAATAACTTTATAGACTACCTTCTATCATCTTGGATAAAACAAATTCTGAATACAACAATAACAACTTCTTAAATGTAAGAACGAGACGAAGCTGAAAATCCCAGTCTTCAAACAAAAATTGTTTTAGCTTAAATTCTAATAAACAGTTTGGTATATTACATATATATCATGCTCAAGAATTTAATATCTTCAAATAGTGATACAAGTAAATAGATTTTGATGGTATAAATTCTTGATTCCCAGGAGCCATAGCTACAATACAAAAAAAGCTTTTCGCACAGGAAATTCTAATCGAAGAATTCTGATGACATAGACAATTTTTAAATGAAAAGTCTTGATTAGTAGATCATGTTCAGTCAGGTGACTGTCTCAACCAATCGTCTTTCTTTTTCTCTTTCCAATAAACATGTACAGTAATTGGCTCAGTTCTTCTAACCAGACTTCGGAATTTATTCCATTTCAATCGTGTTGGAGAGCGTAGGATGCCTCTTTCAATTAGAGCCTTTAGACGAAGGTTGCATTTCTCGTCAATAAAAAATTAATGCCTATGGAGCATTTTTCATCAGTGGTGATGTGAATAAGAATTTGGTACTTAATTACAAAAAGATAGTGAATTAATGCAGTTCTGCTATTGCTCCAGACATTATTTCCTTTGTTGCATCATTAAATAATTGAGCAAAGATCATATATTTATATACAATTCTTTCTTTATATATAAGAGATACCTGATAAGATCATATGGTTGAAAGTACAGGTAACAAAAATAAATCATCTTGAATACCTTCAACAAATGTTTTTTTTCTACTTCTTGTTTTTTCTATACATCTATCTATCTATCTATATATATATGTGTTTATATATATATCTATACATATAGATGTGTGTGTATATATATGATGAAATATGTCTGCACATAAGTGCTGATGAAAGATCTCATTAGACAGTTTTCCATCGATGAGCCTTCAATCTATCCCTCAAGTACTGATTTGTGGCTCCTAGTCAGACATGAATAAATGCGTATGAAATATTTAGACATAAAAGGTTTCAATCTTGAGCAGGCAGGGAGCAGAGATATTGAGATAAGTTAATCTCCTTCTGACTGGAGATGTCTAGGTTTGCAGGAAGGGCTGATTGTCAATTCCCTCTGAGTAACTTCTGGCCTAATCTGTAGATTGAATTCTCCAAGTTTCACCCATAGTTGTCATTGTGTGTCTGCCCCAGCCCTATCACTTCCTACTTCATCTAGACTTTATCTTGGCTCCTTTGGACTTTACTGTGGATTGAATTTATAGATGTCATTTTGTGTCTGATTATTTCTGTCAGTTCATCTTTCATGTAGACTGTATTCAGGTTGCTGTAGATTAACTTCTTGTGTCTGCACGGGTTGTTATCATCCAATGTCAGCCTCTGTACTATAAACATTCTACATGTAGTCTGCATTCATAGTTGTCATCGTATATCGTATAGTCCAATAAGATCCTCTTAAAGTCCTCTTTCATATTGAATTATTCAAGCTTTTTTTCCACCTTTGGAGATGGAATTGCCCCTTTAGTTAACATTGTTTGCCTGCCTTTATGTTATAGACTGACACTTTCTGAATTATCATTTTGTACCTAAGTTGTCTAAGATATCACCTTCCAATATATGATTGCATTTGGTAAATTTGCTTATTCATGTGAAGAATGGAAGATGAAGATAATTAAAAATCATTTACAATTTTAATGTAATTTTTCACTGTCAAGATCATAAGCTTGGATATCAAATAATTTCTTTAATATCAAAATCCAAGTTAAAAACATGTTTTCAATCCTTCATGAAAGGTCACTTTCTTATAATAAAACTATGCAATTTAAAGAGGTTGGAAAAGTTGACAAGGATGTTTGTTCAAATGACTGCTTAAAAATGAGCGTGAACTTTGAATATTGATTTGGGGAAAAAATTCACAGATAGTGATCAAACATGCTACAGGCACAGACCAAGATAGGCATTGATTTAACTTTAGATAAATAAGGTCTGCCCAATTGAACACACAGAGGTTCGAGATTTACACTGAGAAAACAGCAAAGGGTTGCATGATTAATTATCACCTCATATCTGTTATTCCGGCAAATTGTTTAGAGGGACTATTTTTGGCGACTTTGTCAACAGCGATCGCAAAAATAACAAAGAAAAAATATGTTGCCTTTGGATAGAAATACAAAAAACATGATTTCTTGCTCGTTTGATGGTAAAAGATCAAACAATTATCGCCACAAGGCCCAAAAAGATTTGGCTTTAACCTCCAGAATACAGTTGATGGCTGTGTTAGTCTCAGGGTTAAACTTTATGAAGTTGATGTAGATAGAAATAACATTGCTGTGACACTTTGCGAAGACTTTGTAGTGTTCCCAGGGGAATCTCCAACTTCATGTGACTTCCGTTGGCTTGATTCATGTAATCCTTGAAGACACTGCATAATGGTTGGCGCTTCTGATGTTTCCTTGATCAAGCTACTTGGTAATTAGGCTTTGAATCCTGATTTGAAGACAATATCCTTTTATAAAGCAACACAAGTAACACATCAAAAGTTAGTTTTGAAATCTAACTCGATTGACGATCCCTTGAGGTTAGAATTGAACAAAAGTTTGAATCTTCACAGCCAATTAATGTATGAAATGCCTGTAGAAAACCTTTTTTCGCCACTTTTGATTTAGAAATTGATTTTTGTTGTAGCGATCAGGAATTTGATTGATGTTGCAAAAATTATTTCTTTTCTAGATTTTTAGATTTGTGAAATGAAAAAGTAACCTGTCATTTTTTGTTCTTCAAATCGTCAAATCTTCAGCCGTGTATGAGAATAATGATAGTTTTGCTGTAGTTACAGATTTTTTCTGTTTAAACACTTTAATTTCAAAGGGCTGAGTTTGAGATGCTGGAAACATCAAGGCTTGCTGAAGTGCTCATGTTAAATCAAGCCCTTGCCGTATTACAAGTCATTGAGCTAGAAGCACTACAAATCCTCAGGCAAAGCAGTTGAGCCTCCGCATCATGCCTTACAGTAAATCCTGGAATCCTTTCTTACATTATTACTTTACAGCAAAATCTGGAATCCCTCTGCAATATGCCTTTACCATTATACCAGGAATTGCTTCCCTTAGAAATAGGTATAACCTCTGCAATATGCTTTACCTCAAAACCATGCAAACCTCTGCAATATGCCTTTACACGGAAAGCAGGAATCCTTTTGCTATATTTCTAGCTAGTAAATGAGAAACCCTGTTCCATTATGCCTCTCCTTGAAACACGTAAACCCCTGCAATATGCCTTACCTCGAAACTGTGTTAACCACTGCAATATGCCTTTACCGGAATCTCTTGAATGATTGCCTAACAGGGACACCAAAAAACCTGCATTCATAATGACAGATCAGGAAAAGCAAGAACCTCTTCAAGAATATTTGTAACAATTAATAACTGTAAACACACAACTTCCACACTGTAGTAGTGATATGAACACTTAGGGTCTTTTTTTCCTTATTAATGTGTCTCATCCTTGATATTTTTTAAGTGATAACGTATCTGTTATGGCTTTGAAGATGTGTTCAGGATAAGTAGATCAAGTTCTTATGGTCAAGCTTAGAAGTTAGTATCGTGTTCTTTCATTTTGCTCTCTGCTCCAAGAGGATCATCCTATTTACATTTGAAGTTGTAAGAATGTTGGAGGCTCTTGGTCTTTTTATTATAAGGAAATTATACAGCATAATCCTGCTCTGAGTTTGCTCACGCTCATCAGTTCTGCTTTAGCTCATGATGTCAGTCTTCTTCGACCTTCTCTACATTAGCTGCTCCCGTGGGAACACACATCAGTGATCATCTTATATACAATTTAGATGTAATTTTGGTTGATGATTATTATGAAGATTTTAGTTTCTTTGTTGATGAGTCTGAAATCAGTGTTATTTTGACCATTAGTAAATGTCCACAAGCTTATGTCATCACTCCCAGGAACCATTCTCATGGTTACAACCAAAATGGGGGAAAATTTCCCTATACCAATGTAATAACATTAAGTTCAAACCTCCTTAGTGTTTAAAGTGCTCTTTGAAATTGTACCCACCTCCACAAAGTCAACTTAGGCTAAGAATACTCCTAGCTCTGTGGCAATCATCCTTAGTCTTAGAGCACCGAAACTTTGTCTTGGACAGTTATGAAGGGATCACGTCTTTTCATCAAAGTCAGTCTTCCATTGACATCAGATACTATTAACTGGAGTGGATGGTATTCACAGGAACTCAGGAAAGACAGCAAATATTTGTAACCGTTTCTCTTTTCTTTTTCTCTGACCATGGCGCTGATAGTAATTGCTATCAGTGAACATTAGACCAGCGATGCCAAGCATTTGTCAGCTCAGAATGACGTTCTAACAGGCCTGTAAACATGAATCCACTTTGCAGGCAAACATGTAAATATGCAATTCTAAGGAAACCAAATTTTTCAATATTCCAGAAATTTCGTCAATATTTTCCCATCACTTTGACCTTTATCAAATTTATTCACTTTTCCTTTTAAAGTTGATTTATTGATTTTGCTCAGGCTTGAAACTTTCTATTTGTCTACCTACTTTCAAAGAACTTCAAGCCTGTTCCCTCTAATGGCCGCCATTCGACTAATATTCAGCAAATGTCTCGGTTCTTAAATAATTTCTTAAGGAGATTTTTTAACATTTTGTATGAGAGCAACTTATGATTTTATGCGTAAACTTTTACGAGGGACCAGAAAAGTTTTTCTGATGTTTAACGATTTAAACGGTTTAGAAGTACCTTGAATCAAATACTTTAAATCTCTCATTGATTTTACTATTCAAGACAGATATCTCTGCTAAAATCATTGAACACTTGTAATCTACAATAAACATGATGCCCGCTCGATGAAGTAATTGATCCATTATAGGATCTTGGAAGCGGCAACGGTTCAAGCAGATTTCGCTTGTAGGCTTTCTTTGACAGATTGTTGTGACATTAATCCAAACGTCAAACAGATCATACAAAACACATTTTACCATCAAATACACATTCCTCTAATTCAGAGATTATCTCTGGTAATAGAGCCTGGTATTGGTCTTTGAAGAATAGGAGTCTTGAAAGTCGACAAAGATTGGCATTCTGTAATCACTTTCATCAGTTCCCTGTTTAAATTCTTATTGGTTTCATTGAACATTTGCAAATAAATTTGTAACCATCTTAATCAGATGTATAAGGTTATTTCGGTAAGCCAAAAATATGGAATGTCCTTCGATAATTTTGGTGATTGAAAATGGCTTGCAGAAAAATTGAAACAGATTTATTTTAATCTTGAAATTTGATTATGATATTTACAAGCAGCGTTTCCAATTCATATCACTTTCCAGATATAAATAATTCTGTGTGTAAGATCCAAGCTGCCAAATTAAAAGAAAAAAGCCTTGACACATTGGAGTTATGAATGATAATCAAACCTGCTGCTTTCAACCGAAACTTTCGTACTGAATTACGAGATTTACGAGATCTTCAGGTATAACAGTTCCTAAATGAAGAAACCTTCAACACATTGCAGTAGAGCCTGCAGGTTTCAGCTAAGACTAGGGATGGTCCATGTTGAAAAGATTCCACTACATATACAAACATTCATAAGGACTTCTTTATTCTAAGCTAAAAGAATCATGAACCTAGAACCAATGCACTTTCCTATACCCGTAGATTCTAACATTACCAAGTTAAAGTAGTGAGTGAAATTATGTCAGTAGTAATGTAACTTGAACTCTGTGGCCAATTATAATAAAGGATAGGCACTCTGATTTATAAGTAGCATTTCCTTTGAGGTCAGAGTCAAGTGCTTATATGTGCATCTCTAACTAGAAAACATAGGAGTTTGCAGAAAATTATAGGTGGTTAAGGCTCATTAGACTATGGAAAAGGAAGTTATACAATTGAAATTGAGTATCTAATTGACTAGCAATGCATTAACCTTAACAATTTTCTGATATAGTTATATTGTTATTTATATTGGTGTATAAGCTATTTTCGAAATGTAAATTAAGTAATTGTACCAGAATTGTTACTTATGTATTTCAAATTCAAAGTCCTTTTTAAATAGATATTCAAAAGGGTTTCATTCATTTGAATAGTTTCATAAAATGACCCATCTTTGACATTTTACACCAAAAAAATCCTGAAATCAAAATTTGTGAACAAATTCCATCCTCAACGTGGTAGATGTCCAGCAGTAACTTAAATAAGACATTTGACAGTTTTGATAACAGAAATGTTAATGCAGGAGAATAAAATAGTTTTAACGATTTTACACACACAAATTTGCAAAGGTCATAACAGTACAAAGTAATTTGCCTTGGCGCTGACAATATTATGACATGTGAATGCTTCAGGTTGTCAGTTTCATGTGGCAGAGATGTTAGGTGTGTTGTGAATATTGACAGTGATGACAGGTAGCCTTGTCAATAACCAAATCTCTTTGATCTTGCACCTTTACCTTACTTGGGTCTCCGTCCTGCCTTGTCTACAGTATTACGACATGCCAGGGAAATGTTCCCTTAGTATGATCTTTGTAGTCGTTGACAACTGTGTTTACCATAGAAACAGACAAGGTTTTGTCTTGTTTTACCTTAGTACAGGTGGGCCTATGAAAGCGATACATGATTACACAGGTGGTTGGAATGAAATTTGGAGTTTGTTTTTGAAATTTTGAAATGTTTTTCTAGAAATTGATACAAGACTAAACAGGTATTTGAGTGGAATTTTGTGTTTGTTTCTTTCAATCCTGAAAAGGTTGGGTATTGATGGTCTTTTGTGTTGAAAATGGATAACTTTGTAACTTTTAACATGATCCATGTCTGTTTCTTAAAGAAAGAGCTCTGGGTTATGTCATGTCAGTCTAAAGAGCTACTTTGTCTTCAAGTCAAATATAACTATGAATTATGATTCTCTAGGAAAAAAGACAACTTTTAGAATAGATACACAAGGCATTCTATGTTTGCTTTAAATGACTATACACAATATTTTCAATACTTTCATGTTGTAGTTATATCCGTCATTCATCACTGCATCACCTACCGTAATTGACATGAAGATGTTTTGTTTTTCTTTGAATCTGAATCTGGTCATTGTTTTGGTATCTTTGTCTGCTGCAGAAAAGGTATTCTTTGAGTTAAGTATTGGGTTTGACCACAATCAGTATGATCAAAAAATGGTTCCCTTATTCAGTCACAGGTTTCAGGTTTCATTCTGACATTGCTAGCTTTTCTCTGGCATTGTACTAGCCTTGCAAAAGTGGTTTCATTTAATCCACTCCATCAACTTGGTGTTTTGATCATCAATCATATGATGAAATGATGGCCAAATGTGATTTTGTTTCAAATGAAACAACCATCATTACTTTCAAAGAACCAAATGATTAACATTGTAAGAGTTTATAAGATATACAAGAACATTGATGAGTTGCTGTATCTTTAACACTCCAAACTTGCTTCAAGTGATTAGGGTGATAGAGAAACTGCAAAACAAACAGGATGTCATTTGGAGCTCTTCACTCAAGAGGGCAAAAAGCTCTTGAATTCCCTGGCAGTTGGCATTAAAGAAATGAGCAATGACAAATTGATGTTAATGTCAAATATTTTTTTCATGAATTGTCGATAAAGAAAAAATAAGGTTTTGTTTGTTGAAAAAAGTGTTTTAAAGAAGAATTTAGTCAATGAGTTGGTTTCTTAGATGCAAAGTAGTTTTTGTTGATTAATTGTGAATTGATATTGGACATTTTTATATCATGATTGTTTTTGCTTTTTTGTGGGGAAAATATGTTTATTCACTAATTGAAAAAAAATTGAAATTTGCCCAACTTAAAAATTTCAGAATAATGCCAAATTTTGAAAAAGTGATAAAAAGAAAAAGAGGACTCCTCATTGTCATTGCATTTCTAGACTTCCTAAAATGGAATAGACTTGCTATGTCGTGTATTCAAATAAGGGTGTAAATCACAGACTGCAATTTGTGCTGAGGAAACAATTCTCCCGTTCTGAGACAAGCTCTTGACATTCTGGAGATGCAAGAGGCACAGAGTGTTTCCTAACAGGGTGTTCCAGACAAAGTGTTCTTTGTGTTCCTGGTGTATATCTGAACATATCTACCAACATGTGTTCCGGCTAAGGGAAAGCTGTTGGAGACAGAAAGTTTGGGCAGAAAATATACCCATCCTGTCTTTGAAGTTCAAGAAAAATAGAGAAGTCTTTTGTATATTATATTGCCACGGTTGCTGGAGATTATTTATACTCATCTTCCGTTCAAACTCGAAGTAGGAGACAAACTACTTCCAAAGGGAATATTCACTTCCCATGTCAAATTTATGAACAAATTTGAACAATATGTAACCCATTTGATAAAATATTCTGTAGTTTATGTTTCTTTAAAATGTCATTGTTTTCTTTATATTCTGTACATCTTTAAATTAGAAAGTCTTTTTAAATGTGTCAGAATACTTATGCACTATGTCATTGTTTTCCCTTACTATATTGATCACAAATATTTTCAAGATTATTTCAAAATTGATCAATGAATAATTTTGTAATGTTCCTTAATCTTATTGATTAATTTCTTGGTATTATTTTTCATTCTCAAACTTTAGACATCAAAGGTCATGGTTATCGTTCACTATTTTATTATGTATCTAGTAAGTATTCACATCTTTTTATAAAATAATTATCTTAAATTGTTTTGAGTTATCTATTGCTATTTTCTGATGGTAAAACAGAAGTTGTAATGGGTTTTTTTCTTTTGTTAATCTTGTTAAAAGTAGATAAAACTATAGATAAAATACTAAAGACCTTAATCTATAAGTCAGAAGAGAAAAATCTAGTTCTTGTACATAATGGTTTCAACCTATCATGAAACTTGAAGTAGGCTATGGGAAAACTTGAAAGGTTAAAATGTAACGGTTTTTTAAAGTTTATGAATATTTTATGTTATTGAAGAAGGATACAACATAAGCAACTATCTGAGTCATCATAAGTTTTTACAAACTGATGAAGTCACCAAGTTCTCAATTTAACATTCAAACAAAACTTTGTGATCAAAAACTAATTTTCATTGGGCATAAACTTTTCAGAATCAAATGTTGAAGATGAACATTATATGAATCTTTCCTTAGATTGATTTGAAAAGAAAAGATTGTAAAGTATATTTTGAAATGCACTGAAGTGACTGTATATTCATAGACATTAGAAGAATACTTCTTACCAATGGGTTTAACATTAGAAGTGATATATTTTCAAAATATGCACATATGTGCATATCAATTTTGCCAAGCAACGATTGTTGTAGCACTAGTTCCAGTGTATATTTTTGTCATAAGACAAATGCTAGTAATGCCAGTGCAAGAATAACAGGCAGTTTTTTTATGTTTCTCTAAGATTTAAATCGAATAGAAGTAATTTAAAAAATAATTACATTCAGAAGGGTGGCATTATAACTTTAATGGAACTCGTGCAAATTTGTGTACATCTGTCACCGTTGTTCATGTCATACAAAAATTCTCATTCTTTTCAAGAAGTCAAAATGACATACAGCCTAGGGTTATAATCTTTATATAGTTCATACTTCAAACTCAACATATTTCAAGTAAGCCTTCACCTCCCACAGAGACTATAAACCAGGGCAACACATCTCAAATTCATTCCCGTTTTTTAAAATGATTACAGATGTTTAAGAGGCTTAGCTTTGAGGTATTATATGGACAGCACTTGTAAAACAATGAGCCTCGGAAATGCCTCTCCCTCTCTTCTCGAGAACAAGTGTCTCAGACGACTCCAGAACAATCCCTTACTCTACTCTACTCTGCCACTTGTCTGGCTCCTGCCACAATAAAAAATCATTTCGACTTCTGACCTGAAGACTGAAGAATCTGTTGTTTGTTCTGTGAGAGGTGCGAAAGATGGAATGCATATTACATGAAGTAGATAATGTGTTGTAGGGATAGACTTGGTTTGTTGCTTTTGTTGATGTTAGCTATAGACTTGGGCTTTTCCTTTTTTTGACTGAGTGACTATCCCCCTATAGTCCAATTTGATATGATTTCTGCTTTGAATAAAAACAACTCTAAAACAAAACTTTGAAAAAGGTAATAATGGATTTACTGTCATTGTGCCTACAACTCATTCTGCCTATACAGCTTATTGATAACCACACATGTGAAAGTGGGCTGGTCAAAAAGTGTAGGCAGAGTGAGATGTATCATTGAGAATGATAATAAACCCGATTGATTATCTTGAATCGAAATGTAATGATAGGTTTACTCTTGTTCTGCCTACAATTGGCAATCAAGAGTATGATTTGACTACTCACGATACTTCCTGATATTTTTCCACTCAAAATAATTTAATTTTCAAATAAATCTTTATCAAAGATATTTTAAAGAGAAAGACAATAAAAATAATGAAATTCTTCAAAAGGACAATCTGTAAGTGAAAGGTTCTTCTGTGTTTCAGTAGACAGACTAGCTAGGTGCTTATTTCAGTGTTTATGTCCGTTATATTGCTTCAGTAATTATGATCCTTTATGGTGGCAGGAAATAAACATTGCTATCATTCTAGGTATTTATATGAGATGATCATATCAGTGCTAGAAAGCTCTTTTATAGGTATGTAAGTATCTGGGAATGAGATTCACATTTACTGACCTTACAAAGAAAAGAGAAATAAATCCATTTTGTTCGTTTGATATTTTCTCTGAAACAATTTCATATTTACTTTGATCATGAAATGAAAATAAATCTATAGCCTGTCTCAATTTTATTTATATCTTGATATTTATGATAAGTTATTATTTTTTCATTTATTTATTGAAATGTTAAGTTAATTAACATATTCATCCACTTGAAAAACTTAAATGTATGTCATCCACATTTCATAAATGATATTGAAATAACATCATTGTGTAAAATAAAATTTGGTGTTTATATTTGTTCTTTAATTTAAGATTATCATCATTAATTTTTTAACATTTTTTTTTACTAAAAAAACATTTCTGCTGATAAGAAAACCTCATTGTTTTGAATATAAGAAAGTTTTAACAAATTTTTTTTTCAATCTAAACCTTTTTTATATAAGTAAAAGGAGAATTGCAAGATTCAACAGGAAATACTAATTGGGAAAGAAAAAGAAGGCTAAAAGCATAAGAAATCATAAAAAAATTATTGACAAATAAATCTTGTCACAGGTGGCACACAGTGAAACAGTATAGGCCTGTGCACAGGTTAGGCTGTATCTTAAGCGCAATCAGGAAGCGTTAATACTGCATCTTGGGATCAAGTTTTCGACCCCTATGTTGGGGAATGGTATTAACTCGGAGGCAGTGTATAAATTATAAATAATGGCCCGTAAGTAGGTCAGTTTGCAACATAATTGAAACATTACACCTCTGCTTGATCATGAAATTTTATTAATGAACAAGGAAAGACACATAAATTGAAAGAGTATTGATAAAATCTTACTTTTTCTTTGTTTTTGTCTTTAGACACGGAGATTCAATCTTAATTGTGATGAAATGTTCTGATAAACTTTTTCTCTTTATAATAAGAGCCATTGATGAATGTGTTTTGTTTTGAAAATTTATGGAAATATGAAAAATGTATTTTTATGATGGCATGATAAAAAGTTATGGATTGGTTTAAAGATTTTGGATCTGTTGTTGAATGCATGTCAAGATTATGCTGACATTTTGTACATGTTTGATTGATGTTTATTGACTATATTCTTTGAAATGGAGAATGATATTTAACTTCGAAACATTTGTACAGTTGTGCAATATGCAGTCAAATCAATCTTCTTATTATTTCTAACATAAATACATGGATTTCTGATCATTAGTCTTGTCTCCAATTCCTAGAACAATGCTTCTGGCTGTAATAATTCCTAAGCTGCACCTATAATAATTCACTCACTCAATTTATGGAAATCATAACTTTGAGAACATGAACACTTGAATAGTTACATTTTAAGTTTGCTCTGTTTCTTTTTCTTTCAATCAACTACTTTGATATAAACCTTGTGAGCATTGTACTAGAGGGTATCTTGATACAGTGTGCACAGTTCACAGTAACATGTGCCAAAGAGTATCCCCTGAAGTTTGCCTTCACCTAGAATAATCTTGTCCAATCAGCCTCCCTTGTGAGTGGTCACATCTGAAAGTTCTCCAGTGATCAATTGTGATATCTCATTCCTAAATCAAAAACATGTATGCCATGCCTGGCGACCATTGTTTAAATTAGATCCCCTAAAAGCATAATTCTGCCATATAACTGGACATTATCCACTCGTGGTAGACCATTAGGTCTAAAATTGAAACAGGTCAAGTTACTGGCACAGAGTTTATGACTGTTGGCTACTCCATTATCATTAGCTGACATTTATTTTCATTAAAGCCATGTTCAACAGGCCGTAAAAGGATGACACGAGAGCAATGCCGAGATACATTAGCATGTTGGTCAGGATTAGGGACAACATTTCCAATTGGAAAATTGCATGTTGCAAATCCAATCAAGTAATTTGGAGGAATGTCGTTCTGAGACACGCAGGCTGTGATCTTACAGGTCGAGGTGATTTGCCGTACTTTAGACTGTCATAAAGTCTCCAAAGTTTCTTTTGCTCAACTATCTTCTCAATACTTTTATTATTCTCTTCTGTTATCTTGAAGACAAGGGGAAAATTGTTTATTAGGTGAAAACTTTTGCCTTATTTTTAAATAATCATTACTTTGAATTTAGTTTCTGATTTCAGAACCATCATTTCAAATAATACTGGTTTCTGAATTCAATATTTTGTGTCAGCCTAATCAAGGGTTAAACTTTTATGCTCTTCTGATAGTCCTCAGTTCATGTAGAGGGCTGGTATGAGATACATCACCAATTCAAGAGGCTGTGAAAAGGAGTAAGCATAGAGTTGAGGAACCTCAAACCTTATATCCACCTGAGTGCCCAGATGGTACATAGCTGCTGTCAGCAGATGAGATATCCTGAGATCTAGTGTGAGATCATATCCCCATCTGATCTGACCATCAATTAGTCGGAGTGGTCAGAGGCACCTCTGTGTAGACTCCGCCACTCTGGACACTGGTCAGTGAGAGTTCTAGACTGGGCTGTCACTATAGTGAGATATATCTTGAAGAGATCTCCATCCTGAAATTCCTTGCTTATCTTGGAGTTTGTGGAATTGTCTGGCTATTCTTCAGACATGTAATACTAATTGGTACAATTTAGAGGTTTAGATGTTTTAATTTCTACCTATTCAATGAATATGATGAAATACAAATGTTTAATGAGATTTATGTTCTGTCAGTGTGAATTCAATATCAATTAGTTTGTCTGTTTGCCAAAATGGTAATGGTAATCTTTTATTCAATAAATATCCATGTGCACTGTATTTTCATTTCGATCATTGCCCAAGTTTCTACATTTGATCTATCAACTCCATGGGAAACATGATCATGAGGTCAATCCATTTATTGAAATTTTCATTAAATCTGTTCTAAAAATGACGTAAGAAGGTTACCATATTACTCAGCAGACCAGTTTCATATCCTCAGAATATTGGTCCACTAGAGAGAAGTCTATATGTTGGAGGACCTAACGCTCATCCTCCTCGAGCTGCATGCATGCCCTCAGAAGCCCTCAGTGGTCAGGGACTCATAAAAAGATAACCAATAAATGGGATCAACTTGGTTTGATTTATGCCACCAATAATGCGTCTACATGTATAGGGAGGCAGATTAGGAGACGATAAATGCTCCTGAATGGGCAAAGATCAACGTTCCTGAGTATACTCTGTAGATTTATACTTCAGATATGAAGACAGGACATTTTTTCATTAATTCTCTGCTGAAAGGTTTTCACTGTGATGACATCCATTACTGAACATTGATGCATCCAGCCTGAAATGAGGCACTCTGTATGGCCCTTGACTCATCACCAAGTGTTTAGAGCCGTTATCATCATCAGAGCCTATTCCTGCTGCATACAGATGAGACTACTCTATGAACTTCTCTGTCCTTAGTTCGGGTCAATTTCTTGGAGGCTTGACTTCACTGGCAGTCCATCTCAGGCATATCATGAGCGTTTTTCTGGTAGATTTAACTTGCAAACAGATGCTGGACCTGTGAAGGAAATCTCTCAGCTGAGAGTAATTTGGATCACAATTGGATCCAAGTTTGCCATATTTGTTATTATGGTGTCGTGTCTTCCTCCGAGCCCTCTGTGCAGAGCCCTGTTATCATTTTGCAATCTTTACGCTCTAACAGAACTGGACAGTGTGTCTGGGGAAATGGATCTGAGTCTTGCCATATTTCTGTGGTCAGTGTTGTTTATATGACTTGACCACAGCTGCTTTGAGTCCTAGGAAGTGAATTCTGACACTGGCCATAATGGACGATGTTGATTTGACCAGTGCAGGACAGAATAGGAGAGTTAACAATAACAATGGCCTGTCCCTCAGATTGACAAACATAACTCATCAATCATTGAGAGCTTCATTATCCTCTAATCTTATTTGCAAAGAGAAACAATGTCAAATTACAGAAACCCCAAGTGATTTTAGCTGGTAAAATGGCAAATTAAATAAAATTCATCATAATACATCAATTTATGAAAAGCTGGTATTGACTAACTCTCATAAAAAAACTCAATCTTTTGTAGGCTGTTGTTTTTTCAACATGCTTAAATTTTTGTAAACCCAAATAAATAAGTAAAGAGCCAAAACATAACCCTGCTGTCTCCATGTTTCCACAAACAAACAAGTATTGCCTCCTCCTATTAGTTCTGATAACTTAACTTTATCTGCATTGCTTGTACCTTGTTAAATTCAATTTCCTACACAGCAACCCAAGTGCTTTTTATGATTGCTTTTCATGTCATATATAACTTTAGAATAAACACAATGTCATTTCTTAAAACACTTTCCCAGCTGGATTTTAACATGATTGACATATTCGTGCATAAGAATGATGTTATGATAGATCAAACTGTCTCTCATGCCCTAAAGTTTACACTTAGCTACCCTTAAACATTGATATGTTCTTGAGATTGTTGATTGTATATTTAGATCAAATTTAAAAACTTTAAAAAGTTTTATAAGAAACACCTGTACAAAAGTTTTGATAAGAATAAAAAGATTACATGTAAATGAGAACATATATGGTATGATTTCATTCTGTACTTTTCATTCATATATTAAGATTTTAAGATTTATTTCTTATATGATATGATTTGAGTTATGTATTAAATATACAATCTATATAATTTATGACAAATTAATGTTTGCAATATTTGACATGTTACATCATTTCTTAGAATTCTTAGAAATATTACATTATTAGAATTTTAATCTTCAGAATTACAGAAGAAATGATTAGCAAGCTAAAGGTTAACCTCTTTTAGAAAGAATGACCATATCATAACATGTATTACTAAGTAAAGAATAATAGATAAAAAGGTGAAAGAAATGTCCAAGGATACAATATATCCTCAGTGTTATTCTAATGTTAAACACCATCTTCAGAGTTGTAGAGAAAACAATTTAGCTGGCTTAAGGTTAAAGAAACCAAGATTCCTCTATATCATTCAATTGTAGAAGTTGATCTACAGCAGTGCTACTAGCTTATCTATCATCCGAGTGGCAATCCGGAATCATTGGGTATCCATTAGTGACTATTGGAAAGCTATTAAAACAATCAATGTCTTTGTTTGGGCAGCTGATTTGGCCTCTGGTCGGGAGCCGAGTTTATTATTTTGGTGGAGACCTACAAGACAACCATTAGGAAACTGATGCGCCTGGCTATGTTGTCTGACCTCTGTAACTTTAAAGTGGATTTGGTCTAAAGGACATCCATGGAGAGGTGTATATTTGGTTTGACTACACGGGAAGTGCCAAGCCCCAGGCTTGATGCTTTGAATAGATGCTAAATTAATCATTGATACTACCATGGCTTATTGGGGAGGACAGCTGACAGAAAATATGAAAATTAGACTTCTAGTTTTCAATCCTAGTTATTGAATATTGCATCCTATTTTTATAAAGGTTTTGGTGCAAGACTGACGTCTTCTGTCACAATTGTTAAAGATTAGTTTTGCAATTTGTATTCATATTGTAGTGGTGTTTTGACCAATGTATTAAGTTTTCTCTCAGGTTGGAGTTTTCCTTAAAATATTTTCAATCAAGCAAGTAACATTGAAGCTGACACAAGCTTGACATAATTGAGGAAATGGAATATTTGGCATAAATTTCAGTTAACTGACATTACTCTGAATAAATGTTTTGAATATCACTAGATTTATATCTTCTTTTGTGTTACATCATCATATTTATATTATTGACAGTTAATGTTTTGAATGGAAATGGCACTTAATAGGTTTGTCTTTTTAAAAGTTGAGTCAAATATCCTCATTGAATATAATTTAGTAAAAAACATAATTTTCAGTGAAGTATCATCTCACTTTTTCTTCTAATTATTTTGAAACACATCTATTTTTTGTCCTTTGAAAGTGGCATGAAAAAGGACAATACGGAACTGCAATTCATCTCATGCCTTTGAAAAGAAAGTTAAACGCCATTGTAGTTGCGTAAAGAATGAGCAAAGAAGATTACTCTGACACATGCGGCATGTTGGGGACTTTGTACCACAATATATCTGGATAGGGTGATCCAGGGAGAGAAGTGGAACACTCATGAAATGAAATCTTAACCTTGGACTTCAAAGATGGCTCTAATAATAGGGCATTTCATCGCTATTTCCTACCGCATTGCATAATTCAGAACAGATAAATTCATAGAGATGTAACTTGATGTGGTACATTGGTGCTAGGTTAGGAACCCCAGTGTTAATGTTTTCTCCATTGGTGATGTCTCCTGGGATGAAACAATAAAACATGCATTGCATTAGCACATGTTGAAGCTCTATGATTCTTGCTCCAAAGGTCAGAAATGCTAACATGGCTTAGTAAGTATGGGTGATGTGCACAAAGAAAGGCCAAATTCTTGACCGTGGGTCATCAAGAAAACATCCTGCTTGCTCCACTGTCCACTGTATCCAGAAGTCCACTAAGAGGAAATGATTGGGCTGAAGTGTATTGTTTTTTTCTTTTGGGAATGTAGAATGTGTTTACAGAGATGCTTACCACAATGTTTGATGAGGCTGGTTGTATTAATGAGACATATGGGGGGTGTTAAAACATCCTCCTGTCTGTTCCCTGCACAAAGGGTTATTGAGGTTTGAGGAGGTTAAATGAAGATTCTCAACTCAGGATATCATGGTACCAGTAATTCCTATTCAAATTCCAGCTTCTATACAGCTGTTAAGCTGCTGAGCATGCCTCTGTACTTGTGGATTATGCCTTTGGTCTATGAAAATGGTATCTGTATTGTTCAGATTCTTTATCAGTATTTGAACAGTTATTACTCTTTGAAGGGGTATTTTTGTACCTGTAATTTATGTTTAAGATGGTATGTGTATAATTCTGAACCTTGTATTCTTTACTCATAGAACTGGGACCTAAAAGGAAGGCATTGTGAAATAGTGGAATCTTATATGTCTGTTCTTTCAGGAACAGTAATCCTTTGTGCCTGTATCTTATTTCTTACATGGTATTTTTTGATTGTAGAACATTTTCTTCTATTGTTTACCATTTGCAATTTCTAGTTGTTTGTCAGTATGATTATGAACCATGAATTTGTCCTGCATTTCTTTTACTTTGTGCTTTCCTTTTAGATTGTGTTAGTATTGAATAGTAAAATGTTGTTGATAATCTTTTTTATTTTTGGATTGTAGGTTGAGCATTTTATTGTTAAACACTAATGTATTTTAGATGAATTTCATGTAGACTTGTAATCATATTTTTCATATCGAAAGTTTTGTCAATTAACAGATGGCTTAAACCTAATGTCCATAAACATAAATCATACTTATAAATCTTAAAAAACAATATGATATATTTGATTACTTCAGATATATTTCTACAAAATCAAATCATCAACATTACATCAGAACTTCTTGTCATAGATAAAGACAAGGGAATCAAGGGTTACAGGTGTTCTCCAGGAAGTTATAGAGAGACTGTTGATATGTTCCATTACTGTGGGAACATGATACATTACAGGTGTATCAAGTATATATCATCAATATCAACAGAACCTTCATATCTGTAGATAGTCCTTATATAAGAGGGATATGATGTACCTGAGTTACTGATTACAGGTGTTCACTTTAATTTTGAGCATGATGTACCTGGGATACAGAGACTACAGGTGTGAGATATCTCCGCTTCTCGTCAGGCATCTGCAATAACAGACTAGACTTCAGAACAAACCTCACCTGGCCGCAATGAAGGGATGAGTGCTATCAGTGAAACATGCCTGGTCAAGTGTTGACCACTGTCCACTATCTGTCCGAGATAACCCTGTATCACCTGGATAGCACAGGTGCTTCCAAAAGAGATAACCACTTTGATTGCTCTACATATGTCTCACAGGTTTCTTCAAATTGACTTTAACTTCTTTTTTGACCAAAGAGTTGAAAGAACAGGAAATGCCAGTCAATGAGATTTTTTAAGTGCAGTTCTTCCATATGATCTTTTCTTTATCAGGATGATTCCAAACAGGTATTTGAAAATGATTGTCAGTAAAAGAAAATGAGAGCCAGATTTGATCTTTAATTTTAACAAAGTTTTAATTCAATTCTAATTTTTTGTAAATAAATTTGTGTTTTTTTGAATGATAACTTTGGAGAAAATCTTTACATCAAAAAGATATGATTAAAAAAAAAAAACCTGAAGTTTTAATCCTGTGTTTAACTGTTTCAAATAAAAATCACAGCCATTTCTGAAACAATTTCACTAATCATTCTAACATTTAATTTTTCAGACACTCTTTGTGGGAACTTATCATTGGTTGAAATGCATACTCAACCTTATTTATATTTGATGCATATTTTCAAGAAACATATAACTTTATAAAGGTGCAGTGATAACCATATGAGTCGACTATCAGAGAAAAAAGCAGGGTGGTCTCAAGATGGGAGTGTTTTTCTAAAAAGTTAAAGATTTATTTTTTCTCAAAGTATTGGACACATCTGTTGTGTAACAGGTTTCTAGAATAACAAGGGAGTATGTTTCTTGAGATGTGTCAACTTGTCAAATTGAAGCCCTGTCTTTTGAGGGTATTTTGTCATACTTTATAGAAATACCAAATTTTTATCCTTAACTTTTATACTAATAAGATAGATATTAAATGTGAAGCATTTCTTCAAAACTGGAGTTAAAGTCCACAAACAACACAATTATGAAGTATAAAGTGGTTCTTCAAAACAGATGTTAGAGTCAACCAACAGAAAGATGTGTAGTTTCAAGACCAGTACGGCCATTTAGACTTGTACGGTACTGTAGGAAGGCTGCTTAAGGGATGTAGTGTTAATGACTTTGATAATGAATCCTTGTAAGGATAAATTGGTCTAGTCTTGTGTGGACCACTTGAAGCCAGAAGGAAATAGAGCCCAGCTGAGCAGAATACTGAGGTGTAGCTGCTGCACCACCAAGAGCTGGCGGTCTTCTAAAGATGTATGTTCGAGTGTTGACATGCCGCCTCCATCAATACTAAACACATTGGCGGCAATCCTGTCGGTAATCAGAGCTAACCGTTTGCCTGCCAGGGGTGTCGATATTGTCTTGTGTTTTGAACAGAATTAAGTGTTTGGTAGGCAAAATAGTCCCTTCCGTTGCCCAAGAGTGATCGATCTTTGGTCTGTGTAATGTACAATGTAAGGAAGAACATGTTCTTGCTCCTAGGCTTGTGCCTTGAACAGAATGAAGTGTTTTATTGGCTAAATAGTCCTTTCTGTGTCCTCTGAGTGATCAATCTTTGGTGCTCCCATGTGTAGGGCTTAGGAGAAGGAACCTTCGAACCTTGTGTTTTAAAGAAAGGATCGACACAGGAAGTAAGGAAAGGGTGATATGGGGAAGTGATTTGTATTTTTGATTCAGATCATGTTTTGGTTTGAATCCAACAAGTTTTAATGTCTGTCAGAGAAGTCTTCTAGATGCTCAGCGAGGTTTTGATGCAAATATAATGACTGACCTATTGCAAAATACCCTGTGATTCCATAGTTGCTGTCAAAGCTTAGAGATTTCACAACTATGCATATAGTCTCATTGATATACCTCGGAGGCATTTTTCTAACCAACATGATATTCATAATAAAGGTTTTATTCTAACCAACATGATAGTCATGAAATAGGTATATTATTCTAACCAACATGATAGAAGTATTATTCTAACCAATATGACGTTCATATTGTATAAATGAAATGTCCTTAAACTTCAAACCTTAAATTAACTCATCTCACTTTTAATTTACACTGTAAGGGTTTGACGATTACGTTCATAATATATCTATATAAATATCACATTCACACTTTTGGAAAGAAAATGGTTTCAAGAATAAGAATTTTATTGTAATCAAATTTCCATCAATAATATGATGTCATTTAATCAAGTTAATTCTAAGCATGCTTCCATGAAAGTTAATGAGGTTTGAAAATGAGATCTAATTAGTTGTAATTAATCATATATTGTGGACGTGAATGAGACACGGCTTGTCATAAAACACAGATAATAACAATCAAACAATCCCATAATTCATCACTCTGAGAGTTTGGTCAACAGCAAAACCTGCAAGATATTACGCTGTCAGAAATGACACTTGGGGAGATATTAGCAGATCCTGTTTAATTAGTCGAGACGTGATGATTGAGTGTTGGTGACCTGCACATCGGGACAGGTTGAGCAGTTTCTACCATCAGTCGGTACAGGCCAGGTTGATTCAAATCAGACTGGAGTTTTCCTATTGATTTATACAGCTTGCTTGCTCAAGAGAATCCAGACTGGCTTGAAGTCTTTATATTGATAAACAGCAAGAATAGTCAGTTGGAGGGCTGTAACCAGTCATGTAGACTTTTGATTTATTCTAAAAGTTACTCTGTAGCCTATGATTAATTGACCAACTTCTCTATGTTTTACCTCAAATGGAGTATTTGTCATCTATGCGTTTTGGGTTCCAAATGACCCTAAATAAATAATCAATTAATTAATTAAATATACCTACTCATATGGTAAATTATGATCAGTGAGAGTTACCACATGCTGTTGTCTATGATGTCATAATACCATCGTCTATGATGTCACTTTTGCAGACTGTTGCACGAGAAACAGGCCTTGTTCTGGCTATATATCGATTTAGAGACTACAAAGTTACTGTCTCGCCTCAAGTAAACTGGTCAGGCACAAACTCTGATTTGCTCGAGTAAACTCTAAAATAGGTGTAAGCAATTAATGAAAAAATATCTACAACATTCATAATTCTCAAAAACTCACTAATCTTAAGATTAGGGAGTCACAAAGACTGAATTCTTTTCAAGTTTAAGCTCAATTAAATAGGCAAAGAACTGATGAAATAAATGACCTTAAACTCTCCAAATGCTGGAAACACTGGAAACATCAAACTTAACTTGGGTCTGTTGGGGTCGCCAGGATCAACATTATGTCTCATTAGTCCATTTGTGTCAGTATTTGGATTTCATATTTCATCTCTTTCATAAATAATCAAGCTCAATTAGAGAGATTGGATTGCCTGATGATCCTGTTAGAAGCCGTTTCTGATAACAAGAATATCATTTTCAACCTTTATGCCAAACACATTTTGAAAAATATGAGCTCCTCCACATGGAAGGAGGTTTGAAGTGAATGATTGTTACTACCATAAAAAGTTTAATTTTTCTTTTCATTTATTGATATGTGAAAGTTGGATTCTTGCGTTGCAGATGTAAAATGTTATCACACTTTAGTTTCTTCATGTTTTTAATTTCTCAGATAACATTTTAACATTTTATCTATAAGTTCATTCATAATCATTAATTTGAGAGTGAGTTATTCCTAAAGGCTAGCTTCCATCACAGTCTGTGGTATGCCTGAATAATGAGTGGTCTGATGATGATAGATATGATGTCATGAGGAGGTAGTTCTTGCAGACTTCTATAAATCATCAAAGATAGTTACTGTTATTTTGGTTGATGTCGGACTTGGTGCAATTTTGGTTTACTTTTGAGGATAAACTCTCCTTGATCACTTATTTAGATAGTTTTGATATGGTTTAGATAATCAATATGGTGTCTACAGGAAGACAATGTTGTTATGAAACTTGTAAAGTCTAAGTCTAAAAACAGGAATCCTTGTTCAGGGGCTAATTGTAGCCATCTAGAAATTAAAGTGTTACATTCTTTTATTCATCAAATTCAATCTAAAAAATTAGAAAGTTTTTTTTCTGAATTTTCTGAAGCCACAGAAAAATATAAGCTTTCACAAATTTTATGGTAATGACTTTCTAAATTATTTCAAATCATTTACTAAAATCAACCTTTTTATAAAACAAATTTTCTAAAAATTTACGATCCATGGCACAAGTGTCCTATCATGTTTAAGTGTCTTCCTCTTATCATACAAACTATGAAAGCAGAAACAAGTTCTGTTATGATCTATTCATGATTCAGAGAAAATAGCCAAGCTTCTGGATTTTAAATGGCCATTTATTATAGGTAGTTGTCTGACTAGCAGTATCTTTGGAATCTATGATTAGTTGTGTGACAATCACTATCTCTGGAATCTGAGGCATACAACCTTTAATGAACTTGTGCCCATTAACAAATGTCAGTTCATATCTGATAGACAAGAAGAGTAAGAGAATTAATCATCATAACCTAAATGGCTTTTGAATATCGTCCCATTTTGTGACCAATGTCATAGAAAGTTCTGGCCAAGGGTTCTTGTGATGTTGAGTATTGTTATCACGGCTGAATTATTACTTTGACATTTATCCCAGTACTTTTATCAAAACTCTGTTAGTCTCATTTGCTTCTAGCTAGGTTGTGCTTTTATGAACATCAAAAATTATAACTATATGTATTACAAAATTAATCAACAAAATAGCAACATAATATATATCAAATATTTCGGAATTTTTGTTACCTTTAGTTTAAAGCCTTTCTTTTAAATGTGTGTCTTTTTACGATCTTGATAAATTACCAGTAAGAGATCTAGGTTCAAGACTCAGTGAGGTGGTCATTATATCTGGAGGTGGCCATTTTGTCCTGAGGCGGCCATTTTGTCTGTATGATGGATAGGGTAAGGTTAGGGAGCGACTGTGTAATATAGATGTCAGCCCTCGTCTATCCTGCCTGGATTATACATGGACTTGGTGAACTTAACTTTGATGGAGGGAAAGCTTATGTATTCAGATGTGTTTTTATATCCTATCATCTCAATATCATGAGCTGTCACCTGGATTTTACCTATAGGATCATAGAAAAGCCGTCTATTTTGGAATATTGCTTTCTGATTTCTCTTAGTTCTGTAGAGTAACATTTAAGCTGCTTTGAATATCATAGATATACATTCAAAAACAAAAGCTTGTATATTGGTACCTGATTTCCATAGCGTAAATGTATGTTCATCTTGTGATATGAAACTCAACTTCAGAATATGTTATTAAGCCTAGGAATTGGTGAATCTCCTTGGACACTTCCCCAAGCTGTAAAACAATTCCTCAAAAAGTTCATTACAAAGTGTCAAGATTATTTCAATGCTGAAGCCAATGTGTGACTATCTTATTTTATCATTTGGAGGGAGACTTTAATGTATTTAGCAGCAGGAATGTCCAGATTTATGGGAAATAGATAGCTACTAGTGTGGTCAACACTATCAGTTGTCATCAGGTCTTGAGTTCTTCTTCAGAAGGATTCCAGATTAAGTCCATGTTTGTCTTGTCCATTAGCGCCATAGTTTGACCTAGGCCAGAAACAATGCCGGAGCACAACATGAGGGCAACCATAACAGACCAGAAAATATCTACAGTGACACTTTAACTCTTGTATCATTGCCCTTTCTTTCCACACATCACATTATGGAAGTTTCCCTTAATAGAATGCCTATTCACTACCACCAAAATAACCTAAATGGTTATCTTTCATTAAATGCCCAGAAAGTCCTGTTTCAGAGGATCTATAGCCATCTTTCAAGGAAGTCTACAATCCAGAGAATGGACTGTTCTTCTAAGCAGGAGGCTGACCAGCTATCTTCAGGTCAGCGTGTGTGTTTTCACAGATGGCCATCACAGTCTGTAATGGACAGTTTATGAGCACCCCCAGTGACCACAGGTCAAAGATGACCACTGGCTGTGTATATTGTTTGCTCGAACTCAGCAGGAACATTCCTAGTTGATACCAGAGCGATGGGGGATAAATCAGGACATTGTCAGTTGTGTTTGACATGTCCATGTAAAAGAAGGGGGACTACCCCTATGGTACAACAGTTTTTTGGGTAGCTTGAACACTGAAAGTTGTGTTAACAGATCCCCATTGTGAGCATACTGCAGTTCTAACTATTCACAGCTTTAGAAGGTGCTGTTATGACGTTAAGGATCAAATCTTCCAGATTTGAATCCCACCATTTGGAAAGAGAAACTTTCTCTTGAAACATGTTCCATGCTGTAGGTCTGAATACAATGCTTTACTGCTAGATTCAGCCATTGCTCAAATGTTCCACTTGAATATAACTTTTCTTGAATTGCATTAATTTGGTATCCCAAGCTGTTTTTCTAGGTGAAAGACTCTTTACTTGGTGTAACACTCCCATCACTTCATAATACTCTTCTGTTAAGGGAGGGAGAGTTTAAGGGACCAACGTCTCAGTGGAAATATAGTAATTGGTGTTAGTCACTGTCAACAGAGAGAGTTATATGCATACCAAAACTGTGGGAGGGGCACTGTCAGATGGTCAGGTTTGTCTAAAGGATCTGGGGAGGAGTTCCAGGGGGCCTAAACCCTAGGAAGTACTATCAGTTTGGTAAATTTTTATGGAATAAACCCCTCATTGGGAGGAGCAGTTCTCACTTTCTGATACCAAGGCTAAGGGGGGTAGATTGAAACTGATATATCCTCATGAGGGTGCTTCTCAAGGAACATGGATCAGAATCTCAGGAAGGAAATTCACCACATGGTAATTTGTTAAGTGAAGACCATGTAGTTTAATAGTTGGTCTTATTACAACTCCTTATCTTAAGTGCTGATTCAATTGTTTTACAGAAGTTCAACTCTGCAGATGCCAGAAGTTAATTTATAATGAATTCTATATAAAAAGAAGGAATTTTTATTACATTGTATTCCTATCCTTAAATTCTCTAAAAGTGGCCTTGGCTTTCATGAGAAAGCAGCAGTTTAAAAAAGATGTTTCCTTATTTGTTAAAATTTTCCACTTCTAAATGCTCTTTAAGAGAGAAATCATAAGCATTCAATTTTTCCGAATTTGTTAACCAATGAAGTCAAACAAACATAGTGTCTAGGTTTGAATATGTACAGTTGTTTTCTCAGTCGAGCTGTTCAAACTGGTGTTCCTGGCATAAACCTTTGTCATTGTAATTTTCCTCACTATGGTATAACTTGGAAACTATGGAATTTGGTCACTCAGGATGTTGGGTCATTAATGGATCCATCAGATAAAGGGTTAATATTTTGTCCTATATCATGAGAAAGAGGATTTACAAATATGCCTATAAATTTACAGCAGTTGCCATCTAATCCCCAAGGTGTGAATGGAGGAAAATCATTTATCAGAAACATGCAGAGAAATTCAATTTATCTCTGAAAACAAGTTAAGTGTTGAGAGCAAACCTGATTTACCTTATTTTTTCCCTGTTTGATTTCTTAAAAAATCTGCAGACCTGTTTTATCACTGAACAAGCTGTTGGTGATTGCATAAAATGCTGGGAAGCTTGGAATTACATTATCTCCCTAGTTCCAGTTAGCTGTTGAAGTGATTACTCAAAAATGGAAAATGGCCAATATTTGGTTCTAGAACTGGTGTACAAGGAATCCTCTGAATGCTTTCCTGAGCTAACCTTGTACCGACGGATTATATTGGAAGGTTTTTTGACAGATGGTAGAGCATTGATCTTTAACCTACTAGACTGTGTTTAACCCTCCTCACATGAGTGACAAGTGTAGGTAATGATAAACAGGTTCTAAAATGATTCACAAGAGAGTTATATATCATTCTTGAGCTGGTTGGCTTACATTGCCAAAATATTCCAAGTGGATCCACCTTTTTAAGTGATTGTCAGATGTAATTGACAAATTATATAATATTTCAGTCTTAATTTGCTTCTAAGCATACTGGTTGCAACATCCCTACTGTAAATTATGTTATTCTTCCCTCCTAATGTGGACTGTCAGGCAGTGGAGCGACAACTTTTGGTATGATGACAAAACAAAAACTAGCAAAATCTTTTGGACCAATTGTCAACTAAATCAAAGACTGATATTTGTGTTTATTGATTTGTCTGTAGCAGTGATATCCTCCTATCCTTTTCATTATAACTAAGTGTCTACCTTTAAGATTTACCTTTTCATTAGTTTTGGATTGTTCAAGTAGCTGGAAAGTGCCTTTGTTCCACTGTATCCAAGATCTGAAGGAATCAATGATGAATCAAAGGCTCAATGTCAAGTGAAGCAAAAAGGATAATATTTGAACTATAGAACAATCCAACTTTGAAGTATCATATTTCTGCCCAAATCCTGTGTGTTCATCAAACCCTTTGAACAAATAGCACACCTTGATAACTGTTTGAATTATCAATCGCAACTTATTCAGTTGACTTGAGTCCAGTGTACCTTTGATGCTGATAGTACTGACATCATCAAAGGCTCAAAAGAAATCATTGTTACAGTTGGCTTATTCTGATTGTTAGAAATCATTACAGATATGCTAGAATTGTTTCCTTTACAAAAGTAATCAATGAGCTTTGAAAACCAATGATAACTTGAAATTTACAAAAACTAGTGATGATTTTGCCTTCTCAAAAAAATTATGATGCAAAGCAACAAAATAAATAAAACTATGTTGACAAGCCCTGAGGTATTTGTTATAGATATAAAGATATTGTGCTTTGTAAATCTTGATGCTAGAATATCCTCCATATAGTTCCATAGTAGACTCCCCACCTAGAAGTGAGTTCCATAGTAGACTCCCCACCTAGAAGTGAGTTCCATAGTAGACTCCCCACCTAGAAGTGAGTTCCATAGTAGACTCCCCATGCACCTAGAAGTGAGTTCCATAGTAGACTCCCCACCTAGAAGTGAGTTCCATAGTAGACTCCCCACCTAGAAGTGAGTTCCATAGTAGACTCCCCATGCACCTATAAGTGATCTCACAAAGATAGTATAATGATGGATAGTGTTTGAAAAAAACTTAGCTCAACTACTTTTGACTAACATGGACCTTTTATCACTGCTTTTTCCCCACTATTTTATATATTACATTCATTTCTCAATTAAATATTACCAATTTTATGATTGATTAGATTCTCTGAGTGACACACAAAAACATGCAACACAACAGAGCATGAATACATGACCAGTTTCTATGGTGGTGAATGAAGAAGCAGCAGTTGAAGTCTCAGAACTATTGATATTATTAGAATAACCTATTTTGGCGTCATTAATTAGTATTTAGGAGTGAGGCAGGGTGATTTGTGGACACAAATTGAAGTCATTGGCTGTGATTCTGTTTTATGACTAACTTTGGCAAAGAGCACAGGTGGAAGAAAGAGTCAGAAGCCATGCATGCGATTGTGTCTTCTCTTTCAAGTCCGCTGGGCCATCTCATTTGCAATATCAAAGTTCTGATGATGTTCAAACATGTCTCCTACAGAACAATCTAATTAGATTTGACATCACAGGACAAGTGTCGAGCATCATACACAACATCTGAAGTTGGCCTACTGCTTCAGTTGTACATTTATAGATTGCTTCTGTTTGAACTTTTTCATTATCGTTTTGAAAAGTTTTTGGGAACTTCACTCAAAGATTTGTATAAAGAACTCCTGCTACTTATGATCTCATGGTTTTGATGTTTTAATTGCAGTTGATGACCTTTTCTTTGTGAAAGTTGTTTTTTTTTATATGAAGAAGACAGATACCCATGTTGGTAGCATCACTTTAGATATATAATCCTGATTAGAAGGTATTCTAAGAACACTAGGCCTATTACTATATGTCAGTCAACACATCTCTTAGTCACCAAGGCTTTCATAAAAACTTTACTAGTAGTTGGAGAGATCCAAGTTCCTGTGAGTCACAAAAACCACATGTCCATCTTTGTGAGCAGGCTTTCAAGCTGTTGCTTACTATGCATGTAGAGATCACAAATAAATACTAAAAGGACATTATTATTCATATATATTCAAAGAAAGATTCAAGCATCTTTACTTCTTGTGCTTGGAACTTCCGTCTTCCAAGAAATTCTGCATATCAGAAAAGTAGTCGAAAGTTTTTGCTAGTTCCTCAGTAGACTCAAAACTTACACATTAAGAGTGTATTTTCTTAGGTCTTGTAGCAGAAAGATAGTATCTCTAGAAATTCAAAGAAGTTTAAGCTCTAAGTTAAACAGTTCAATCAATTTATCTACCACCCATGGTTCGCTAGTTCCAGCCGATGCTCGCAGGTTTCACCGCAATGCATAACCACAATGGTGTTGCGGGCTTTCTCCCTGCAATAATACTAGCAGCCGCTATATAAGTGAAATAATCTTGAAAGCGGCGTTAAACACCAACTCACCTCACCTCACCTCAATCAATTTATCTGTTTATTCACCACCTCAAAAGTTCTAAATAGTGATTTTTTGTCAGATTAGTAACAGAATATTTTGTCCAAATCACAGATTGGAATTTCTATCAAGAGATTTTGTAATAAGTTATGGACACTTATCTAGGTACTATTGAATGGTTTGGAGTTTTTGTCCAGAGATTCATGAAAAGAGTTGAGAGATTCTTGAGAATGTTTGGGAATCTTCACTAAGCGTTTCTTGGAATTTTACCAAGAGATTATTGAAAACATGTTTTTAATATAGAGATTCCCTGAAATGTTTAAGATCTTTTGAAGGCAAATCCATAAATATCTAAATTCCATAATGCATCCTTAACAAAATTCCTGAGAAAGTTTTGGAAGCTTACTTCCCTCATCAATCTCTAAGTTCTGAAAAGCGTCCAGAGAAACAATGGCTTGTCCTGGAGGCAGCTGGTTGAGTCTCTCCTAATCACTCTTTGGACAAGTCAGTTGGTCCTCCAGGGATTTCTCAGAGTCTTGCAGTCTTTACTCAGAACTTCACAAGTATTTGCTTTGTCTTGTTTAATTCTTCCCTTTGAATTTGATGAAATTTTCAATCATATTTGCGATATTAGATGATTGATATTTGAGTTGTTATGGTGGTAATGAATACCAATTAATGCTTAATTGGACTTGACGACATTATCACAATGGACAAGAGTTCTCTGGCTCTTTCAAAAGTCATTTTCCTATTCCTCATGATTAAATTATATGAAATTATCGTCACTAAGTTTAGGTGGCGTCTAATTAGCTATTAAAGTTTGGCTTAATATTTGGCCTGATATTTGGGTTACTATTGCTCAATATGTAGACAAATGAAAAATCGGCAGTTGTGTTCTTTGAAGCCAGAAATTTAACTTACTATGAAAGAAACTCAAAGGAATTAGTTTTAAATCATAGAATTATAAGCAAAAGACATTTCAGAAACAACTTCTCTACTTAGATTTAGGAAGGCTGTGATCTCATGTATACATTTGATGTTTATGAACCCCAGGGTGTTGATACAAATCACAAAAAAGCTCTAAAAAGGAAACACGAGTCTGATCAGATTCAGATTTCAGATACAAATTCTTCACCTTTGTTTTTCCCAGTAATTCTTATGGGGCGAGGTTAGGTGATATGGGCTAATATCATTTTAGGTAGAAATTTTGCACTGTCATATGGAAGGTGAAATGCGGTGAGTTGATTCGGGGTAAGCATCATTGCATGCAGAAAGGCTCAAAAACCTTTTTGGCTTTTTATTGTGGTGAAACTTGTATACCATGAGCTGCTGCAGTGAAAATCAATGTAGCATTGCACCAAATCTCAATACACAAAGCATCAAGGCAATAACAAGATCACCACAACTGACATGAACAGAAAATGATAACAGCTGCACCATCCCAGCCCTTAATGGGGTAAGAGTCATCAGCCTTGTTACTCCTTGCTGTAATGTGGAGTATCTGTATTCAGTGTGCATCTGATGCCAAGTGATGTCACCTGCTCAATTTCCTGAATACTGGGCACATTCCCTTAGGAGTTCGCCTGTCTTCCCCTCACCAAACTGGGCTAACCACAGCTTCATTAGTCCTGCCTTCCTCTTCCATTTGTCTCTTTCATCAACTCTGAGGACAGTAGGATGCCTTTGGGACACTATTTGATCAAACTGGAAACAGGTTCTGATTGTGGTCCTTGTTGACTGACAGGAGGACAGGAGCAGCTCAAATCTTTATACTTTATGAAGGTGTTTACTGGATGTTGCTTTACAAAAAAATAATGCTGACCTTTGAAAAATCAAAACCTAGAATTTCAACGATTCAATAAGATTTTGAATGGTGTGAATGAAGAACAAGTGAGACAAAAATCTTCAGAACAAGAAGAGTAACTAGGCTAATCTAGCATTTAAAGGCATTCTCTGAGAAAAAGAAACAATTTTGACAAAATTCTTCACTTGTTAATTTTTTTAGTTAAGGTTTTGATGATTCAGGGGACTCTGACACAGTCTATGGTGTTATAGACAGCATGTGTCATTACAGGAGCAGCAACATGAATGTCAGGACCATGTGAGGCGCGTGCATCCTGTCCTCTGGTCAATCCAATGTAACGAGAGGTCAGGCTCACGCAGGATGTCCATTGTAATGAAGATGGAGCTGCAATCAGTTTGCCATATTGTGCTCCTATTCTCACTCAGGAGCACTTTGTTCTCGGTGCAAAGTTACTCAAAAGCTGAACATTTATTTGTTATTGACAAAAAATACTTTGTGTCATGAAAATATCAGAGTGCTGTTGATGTTCCTGATTTCTTATAATGACCATTTTACTCTTGATATGCATCACGTCAGTGAGGAGCCTTTCCTGCAGTCTCAAGGTGAACCTCAAGTTCGAAGCTATCTGAATATTAACAAAAATATATTCAAAAATGCTGATAGAAATTTTTTAAAAAGATGTAAGAAAAGGAGTTAAATCATCTAAATGAAATATTTCATAGATAAAAGTTATAATTATTATAAAGATTATCATGAATTAAGTTGTTAGCAATATTCTGTTACAATCAAATTATCTAAAGTCACTGTAAGTCACATCTTGTCTTTAGCAAAATAACTGACAGTCATATTATTCCAATTCAAAATGACGGAAGATTATGTACTAGAAGCAAACAGCATGAAACAGCAAGAAGCATCAGGAACTGATGTACATTTGACTGTTATCCAAGCTGATATTGGCAATGCAGTTCTTGTTATTACTATGGTGGCTACATCAGGATCCATCTGTTGTGACACTGTGATAAACAGGCAGGCCAATCATCCCAGTCATCTGGGCTCTGCATTCAGTTAGGCAGGAGACAGTGTGTTACCTGAGAAATGTCAGATATTTGTCTGCAAATACGTAGTTATCATCCCTGTCATTGTGAGCGACTTTTTGCCACTTTTGTTTATCTTTTTCTGAACTAATTATGCATCTTTACCATTGACCCAACAAAATTCCTGAAACAATTGACATCTTCCTACTTCTAACACTGTTGTTATGCACAGACATTTTCTTGTGTTTTTAAAAAAATGTTTCCTTCATCATTGATGCTTTTTTTGGTAATTCAGATTTTGTAGTTTACATTCTAGCGCAAAACATCAGTGAATGGGTCCAAAATAAACATCTACATGTACACCCAAACATCTGCATATGAACCCAATCATCTGCAAATTATTAAAGTGACATTACTTTTAATAAACACTCATAAATGTGCCCATGAGCCAACATCACCTTAAACATCTGCATGAAGACAAAAACATGTCCCAAATCCCAAATGAGCTTACAACTCCAAGACTTAGTCCCCAGATTTTTGACAGTCTCTATTAGTTTATATAAGCCAAGGTCAGCATATCTGCAGCACATTAACTGCATTACTTTTGTGTATTATTCAAAATACAAAAGTCTGTATGTAAACTACAATATTTTCAAACTAAACAAAACACCTGCTAATTTCAACCAAACCTCTGCAGATGGATCCAAATATTTAGATCAACATAATGTTTGCAACTCGCAAAAGCATCTACACATAACCCTAACTACATATAGCATAAACATCTACATATAACCAAAACATCTTCGATGTCTGAATATCTGAGGCAACATAATGGTGGTTCCTGCTATTGTATGGAATCAGGACCCATCGGCGGCGTGATTCATCACGGTGTTAGCGCCACTTAGAGATGTGTCGTCCACAATATACTCCTCCAGTATCACAGAACTAGTTGACAAGAAGCCAGCTGACTTGTTTGTGGCGGTATTCACTGAGCAAGACTGTTAACTTCACTTACGTCATATCTGTTCTCCAGCCCGAGGGAGTTCAGTCTTTGAGACTCATTTGTCTTAATTGCATGAATCTTTGATTACAGATGGTTTAAATTACTATTCATTTCTAATGAAGTTTCTCTGACTTCGACAAATGGTTTTTGTTTTCAAATTTGTTTGCTTCTGACTGATAATAATCTTTCTTTAAATCTGGGTTTTCTGATATGACTCACGTGTTCCAGTTATTATCATTGCCTAGGTTTTCTTAGATTTTGATTCACTATGATTTTGGTTCATTTACCTAGATTTTCTTTTGACAAATCCTTATGTTTCATTTGGTTTTCATGATTTGCAATGGTTTTAGATTTTAACATAATTTTTTTTTCTTAAATTTATAGAGTACTGGTAGCTAGGTTTCAGTGGTGATATATTTTTTCTTCCTAGTTGCTGTCATACATGCTTTTATCACATTTTCAAGATTTTGATTTTCAGTTTGAATCTCAAAATAGTCAGATGATGAATTATTCAAATTTTGTTTTTCTCAATTTTTTGTATACCCTTTGCCAATATATGAGAATGTTTTTTCCTATCAAGATTTACTCCTGATTTTCATTTTAAAGATAGATTACCTAAACCAACAAATCAATGTCTTCACTTTGAAGAGCCGAGATGTCAGAAAGTTATAGACTAGAAACATGCAAATGTTAAGAGATGGGGAACTTTATATGGCAGATCATTAGCAAAATTGTTATGTTATGTCGTAAGATGGTTGTTTTGTTCTTTTCATGTTTTTTAGAATGCTCTTTATTGAAAGATTTTATGGTAACTATTCCTGAGATGGAGCTAATGATCATCTCATCAGAATATCTCGGGTTAATTAATGCTTTGTGCTACTATGGAGGATGATAAGAAAAGTAAGTGGCTGCACATATGAGGTAAGGTTATTGCTCTGAATGTTCTTACACAAAAACAAGCTTCATTTGTCTTGTGTTAAAGAAGGATGTTAGTATGATTAAGTTCTCTCAGTCTTGTATGGTCAGAGTGTTGCTTATGTTCTTCAAAGTTCAGTCTTGTATGGGTTTTCTTTAGGTGATTTCTTATGGTGTTTGTTTGAAGATGAATTGTTCTTCAAACTTGCTTTTCCAAATGGCTTTAATTATGTTGCGAAAAATGTAAATTTTCTCTTTCATTGAACAATCCTAATCAATCACTTCTCTGAAAGTTATCAGCAGAAAAGATTTTTTAATTTAGTCATCTGAAAATGTTATAACACATATTTGATTTCTATTTCATCATAATCAGTATCAATTTTCCTCCACATGAAAACACTTTTTCTAACTTCAAAACACCACCCTATGACTGAATAGTGAAATATGCACAATATGATTAACACTGCTGATGCGTACCTGACCCCACAAGGACAACAAATAACAACTCTACATCCCCTCAACCCTAACCCCTCCCAACCCTCCCCCTACCCTCACCACTAGAGTTACTACCAAATTGCATCAACATCTAACCCTTCCTAACCACCATTTGCAACCCTCCTGTGAGTCATTTCCCAAATGTAAACCAACCAACCAATTCAACCCATCCTCAGAATTGAGCAACAACATGCACCAGACCAACTTGCAGAACCCTCCCCCATCTCTACTTCTTTAGTTCCCACATTGACCCTCCCCCTTCTCTACTTCCTTTGGGCCCGCAGTGACCCTCCCCATTCTCTACTTCCTTAGGGCCTTGCAGTGACCCTCCCTGATTAAACATCAACATTCAATATCATCGGGATGTGCTGAGTGATTGGTGCTGTATTAGATGGATGCTTCAATTATGATTATAATAATTGGTTTGGGATCACGCTGCCTCGAGAGTTGTCATTGATTAAAGGTAGTTATTAGTTAGTTGTGAATAATTCATGGGTGTGGCATGTCATTTCAAGACAATGCCTGTGTCATATAGCTGTGTTTTTGAGAAATATCCCTTTCAGCGACTTCATCTAAAATTTTGATTGGCTTTTCTTAAGTGCAAATGTCAATCAACTAAGACAGCATAACAAGAAATTTGGTTTTAAACAAATTTCAGCAATATTTCTGTGTTAAACACAAAAATAGATGTTAATACTAATAGTTTTTCAATGCTTGAGCATATGAAAAAAACTCTTGTTTTAAAAGGAATTGGGAGAGGAATATTTTTTTGGGGTGAAATAATTTACAGCAATACAATTGGAATATAATTTAAATGAAGCCTTTGCTGACCTTTTCTTCTGGTTTAAATTACCAGTAGCTTGCATTGCGATATAGAAATTTCATTGACATTTTCTTAGAAGAAAAAATATATAGACAATAACTAACGAGTGACAGGGAATGACAGATTATCTTTCCCGAGTTATATTAATTTCGTAATTCTCGAGCCTTGGCGAGAGAATTACACAATTAATATAACGAGGGAAAGATAATCTGTCATTCCCGTCACGAGTTGGTTATTGTTTATATTACCTATATGTTTTTTAAATTGTCAAAACTCGAATATGATAGAAATAATCGTTCTTGCGAATTTCCAAATTCATACGCGTGTGCTGTGGTTTTGCTCGACACTTACCTACGCACGGCTAAATTGTAATTTGTGAAAAAAAGTTTCAAAATAATAGCTAAATGTAGTTGTTGTTGAACGTTTAATCCTGTTTTCATAACCGTCATTCAAACTAATTACATTTAACAGTTTTGTGTTAATTTGAAGAAGACAGCGACGCCCTATGGTTATACTACAAGACGGCTGAACTTGTGACGTAACTGATGACACTGTGACGTCATAGCCGCTCGTGTCTATGACGTCACTACGATAGAACGGAACCAGGCGCTTCTTAGCGACTGTTCGTTTAACGTGATGAAGAACTTATTCAATAATCGCTAATTTCTATGATTTTGTGCAATAGGGCAGGCTTATTTCGCGTTGTTTGTGGCGCCACATCTGAGAAATGACGACTGGCAACTATTTGGAATAAATAAACATTGTTTAAATTCTGTCTAAGGGTAAACAAATTGCCAGTCGGGACAAGTTTGAAAGATGAATGAAATAGTCCCGGCACTACGTTCCTTTTCATTGGTTCACAACAACCAATCAAATGCCAAGAAAATGTGTAACTCCCGTGTGACTTACAGGAAAAATATTACCCTGTGTCCATCTTCCCATATGGGTAATATAAGTATCTAAGCTTTTATATATTTTCCCACCAGGACCATATTTGCACAAAATACCAATAGTCTTATCTCTTTTTAGAGAATTTCAAATATTTAAGAATTTACATGCTTTTCAAATGATATTTATCATTCACCAAACCTAGACAATTATAAGCATATTTGAATAACATGGCACTATCTCTATAGATAATCTCTTAAAATGTTAATCAAGATTGCTCTTTTCGATAAGAAGGCTTTTAGAGGGTGCATATTTAATAAATTCTCTGTTAGGAATCTCTGGGAAGTACATGATAACCTTCTTTCAATACCAAAACAACCTGAATGAATACTAGCTGGTTATTTGAGTGTGCTATGAAATTAAGTTGAATTTGGTCCGCAAAAAATGTCTTAACCTAATAATTTCATTCATTTTCAGATAAAAATTTATAAAAATCTATTCAGAACTAAAGATATCTTTATTTCATGTAATCAATTCGAGTGTATACATATCCGAAATTGGTTTGAGAGTTAAATTATTTAAAAAAGCATCATGGGTTTTATTTGTTATGGCATTCATTGTAAACTTTAGTCAAAAACGCTCAAAATGCAAAATAATGACTATTTTTAGAGACACATCGTAAGGTTTGTCGACATCTTCTTACAAATATGTTAAAAAAATCATTAAAATTTCTTGAATGTAAATTGCAATAGATATCATGCAATATGATAAATAGGGGGTGCATCAATCACTTAAGAAAGAATACATAGATTGTTGGAAATCATGATCGTCATCTTGAACATGAATCAAGAATATGACTCATATTTGTGTTGTTGAGACATTTAATCAATCATAAACTTGAGATGAAATAACATAACTAAAAAAGACAACACCAGTTGTTGAATGACATCATATACAGGATCTTTTTAACTTAAATCATGACTTGACTTCAAATCGATCATAGACAGAAATATACATAGATTGTCGGGTTGTATGAACAAGAGGTTTTTAACTTGACTCATGTGTTGATAAGGTATTACATCAATCAAAAAGATTAAAATTCATATTAGAAGTTATGGGTGGATAACACATGTCAAAGACTCCAGCTACTGTTATCGGCTCCTGTTTTTGATTGGATAACCTTTGATCTCATTCACGCCCTTCAACTTGCAGGCAGTGTCAATTGCACCGTTATCATACGCCTGTTTCCTCATAAAAAAAACTAGAAGAATAAATGATACTGTTTTGATCTCAAGTGTCATAATATTTAGATAATGATAGCGTCAACAAGCTGGGTTTTGATTCTCGGTATAAAGAATAAAATTCTAGTTTTGTTAAATGAGCATTTAAGCTGACTGCATGATTTAAAAAAAAATATGTTGATAATGTTTTATTATCAATTTTATTGTTTTTGAAATATTAATCTTATTTTTAATATGTTTTAATGTTTTAAGGATTGTTGAGGTTTTATTCAAATTTAATCATTGAAGGTATGAAAATGTTGTTAACCTCTTGCAAATTCTACTATGAAGAACATGTTCATCATTCAATTATGTATGTATTTACTTCAAAACAGATTTCAGTACATCTTGATGAATATTCTAAATTGCTTGGGGAAAGGTGATGATTGTACATCTGTTTCTTATCAAGAATTGAACATATAAACCATGTACAAGTACAGAGAGATCAAGGTTAACACTATAACAATTTCATTCATCTTAAATCATGTTTGTACCATTCATGGTAAATGAGTGCATATCAGCACATTATTTTCTCCAAAGAATTATCTAGGTTGTATACTGTTCTTTTCAGAGGATGTATTCTGTTATTTCAACATCTTTCATCTATATACAACATTTATTTGTACTTAATGATGAAAAAGGTAAATTAATTCAGGCATACCACAAATTGCAACATTACACATATTCCTTCAATGTTGAAATAATTTTAAGAATCTTTACATTTTGAAAATATAAATTTTACCTTGCAATGTTTAGTCTAGCTAAAGATAGAAATAGGAAGGAACATAAGTCTCCATCTGTTCCTGTTTATATTTACAAGAACAGGATCCTCCTAAATATTAACCTCCAGACAAAAAATAGATCTTTTTTCATGACTTAGTTACAAACACATCCATCAAGAGATTCATAAATCATCATCAGACGTATATTGACATGTGTTGTACATTTCATATCAGCCAAGCCCAGACTGGTGTATATATATGTATACAAAGTTTATATCCCTGTTATGTTATTATGTGCTACAAGTTGTCATAAAGAAACATGATGCAGTTGATATATTTGATGAATATGTATTGTTGTTTTCCTTTTTTGATGCAAACTTAACTGAGGGGACTGCAGTACTTTAACAATAAAACAATATCATAAGTTTTTGCATGTATTGCATTAACCCCTTATCTGCCAATTCAATAATATTATTAGATCTCTAGCCAAACCCCTTTATTGGATTATATACTTTCTTAACAATTTCCTAATCATTTGAATTGTTTATTCAGAATAACTTTTCAATAATTAATACAGCCACTAAACTGTTATTCCTTTGCAAAGAGAATAAAGATATTGGTGTCAAGTTATATAATATAGGAATGCTTAAAAAAACATCTATCAAATCAGGCCGTTGGTTGTATGATGCTGAAGGAGTTGATTTCCAATGATCAACTTGGGGACAAAAGAACAACAAATAGTTTTTAAATAAACGTAAGCCCACAAACTAGCAGGAAGTGTATCTTTTTAGCACATAAATCCTTATATCAATTCCCATATCGTTTTTATTTCGACAGGATGCAAGACAGATTGGTAAAAAATCAAATGTAATAAGAAGTTGATTATTTCAAACTTGTTCCTCCTACACAGAGCATGATGAGAACCTCTTGTTCTTTCAATAATTGTGATCCTGATTACAAAATAGTTGCTGGAAAATGATCTAAGCGCGGAAGTAATGCGAATGCACCGATACAGGAAAAGAGAAAGCACCCATTGCATGATGCTCGAAGGAAACTACATCGATTCAAGCACAAATAATTAAATTTCCTTCCTATAACTTGAACAGCAAGGAGGAAACTGTTGAAAATGATTGCGGCCATTGTTGTGGTTTAAAAAAACAGCGTCAATCGTGGGAAAGTTTCTTCAAGAGTCACTTCATGATATATGTCGTTGTAAAGTAGTGCCGTGTGGTCATAATTGAGTTATGAAATGAATAAGTATGTATGCATAAAGAAATCTTAATTGGATCGTGAAGTTAAATTTGACACCACTTCAATCTTTGTGTAATGTAATTGACATGTCATTAAGAAAGGGTTTGTTTCAAATGCTTATTTTCTGATGATTTTTTAAATTATTCAATATTGGCACAAGAAAGAATTCATGGATATAAACATCTCTTTACTTAATAGTTATATACATTCTAAACACAGTGTTGGAAAATCAAGTTTGACAGTTCTCGGGCAAGATACATTTTTTACTGAAAAAAAAATAGTTTCCTTAGGCCAGATTACACTTTTGTGTCATCAAGATGTTGACATGGAGATTAGGAGAGTTTGTCAGTCAAAATAATGTCCACCTTTGGGTAATATAATATGATCAGAGCCAAAGGTTGAAAATAATTTATGTCTGAATAAATAGATATCAAGATTTGAAATAGGTTTAACATATACTGAGATAATCAGCACTGGCTAAAATAAACACAGAAGTATGAGAAGAGCATGATGATTGCCATCATTAAAAATGTCTCTGAGAATTTACAATTTTTTGTTTACAAGGGAGATAACTCTCTTGTACAATCTCGGTTGTCTCCCTTGATGACAACCATATTTAGATTGAAATATCTTCTTTGAAGTGTGTAATGTCTTTGAATTGTATGAATTTTGAAATTGTTGTTCTTTGATATATTTGTCCTATATACAACATTTGACTGTATCTATAAGTCATAACCTGTTACACCCTTCATAAAACATAAAATTCATACCTCCCAAAAAATTTTCAAAATGTCTGATGTAAATAAATCATTTGCCTACTTTATCGGACAGGCTATGCACACATCGAAAAATAACTGCTTGTTTTAAATGCTTGTTGATGATTTAATCTCTAATATATATAAATATTTATATACCCTGTCTGTTATCTCTCTAATTCTCTGGTTTCTCTCGTCATGGCAACCATGTTGTAGTCTGAAATAGGTTAAGGTAAATGCAAGGCGATAAAAAAACGTGAATTCAGATTTTTCCTTTCAATGTTGATGGGTGGAATGACAAAGCAAGTGCTAGGAAAATGGCATTTATTATAAATCTTTTACTTTCAACATGGGTGTGTCCTGCCATGCTCTGACATTAAGATCAATTTGATCAAATTGATCTAGAAGTTTTGTTTATATCTGCCTTTAGATAAATTAACTGAAAAATCTAATGATTTTAAATATTTAGATGAAATGCAATAAAATTTTGTTGAGATTACTTTCATTGCTTGATAGTATCTTTAAATGAATAAATGTTTTGAAAGTTCATCCATTTAAAAAAAATGGAATAAAGTGCAATTATGTATGAACTGAATGATAGCATAAATAAACAAAAAATGTTTTATAATGAAATGTTTGCCAAAATTATTATGCCAAAATTTTTATTTGATTATTAGATTTTCTATTTGAAAAAAGGTTTTAAATCATCTCAGTAGATATTTATAGTGGGTGTCCAAGGTATTTGTTAAAATGGGATTTTTTTTCTGCTATATTGATGGCATTTTCTACATGTAATATTTCAAAACATATGATTATATAGGAACTCACTAAGACTCTCACTAAGACTCCCACCAATTTGTACACACATGTTGATTTTTAAACAGCATGGTGCCACTTTTTATAACATTTGGAACATATGGCGTACCTGTGGCTTTGCACCTGCATCCTCGTTAACAAGGGCCATCAAAGGGTGGAATAAGTTTCCCAGGCAGAAAATCAACATTGCCAGTTGAAAAGTGCACATGCTAAAACACTTGTGTTATGTTATGTATATTACATTTATATAAGTTGCAACAAGTAGTTTCATTTTGGAATTTTTTAAAAGACTTTTCAGAGATGAAATAATTATTGAAAATTAAGAATTGAATGATCAATCTTATGATGAAGAGATGTAAAAACAATTGTACTTGATGTTGGTGTCTGATTCTGAGTTCAAATCTATTTTAAAAGAAAATGGTCAGATAATATTTTTTTAACTTAAAACTCTACCAAGTTTGTCTTGATCTTTAAATTTGATTTAGATTTTTTGCATTTTTTTGCAATGTTTTACTTATTTGCATGTTATATAATTGATAAAAATAAGAGATCACTTAGGTTACTAAAGCTAGAACAAGTCATAATGTCTAATCTGGGAACATAAATGTACGATATTGCTGCTACATTGCACACATTTAAATCTTCAAGAAGAATTTTATGAATTTTAGTATTCTGAAATTGGTTAACAACATTAACACTCAAGCCATTATTTTTATCCTTTTCAATGATAACAAATCTATGTATAACTAGAGTGAGAAAAGTCGTTAATTTGCAATCAGAGTTTAGAGTGACATATTGCTTTCCAAGCCGATGCATATGCAACAGCTTTCATTTCCATTCCAATATTCCTTAGAACTCAGTCTATGACAGACACCCTGCAGTGTTTGATCGAAACACCATGCAAGAAGTTCCGTACACTGTATATGTCACATGTTTTTTGGGCACGAAAGACGATATACAAAGAATAAGTAACAATTCAACAGCAGGGGAAAAATGAGAAAACCATGGATATTAAATCAAAAATTTATCAATTGCATCATTTGCTGTAAATGGGACTTTTGTTATTCAGATCATGTGAGAACATTGTAGTTCAACAACAAATTTGCACATTCACAGAATCTGTTTTGTACAATATTCAAGACTTGAAGTTTGATTTTATTATCTGCAAAAGAAAGTTTGGTTGAAACCTTTTTCAGGTTCCATTGTTGCTTCATGTAGCATAGATGCCTACAGTGCCAAATTTCTTTTCATTTTCCATAAATAATATTTCAACACATTTGGAATTCAGCATTTACTTTATTGAAGTTTTCAGGAAATACATTTAAATCTCAGATGAGTCTTGCTCATTGCTTAATCAAACCTTATTGGATATTGGAGCATCTCAGAAGTGAGAGATTTCGGATGCAGTGGAGAAGACATAATAAAGCGGAGACATTTTCCATATCTTCAGCTTCACTAAACATTGAACACTTTTCTAGATATTGGAGACCTTTATTCATAATCTTGAGGAATCCAATATTGCTGCCACTTTCTTGCCATGCCAAATACTCTCCTCAAATCTGATAGAGCAAAGAAATTTTAGCGCTTGTAATTTCACACCTTAGCATTCCATCTTCATTTGCATTAAATGTCTTTTAAATGAGCTTTTATATCTAAAAAGTGTTTAATCCTTGCCAAACAAGCTCTTAAAACGCATATTGAATATATTCTACATATTCCAATTCATGATATCAGTTGTTATACAGATTTTTTTTCTTTAAATATCTGATACTGATAACTTACAAATTTATCTCTCATTAGTGTTTTCATATTTGCTGCTTTATCTATTATAAAAAAGTACATTCCTCAAGGATTTCTTCTGTTATTTTATATCAAATATAATCAAATTGACAACTATACGTAAATACATATCAAATAACTGGTGATGTTCAAATATAATGATACAAATAAAGTCATTGCAATGAAACCTTTTCCACTTTCAAATTTAAGTGTTAGAGTTTGATTAGGAAGAAAATTCCCCATGGATTTCCTATTAAGTATCAGGTTGACTTAAATTCTCACAAGAATTCCTTTATCCCTGTATAAGGCTCCAGTGTTATTTATCATGTAACAGCGGTAATGGCTGGTAATGTGTTTGTTGACACAGTGTTGGCTCAGTCGGTGTGAATTATCATGATGTGGTGTCAGCACAAGATTACACAGGATGGGAGGAATAAAACAATGGCAAGGAACTCATCTTTTCTCCTCTTGCCCTCTGATTGGCTCTTTCACTTGGCCAAAGTCTCTAGGTGTCCAAAATTGAACAATTGTTAAAGTTCTTTCTTGAATTTCTGCTTGATGTGGAAGAGGTATGCTACCCAGAAAAATTGAATACATTAATAATATTGAGGACACTTATGTTTTGCTGGACTCTACACCGCAAAGGGGCATGCTCAAAGCACCTGTCCTGGTGTAAGGGAAAACTTAATTTTACATTCTCAACGCCTTAGGAGTATATGCAGCCAAGCAGCCGAGTTAGCACTTTTTTGGTTATATGTCGCACTACCGTCACTTCCTAAACGAACATATTAGATACAAAATATAGTCTTTATGAAAACTGAAATATGTTGAAAGAATCAATTTTGAAAAATGTGTTAACTGCTTTAATGCTGGTGCATTCAGTGTTTTTTTAGTTATATAAATTTATTGTATGTATATTTGAATTGAAGTAAATTCACGATTTGAAAAAGATTTAATGACTTCAATGCTGTTTCAGAAAAACATCAGTCTTAAAGAGAGTCAGAATTGCCTTGTTTCCCAATTTTTGACAAATGTATGCTTTCATCAGTGGGTGTGACTTTGATGTATTTACATCTCACACAACCTTTTTTAATGCTGACCCTTCTGATCTTCAACTTCCAAATTACTCAGCACTGCAGAACACTTGAATAAATTGTGTGGGTCGTTGAAACATTCATGGAATTCTCATAATGTATTACAACATTAGGATCCAATATTTAACAAAGGTAATATGTTGTTTGTGGTTTGTCCGTGACTTCTTTGAAAATGATGATTTCACTTTTTATGGTAAAATGTTAAACTTTACAGGGTGCAGTTAATCTTAGTTGAGTCTTAATTTGCTTTGAATTTTTTTTAAATTAGATCATTATCATTGCCAATCTCTTTTGAATGGAACAATTTTGGTAACACTTTTCAAAAGCAGAATCCAAGGCCACTTAAATACTCCAATTATCAAAGTTCCAAATACATAAGGCTAATTTTAAATTCATCTTTTGTTTCTGATTAATTATTTTTATCAGAGACATTCGATAATTTTGTCCTCCTTGACAAAACTTTTGTCAAGTTCTTCTACAATGTCTTTTTAGTTTTTCTAGTGGTCATATGCAGTTCATTTAATTGTTTTGAATTAGTTATTTTGAGAAATTTCATAGCATTTCCTGATAAGTACCCCTCGACTAAAGAACAATTGTGTAAAGTAGTTTTTCTTTAGTCAAAAATTTCCTCTTGATGTTCAAAGAGGTCAAAGCTCATTTCTTTGTCCTTTTGCTATTGTGAAACTAATTATTTTCTGCTGAGCTTATCAATATCAATTAAATCTTTTTGATCTTTAGTGGTCAGTGTAAAAGAGCAGCTTCCTATCACTAATTACAGAACTCTTCCGGTCAGAGGTCAACCTTGCATAGCTTTCATGGTGACCTCAATTTATAAATACTTACATGACTAACCATGACACATGACGCATGTTTGATTCATGTGACCTTTCACAGGTGTGTACGTCAATCATTCTACGCTCATGTCATAATTTATTGTTGATGTCAAAATCAAAGAAATTCTTCCTTTGTTCTAAATCTCGCATTATATCTTTTAACACATACTTTGAAACAATTTGATTTGAAAATTGCTTTAACATTTAATAAATATGCTGCCAATCAACTTCTTCTGATGAAAATGGTTTGTGAATGATATACATCATGTTTCAGATACAGATTTTTAAAAATTCATCATTCATGAAACATGATCTAGATTTTTAATTCATGTATATTTCATAAGGTTATATAAATGCATCTGCCTGTCAATATCTTACAATCTTACATGTAAGCATATAATCCTAATCAAATATGTCCTTCAAAGATGTTGATATTTCATTTCCCTTGCTAAGTCAACTTATCAAAAGCGGTTACACAGGCTTCAAAATGTTCTGGTGTTCAATTTTAGATGCTAAGTCAACTAATACTTCTCCATTGAGGAGAGTTCCAAAGCACTTCCTGTCTCAGCAAAAGTTTACAATGTGACACTCACTTCGCTCTTTCTTCTTCTCAAAGATTTGTCCAATGGCGCCAAGGGCTTACAGGCATGATAAATAGTGCTGTGTTTCTTGAGGTTGCTTCTTGAGAAACTCTATTCAGATTTCCATGGCGGATGCTGATCCATTTTCATCAACGAATATTATGCCTAATGCAACAAGTGTGTGTTTGCATGTCACACAGTTAGAAGTCATGATAAATAGTGCCATCGTTCATCCAGAATAAGTGAATACTAATTGTGGCAAGAACTTTGTCTATGTAATTCTAAGAAATAGTTCCTTTATATATATATATATATATCTTTTTTTTTTAGTATAGAAATTATTCAATTTACAACTCATGCCAGGATAATGACTGTTCTGAATGATTTACACAATTTGACTTTATAAAATAAGTTATTGATTTATCTTGAACTTTTTTTTACAGAAATTCTTGAAATAAATCATTTAAGATTGTTTGATTGTTTCAAAAAGATTTAATCTATAATCTTTCTTAAGATTAATTTAAAAAAATTCATAGATAATGGGGTGTATGAAATGATAATTCTATCACAAGTATATATATAAAGAAAGAAAGATATGCAGACTGTTAATCACAGAACAAACTTTAGATAATTACTGGATATATTGATAAATCACTACCTTTTGTGGCATTACAAAAATCTATGCTAATATATATTTGTATCAGTGTATGCTATATTCATCAAACATTCAAAGACTCTTGAATAACTCACATCCACCTTGGTTAAACAATGATTTGTCAGAAATTGTCCTACTCATCTCGATACTTAAAATATAATAACCTCAAAAAGGGTTTTGATATTCCGTAGTTGGATATTCAGTCATGAACTCGCTTTGAATTTGTCAAAACATGGCCAAGGTTTTGTGCTCCCAAGATGGCCACCAGAGCTCAAAGCTGTCTGAACTGTCATTTGTCATCCTCTTGCAGCTCTGGTTAGAATTCCTGATTGGCTTGTCAGCTTCTCAAAGGAAATTTGTCACCGATCTTTGCACATCATGGGAAGAACTAGATGTAATGCTATATAGTTAGAAACCTGGCTTTGAAGTACTTCATGTTTCAAATATTTGTATCATGACCTTTCTTTGTACCTCTGTATCAAACTTTTCAGTCGTTAAGTTATTTTGTGCCTCCATTAAAACCTCTGCTGCAGAATGATTAAGTGTCAAATCTATTCTGAGGTGAGAATTCACAGGAATCACAAGTATTAAGAAGCCAAAAAATAATCTGTAAGAAAGCAACTTTCTGGATAACAAATCTTTTATTTTGAAATCTCTATGTTTCAGAGCGTATGTTTACTTGTTTTCCAGTGGGGTGTGGTAATAACTAAATGGAATACCTTAACATAACTATCTACTAGTGATGACTGCATGGCTATAAAGATATAGTCTGTCATGGTATTTTCCTATGTCTGCAGGTGATGGATGAATTTGAGCAGAATAATTAATAATTTATGTCACATATTGAAAATTGAAATTCACGTCAAAACTTGTCAAATTTGAGTAAGGATTCATGTGACATGAATACAGTTATTCTTGACACTGATTCAATTCTAAAATATTCTCATTCAAATAACTGGATTATAGCAACATTTCATCATAGCTAATGGAAAGGGAATATTGGGTATCAACAGTTCTTTAGTAAAAACAGATATCTAATGTAGGGTATATAAATGTGTGCTCATCTTTCTGAAAGAAATGTTCTTGTTTGATAAATATATTAGATATTAGCCAGTATCTTTAAAAAAATGGAAATGTTTTCTATTAAATCAAATAGTTGCCTAAGACGTGTTCTCAGGATGTGTCATTGGGGAAAATGAGGCGATCTTGGAACATTATCTCGTTAGAAAACGTATAATTCAATTTATGGCTTCATACCGACAGAGTTTTGTCTGATTGGGGTCGACAGCATGATCTCACAGCGGAACTTCGCAATGGATGAACATGATATAACTGTATTAGGGAAACACCTCTCTTGGGTGCCTTTTGTTGACGGCCTCAAATAGGTCCATTTGGAAATGAGGAAAATATGATTAACTTCTACCACATAGATTTTTTTCATGTTTTCGTTCTCGCAAAATACTGCGGCCATCATTGAAGCATGTGTTATGATATATTTGAAGTTGATGTCAGTGAATTATTATTAAGTGTTCAAAGATACCGATATGTTAGAGATCGTGATGGGAAAAAGGCAAATTATGTTTTCGTTTTGATGAGAATGTCTGGAGTTACTTGCCAAAGACGGAATTTATGACAAAAGAGCGCTCGTGGATATTATATTGCCTGTCTTATGATCTGTGATTAGCAATTCAGAGCTATTTTGTGTTCACTACCATAAAAAAAATTTAATACATTTTCAAATTCAGTTTTTAAAAGTTTCAGAGAAAACTTAAATTAAGTTTAAAGGTATGAAAGGGAAAATTTTAGCTGTCATAGCATACACATGAAGCAATAAACAGCCAAATAGATAAGCTCAGCTTTTCATATCAGAAAGTGTTAACAACTTTAATGTTTTGTATATTCCTGAAGAAAAAGAAAGGAAGAAACATTATTCAACTAAAATATGTTTTCAGATTATATTATTAATCTAAATATGTTTTACTTTTTACTTTTATTCCAATATTTATGATGTATTCTTTGTTCACAGATCTGGAAGTGTCCACATTCACAGATGGTACCAAGTCAAGCCCAAGATACTACCGATACCTTATGGTGGATACCTTATCTCAGAGTCTCTATGTAGGAGCTATGTGAGTTGGGTTTTTTTCATCAATTAGACTTTAGGTTTCAAGTAAAAATTTGGGATGTATGTTTCTCAGGAAGTTGGGACATATACTCACTGGGACACTTGAATTGGATGGATAATTCTCTTGGGTAGTTAGTGTATGTTACCTGGACCGTTAGAATTTATAACACATGGAGATGGGAGGTATAGACCTCAGGGAGGTAGGATGTAACTTTCCAACGGAGATGGGATACTGGTTTGCTTTGGTTTACCATTGCAACCTTGAAAATGTTATTCAAGACGGAATCCTTATTTTTCCTATTTATTCCTTTTCAATTTGGATGGAAGTGGGGAAGTTTCAGTACAAGGATAGGTATTTATCATAGCTTTACTTTTGTTCAATACCTGCAACAATATAGTTTGAAATATTGTGTTTTAAAAGTACATGGATCCAAACAGCTTTCAACTTTAAACTTGATCTCAAAATTTTAAGTATACTTTCCAAGGAGTTTATAATATATCATTATAAATTTAAATGCATACAACAGATAAATGAAGGAGCTGTATAAAGATGATCCTTGATCCAGTAGGTCTCATTGTTATATGATGTATCTCTTCAGATTTAAGTGTATTCTACATTGTATTTTGGTCTGAGTCAAAACCTTGGACTCATACTTCCCAAGGAGTTGAGAAAACTAACACTCAATCGCCAGATGTGTTCTATGTATGTTAATGACAGAATTTATTGGGCTTTTTGAAATATGGATAATGTTCATAAAGCATCTATAAATGCTTCATAAAGCATTTTAGAATAAAGATTATTAAGAGTTAATAGGTCTAGCCAAAGTAATAAAGTGAAAATAATATGCTTGAGACTACACTCTTATTTTTGTTTTGTAACAATTTTTGCAATTGAGTTTCATATTTCATCCATTAAATCTGAAAAGTTTAGAAAAACTTTTTAAATGTAGAAAGTATCAAGAAGTTGAAAGACGTCATTCATTAAAACTGTCAAAGGTTTAAGTAAATGAATTAAATTCAAATTCTATTCATGTTAGATGTAAGCAAATATTCAAAGTTATTTTGTTTCTATTTCTGTAAAGTACAAAGTTAGCTACAAAGTAAAAATTGAGGGACATAATTCTGTTTGATGATAATGTCAATAAAGATTTTACGATGGAGACATGTTTGATCGTGTAATTCTGTTTAACTTATAAATGTTACTTATCAAGGCATTTTGGACAAAATTAGAATATTGATATTTGATTTCATTATCACTTATTTTATCCTTTAATCTCTCAAAGTGATATTTCAACAAATAATCATTTTTGTTTTATTATATACTTCTTTAAAAATTGGGGGTGATATAGTGCAGTGGTTAGCGCATTCAGCTTTCACCCTAGAATCCTGCCAGGGGCTCAGCAACTTTGTGGGCAGCAGAGAACACTTCTACATGCATTGAGGTTTGGGTGCAATGCTACACTGAATATCAGCTCAGTACCACCCATTGTTCGCTAGTTCCAGTCAATGCTCACAGGTTTCACTGCAATACATCGCCACATTAGTGTTGTGGGCTTTCTCCCTTTTATAAGACTAGCAGACGTGATATAAGTACTCTTGAAAGCAGAGTTAAAACCAAAATGACCTCACCTCTTAAATTTTTTATTGTTCATGGCAGTGTTTGTTATTTTCCAGGCCAAACTTTGTCTGTAACCAGAGCAAGAACTTGAAAATCAAATCAAACATGTTAATTTCATCACTGCATCCACCACCTTATCAGGAATCACATACTGCCTGCATGTAAGAGTAGATTGTTTCTTGACATGACGATCTGCAATGTTCTACATACTTTTAACAAATTCAGTGATTAGAAGTGATTTTAAAAGATATATTTTCCTTGACATAACACAAAAAACCTAACATTTTCAAGTAGAGCAATAAAAGAAAAACTACAAGGAGAAAACTAGAGTGAATTATGTTGATGAGCTAGAACTAACTCTGTGGAAACGGTGACAAAGTTATGAGAGTGATGACATAAACAGCTATGAGAATACTGCATATTTTTCTTTAGAAGCGTTAGGGAACAATGTTGCCAAAAAGATGCATTCCAAGACTTTGGATGGTTGGATGAAAATATTTTGGAATTGTTATGAGACCACACATTCAGTGTCGTTTAAAAAAATGTAAAAGAGTTGATATAAAGAATTTTAGAATTTTTTTCATGATGTTACTAATTGAGCCAGGTTTCCTATCGATGTACACGCCGCTAATGGCTGAAATATTGCCCAAGCGGCGTTAAACAATAACTCACTCACTCCTATCGATGTAGTTACTTTGCTTTCCTTGATTGAGGGAAAACTGATTTTCTTTATGTGCATGTTGACTATCAGACTATGCTGGTATGAATACCATCAAGTTCTCAGAAACTGTTCAGCTGCTTGTTTCAGCAAACACTTGCAGTTTCATTGCAATGCCCAATGCCACATCCACAAGCTTTTCAGGTTTTCTCCCAATAATAATACTAGCTGTTATGATATAAGTGAATTACACTTGCAAGCAGTGTAAGCCCTTACTTACTCATATAGAGAGCTGTTTGCTTTCAATGAGAAGGGTTGGATAGAAAGTGATTGTAGATATATAGCTGATTCCTGCTTCCAAAGTAATAGTCATCATCACTTTGACATACATGTACACCATTCATTGATATCAACGTCTAGTGTTGTATGGAAAGTACATCGAATATTGCCTCGAACTGAGATGATAAGCAACATCACTTTGACATACACTGTTGATTGATATCAACGTCTGGTGTTTTATTAACAGCACAGGGCATTGCCTCTAACTGAGATGATAAGCAACATCACTTTGACATACACTGTTCATTGATATCAACGTCTGGTGTTTTATTAACAGTACAGGGCAATGCCTCTAACTGAGATGATAAACATGCAAGCACCACTTTGACTTGTATCATTCCTGATATCTATGTCTCATGTTTTTACTGTAAGATCTATGATAGCTATTAACTTACATGCTTTAAAAATAATAAGCATGCATTCATTGCTTTGATTTATGTTATTTGCCAAGAGGCAATGGCACAATGATACCATTCCTATGTTAACCTGCTAAGAGTATTACAACCATATGGTAAGCATTCTGGACCACCTCACCGCTTGGGTAATTATTCAGAACGGAACTTTTTTTATGTGAGAGCAGGCTAATCTTTGTCTACTGTGCTAAAGCAGTCCGACGGCAGGGGCGGTTGGCAAATCTCATCAGAGTTTGGGTTCAGACTTGGTTGTTTAAGAACACTCCCTTCTGAGATAGGTGCAAGATAGGACCTGATTGTTTGCATTTGAGCATGTTCGCAATGTTGCACCGGAAGTGCAGGTGTGTGCATCATGTCAAATGTGCAAAGATAGGCGTATGCAATACATGTGCAATACATGTGCAAAACAGATTATGAATTCATATTTTCAATTGAATAAATTTATGACTTAATTGGTATTTGCTGAAATTTCAAATTTCCCCTTCTCATTAAACAAAATTCCAATATTTAATTTTTCTTCCCCATTTATCATTTTGCATTTTGTACCTTGCTTACTCAGTTTATGTCATTGAATTCCTTTGGCAAAGAGAGTAAAGTTCTATACAGAAGATATATCATGGGTCTCGTTATCTTGCATTAGACAAAAATTTCATTATTTTTGTAGACATAGTGACATAATTCAACATAAAGTGGACAGAAACTGAAGTAAAGCTTTGTATATATAAGCTAATATGCAGAAAGTCCATACAACTGGGTCTCATTACTTGGTTACAATACTTTTTAACCTTTTTATACAGAGTAGGGTGTTTTATGTAAGACATAATTCTCTTTGACAAATTGACATTATTCGAAGTAAATTTGACATATACTCAATTAAAAAGCTGAAATATATGGCCGAAGATTAGATAGAGAAAGCATATTATGTTTGTCTCTCCTTGGGAAGAGAGAAGGCTTATGTGCAAACTGGATCAAGATGTGCCATATGAGCTATTGTATCCCATTGATGATTCCGGGTTAATTGGATCGAACTTTAGATAAAGCTTTTGATATACACCAAAAGTTTTGAGGAAAAATTGAAACTGCTAAAAGTTTTTCTTTCTGTAATGTAACTTTTCCTTCAATGTCTAGGGAAGGATAACATTTAATAAACTTTCCATAAACATTATGAAGAGTAGTTGAAGTGAAGACATGGGAGAGTAAATTGTGAACATATTTCCATTTTATCCTTTGACTATTGTAGGTCCAAGATTACCTTAGTATAAAAAAAAATTCTTTTTTAAGTAGGATATACTTATATTCATTAAAGTTTACGAAGGATATAAAATCATCCATTTTTAAGAATTCAACATAATTCAACAGAAGAGAAAATAGTCTCTACTATCTAAAAAGCAACTACTTTTACATCAATCTTGCTTATCTTGTTACTTTGAAGTTTTCATAAGACTGACACCACATACTGATCATGATGATATATCAGGATAATGTATATATGTGTCATCTGTTTTATTTCTGTTTATTTTAAATAAACTTTAGAGAAAGTTTTCCTTATAACCTTTTGGGTAGCAGAAAAAAACTTGTGTTTAATTGTAGAAGAAATTAAATATGTTATTTGATGTTGAAAAGGTGCTTGGAGAAATTAGAATTAGCAGACCCAAATCTATACTTACCTTTCAAAAGGTAATCACATTTCACAATCACAAACTGGACACGTACTGCATCTGATTTGTCATGCTATGCATCATAGTGCGATTGTATTCATTTTGTTCATGTACATTTCACATGTTATGTAGTGCATAGACGCAATCATGAGACATACTATATTTTCCTTCCACTTTATTTGAGAGGAAATCTCCCTGTGACAATTGCAAAATATGACATCATTTGGAATTCTCATGGGATTTCATGCAGCACCTATTTTAATTGCATTGCTATGACGCATCAGTTATAGTGTGGGCGGTCTCTGAAACCATCGCATGATGCATTGCATGAAAAATTGGATGTAGCATGCTTCCAGCCTTAGGGAGCTATGGTTAAGATATCATGAACAGAGTCTGAGCTAAACTACCTCAACCAGGTACCCACTTGTAAAGCTGTGTGCATATCATGAAGTCTCTTAACAAGGTGACACCACAAGTCTCTCAACACATGTCTTAGTCACTGATAAGTTATTGCCATTCAAACTCCCAGATTATCAACCTTGAACATAATGTACAGCGTGTCTTTAGAGCAAAAAAAAAATTGAAAACTTTTTTTGTTAGTTCTTTACAAAAAGATCTTGTGTCATTTTCTCCTTGTAGACTGAACATGCTTTTACCTATCAGAAACTTATGTAAGACATAATTGCATCTCCTCCGAGAAAAGAAACCTAAACCAGTGACTTAACTAAGTTAACACTTGGAGTCTCCAGGTCGTAACCTTGTGGTGTATCAATGCTCCCCAGCCTTTATACATGTAACAACTTAATGGATAGGAGTCGTGATTCTCCTGTGGCCGATGAAATTCTACCTAAATAAACGGAAAAGTAATTTTGAAAGGATGAGGAGAAGAGGGTTTCACGTGTAGAAGACACAACTTGACTCTTTGAGAACAACTTGATATGCTTGAAGCTTAAGAGAATTGTTTGCACTTTTTGTTTACTTTTGTTATTGAGTTGCATTCTAGGTAAAGTTATATAACAAGTAAAGGCTATTAGAAAAATAAAAATATATAAATTGAATCTATTTGGAAAAAAGCTATTTGGTTTAAAAGCCTCTTATTTGTAAATGCATACCTTAATTGGAGAAGGTAAAAAAAAAAGGAGAAAAAGTTTGATATATTAGGTGAAAAATGTTAATAAATTTTCAAGGCCTTTTGAAAGAACATTGCGTTTCAAAGGAAGAATGATATCACCTGAGTATAACTTCCTGAGTAAATCAATGCAAAACCATTCTTTTTGGTCAATTCACAGGAATCATGATGCATTCGACAAACAATCACCAAGATTTAGGACTGGCCATAAAGAATGAATATTTCCAATATTCTCTGACCTAGGTAAAAGCAGTACAAACAGAATGTCCCTGCTGTTACTTTTAGCAGGATCCTGATCCCAGTCCAAAATAATTATCATTCTACTTATCAAGCCTATATGGTTGAGTGATAGTAAGTACTTGTGATTAAGTTTACAATGATAATGAAGCTACATCAATATCTGTGTGTGAATTATCACACATCATTGACTAATTGAATGTCCTTGATACATCTGATCAGTTTTCTCTAGTTGCATGCATTGACAGCATTGTTTGTTAATTGCTTTGTCTTATGTTAATTTGTTTGTTTTTTAATTGGGAGAATGATGAAACTTGTCATTGTCATGTTCATAATATATTTGCTTTAAGATAGTTTAAGAATCTGACATCATTATCAATATAATTTGAAATTTGCAATTGTCAAAACTTTAATGAAGGTTTTCTTGTTAAGAAAGAACAAATTATTGAAGCTACACTTTAAGGTTGCAGTCTTATTTAGATTTTTTTCTAAATATGAAAGTTTAGTTGTATTTCAGTAGTAATAGTACATTCAATGTACATCTTGTACTGGAATGATGTTATTTTTAAGTGGAATAAGGCTCATTTTGCATTTGCAAAATAGTGAGTCACAGCTCTACAAAAGGAATAAAAAAAAGGATTTGAAAAATCCAAAGTTAGTGTTAAAAAAAATATCAAAGACAGATCTGGAAATGTTTTTAAAAGCAGAACAATATATACCAAACAAACTGTATCAACACATGTGAAATGATTATCCAGTGATGATGACTACATCAGGGACTGACTTTATGCCTACCAGATAGGTTGGCTTGTTTACTTTTTCTGCATAATTAACCAAGGGGTCGATTGCCGACGCATAAAGATTAAAATGACATGCTGTAGAGGTAAATGATGTAGCACGTGAAAACACATGGACACTTCGGTGAAGTCAAACCGAGATGAGGAGACAAGTAGAACAGCAACATATCACCAAGATGGCCACCATATTTTTATGAGGTCTTAACAGAATGTCCCTCAAAGCCAGAAGATTCTGTTTGTCAAAATTGTGCCGTACAGGTGTATGATAAATTAGTCAGTTAGAGTTAATAGCATTTGCATGAAAATACTATTGCCATAAAAAAAAATCCTCTTGGTCAACCAATTCAAGTTTGATATTGCCTTGAAAGTAATAATCAAAAAGCATTGGAGCAAAATTGATTTGTCTTTTGGCATTAGGTGGGAGAACATAAGTAAAAATCAAAATTTCACTTTTATTTTAGAATCTTCCATTAAACTTTTTATAGAGGTTTCAGTTTTTTATTTCTTAAAGTATCTGAATGAAACATGACAAATAAAACTTTTTGAAATCGTTATGAGGTACTTTGTGTAACTGGATCAATATCTATTTGTTGTATTACTTAATTTTAGTCAATCGTCTATTGGTACAATCTTAATACATATGCATCAGAAGAATTTCCATCCTCAATTGGCCATTTGAAATGGTAATGCCCTCCAGAAAGTCAATGTGAATAGTTTGTGAACCCAAAAAAAACCAAATCTGTAAGGGAAATAGGCCAAAAAGATGATTTACACCAAATGATCTGATTTTTTTACAGTATTTGTTAATTACCAGTATATATACCATAGAACGGATAACATAAACAGTCAAAGACTTTTCCATGATGTCTTTTTTCAAGTGTGTTCGTATATCTCAACAAGGAAGTTTTCATTTAAAACAAAACTCAATTGCTTGATTAAGGATAACCAGGCCAAAGATTTGAAACATTTTAACAACAATATTTAACTTGAATAAAAAAATGTTATGCCTGTTGTGCTTACCTGAAAACCTTACCTTTTGTACCGGTTAGTACTTTCTGAGGTTTTTCATTATATTTTCCATTTAAAATGACACAATTACAGTTGATAGTTTGTAAAAGAGTCATCTTATTAACAGAGATTATCCTTGAACGCTTTGAAGACAAGATTCTTAAACATGTGTAATACTACTGTCCCTTTAACACATGCAATATTGTCTCAATGAGCATTATTCTAAGGTTCTCGAAACATTTTGTGAAAATTCTTGCTGTAATAGCAGCATCCCATGTGTTTACAATTTATTCTTCGAGCTGCAGCATTTGTTCTATAGCATGAGCCAATCAGGACCTTTCTTCCTGTTTGATCTTACCAGCGACACGGACCATTGCACCTACCTTCATTAAAGTACCTAGATAACTGCACCTGGGGTCGCGACCTGACTGATTGTTTTCCTTTCCACTTTTGATCTTAATTAGAAAGATACTTCCGGAGTAATGAGAAAAATCTTGTATAAAATAACCAACCTGAGTGCAAGAGATGGATATCACCTGTGTAATTGCTATTTTTTAAATCATTAATAAAGATAACGGCACACAGCGTTTATAATAGATAAAAGCCTGCAGGCTATTTTTTAATTTAAGAGGATGCCATAAGGGATTATGTGCGTCAAAGAATAAGTTTTTATATCTTGCGAAAAGTTAATTACATTTTGCAAGTTCTCGCCAAACAAAGGAACTTCATGATTCCATTATAACCGGGTGATGTTTTTCTGTTTCCGGAGATCAAAAGCCATGTTCAATTCTCTATGTGTTTGTGCAGACATGGTCAGATTCACATAAACTCCGGATCAGAGAGTACATTAAGATTGCATAAACAGATTCGACTCCGTGCAGGCAAATTACAAAAACAACGACCCAACATGATTGGAAAATCATTAGGTTGAAGAAGACATGATTTTGAACTTTGTTTTGGTCATGGAAGTGTGGCATTTGTCTGACCAAAGCGTAGTCGTTGAAGCACGACCTTGTCTGGTACATGATGCATGTAATGTGTTGATATAATGCCCACCTGGCTCACTGCTCAGAGGGTCTGGCTCAAAGGGTTGGCTCAGAGGCTCAGTCAGGAGTTCAGACAGAATGCAGACATTACTTGCAAATCATGCAATGAGAATTCCAGTATTTGGCTGTACATGTTGTTGTAGTTACTGTAAACTTTCAAACAGTTTTATTTGTTTTCTAGAGATACATTAGATAGTTTCAATAAATAAAGTTGTAAAGGACCTTTTTTTTTCATCAGAATTCAATCATTTTAGGTTCTTTGTAAAAAATTGTCAAGATATTTTGGTTTACCCGTAGAACCAAAAAGATATTTTTGTGTAAATTGATACTTGCAATTGTGACATTTTAGAAGCTGAGTTTATTTCTCCAGTCCTGCTAAGTGTAATAAAATGTAACTTTGACAGTGTATTGTATATAACATTTTCTTAAGGACTTTATTATGATGAAGTGAATAAATGCCCAAATGGCAGTATATTACTCTTCAGCTTCTTTTGAAAGAACATATTTTGAGAATGTGAAAGTAAAAACATGTTTCAAGATCAAGGCTTTTCTCTGACATCCTGGCAGGTTAATTTTCTGTCAAATTTTTCAAAAATGCATTCTTTCAGTTCTGTGTTGTTAGAGACAAATTGAATGATGGATTGCTGTGTATAACTCACTGGTCTAAAAGCTCAAGCAAGGACCTAGTAAATCTTTGCTGAAAAGTGGTCTGGTTTGATTCATGGCATATGTAAGTGTTATTGATCTGTTCCTGAAGAACATGAAAGAGATATTTTGACAGGAGATTGATGCATTTGGTCCCCTTTCCTCCAGCCCCAATGCATAACCGGTTCTTTCTGTTACATATTTAACTATTCCCCTGCCTTGGGTGCCTTTGGTTTCTAAATAGTGATGTGGTTAACTATGAGACAAGAGGTTTGAGGGTTGTAGGTATTCATGCTTGTGTGCTTTATTGATATTGACTGCACTATGTGCACATCTATTAGCATGGTTGACTTCAGATAAAATTGTCTAAGGATTCTGACTTAACGTGATAATGTTAGGATGCAATTCTTCATGTAGTGATGTTAGGGTGTAATTTTTCATGCAAGATTGTTTGGGAGCATTTTTATACTAAATTCATTTCCTTGCAGACCACCAAGTCTTCCACTGCACTAAGGCTTTATCATGTTGTTGCTGGCTTTTACACAGCCATATTGTGAATGTCAAGCAAGCTTTTACTCTGATGTCCTAGTGACATTGTAATCTTTTTCCTGCCAGTAGATACCAGCAAGTATGATGTAAGTGAAACATTACAATAGTGTTTAACCACACATTCCTCCTCTACCAAAGAGGTACGTCACGCCAACCCCAGACAAATGCAGAAACACCAGTGAGATGATTGCTCTTTGCCTTGAAACGAGTTTCAAATGCAAGGGCCAGACAGGCTTATTGGACAAGTTATTGAATCTCCATTGATTCATTGATTCAAACTTGCTATCAGTGCGCAGAATTCCCTCCCTTTTCATCTTTGTAATCTAATCTACACCAATGACTTACAGCAAGGTTCAAGCATCAACCAATCATTGGAAAGACTTTGTGTGCTATATGCTATTAGTTTCTGTGTATTTCCTTATTTCTGTCTGACAACTTCACCTTTTCCTACAGAGATTCATGAATCGGTTTATTAACTAAAGGGCTATATCTATCATTGATGATAACTTTGTGTGTATTTCTTTATTTGTGTCTGACAGCTTCACCTCTACGTAGAGAAATATTCAAGAATTGGTTCATTAATCAAAGAGCTATATCTATCATTATTGATAACTTTTTGTGTATTTCTTTATTTCTGACTTGGAAGACATCACATTCGGTTAGGTTCAGGATCGAACCTGTTCATAAACACAAAAGCTTTATATTCCTAATTTTCTTAGTATTTCCTATTTTGAAGATATCTCAATCTTTCTGCAAAGTTAGAACTGACAATGATTGAAACAACTTTTATATGTACATCAATCATTTCAGTGTTGATTCTGTTTGTGACCTTTTGTCAAGAGTTGTCATATGATCCTAGAGACCTTCATTACTTTCTATGAAAAATCTTGATCCTTAAACTTTTTAGCAGGATAATCAAGGGTGACTTTAGATTTTATTTAGCCAGTGTCAATATTGTACTAGATTTTTGTGATGAGTCGTGCAAGTTGTAAACTGGCAACTCAGAATGGTTTTGCTGAATTGTTTGACTATGAATCAGGAGGACTTTGTGGATCAATCATATCTTGAAG